>OY751422.1:750000-1500000 GCA_963565655.1 Aleiodes testaceus | reverse complement strand
TCGGAAGCAAAACAAATATTTCATTTTGGTAGGAAAAGACAATTGCGGATCTTGATCATAGTCGAATTTTGGAGCTGCTTCTTCCAGGAGTAATTTTCCAAAAAGACACAGTGACCATAAATAGTACTCTTACTTTATATTTCGTTCTTTTGCGATCTCTCCAACTAGATTTTTTTTCATCAATAATGGAAGCGATTGCTCTCGCCTATTCGGAACAGGATAAAAATTATGAGGAGAAATTGCTTTCTTAAATTGTGTAAAATAAAAAACTGTCCGGACACAAGTGATCATAGTAATGAACATGAGGATAAAAATAAGACTATCATCCATAATGATAATAATAACTTGTATAGATGGTAAACAATTGAATATGGAAAGTTCATACTGTAGTATTACGGACAGTAAAGGGGAAGCTCATCGTTCGGGCCTGCAAATATGAACTTGGCCGGAGTTAGATTAACAACGAAAGTTAGCCAGCTTCCGCTGGCAATCACACGATCGTTTGTGATTTGTTTAAAAATGATTGTTATATAATTTTTATTGTTTGGAAATTAATTGTTCAATCATTATTGAATGAATTCGACTGACCATATTCAGAAGAATCTACTTTATCGAGGAATTTTTCTTCTTTTTCGGCTGCATGGGCTCGGTATATTAGTGCGCATGGATTGCTGACAGCTTTGCCAACGGCCACCTGAGATCCGGGCCCAATATTTTCCGATTTTAATTATCAAAAAACGCGATAGCGTTTGGCGCTATTTGCATGTTGAAAATCATGCAAGCGCTTATATTTACATTTACGATTAGACGGTTTTTTCTAATTTTTAAATTACGCATTTTTTCTTGCTGGAAGAATTATCATATATCTGTTTTAAGATTATATTGAAGAATCAATATGCAAGTTACTGAAAAACAATGCAGATGTTTAAAAAATAATCATTTCAATGTAAGCCATTTTACATTCGACTATTGATAGAAATGCCCATCCCGGGCGCGCCCCTTTTATTCAATATTCAGTATACTTTCCACGGAATGACTGAGTTTATTTTTTAACGGGCGCATCATATGCATTTCTATCAAGAGGTGAATTTTGGAGCTGCTTTTCTTAGAAAAACATATCTCCCCTCCCCTATTGCAGTAATTGCAAATAGAGCACTAGTATTTGGTTCCCTCATTGCAATTGTTTTTGCGTCGTAATCTTTTTGCTTTGGATTTTGTCTTTTTTTGCTCCCCCAATATTCTGATAAAAATACTGGCTAACCATACAAAACGTTTTAAACGTGCACATGGCGCGTTCTTTTTTATTTTTAATAATTTCTCGGCCTCAATACATAATTAAACCATTAACTCTCAAACGTTTTAGTAAACATATCCAGAAAGTACATAGGATTTGGCACAAAATTAAAAAAAGAAGAATGAAATATTATTAATTTAACAATGCTCCTGGCTAACTTCATGCTTATTTTATTTTATTGGTTCTCAATTAAACAATTAACTCTTTAGACTTTCATCGACTTACAACCGTTAATTTTCCACGGAATCATTGTCAACCGACAGTAATTTAACGATGACTAGAAAACCGCTGGGGATATTCAAAAATTGCAAAAAGTCAAATATTGTAAATTTGTTTATTGATACACTCCTCATAATAGAATTATCATCATAAAGGATATGAAATAACATAAAAGTATATAATAAAATCAACAAGCAAAAATAAAATATTCATTTATTCGTCAAAATCTATTATGAAGAAATCACTACGAGCGTATTCGTCATGTCATTGTTAGTCTATCGTATTCGTCTGAATTAGTTGCAAATACTTATCCATGATTCAACAAATAAGAATGAATTCTTCGATTCACATTGTCGTTGTCAGAGAAAACATAATACATATGAAAAAAAAACGTCAACAAAATCAAGTTTAAAATCTTCAAAATTCTATACTGTTTGTAAGTGATAATATAACATGTTCCTGAATTATCGCTGCTAATTCTTTGAGCCATTCATCCATAATTACTGCGCAAAGTACAATATGTTGGGTTGGAGTTATCTTGTTCAGTGAAGTCAACGTTACTTCTGTATAGTGCCTGCAATTAAAATTTTCAACGATTAAATGATTAATTTCTCAAAATTGACATTCTTATGATTTAGTGCATATCTCATAAACTATCTAGTCTGGCCGAATAAGGCGATAAAAGCTGGAAAGTTGTCTGAACTTTTGTTTTCGCAAAAGTCTCATGGAATCTCGTTACTCACCGATAACTTGCACCATCATTTGATATTTCGATTTGATCATCTGGAGTCCTTATATTTTGAATCGCTGGAACTGGAAGACTATTTGCTCCGGACCATTTGAATATCTGCGTCAAGGACGATGTTAAACTCCGTCGTTTTGGTTCATCTTCGATATTAAAAAAGTGAGAAGAAGATGAGAAATGATTGAATTATCTTGGGGAGAATCATTGATATTTAGGGAGAATTTCAATAAAATTCATACTTCTTGAGAAGGGTTCAACAACTGGCTCCTTTTTCACACTTGGAGTTGTTTTTAATGCATTCCTCCTTGTATTCACAAGCCTGTACTCTCTCGCGATGAGAAATCCACGTGCCTGCTCAACTAAATTATCGATATTCTCTACTTTCGACAGATATTGATCGATTTTGTTTTTCAATGAGGCAAGAATCTGTGAAAAAATTCAAACGAAAACAATTATCGACAATGACATTCAGAGGTATGAGAATTTTCTATAAAAGCTTTCTTTGTAATCCTGATTCGTTTTCAGAAAGTCCCAATAAAAATCTCTCCGCCTATCTCAATTTTCAAGATTTTACACAAAGACTCCCATTGTAAATTTTTGATTCTTGAAGAAAAATTTAAAAAAATAATGAATTTACCTGGAAAAGTGATCTGATACTTGGTTGAAAGACTAACGATGGATTCAGCAAAAATGACTGCAACAATGGCTGACGATAAACAGCAAGACGGCTTATGAGACCAGTTAAATGTAAATTAACGTAAAGATTATTACTAGTCATACATTCTAATTTCCTTAAAATTACGTCTAGAAATATTCCCACTGTTGGTTTTGCGTTGTGACCAATTTTTTCATTTGATTTGTTTTCATTATCAATTTTGAAATCATTATTCTTCCTCTCAATCTCACCATCGTCGTTATTCAATACTTTATCAACAGTAAGTCCATTGGTTGGTGTGATACTTTGCATTTTTTTCCCTACGAAACTCTCGTAACCAGAGCTATTACCTACTGAAAGTATTGAACCAGTGGGATCATTGGCTTCATATTTTTTTTGTAAACTTTTTTCATAAATTTTGGTTATTTCAATTTCTTCATTCAAGAATGCATCAATATCAGTATCAAGGCGCTCTTGATCAACATTATCAGTCGAGCTATTGATATTCTCATTGATTGAAATAGTTAATTCATCGATTATACTATCATCAGTATCATCATCAGTCAAAAGACTCTTCATATTCTCGAGAATATCATCTTTCGATAATTCATTAAATTTGAATTCTGTATCATTTATTGAATTTCTATTCGATGATAACTGAAATTTATCAATTCCACAATCACTATCATTGTCTTCATCAATTTTTATACCATTATACTGACATGACCAATAATTACAACCATTTTGGCACGATGTTATTCTCTGTCTGGCATCGAATAAATATGCATGATAATTACCATAGAGACTGTTACGAACTTTCGTACCATAATTAATCAGTAAATTTTGTGAATTGTCAACAATATTATCACTTGACTTTATATTCTTATGTCTTCTATTCAATACTGCATTGCTCCATGATAAACAACAATTTGGCCGTAATGATAGGAACTTTTTAGCCGTCGAACCAAATGAATCTAAATCACGTAATCTACGTCTCTGTGACAACATGACGTGTGAGCATGGAGTTAATGAAGAGAAACAAAGTTCTAGCATTATATCCTCACAGTTTAAGTCAACTAGGGTCTCAAATAGTGCCAATGTTACGATACACAGCTGAAAAATAGGAGGAAAAATTAATGTGAGTGTTTTCAAATTAGAATGGAGGCATGTTGAAGGAGTTGGATTCTTACTATTGCTATTAAAAAAAATGAAAGATGAAAATAGTTCTGCCTTCTTTAGATTTCTAAATGAATAAGAAAAATTAACTTACTCGTGATCTGGATGATATTCTTTGTATTAAGGAGTCTAATATTCTGCACTCATCATAATTGTCTTCGAGCAGAAATTTGATTAAGGTTTGGAGTAATCCAGGATCAGTTACTGAACGTAAGAATAAATCAAAATAGGCGGTTGCTGATACCAAATCATCTAATGACGTCTGAATAAAAAAAAATGGAAATCCAATTCATGACTAGGCGGGCTATTATTTTCGGGATGTATACGAAAAAAATTAAGATTCCTAAGGAATCAGAACCTAAAATATTCATCATAATTGTTCTGTTTCTCCATCGAAAGACGAAGGAAATTACCTGTAATAGTGCCGGCCCCATGACGGGAACAAGAAATCCTTGATAGAGATATTCAAGCAGTTGTTTCTGCACCATTGGGTGTGAAACTTGAGCAACAGCATTGCAGAATTCAAATGAATGCATCAAATGATCAAGTTCTTGTATATCATTCACATCATCTGGTGTTAAACGATGCCAATCCTCAGTTTCAATGTCTAGTTTCCTTGGTAATACAGAATAAAGACCACTGATACCAGTTGCTAAAACTGGACAAATATTTGAATGCTCAGCAATGTAAATGCCAATATCATTATTTCTTTTGGACAATGCCATACACAGCAACATTGCATCTCTCGCTTGTTGTCCAATCGTTCCCTCACGATGTATATGTGGCATGAGCAGTGAAAAAATGATAAATTTACGTTCACCGGATGCATTAGGATGAAAAAATACATCCAGTAGAGCTAAATTTTGCATCAATGCAACACATAATCCATTTAGTAGAATTATCAATTTTCTTTCAACATCAAATGGCAATATATCATTGGCACATGCTTCGAGGAGTCTCAGTAATGGTCTTGCAATTGGCTCATGGGCAAGCAGAGAACCATTGTACGAAATCAGGATTTCAAATAGCTTCATTTGCTCCAAACGTATTGTATTGCTGAACCTAATAAAGAAAGAGAGACTTCAATGCATTTCACCGAGTTAATATAACAAGTTCATGATTTTGTGAGTCTTCCAGAGAATACCAAGCTTGAAAAAATTATAAAAAGATCTTTGTGTTCTCATGAATTCTGATCCACTTCATTTGGAGCTAGTCACAAAATAATGTACTTGGAATTTATCGAATCGTTTGCTTCCATATAGAATTAGTTTACTGTATGAATATCTCAGGAACTATCATCTTATCTACCCTCGATTCATTACGTGGAAACTTACGACTAAACTACAAAAGAAAGTCTGCGATACCTTAAGAAATATGAAATATTGAAAAACGATTAATTATTACCGTCCTGCATTTCTGCTCCATTCATAAAGTACATCTAACAAGTTTTCACTCAATAGATACTCCAAACATGCTGAGTGCGATGGTGCATTGGTTATTTGCTGATTTTGATGATTAATTCCAATATTATTTCTAAATTCTAATAACAGCAAGGTCACCATTTGGTCGATGTGATTAACGACAGCTAGGATATCATCATGAATTGGCATTCCATTCGATAACTGCGTCAAAAGAATTATATATTAAATTAGGAATTATTAATGACAATAACATCAAGAAGAAAAATAGTTGAGGAAGTTGGAAAAAGATGTCATTTTATTTTTACATCAGGTGATTATTTTTTCCCCGAAGTTAAGTTATATAGAATTATTGATAATTCATGAAAAATGCCTTAAGAACCCCTTTTTCGTTTTTACTGATTAAACTGCATAGAATATAAATATAAATTATAATTAAAATGATAAAATCTTGATAATTACTCTTGGTTGGCGAATAATTTCATGTGTTTGTTGCCAGTGTTTACAAAAACTATCATAGCAAGCAGTTGGATCAGCATCCTTTGGTGGCGAATCCCTTGACCATTGTTTACTAAAACTATTTCTCAATGGACTACTCCTCAACCAACTCATCTTTCTCTTTGACATCAGAAAATATGTATTATTTTTATTAACTGAAGTTATATAAAATGTTGAATGATTTTTTTAACATAACCTCGAATAATATCCTTTATTTATTGGAGTAAAAAAAAGACTTTCAATGAGATCCTCCCACTAAATTTCACACTATAAATAATTTGAAAGTCATTTAACAATTAAGATAATTGTTAAAATCGTAAATTATGCTTTTAATTTATTTGTAATTGTGAAATACACACAAAGATTTTCGTCGTAAATAACTCGACTACATTTCGCCAGTATCATTATCAACACAATTTCATCAATGTGTAAATGTGTCAAATCCCGTGCAAGGTTACTAAATTAGTAGCCTTGGTGCCAAGGTAACTAGATACCCCAAGTTAAGCGAACGACAGGTTTGGTTAGTTCGTGCTCAACTTCGATACAGCCTCGAAGATCCTAAAATTCTGCGCGAAATTTTTTTCGATGAGGAGAATGAAAAATGATAATTCCAATGAGAAAATTAATCAGATTGGAGAATAAGCATTTGAATTTTGACGAACGGATTGACACTTTCTGTGTATTAAAATAAATGGATTTTTTTTTCAGCTGCATAAGTTATATAAAAGTATATAAATTCGCTGATTTTCCTGTATACTTAATAGTTTTTATTCACGACAAGACGCGGAGAACAATATAGTTCAAATTTAAATTATGTCTTGGCGCATTTCATCGCAGCAATACTTCCGGTCCCGTTTCTAACAAATCAAGGCGTTTTCGTATGGCCTAGCGACTCAACTACTGTCCCAACCTCTCGTGGTCACTGTAATTTACTGATAAAAAGAAGATCATTATAAACAAATTAGATCTTTAACAATCGTTGAGAATAATTGAGTGAGTCACAATTTATTCCATGAATTTTCATCATCAATGAAATATTGTCAGATTATTTTTGACATTCGCATTTTTTTTCTCAGATATTGAATGTATCATAATTTATGGTTTTTCCTTTTATAGAACGCAAATGGAAGAATTACAGAGAAAAATGCAAACGGAAGTTGATAATTATAAGCTCATTCAAAGAGGTAAGTTTTGAAGCAATCATTAATTCGTTTACAACTACTTTTGATGATTTTTGTACTTAAAAATTGGGTGAAATGGATTAATAAATTTATTACAATTATTTTCAGATTATCATAAAGCTCTCATAAGCCGTCAACAATTAGATGGTCAATTGAATGAAAATAATGCTGTTAAAGACGAACTTAATTTATTAAGAACTGGTAACGAAGTCTTCAAATTAATTGGACCAGTTCTCATTAAACAAGATCTGGAGGAAGCAAGACAAAATGTTAATAAACGTATTGAATTCATTACAAATGAATTGTGAGTATGAAAAATTGCAATTCCTCATTAGTTGATAAATTATTTCATCCTAATAATGGTTTCATTGATAAAACTATGACGGATTTACAAAAAAAAGTCTCGTCAATTTCTCCTTAACCAAAAAAGTTTAGGAGGACCAAAATAATTGAGCATTAAAAAGTGGTGGAATAATGAATAAACAAGGAACCTCGAATATTCTTTCATAAATGTCCAATATAATGTAGAGAAAAGTAGATACATGTGAAATTATCAAGATAATTCATTTTGAAAAATTTCGTGCTCTGTACAAGTCTATCGTCAAAGTTTGAAGAGTGATTCTTAAATTATTCCCATCATTTTGTGAATATCTTCGAATTATCTTTGGAAATATTTAGAAAATGGTCGCATCCATCCAAATATCTCGAAACACTTTTCAAGTCCCATGAGAAAGATTTCTTATTGGAGCACTACATCTGATATCTACTGAAACTACCTCCTCATTAACATAGACTGTATTGAATTATTTTTCTTCATCAGAAAAAGAACAGAGGCACTGATAGCGGATCTCGATACAAAGCAAGAAAAACACCGTGAAACCCTGGACAAGCTTCAGCAGATGTTCCAGCAGGCCCATGCAAAAACTACACTCAAAGCCTAAGCTTATTTTAATTAATTTCCCTTTAAGTCTCAAAGAAAAATTATCTCGAACCTTTGAATCACCTTAAAAGAGAAAAATAAAGTTATTTCTTCATTATTGAAACTGATGGGAATAATGTGATTTATTTGAAATCTTCACTAATTTGAATATAACATCCAGTTTTGATCATTTCCATCATTCTAAAAATAGCAAACGTACATTTTCGATATATATTTGAAGTTGTCGAAGAATATAGAGCTCGGAGAAAAAAATTATGGGACTTTTGCGCCAAATTTAATATGTACTACCAAAAAAAACTCATTATAAAATATTATTCTAGATCCTTTTTTTTTCTAAAAGTCACTTTGCTTCAGTTCTACTAAAGTAACGGTAATAATAACTATACAACACAATCATGCAAAAGTTAAAGCTAGGTTGTTACTTTTGTGCGCTACGGCGCATATTTGCCATTCCGAATTTATTTTTGTGTCTATCGACGTTGCATTGGTTGTCAGTGTCAGAAGTTTCATTCAAAGTAAATAACATTGAGAAGACAAATAATAATTACTTAAAGTAATAATATAAAATTGAAGACGAAAATGGATATGCACATACAATGCAAAGGTGAGTGGAATAATATCCGATTTAATTTGATAAATTGACGTTTCGTTTAATGCCTATAAATGGTGAATAATTGATGAGTCAATTATCTCAGAAAGTTATTCCTTGATATTGGCGTTATCACATTCTTTTTTTGGCAATTCCTTTTATCTATTGTATCATGTTGGCAGTTCATTTTACTTCTGTACAAGTTAAGGAAAGAATGGAAATATTATTGTTTCTCAAATTTATGTCGCATTTTTTGTTTCATTTGGTATATTCAGAGAGACCGGGAACAGCGAAGGGCTCATCACAGCCAACGTTACTGTCGAGTTTACGGAGTGTCTTGTTTGTTATTGGTACTGTGGTCATTGGATTTGCTGCTTTTTGTAATTCGCTGACTTGGTGAGTCTGTCGTTTTTGTGAGAATAGTTCACAAAATATTAGGCTGAGAAAACATTGTCAGGAGACCTTTATTGTAGAGTATAGATTTTTTCACAAATTTTACCCTCAAGAGCTTCCCACGAAGAATTCTTTTATGAAAATTATTTCATACAAGTAGAGTTCCATGTGATTCTATACTGAAGCATTCTGTCCATAAGAAGAATATCTATAAACTTTACATATAGAAAATAGTTCAACTCTATATAAATTTTCTATAGCGATTTTTTACGTATATATATCCTTCTATGATAATCATTTTTCAATTCTTTCTCGCTAATCACTTATCGGCTAATTTCGAAAATATTTTCGAAATTATTTGATTGAAATCTTCTGCCTACCCCAGATAATTATCTGAAAATTCCCCTAATCATTCTCTGCAAAAATAGTCGTTTCAAAGCAAGTTGTGGATAATTTGCATGAAAACTCCCTCAGAGTACTTAATAGAAATTGATATTAAAATAATAAATGAAATGTCAATTAGGCACTTGCAGAATTTTTGGGGTGCATCTGGTGATTTCTGGCAGGCAGTATGGGATAAAATTCTTGATACAATCGGTGATGATCCGATAACCCTTTGGGTTTATGGTAAAAATTCAAATAATTGTTTTTTTTTCCTCTGAACGAAAAAGATAGGAATAATGTGTATCTTTCTTCAGGTTCCCTAGTTCTAACGATTGTTGTATACTGGATATTCGGTGGTATTTACACACTTCTCGACATAACAAATCGTCCAGTTGCCCTTCGACGCTACAAAATTCAACCTGGAACAAATGAACCAGTTGATGCAAGAGAATTATGTAAAGTTATTGTCCAAGTTTTGTTCAATCAATTCATAGTTGGTTTGCCAGTCATCTATCTCAGTTATTGGCTTATGGAATGGCGTGGTTATCCACCAGTACGTGAACTTCCTACATTCCATTGGGTATTAGCGGAAATTGCAGTACATATTTTATTCGAAGAAATTGGATTTTATTATTCACACAGGTAACCAATTTCATTACTTTTGCCGTTGAAATTTTCTCTTCAAAGCGAGTTACACGCTTGGGGTACTTCGAGACGAAAAATTCAAATTTTTCCAGAATTTTTCTGCTTTAAATTAATGAATCGAATTATTTCAGACTACTACACAGCAGATACCTATACAAGTACATTCACAAGCAGCACCATCAGTGGACAGCACCTGTGGCCGTAACGGCAATATATTGTCATCCAGTTGAGCACATTGGTTCAAATCTTTTGCCACCATTCCTCGGCGTGTTTATCGTTGGATCACACGTTGCAACGGCATGGCTATGGTTCTCACTCGCTATTTTATCAACTTTGAATGCTCACTCTGGTTACCATCTACCTTTCTTTCCATCACCTGAGGCACACGACTTTCACCACTTAAAGTGAGTTCGGGGAACAAAAAACTGGAAGTAGGGAAAATTTAAGTAGACATCCATGAAAAATCCACATAGAAAATTCCTAGACCAATGGAGTTTCATGTCATTCTATATTGAAATTTTGCTTCTATAAAAAAAATTGATGAAAATTTTTGCTCTTTCTCCTCTTGGTGCTTGCTCTATCACCTTTATTAATGCTTATAGAAAATACTCTGATATCGTATGTGATAAACTTGGAGGGTTTCTATAAAATAAATGTATGGAAATTTTCATACAGAAAATTTCTATAGAAGATTCACATGTAAATGATATTGGGATATTTTCTATAAGTATTATTTCCATGCGAGTACAGTTTCATGTGATTCTCTTCTGGAATTTTGTATCTAGAAGAAGAATATTTATAAACTTTCTACTCTTGGTGCTCTTGATTCTCTATAGGATAAATCTATAGATATTTTCTATACAGATTTTTCATATGTAGATTTTTATTTTCAATATCTATCTTGAGAATATTATTCTCGACTTTGATAAATTTGTATACAAAAATTATTTATGTAGATTGTGCATTGTTTTAGAACAAGTCTCTTGATAAATTTCGCTAAACTCGATCGTTTTTCGAGATACTTCGAAAAGCATTCGAGAAGAATTTTTCTGATGAATTTCATTTGAATTTTCATGCTGACGTTCTTTCCCGGTTATCTCGAGAATATTGTTTTCAACAGAATCTATTGAGAGATTTTCCTTGTGAAACAAGAAATTCTCTACAGAAAAAGTTTTCGGATACCTTTCTATAATTCCACTCATTTCCAAAACTTTCGTAATATCATTACTATTATATCGTTTACCAAATATCTCAGAAATTATTAGATTCAATGTAATTTATGGAGAAGTCGTTTCTATAGATAATGAGATTCGCTGCAAGAAGTTCTTTTCAAAACTTTCATTAAAGGTACTAATTTCAGAGATATCTGTAGAGTAATGTAATTAATCCCGGTATGTTTCTATTATTTTTCTGCACATATCTTTGAAAGTACTAAATTCAGGAAAATTTATTGAGATGCTCTCTTCAGAGATTATGAAATTATCTTCAAAGAATATCCCAGAATAAACTCTGCTAATACTATTGAATTCAAAGATATTGGCAAAACAATGGAACGAAACGAAATATAATAAATGTGACAAAAGTTTGATCGATATAATTAATCAACAGATTCAATCAGTGCTACGGTGTTCTTGGTGTGCTCGACCGCTTGCACGGTACAGATACGCAATTCCGTAATTCCCGTGCGTGTGCACGTCACGTGATGATGCTGAGCCTGGTGCCAGCGAGAGAAGCTTTTCCAGACGAAGTTAAATACAAATCAAAGTAATGATAGATATTATGATAGAAAATTATAAAAACTGGTGCTTTCAAATTATAAATAATAAGAAATATTCTGCTGTTGCAAAAAATTGTTGCTCTCTCATATAAATATGGATTATTTCTAGCAATGTGCAGATAATTCGGAATTTTTCAATTATTCGAAATTCTGTGAATCATTCGGACTTTTTAGAATTATGCGAAATATTTCGAGTTATTAAATTGAAAAAAAAAATTCGCATTTTCCGAAATTTTTCATATTGTTCGAATTATTCACTATTCGCACATCGCTAATTACTTCTTGATGAGAAACAATTAAACATTTTCCTCATTTCGCTCGGAAAAAAGAGAAATCAAAATAATAAATAAAAATCAATTTAAATTGATACTGCCGAAATCAATCAACAATTTTTTGAAGCAGCAATGATCATTCATTTTTCTACCATAATGTGTCTAACCGACTGTTGAGTACTGTTATCATGCTTCAAATAATGAGTTTTTTATTTTTATCTTGAAAACAGAAGAAATAATAATATCTTTATCTATTGCCTTTCTCTGACTACAATAGCACTTGAATGTTATTTAATTTTACGTGTGACAAGCATTAATATTGATATAAACGATAGTGTTTCATTGCAAAAATGGGAGGGAATGTAACAAAACAATTAATAATAATGATTATGAATTTTCTACGATATTTTTATCAAAAAAAAAGGAGAAAAAAGATCCACAGTAATTACGTTATAATCTGTAAATTTTTATTTTCAATTGTTTACAAGCAAATAAACGAATGACTGTTGATTATCATTATTTTTATTCAACAATTATTGAAATCGATGAGAATGATAGTATGAATTGATTCTCTGCGAATCCATAAATGATAGAGAAATTTTCGTGTGATCATTGTGACACAAATTCGTGTGAAATTGTGACACAAATTTCTCTATCTTCCACAGATTTGCAGATATTCCATGAGACGTGATCTTATTGCCAAATTCATTTATATCTATTCGTTACTCAATCATTGAGTGACGAATCTTAATACTATTGGAAGACTCGCGATTATCACAATTGATACCTATACATAATATTAATTCTAGATAAAGTCTTCAATTGTATAATAATTCCCACTGACATATATTTATCATTAACAAAAAAAATTGAAATTAGTCAATTCCTGATGTCCACCAAGAGCATTCCTAAACTTTTGTCAATCTGGTAAAAACGATTTTTTTTACTAAAAAAAGAGACTTTTTTTCATCACCCAGAAATCCATAAAAAAATGTTCTGCTGATTTTTTGGAAGCCTATTTCTTCTTGAAATTATCAAGCAAAAATATCGTAATCTTCTGGAAACCAGCGAGAATTAAAATCTAATACTGAATATTCCCAATACATAAATACTTGATATCAAGAAAATCATCGACCCCATGCTTTGAACCTTCTCTTCCAATCCCGGACTCCTTGACCCCACCAAAAGCGGCCTCACTACACGATATTAATCCTTCATTAACTCCAATCATCCCGACCTCCAGCTTCTCAGCAACTCTGAAGATCTGCGACAGATCATTGGAGAAGAAGTATCCAGCCAAACCAACCGGCACGGCATTAGCCATCCTCAGTACTTCCTCTTCCTTCTCAAACTTGTGAATAACAGCAACAGGGCCAAATATTTCGCGGTGATAAATCTCCATTTGCTCATTAACCTCAGTCAAAACGGTTGGCGCATAAAATAGCGGACCGAGATTCTCCAACCGTTTACCACCACAGTGCATCTTCGCACCTTTCTTAACTGCGTCATTGACCATTTTCTCCACGCTTTCCACCTGACTCAGCTTGATCAATGGTCCGTGCGTGACTCCATCTTCGCTTCCATTACCCATTTTGATTTCCGTTGTGATTTTCATCAAGAACTTTTCAACGAACTCATCAAAAACTCGCTGTTGAACATAGAAACGATTCGCAGAGACGCAGGTTTGCCCAGTGTTCCGGAACTTGCAGGCCATTGCGCCGTTGACGGCGAGGTCGATGTTGGCGTTGTCAAAGACTATGTACGGTGCGTTCCCACCCAATTCCAAGCTCAAACGTTTAACGGTCGACGCGCACTGCTCGTAAAGAATTTTTCCGACTTGCGTCGATCCGGTGAATGAAAGCGCGCGGACTTGTGGATTCTCGCAAAGCATTTTTCCGACGGAGGCAGAGTTCTTCGGGGACGTTGTGATGACGTTGATGACGCCATGGGGAAAACCTGCCTTATCTGCTAATTCCGTGAGGGCAAGAGCTGTTAGGGGAGTTTCCTCCGAAGGCTTTATGATGCAGGTACATCCCGCTGCGATCGCTGCCCCAACTTTGCGGGTTATCATGGCGTGCGGAAAGTTCCAGGGAGTTATCAATGCTGCAACACCCACGGGCTGCTTCAGAATCATGAGCTTACGATTTCTCAATGGTGGTTGAAGGACCTCGCCGTTTATGCGCCGACATTCTTCGGAGAACCACTCGACAAAAGAGTTACCGTACTTTATTTCTGCTCGCGATTCGGCGAGACTTTTGCCGTTTTCTTTAGTGAGAATCTGTGCGAGTTCTTCAGAGTTGGTGAGCAATAAATTATACCAAGCGCGCAGGAGATCGCTTCGCTCCTTCGCAGTCGTTGTGCTGAAGGACGGGAAAGCGGATGATGCGGAGTTTATCGCCAGGTGAGTGTCCTCTGTTGTCATATCAGGGACGTGGGCTAGCGTTGATTGGTCCACTGGGTTCAATACGGGGAAGGTATTGCCAGTTACGGAGGGCACCCATTTGCCATTTATGTAGGCTTGGTTCTTGAGAAGGCTCATTTTGCGAAGGTGAAGACTGACACTGGAGAGCCGCAAAATCTGGCGTGAGGTCGATAACATGCTGAAAGTCTGCAACATGAGGGAGGTGTAAGTTGTGTTTGATTATTTTATTTTCATGGAGCATTAATGGATTTTTCGAGGATATCTCAGGCACTAATGGGTTTACAAGATCTACACATATGAAAGAACCGCTTATTATCCAGAATTATTTGGCTAATGTTGTAAAGGTTATGAAGTTTGGGAAAACTCATCAATAGAAGTGCTTTGTAGACTACAAAATGCTTTACGCAATTACCTTTAAAGGGAAAATTTGATACTTCTTTTTTGTTATATATTTATGAAATAATTTGATTATAATTCTTCCATCCTCGACTCTATATCACTCCATTTCTGCACTATTTTACATTATTCTACGAATTATGTTCTCCTCTCGAACTTATCTTTCCATATCAATCATGTTTTGACTCATGCAACGAATTCCATCAGAAGAATTTCTACGTAAATCCATTTGTAGGTAATGTTAAAGCGCGATGAGACACCTCCACAATATTTACAAAAGGGGAAGATAGTAATTAATGTTTAGTATCAATATTTTAAATTGATTAAACACAAACATTAATATTTTCTGAATTGTTCCTAACCTTGAAATAAAAGAAACCGTTTAGAAAAAAATAAATTTGCGTACCTTCCCGTGAATTCACTCGGTGGATTTCTGATGAAATGATTCCGACGGAACGAGGGGACTTGATTAAATCAGCATTCCCCTTCTGACACTAGTCTTGAAATTATTGTGCACTAGTGTTAACAATTCTGATAGAAATCCACGCTTCAGATACACACACCTAACACATTGAACTCCCGCGGTATATCAATATCAATATTACAGGAATGTGTATGAATTTATTGTCGCATTGATACTGGCGTCTGAGTGTAAATGAAAAATTATCAATTGATAAACAATATAATCTGAATTTTGAAAATCTTTTGACAATAATTTTTCTTCTTCTCAATCTCTTATCATTCCTTGCATGTTACGTGGAATTGTCTCAAAAACATTGATTTTAGAGTTATATATGCTGTTTATTAATTATTTTCGCATTATGTACAGGCACGGCAGCTAACACATATAAAAAATCTATGTGGAGAATTTCTATGTATAGGAATTCTGGAATAAATCTATCAAAGATCCGTATAGATCCCTATAGATTTATAAATAGTAGGTATGCTCTATCATTGGATTTACTGATTGGAGTTTAACGCTATCAATATTGATAGATATTCTATTATTATCAAGTAGCTACATAATTAATGAGTTGCACCAATATTGTCATAAAGGTTTTTACTTTTATTTACACATATTGAAGAGTCAATAAAAAAAATTCTACTGATAAAAATAGTAATGTATTGCATAAATATGTAATTACAATTTAAGGCGTTTAATGTCTTCAGAACGAAGATCCACTCTGAGTGTAGCGATCCGACGAACTTCAGCGGGTGTCAAACGCCATGCGATGGCATCAGCACCACAGTAATCTGTCAATTCCTCGATTTTTTCAACACTCAATATCGTTGCTATTTGCATCAATCTAGCGAATTTATCACGTACAGACCATGATGTTGCAGATGCTAAATAACTTGCTAATGATCTTATCTCTTTATCCAATATAAGACCACCAGCTCTATTAAATGTTGACTTTAGTACTATTTTCTCCAATCTGAGAGTGACTTCTGACGTAAGAATCCCGACTAGTGCGTCAAAATTCGATGACGTGAGACCATCTTTAAATCCTTGTAAGAGTCCTTCTAAACTCATGACCAATGTTTGAACAAAAGGTTCGTCAGTTTCATAGCGTAATAACTCGTCCTCGTTGACTTGATGATTAACGGATAGAAATGAGTCGACCCATGGTGTTACTCTGGGCTTAACTGCACTTGCTCTTAATTGTTCCATTCCGTAATCTATAACTGCTCTCAAGGTACACGTGACATTCTTCAACCCAGCTAGACAACTGTTCATTTTCTCTCGGTCTTTTTGCTGCATCTGCGGGAAAGCTGTCTCTATTTCAGCTTCTAGGCTTTTACTCAAAGTTTCAACGTACTCAATACTAACATCAGCATTATTCAAATATGCCAAGAACATTAACCGTCCATATTCTGTATCGGATGTCTGTAAACGACCCTGTTGAATACTAGTTTGAAGTGCATTATAGGCCTGAACTAGATCAAGATAACCAGCGGGATACCCTTGTCGTAGACGATTTTTCAAACGATTTGAAAATTCACTCTCCAAAATTCCACAAGCCATATTTACAACTGCACAAATTCCATCAACGCTCCAACTAAATATTGCTCTCCTGATGCATTTTTTAACAATATAAAAAACATCGTCTACCATACTCGAAGTCTGCTGATCCCGCTCCAAAGTATCCATGCCAAGGGCTTTATTCACACTCTCCTCCAGAAAGTATCTCTCCAATGCTAAATAAGCACCCAATACCTCCTGCATAACTTGAAATAAGTTTGCATTCTTTATCATTGCTTCAAATTCATTTATCAATTTTTCACGCTGATCAGCATCCTGGGTTCCTACTTCTATATCATTAATTATACGTCTACGTAGAAATCGGATATAGAGTTCAGCTCTCATATGCATCAATGTTAGCTCACCGAGAAGAAGATCTAGCGATTTCGGATCGGGTTTATCAAATTTCTCAATTGGAATGTTTCCACTGGGTTTATTGCGGCTATAATCGTTTATTGACTGGATTTTTCTTTGTATATTGCGATTCTTCATGAATTCTGCAACAATTTTTCTGACCTGGCGATCACATTCGCTCTCAATTATTGTCACCGTTTTTAATAGTCTTCCAGGACCGTAATAAGTTTCGATAATTGGCTGATGAACTTCAATTATTCTAGCAATCCCCTCGAATAACAGAGTTATCGTGTCTGAATAAATTACTGGGGCTCTCTCATTATTACTTCTGATTTCCAGTGCTGATTTCAGATTCTTCTTCGCGGTCTCTTCAAGTTTCGATGATAAGTAAAGACTGAATTTCTCTAAGCCTTCGTCGTGCATACCCAATAGTGGGAATATCTTGAAGAATCGTTCTACTGAAGCCAGATCCTCGGTTCTGACCGCTTCATCAAACTTTTGACTTACCACCGATCGCAATTGCAGTGCAGCCTGTCTTAATGTGGCTAAAGATCCTGCTATACTCATGCTCTCCTCGGATACATCATCCGCCGTTTTTTCTAGAAGTTTCTCATCCATCAACAAATATCTGCGTACGTGGCCAGCACCTTGTTCATAATCTTCATTCTTCAAAGCTGTAGCAACGCCCTCACTGCATAATTGGAGATCAAGTATATCGTGAACTCTACTCTGACATTCACATACCCTGCCCTGGAATAATTTGATTCTTTTATTGATATTTTCATTCAGAAAGGGCGAAATCTATGAGGGGTTACACCACTGTGGAATTTTTCGACTAATGGATATTTTTTTCATCATGATAAAATACTCGGAATCATCCAGAATACGAGCGAAAGAGTTGAGGATCTGAAACCCTTCTCTTCTAATAAAATTTAGATCAAACATCCCAGAATGGATCAGGTAAGAGATTTCCGAAAAGTTAATGCACCAATTTTTTTATTAACAATATATTATCGATGGTCTCTGGCGGAAAGTGAATGGTTTCATTCAAATGTTCCCTAAGTACACGAGTAAGAATGTTTCTCAAAGCCCTCACGTACGTCTCTAGCTATGAGGGTTCTTTTTTGATATTTTTCGATTATTTTCTTTTTCAAGACTCAAATATACGTCTAATGACCGGCACAGGATCATTATTCTATCGCCATTTTTCCACCAAAAAAATACCAAAAACTGTTCTTTTCAGATGACTGCAGTAATGTAACTCCTCGAAAAAGTTAATAAATTAATAATACCCTTGCTAAATCCAGTTGCCGAACTTTTGCACTGACAGTTTCAGCCAAGTTATTTGTCTTCTCTATCATTGTGCAGAATTTCTCGCCTCCCTCACGGATTGCAACAATATTAGGTATTACTTTCCCAATATTACGAAGCTTTCCTTCTATATGACAATGTCTCTGTATCATGAGTTTCAATTCTTTATTAATTTCAACCTGAAAAAAATTAAATAAACAATCGTGAGGTTATGACAACACAATAATTTCCAGTCTTTCAGGAAAGTAATCTAATCGTTTAATTGCAAGTGCATTCACTTCTTTTTCATCCAATTCTTGACAAATTTCCATGATCTCGGCTTCGGAAATTAGTCCATTGTTTTTCTCCATTATTTTCCTTTGAATACTCATTATATCCAGATTTTAGAACTGCATGACAGGTGATGACAGCAAAGTGACACTCTAAGGTACCCCCACTACTTTTATTTGTATTCGGTGATGGGAGGTACACCAACCGAATTTGGTGATATTTTATTGGTAGCACTGATCGATTGAAGCGTTCCCTGACGTAGCCTGAATGTAGCGAAAAATAGGGTAATTTTTTTGAAATATTCTTTCCTGACTGCAATATTCTTATAGAAACAATACCTACAAAGAATATCTTGATATTCTTCATAGGTAATTACTGGGTTCAATAAAACAGTAAATTTACTCAATTACATTGTGATAGAATATATTTATATATTTTTTTTTGTTTCCTTTTTACAAAATAAGAAATACTTTGAATTAAGTTTCTAGAGTATTCGTTTCTTGGAGCAATTTAATTACATGAATACACAATGTGGTCCATGTTTTAAAAAACGTTTATAACATTTTATAACATTTTCTGACATGAAAAATTTCAGTCTTAAATTTGATATTCATGAGTTTTAATTCAATTTATCGAAGATTGAATTATTCTATTTAGCGAGTAATATTTAATTCTCCATCCATCAACTTTCCGTAAGATGAGAAAAAAATAATAATTATTATATAGCTAATGAATGGAATTCCTAACGAAAAAACAACAAACCTTGGTTCTTATGATGCAAAAGAGATTGAAGAAGTGGTGATATGATACGGGACGTTTGGGAAAATGATGGAAGTACAGACACTCCGCTAAAAGTGGAAATGGAGTAAAGTGAGACCAGTCACTTTCCTTTCATGTAAGGTTTGATGAAATATTTTGGAATCTATAAGGAGTTGATCTAGCTATCCCTCATAGATTTCGAGATGATCCTCAGAAAATCCACTCCTCCAGCCCACAGTTAAAGAATCCCTTGAAAGAACAGAAAATCCTAGCTCTCTCCACAATTCTCAATCATCTCCTCAAAACTTGCACCTCCACACCTGATCTGCATTATCTCAATGCTTTCAAACAGTTTGCTGGCTTGCAGATCTTCGGGCAGTCTTGTCAAAAATTGTGCTCCCCTAACGAAATCCATCTCTAACAATTCACTTTGATAAAGATGAAGCACCCCGAGTGCTGTTCTGAACAGAAACTCATCGCCATCTCTAATGAACACATCCCAAATTCTGCAGGTAACATCGAGTGGCATGGCCTTAGCATATATCGTGTAGAGCCAATCAAGAAGATAAAAATCTGGGCTCAAGCCAGCTTCCGTAAAATGCTGATGAATTTTTGGCAGATTCATTGACAGTGCGTTTGTATAAGCCTTATAATAATTATTCATCTGTTTTTGATTCAAGGTAAAAGCAGCTTTGTGACAGGGATTATTTATCAAATTTGAGAAGCAGATGAATGCATCAGTGGCCTCCATATTGAGTGTTAAAATAGCTCCGATGAAGCTCATACCCTGTACGTATCCGATGTCAGGCATAAGCGCACAGTAAGCTGCTAAAATACTGTGCAATGCTCCATTTAATGGTCCATTATCTTGAAAAACACACAACCCGGGGAAAGTTCTCGACACGTCCAATTTAATTGCAATTAAATAGTCACTCTGTATTTTATCGAATAAATTGTTCAAGCAATCCTCATAATAAGTGTCACTAATCATTAATTCATTTTTAATTCCTAATTTCCAGACACGTCCGCGTATACTCGGTGGCAGTCCCCGCCACCAGAGCTCTTTTATTTCCTTTTTATCACGCAATTCATGAAAATTCGGTAACACTTCGTTACTCCAAATACGGGAATCAATCAACAATTTCTCCTCCTCTCTGTTCCTCTCCTCTCTTCTCCTTTTACGGTCTCGTTCTTCACGCTGTTCACGTTTTCGCACCTCTTCAAGAATCTCATCGTGCTGTTTCCGGTGAAGTAATTCTTCTTCCGGAGTTTTTGCTGGGAGGTTTGATGGTCGTGACAGTTGGATAAGACCGAGTGTCCCCGATATTCGGTCGATGTTGTGAGTGTTTTTTTCGATATTTTGACGGGGGAAGAAAATTTTTTTCATTAGTTTTATTGTAAATCTGTCTTCTGATTTGTCCAACATTTCATTGTTTTTTCAATTTTTTCAGATAGTTTGTGTCATCGAAATCCCAAGTTTGTTTTCATAAAATAACTTGATTAAAATCGTTCAAGTGGCACTTTCTTCGAATTGGTTTTTTTCCAGATTTTTCTCCAACTTTTATTATTGAATTACTGACTTTTACGTTTTATTTGTGGACAATTCATTTTTCAAACTAATTAATCACTGTTAATAATTTAGAGGTTTCTATAATTTGCATCATTGAGAAAATCTAAATGTTTTGATCACTCAATAGATTTTCTTTGATTCAGACTTACTTTGTCTGTATTTAATCTGTCACCGAATTCATTGCCGCTCCCAAGTTTCTAATGACTCAAGGACATAATGGATTCAAGAACCACTCAATCTATTTATCATGTTCATACGTTTTAATTAATTTCTTCCATCAGAAAAAAAAATCGTAACCGTTTGAGGTTATTATTCAGTCGTTTACATATGTCACTGAAAAAAAAACCATAAGTTATAACAAACGTTGAATAATCACTAAATATAATTAACGCTTACCTGAGTATTCATAAATTATTTTCAATTATCAATGTTCTTAATAATTGCAATGGAAGTTATGACATCTCTCAAATTGAAATGATAAACAAATATATTTATCAAGAACTTCCTTGTTTTTCATTTAATTGTCATGACCTGATGATGAAAATCATTGATGGACTCTTTTAATAACATAACAATGGACGAAAAAAAATATTTTTTTACACATTTTCCTTCAAATTTCTGAGAAAAAAAAATATTTCAGAAGAATTATGATTTTTTTTTGTCTCAATGTCAATTGCAGGGGTCGCTGCAGTAGCTCATTTGGAAAGTGTGAAAACGTGTACATAAATTCCTTTCCTCATCCATCTGAATAAAAAAAAAATCTTGCCAATGTTTTCCCTTTAATTCGATTGATTCGAAAATAATTTTTGTATTTTTCCACTCTTCACATTGTTGTGTTTGTAAAAATTTGTGATCGTTTTTATTTATTTTTTGATGGCGTGCTAGATTTCGTAATCCAATATTGTTAATATTTGTGGTGTTATAAATATGGCCGATCATGTTGACGTATCCGATATATTTTGCAATTGTTGAAGGATTGAAAAGGTAATTTTTCGTCTACTTGTTGTGGAGATTTTGTTATTGTGGATTCCGCGATTTTTATTTTTATCATTATTGAACATGTAATGTTTAAGATATGACATTTTAGGTGAACAAAAAAGTTGGGTTATATTTGATAGAATAGAAATAAATAAAAATAAATAATAATAATATTGTTGGGAGGTTAATTGTCATTATTCCAATTATTCAAATTTCAGTCATTTCTTGAATCTTCTTTTTTTGAATTTCGATGGACTCCATTGAATTGGCTCATTTCAATTACTTTAAAGTTTTGAGACAAATCGATTTAATTCCATCATCAGTTTTTGTGAGATATCTCGGAAACTAAACGAGATAGAGCGATTTCACTATATTACTTTTCTGTAGCTCTTGAAAGTCTCTGCAAAAATGCAGAAATGTGAAAATGCTCTATCTCGCTTAGTTTTCGAGATATTTTGAAAAAACTGGCGACAAAATGCAACTAATTTGTCTGAAAAGTTCAGATTCTCAAACTTTATTCATTCGTCGTTATTATCAGTTTTATGAAAAATTAATAATGAATTCATAGAATTATTTGGATTCTTTCCGATGAATTAATAATGATAATTACATGACAACAATAATAACAATAAATCATTTTGTTTTATCACTTCATCACTCAATTAATCAATTCTTTTCAATGAGGGGTGTCTGAAACTAATACGAATCTTGGCGAACGCTTTTTTAATTTTTCTAATGGACAGAAACTTCACGTGAATATCTTAATAAAAAATTTATAAATATTCACCTCAAATATTCCACATAAACACATCACTGACAAAGTTATTATTCTAATCTTGTTATATTATCAAAATCACTCTATTCCATATAAATTTAGAAATTTTTCATACAAATTGATTCCATAATGTATGAGTTAATTTTAATGATAGGGAATTCTTCATGATCATCTGTTCTATTGGCCCGGATCGGCTGAACAAAAAAGATCTCTACAAAAGTGTTCGTATCCCTCTCAAGTATCGACACATTCTACAAAATTATCAAAATAAAATTGATTCTATCACTCCACTGATCAAGAAAATTCCCGAATCGTATCATAAGGTGTGAGCGCTTAGTCTAAATCAATTCTTTAGTCCTTCGATTCGTCTAGATCTTCAGACATTCAAACACTTAGAACATTGATGAAAAAAATGTAGAAGAAAAATGGAATTTACATTGGAGGATGCTAATGTGATTTACCCCACTTCTCTATCTATCCAATTAGTTTTGTTAGAATAGAGAGCATTCGCATAGTTTAAGTCAAACTGCAAAAAATATCACTGCCAACAAATTACGAAAATTAGTTTATCATAAATAAATAATTAATTAAACATAGTGGAATGGAATATCAAAAAATTCAGTATTGATTGAATAAATCTCATGATAAATAGATAGAAAATTAAGTATAAACAATGAATTGGATATTTATAATTCTTGCATTAGCACAGATTGTCATGTCGGGTGGCGCCGAGGAGCCTCCGGGATTGTCTGAGGACAATCAGACAGATCCAGCCGCTATTGATTCATCGGATTTTGGTGAACAGGATAAATCACAATTATCAAGTTACAGGGACATTATGATGAAAAATAGAGTTGATTTGAAGAAAAAAGAAGAGGCTGTCCAGGTAATGATTATTTGGATTATTTTATTTAATTGAATATCATGACATATTGAACATTATATTGATGAAAAGTATGGAAAATAGAGGAATTTTTTTTGTCTTTCTTTGTAACTCCTCAAAGTTACGGAAAAGTGCTCTTTTGATATATTTTATCATAATTTTCTATCATTCCAGGAATATGCAAATAAATTATCGAAAATTAAGTCACGAACGAAATCTTCAAGACGGAGTGCTGAATCATCATCAATATCATTCGAACAATCACCATCATCAACAAGTAAACAAGAAAAATCACTGTTAAATATTGAAGATGACATTGGTGAGGCCAAAACACCAAAAGCTAAATCACATTTGTTACAAAAAAAATTAGCTGAGAATAGAATAATATTTGAACAGAGAAATAAAGAAATAAATGAATCAAATCGTGTTGTTGAAGAAAAAGTTGAAGCAATTAGGCAAAAAATCAATGAAACTGAATTGCAGAATGAAAATATATCGATCGTGCCAATTACTCCAATGTCCATATTGCCACAGGTATTTAATAATTTTTTTAATTATCTAGAATATTAATAGAAATTAATCAAGAATGAAGGAAATATTGTGAAATTTTTAAAATTCAGATCGCAACATCTGTCGGCTCGGATCAACTTCATGAAAAGAATAACAAGATAACTGAATTGAATACGAGAATTTATGAATTAGAAGCAATTATCATTGACTTACAAGACAATTTGAAAGAAAAGGATTCTGTTATTGATTCAAAAACGAAAGCTATCACTCTGATGTCCGAGGACCTGTCGAAAAAAGGTAAAACGACGTTGGATACATTGGAGGAAACTAAGGATGAGATGAGAGTAATGCAACAACATTTTGTACTTATGGAGACATCATTCAAGGATAAGCATGATCATTTGCTGAATCAATTGGAGGAAAAGTCGAATCGTGTTATCGAATTGGAAGACTCGTTGATGCGGTAACTTATGTGATATTTGATATATCTTGTGGACCTCATTTTTCTTTTTTTTACACTCAATCTCCCTATGGATTTTGATAAATATCAACGTTTTTGGCATACAAATGAAAAAAAAATTATTCACTTTTCATAGAATTCCTCAGAATCTGAATAATCGGAAGCCTCTGACAATCTTCTCAATGTTTCGTATTTTTCCAAATATTAAAAGAGAAATTGATTAATGTTTATTTTTCAGGATGGAAGATGAAATAGTAAAGAAATCAATGGACACAACCGATCAGCCTACTACGTCTGATTCGGATATGTTAATAGAAATGAGACGAGAAATGTCAGCGATGCAGGAAAATTTTATTCTCATTGAATCTTCACTCAAAGATAAAATAAATAATTTAATGTTACAATTGGAGGATCGCGAAAAACGATTAAATGATATTGAAGATAACACTGCTAACGAACGAACGACAGATTCATTAGAAGAATTTGAGAAATTGAAAGAATCGAATCGTATACTTGTTGGAGAAAATATAAAATTAAATAAAACTATCGATAATTTGAAAATTCAGTATGAATCCAGTTTGGACCAATTGATTATGGAAAATGCGGAGAAAGATGATAAAATAATTGAATTGGAGAAAATTGTTCAAGAATTTAAGGAGAAGGAAAAAGTTGCTATTGAAGATAATAAAGAGAGTGAAACTGTTCAAAAACTCACGAAAGAATTGGAGGAACTGAATAAAAACATGATTAGATTGAAGGCCCAGCATAAAAGTAAATTAAGAAATCTCAATAAGCGTTTGGAAAACTTCAAGACGGTTGAGTATTTGTTAATTTATTCAGTTGAATGAAGAGATGAAGGATTATTCAATTTTTATCAACTTAAATATCATTTCATTATCACTCAATTTTAGGAATGAACATTGAGTTTATTGTTCGTTAATTAATCGATAATCATTGTCTTCAGATGAAAAAAAGGAATTCTCCTAGTTCATCTTCTCATCAAATTATTTCCATTTTTTTTTCTCTTTATTCCTTATCTAATGAAATTTCCTTTATAAATTAGATGTCTGATGCAAATGCTGAATTAGTGAAACTTGGGAATCAAGTTGCATTACTGGAAGAGGAGAAAGGTAACCTACAGCTGAGTCTGGTAGACTTTGACGAACTTAAAGGTAGGAATTCAGAGGAAAATGAGAATGTTTTGTATCCTCGAATTTATTATAATTTTTTCATATTTTTTTTCTCGTTAAAATTCTGATTGAGAATATCATTTGAAAGATGTAGTTTCAACGATAATGAATTCTCACAGATTAATAATTGATGGTATTTTATAATTGATGAAATAAGCTAACATTATCCTACTTTTATCCTGGTCAAAGATTACCACTCACTCCGAAATTGGATGATAAAAAACAAATGATAATTTCATTGTTTAATTTATATAAATTTAATTAATTATTGTCAATGAATTTTTTTGAAAAAACTTGTGCAGCTATTTCTGGAGACTTGCAAATACGTATCAGTGAATTAGATATGAAAATCGAGACTCAAACTAAGGATATAGAAGGGAAAGTCGAGGCAATTGCTACCTTGGAAAATCAAAAATTGGATCTTATGCAAGGTATTTATTTTTTAGTTAGACATTGTGGAATATTAGTAATCCAATGGAATTATTCTCAGTATCCTAAACATGAGTTTAGAATTAAATCATTATTATTTCCTGAATATCCGAGCAAATATTGGTTCCATAGGAATTGTTCGGAAAAGCTTGTAGCGTTTTATTTTCAAACTAAGATACAGAAATGTTGAGAATTATCTGCCCAGATCACTTGTTTTATAGCATATTATCATTTCAGAACTCCATGCAGTCAAGCAAGAAATTTCGACTCTCGAAGCTGAGAATGCTGACTGCGAGAATCTCCGAGTGACGGCTGAGCTGAAAGTTGTTGAATTAGAAGAGCAATTGGAGTCATTACACAGACACAACATCTTTAAAAAGCATAATGAGTCGCTCTCCACGGATCAGAAACAATTAGACGCCGAAAACATGATGTCATCCGAGAGTCTTCAAAAATCAGATGAAAAGATGAACATTGATTCATTCGAAGCTATCGCGGAAAATCGAAATGAATTGTTGAAGCAAGTTGATTTATTAACTCAAAAGAATCAAAATCTCGAAATGCAATTGCGTGAATTCAAATCTGACAAAGGTGCAAATGTTGAAAAAAAATCATCAGACACTGACTCAACTGAGTCATTTGAGAGAATATCGGATAATAATGATGAGTATATAAAGAAAATGACGATATCTGAAGAAAAGTTATCGGAAACATCGGATAACATTACAGACCTTCATCAAAGAATTGAAAATCTGGTTCACGAAAATAGTGATTTAGTGATTGAATTAACGAAAATTAAAGAAAAATATGAATTAACAACGAGTAAAATTGCCGAATTGACTCAACAACTCAATAAATCTTCAGAAAAATTAACTAATGTTGAAATTGAAAATATACAATTGAAGGAAAGCTCCACTCAACTTGATGAAAAAGTTCTGATATCTCTGGAAGCAGAGATTTCTAATTGCAAACAACTCAACGAAAAGCAAATTGAATTAATTGAAAATCTTGAAATGGAGTTATTACACAGTCAGCAAGAATTAACGATAAAGAGGGAGGAAATTCATGAATGTCAGTTATTGATCAAGAATTTTACACTTATTCAATCAAATTACGACGAAATTGAGAGATTGATTGAGGAGTTGAAAAAAGAAAAATCATTGGCAATTGAGCAATTGAGAAACGCTGAGGAAACAAACATGGATTTGAATAAAAAATTGAGTGAATTAGATGAAAGTGAGAGATTGTCTAAAGAAAGAATTGAAATATTGAAAATTGAATTGAGTTCATTAGAAGAACTCATAAACACCAAAACGCATGTTCTTGATGAGCTGAAATTGGAGAACGAAGAGTTGAAAATTAAAATCGACTCATCGCAAAATGAGAAATCTCTCATTGAAAATGAAAACATTGATTTGAGGAAGGACATCGAGATGAAGAACGCATCGATCGGAGTTCTGGAGCAGGAGTTCCAAATGACGGTTGGTGTTATTGAGGATAAGCTGAAGGATAAGGAGTTGATTCTAATGAGTTTGGAGAATCAAGTTCCTTCGCTTTATGAATCGCTGGCTGATAAGGAAAAGTTGATTTCAGAACTCCAGGATAAAATTGAACACCTAGAGGTTATTGTTGAGAGGCAAGAATCCATTAGAAATGAATCAGAAACGAACGAGAAGAAATTAATTGATTTACAGAACGAAGTTGCATCCCTTCGATCTGCACTGGCAGAGAAACAAGATGCAATGGCTACTTTGCACGAACTTGAGTCTACATGCCGAGAATCGTTAGCTGAACGTGAGGAACTTTCCCAATCTTGTTCAACGAGTTTGATGGGTGAAAGATCAAGGATTGAAGAATTGGAGAAGAGAAATGAGGCATTGCAAGAACAATTGACTGATCTTCAATCTCAACTCCAGAATGGCACTTCGGAGATTGAAAGATTGAAGGAAGCAATCGACAGCTCCGTAACGATAAAGAATAGTTTAGAGGCAGAAATTGAAGAATTGACGTCGGCAAAATCGTTGCTCGAAAAAAGTAACGAAGAATTAATGAATGAGTTGGACATAATCAGAGGGAAACTTCAGCAGTTGACGACAGCAAAGGAAAGTCAAGATCAAGATTATAATGATTTGACAGGAAAAAACAGTGAATTGGCGTTGAAACTCGAGGAAATGGGAAAAGAATTGAAAGAAATATACAATCAATCACAAATTGATATTCAAACAATTAAAGAATTATCGAATGAATTACGAAACCGTACACTCGAGTTCAACAATAAACAAGATATGATAATTAGATTGAACGAAGAAATTGATAAATTGAATGGTGCAATAACTAAAAATGAAAACGATGCAACAGTCCTTCAAGCAAGGATAATGGAATTGCAAGAGCAATCGAAGGAAAAACAAGTTTGTGAAAATGCGAATGCAGAGTTAGCGAAGACAATGTTCGAGGCGAACACAACGATTGACAGATTGAAAACTGAGATGAGTGAAAAAGATGAGCGATTGTATGAAGCAAATATTAGAGCGAATGAATTGCAGAAATTATTAGTTGAGGAGAAAGAAAATTTTGCAAATTTACTGAGTGAAAAGGCGACTTTATTGCAACAAATTGAGGAAAAAGAATTGGAGAATGAAGAAGCAATAGCGACAGTTGAATCCATGAGTAATAGACTTGAAGATCAGACTAAATACGTGGAGGAAATCAGAACTGAATTGGATGAAGCCTACAGAATGATGGAACTGTTGAAGCAAAAACACACCGAAGACATTGCGATGCAGAATGAGAGATTGGAGCTAACAATTAATGATTTGCAGCATAAAACAGCTGAGTGTTTTCAATTGAGTACAATTCTCGAGGAAAGGGAGAAGATGATTGGAGAGAATGTCACTACGCAAATGAAAATGGATCTAGAAGAAAAGGTACTTCTTCTTGAACGTGAATTAGAGGCGATGAACAACAGTAGTCAGGCGCAATTGCAGAAAATGAAAGTAATTGCTGCCAATTTGAAGAAGAAAACAGCGCAGTATCAAGAATTAGAAAGTAGAGCAAATGAATTGGAGGAGAAATGGACCTATGAAAAGCAAGAGAAGGACGAAATGGGAGCAAGAGTTCAGCAAATTGAGCAGAGTTTCTCTGAACGAATTCAAAAACTGTCTGAAGAATTGCATGCTGCAAACGAAACGATCATCGAACTCCATGAACAAGTTAAGATGTTCCAATTAGATATCGAGAAGAAGACCAGAGATATAGAGCTTGAAAAATCTGAGAAAGAGGCCATAATTGCCGAACTTCAGTCCGAGAAGCAATCATTAACTGTAAAAATTGAGGAATTGAATTTGGAGTTGAGCGCAGCCAATCAGGAAATTATATCCCTGAACGAGAATCACCGTCTAGCCGATCTGGAGCTTCAGATGAAGACAAATCAGCTCGAAGAAGAAATTCTGTCCAAAAAGGCAATTGCAACTGAATTCGAATCATTTAAAGAACGGACTTTATTAGACCAACAGATAGCAACGGAGAGCATTGAAAATTTGAAGTTCCAGGTGCAATCAGCCGGGGAGATAATGAGAGATTTCAGAGAACAATTTGAAATTTCAGCTGCTGACCTGAATGCTAGATGTGAAGAAATTGAAGTTCTGAAAGCAGAGATTGGAAGTAGAAATGAACAAATTCATTCAATTACATCGGAACTCCAGAAAAAGAACGAAGAACTCAATTCCATAAAATCGGAACTCGAGAAAAAAAGTGAAGAACTTCACTTTATTAAGATAGAATCTATTAATCAAGCTGAAGAACTCCGCCTTGCGAGGTTGGAAATTTCTAATGAAACGAGAGAACGCGAACTCATGCAGTCGGAACTCGATAAGATAAATGGCGAACTTCATCTTGTCAATACAAAATTTTCTGATACAGAAGATGAACTCTATCGCTTGAAATCAGAACTCGACAATAAAATCATAGAACTCCAAGCCTTGATTCCTGAAATTGATAATGAAAGACTACACAAAGAGAGAGCCATTGAAGAATTAGAATCGTTGAAAGCGAAAAGCTCCTCAGAAAAAACAGTACTTGAGCAAGAACTCGAGGAATCTAAGGAGAAAGCACGTGAATTGGGCGTTCGTATGCAAGTAATGGAGACGGAATATGTTGAGCAGTTGAACACAATACAAACTCTGAGAACTGATAATGGGATGCTATTATCGAAACACGCACAAACAAATGAACGATTAGAAAATACAGAAGCCGAATCAAATGAGAGATTACGGAATATTGAAGCTTTGAAAAATGAAATACTTGAATTAAAGAACTCTGTCAATCAAGCAGCACCATCATGTGATCATTGTGAACGCTGCCAAAGTTTAATTAATGCTCTGGAAGGAAAGCTACAAGAGCGCAATGCTGAAATTGAGAATTTGGACAATGAGTTGGCCAATTCGATAGCGAATTTCCTGCAAATGAGAGAAAATTTGAGAACTCAGGAACTTCAGTGCAATGAAGAATCACAAGAAGCAAGGAATACACTAGCACAATGCACCGAATTGATGAATAGAAATGTAGAATACGAAGCTAAGATCAAACAATTGAACGAAGAAATAATTCATCTGAATGAAAAGAATATTGCTCTCGGCCAAGAATTAGCTGAAACAAAGGAATCAGTGAGTTCATCACAACAATCTGAACAATTTCATCTTAATTCGTCGCAAGTAATTCAAGCGAAAGAGATAGAACTCGGAGAATTACGAAAACTATGTCAACAATTGGAAGCTGAAAAATTAGAATTGTCTACAAAATTGTCAACTGTATGGGAAGAAATTCAAGAGCTTCCTCAGAAAGGAGATGAGGTTGGAGTTCCTGCTCAACAGCAAGAATCCATGTCTGTGCCGAAATTGTTCGATGCTGTTAAATTGTTTGCTACACCATCTTCATGGGATATTGATGTATCAAACGATGAAGCTGAAGCTTTCAAGAAACCCTTGAAGGAGGATGAAATGATGCAAAATCAACTGTCGTTCAGATTAGATCAATTGATATCCAAAATTTCGTGTTATAAAGAAGAAATTCGGCTTCTGAAACTGCGAAACCACGAGTTAGATGCGTCGAAATCATTACTTGAGTCCGAGTTGAAAAACCTAACTGAAGGGGAGGAATCTGAGAAAAACAATATGAAGCTGATACTAGAAGAACAATATCAGAAATTGATGAGTTGTGAAGAAGAAATTAAGCAACTTAATCTTAATAATGAAGAATTGAGGGAGCACGTCGCTGAGATGAATGATGTCAAATTGTCATTACAAAATTATGAAAAACAGGTGCAAAATATCATTGAAGAACGCGATCAAATGATTGGTAACTTGAAGAAAGAGAAGGAAGACTATGTTGGTGCTATTAATCATTTTATTATCGATGCTCAGGGGAGAATTCCTAAGAGTTTCGTTATTGCTGAGGTTGAAGCTCTAGAGAACATCACTACTCAGTTGGATACAATTCTCGCGGCAATGGATGCACTCAAATCAACCGTTGCAATGCAAGAAAAGGAAGAAGTCATTCAAGAACAGATGGACAAAGAAAGGGCCGTTGAAGTATCGGAAACTCCGCGTTGCAGTGAAGAGATAAAATTGGATGATGAAGAAGATGTTTGGGGATGGAACTCCCAAGACGCGGAACTTGGTTCGGCCATTGCATTAGCACCATTCTGCACAGGTGAAACTCAGCTGAAGGCCAGAATTGCTGAATTAGAAGATGTAATTAAGGATTTGGAAGAGGAGAAAGTGAAACTGAATGACGACCTCAAACTTGGCCAAATTCGTAGTGGCAAATTGGTGAAGAAATTGAAGGAATTCAAGATACAGAATGAAAGTTTACTCAAACAATTGAAAGTCCAAATGTCATCTGGTAATTTGTGTGATCTAGATTCGGCAATTGAGGATGAATTGAAATTCCAAATCGTGCAATTGGAGAAAAGTCTAGCTGAGCTCAGATCGGATAATGAGAAGATCAATCTTGAACATGATAATTTAGTGAAGAAAATTGACGTTTTAACTGCAGCTAATGAGAGATTAGTGGAAATGAAAGAACGGCAAGATCGAGAGGTTGAAGTACTCCAAATTCGCAACAAAGAACTGCAGAATAAAATTGAATACATGAAGCGAGAAACCGGGGAAAAATTCACAACAATCGAATCTTGTGATGCTGAGAAGATATCAATTCAAGAAAGTTCAACTAAAAAATACGATGAACTCCAGGAATCATTAGATATGCTTGCAGCTGAGAATGAAGAACTCCGTGAATTGATTGAGAATGAGAAAAGCGAGAAAACGGCCATTGAGCTAAGATTAACTGAAAGAATAAGAGAAATTCAAGAGCTCAAGAACCAAGCCGATGGCATGAAGATTACTTCCGATGAGGCACTGAAAAAATGTCAAAATCTGGAGAAAGACTGCATTGAAAATTTGGATGCTGTTAATAAGAGAAATATTGAAGTTGAGCTGCTAAGAATTCAGGAAGCAGAGAGTCAGATTGTCGCAAGGGATGAGAGAATCAAAGCTCTCGAGGAAAGTTTGGCTGCATCACAGCACCATTCGAATGAAATACAAGAGACTCTTGTCAATGTAACGGAACTCTTGAACATTCGCGTCCAAGAAGTTGCGGAACTAAGACAACAAATTCAGCAGGTGCAATTTGTCAAGTCAGAAGCTGAAAGCTGTCGAGTTGATGTCGATAATTTGAATAAAGAACTGATCGAAACTAAGAACGACATGAGCCGAAAATTGAGTCAGAAGGAAGACGACGTTGCCCAAAAAATTAGTGAAAAGGAGGAAGAAATGATGTCGTTATCATCGAATCTCCATGAAGAACTGAAAGGGAAAATTAATGAAATCGCCCTCTTATCTACAAATCTTCAACAGGTGATAATCGAACGCGATACATTGGCGTCAACAGTCAGGGAACAGAGCCAGAGACTCGAAGATCTGAAGGAATCACTCGATAAGAACGAATGGCTGGTGGAATCACTGAGAGCAGAGGCCGACGTAAATAAGCAAAAGATCTTTAGCCTCGAATCCAATCTATCATTATCTCAAGAAGAAATCAAGCAATTGTCATTGTCATTAGAAACTGTGACTAATAGTGTAGAAGAAAGGAGCGAAGTAATATTCCAAAGAGAAAGAGAATTACAAGATTTGAAAGAAGTTCTTTCGAGCATGCAAAAGAAGCTTGAGCATTCTGATCGCCCAGTTTGTCCAATCTGTGAAGCGAACGAAGCTGTTCTTAAAGATATAGATAGATTAAGAACAGCTTTGAGCGCAAAGGAAGAGGAAGTTGAGGATCTCAAATACATTCTTCATGAAAACACTTATCCGAGAATGCTGCAGGAGTTGCAGGATAAGGTGAATGCACTGTACGAAGAGAAGTCACAGTTGGAGGCATCATTGTCATCAGCGCTGGAGCAGTTGCATGCACGTGGAGATGTTTCAATTGGGCAAGAAGCTATTCTCGTTGATGAAACAGCTGCAAGGATTGAACAGCTGGAGAAGGTGTTGCAAGTGAAGGAGCAGGAAATTGAATCGATGAGAAAAAAATTGGAAAACAAAGTAACTGAGTGCACATTGCTTGAGAACGCACTTGCCAAACAATTGCCGAGAAAACTGGCCACTGATGATGATGATTCTTCGCAGGATCAAACAGTTAGAGAATTGACATCGAATGAACTGGATGTTGCACTCTACATGCTTCATCAGAGAGACGTGAGGTGTGAGGAGCTGACGCATGAACTTATGCAGCTGCTCGAGGAGAGAGATACCCTGCAACTGAGATTATCGAATGCAATCAGATTGAATGAAGATCTTAGAAGGATACTCCCCGGGGAGACAGAGAGCACAATCGAAGAAGAACCTGGTAGTGGTGGGGAAAAAATTCTACCATCAACCTCTGATGGAAACATTGATAAAAACGAACTCGCTCAAAAGTAAGTGTAAACGTTTCGTTTTCTTGCATATTCCAGAAGCTATCTGATTGGATGTTTAGTATAGAGTTTATTTCCTTTTACTCCGAGGTAGAATAAAGTTAAAGAGGCATAGGAAAATTGAGTAAAAAATACCATTTTTCCTATGATTCTATAGATTTTTTTCTACTAGGAGGTGGAAGAGAATACATTTTTTACCAAACATCCTGTAAAAAATTCACGATATCATATAATAGGATGAGATAAAACAAAATATTTCAAGTTGATTGGGATATTTCGTACATTAAGATAGATTACGAAAGTGGGAGGAGAAGTTGCTATTTATGGATACACTTACTTTGTTATGGTCACCCCAGTGAAATTGATCATCAACCTTGCATCCTTTTGATTTAAACTTAAGCCTAGATTACTGCTTCATGTTTTTGCATAATGATAAGTTGATTTCTAGTTGAGAACCTGTAAAAAGCTAGTATTCCCCGTAGGTTGTCACAATTGCATACAGTGGGCCATCGAAGAGATATACGTCTGATGGATGATAGTGAATTGAGAAATACCCAGCAAATGTCACTGTTGGCACACAAAGATGCGCTTAGTACTCTTCCACCGGATGCTGCTGCAAGACTCATCAATGCAAATTATACCCTTTGTACGTATCTTCTCCCAATTTTTCATGATTGAACTATACAGGTAGAACATTTTTATTACTTGAAACAATGGCTTACCTTCCTCTATGGTAGATGGAGAAACTCTTCAACTACTTTTTGGTACAGAATTTCACGATTATCAAAACAGTCTCTTGACATACTCTTGAAGTGCATGCTTTTCAAAATATTGACAGATTTTCATGACGAATCATCACGTGTGAATTAATTACAGATAACGGCGTGTGCTTTGTTAATCTCGGTAATTATTTACGAAGAAAAAAGATGTCAAGAGACGCTTATTGGCAGAAATTTTAACATACACGAAAACAATTGACTAATGTTTATTCTTCAAACCCCCTTAATAAAATCCGATTATGACCCTCGCTTAAAGTACGCCATTCTAAAGTACAGAAATCCTAAAATCTAACAGAGTGTTTCAGCTCATTATTATTTATAATAAATTTGAAAAAATCTTGTTCACAGCACGAGACGTCCAGAGTCAGTCCAGCGTATTACTAAACTGGTTGTGGGGTAAAAGGTAATTTTCAGAATTATATTATCTTTCCGGTTTTACTTTCTTCTTATTACGGATGAACAATTAGACTTTATTATGCAATTCCCTTCATCAGTTCATCAATCCAGTATTGTACCGACAATTTTTCCAATATAAATGTAGCAAAACTATCTTATGATTCATAATCATTGAAAATAATCCATCAAAAATTTCAGCACGCCAAAGGTTGTCCACATGTGATCGAACCCAGAAAACCAGCAAGTGGATGCTTTCCTGAAGAGCTTCAGATAACATTCCCATCCCTGACATTAAAAGAAAAAACAAAAGAAAATGTAAAAAATATCTGACTGCCAAAATTGTCTTTTTTTCAGTGATGATACTAAGATAGTTAATTATGAATTTATCAGTTCAATTCGAATACTGTTCAATTGAAGATGAGATGATTTATATTTGTAAATTAGATTAATTTGAGCTCCTAAATTGCGTTTTATTAGCAATAATTTATGCATTATTCCGATTGTTTCGGAGTTGGTGCCTTTATTGTATGAAAGTTGAGATATATTTATGCGCTAAACCGATGAAGATAAGAATGAAAACAACAATAACGATGATAATAATAAATAATAATCATCATAATCCTATTAAGAGTAAAGATTATTGTGGACAGCTGCAAAGGACGATGCATTGTGAAAGATCATCTAATACTGTAAAAAATGAAAAATGCGTCGAAAATGTATTTACTACCAAAAAAGAGGAGACAATGTAAATTTGCAAATTAAATTTTCATTAATCAAACTTAACTCGTATTTTTATTACCTATTTATTTATTTTATTAATCAAATAATCGTTAATTTTTAAAAATAATAAATCTTATGGAGATAATTCAGATTTATTTATGTCTGATTATTGAATTATTCAGATTATTTGCTTTATCAGACTACCTGATTGTAACAAAATAAAAGGGTTTTCCAATTTGTCAATCATTATTAAATTGGACTTTGTTGAGTAAATTTTCGATAGAACAAAGAGAAAAAACCGATAATGTTTTGGAGTTCTTATGTTACTATTGTGATTTATTTCAACCTGGTGTCGAGTGGATTAACGTCACGTATTAATGAAAAACCGAATATAATACTTATTTTGGCTGACGATATGGTAAGTAATCTATTCAGAAATTATTACAATGTATTTTTTTGTATCTTTTTATTTATTGAATAATTGATAACGACATGGAAATGGCACAAATTTCGTCCCGTATTTGTATATATATGTATTGTATTGAACTCAGAGATGTCTGTACAGAAAGCTACTCCTAATTAATAAATTCTGAATCACAGGGCTGGAATGACGTCAGTTTCCATGGATCAGATCAAATTCCGACCCCAAATATCGATGCCCTGGCTTACAACGGTGTCATCTTGAAGAATCACTATGTTCAACCATTGTGTTCACCGAGTAGATCAGCACTAATGACTGGAAAATATCCTATTCACAATGGAATGCAGCACTTTCTGATCACTTTCCCTGAACCTAGAGGCTCACCATTGTCTGATAAATTTCTTCCTCAGGTATTTAACTGAACTGTGACCTCAGTTCGATTGCTTATTATTCAACTCTTCTTCTCGTTAACTTGGGAGATTTGGTGATACGGTGTGAATATGGTATTTTCAGGCTATAAACACGTATTTAATGCTTGCAGCTTGTTTTCACAGTCTAACGACGGGGTAAACGCAATGTTTTTGTGCAACATTACACTCCATTTACGTAGTGTTGTGACAGTATTTTCAGTGTCTTATCGCGGTGCATTCACGGTGGCTCCACAGTGTTTTCATGGTGTTCCCACAGTGTTCTCATGGTGTAAACACCATATTATCAAAACTACTAGAGAATATTTGCTGCATTACAAATTGAAATAATTAATGGCAGATTCACGTTCTGTTATTTTCTTCTTCGCTTGATTGGAAAATTTAAAATTTGTGCGACATTCGAGAATCAGATTTTTTGTGTTTATACGGCGTTCCCATCGCATCACCTAAACCACAAGGATATTCGACATTTAATCGCAAAGAGGTGAAAAAATTGGAGGAATTTAGTTAATTTTGTGCAAGTATATGAAAGTTATCTACTTTCATATACAGAAAGAGAAAGTCTGAGCTATGACAGAAGTTGAAATGACCATGAAATTTGCAGGCCAATCAACTTGATTTCATCATTAGTTTTTGTTCAATATCTCGCAAACTAAGAGAGATGGAAATTTTTTTGTAGATACCTTTTTCGTAGAGAATTTCAAGGGCTACAAAAAAGATTATTATGAAAATAACTCTATCTCGCTTAGTTTCCGAGATATCTTCAAAGAACAGATGATGAAATGAATTCAAGTTGCCTGAAAACTTTAGTTTCTTAAGTTGAAGCAAAATTTTGATCCGGTCAGATATCGTTATTCTGAGTTTCTCTACGAAAAGCATTCAAAAAATGAAAAACTCGATACATACAATAAAAATTCCGCCCAAAGAAGCAAATTGGATTCACCAAGTTAAATGTTAATCAAATATTCCTCTCCTTGTTTGAACTTCCAATGAGAATGTCTCAGCAGAGATAAGGAGATAATTGTCACATTGCAGTTTGCTAGAAGCAAGCAACGGGTGAATTCTGGGTTAATGTTGTTATTATATCCTTAATACTTGTGTAAACCTTCTGACAATTGTCATAATGGATATTTCGTACTAAACGAATAGTTAATGAACACTGCGAAAAATGAATGAATATCCCTGTAATTATGGCGACTAGCTACATTTTTCCACAGACTTTTTGAAAAATATTGGTCTACTGAGTATGAGTGTCTGAGTTTTTTTTTGGAAGCAATGAAAATGAGTAATTTTAATTCAATTGATTCTAGTATTTGAGAGAAGCTGGTTACGTGAATCATATGCTTGGCAAATGGCATTTAGGTTTCTACAAAAAAGAATATACACCAACTTATCGTGGCTTTGACTCGCACTTCGGATTTTGGTGTGGATTACAAGATTATTACAATCACGAAGTAGAATCAACAGTAAGTTCGATGAGTAAATAGTCACGATTCATATTATTGTTATTATTTTATTGTTATTTTCTACGAAATAGGCATCCTATCGTGGCTTTGATATGAGAAGAAACATGTCAGTTGCATTTGACACTGTTGGTAGATATTCAACTGATCTTTATACAGAGGAAGCAGTGAGATTGATTGAACAACACGATAAGAGAAATCCAATGTTCCTGTATTTTGCACATGCAGCTGTCCATAGTGGTAATCCGGAAAATCTTCTTCAAGCACCAGAGGATGAAATTGCTAAATTTTCGTACATCGATGATCCTAAGAGAAGAACATATGCTGGTACTCATATTTATTCATTCAGCATGATATAATTCAGTAGGGGAATGATGAACTTGTATGAAGATTATATTGTAAATATCTTTGGAGACATCTTCCTTCACCATTTCACTATTAGATTGTATTGTTCGTATTTCTCATTCAATATGATTCGTTAACAGCCTTATTGATGTTGCAGCAATGGTTTCGAAGCTGGATGATAGTGTAGGAGAAGTTGTGGCAGCTCTTCGTAGACAGGAGATGCTAGAAAATAGTATTATCTTATTTATGTCAGATAATGGGGCACCCACATTTGGGACTTTGAACAACACCGGAAGTAATTATCCTCTACGTGGGGTAAGAATTTTTCACTGCTGTTCATTTGAATTTCCATTGGATTCACATCGGTCTGATCCTTTGTCTCAGAAACAAATGGCGTGGAGTCTATGTATAAGCATAGCACTCATGCTTTTTCGATACTAGGGCGACGGTTTATATTCTTACTGAAATATTCTATCGTTTTAATAGATAAAGAATACTCTTTGGGAGGGTGCTATTCGCGGTACTGCTACTATTTGGAGCCCTCACATAAGGAGTCCTCGTAGGGTCAGCAATCACTTGATGCACATTACAGACTGGCTGCCCACCCTCTTATCTGCCGCTGGTGAGTTGATTAATGTGATATACTTCTCTCACCATATCACTATTGACTCATATATAAATCATTATATATTCCTCATTGAGTTCTACCATGAAACTTTTTCTTCATTCTCTTCGAAGGTATAAAGAAAGAGATCCAAGGCATTGATGGTATCGATATGTGGCCAACAATTAGCAATGGTGCACCGAATCCCCGTCGTGAAGTATTAGTAAACATTGATCCACTGAATGGAAACTCAGCAATATTGAGTGGAGATTATAAATACGTAGTTGGAACTAGTGGAGTTGGTGATGCATGGTATGGTGACTCAGGTGCAATCAATTCATCAGCCAATCATTACAATCCATATGATATATTGAGATCTAAAGTTGGCATTACACTGAGTGAATTTATAATCGAGAAAAAGATGAAAGAGCTCAGGAGATTCAGACACATCACACCGCATGATAGAAGTAGATTCACAAGCTATGGACACGATCCTGATGAACTTCTGACCGTCGAAATGATCAATCGACTCAGATCTGAGACAAGACTTCGATGTAATGTTCCGGAAAAGTCCAGGGTTCGTATATTTTTTTGGTTTTTTTTTAGCTATTTCTTCATCAGTTTTTCTAGGATACTTGGATTCGTAGGAAATAGAGTTATTCTTCATAAGGACCTTTTCCTTCGAAGAAGAGTAAGTAGAAGCTAAAAAAAAGATGATGACAATTTCTAAAATGATTTGGAAGAAATTCCGCTACGATGTGCTTAAGGTAGTTCACTCATGAAACGATTCTCGACAGAAAGCCCTGAAGTTTTTGTGTACATGTAGATGTACACAGGGACGAATGAAATTTCGGGTTCAGTCAGTGATGGGCACCCGATAAAACAATAAATAAAATGTTCAATTCCAGTGATCAAATAGATGAGTCGAAGGAAACCATTTATTCCGTCAAATAATCATTTTCATATTAATTTGGGAGCGATAACATCTTCAATCGAGTTTTAATTCTAACTTAAAATTAACCCCACTTAGGGGTTTTTTAAAGGGGTTTCTGTATCCGTATACGTGCGCGAAATAACATGTCCCACCTTTGAGCCCCGCAAGGGGGAAATAATGGGGGCTGCACAGTATTTAGTTCCAGATTCAATAATAGAGTGAATTTAACTTAGCTCCTCCATAGAGTCACTATGAAATTGTTCTATAATAAATATTTCTCTTTCTAGATTGCTTGTAATCCTGTACAATCACCTTGTCTTTTCAATGTCAGGAGGGATCCATGTGAGATGGTGAATCTTGCAAAGTTCGAGCCAAATATCCTACAGCAATTGGCAGTAAAACTTACCAAATATAATGCGACATCTGTTCCACCTAGCAATTTGCCGAATGATCCCAGATCAAATCCAGCTTTTTGGGATGGTCTTTGGGTCGATTGGGAAGATCCAAAACCTGCGCTATATTAGATCTATTGTTCTATTTCTTCTTTGTCACTCGTTGAAGCTTCCTCGAAGCTGAAAAGTAGATAACATGAAAAAAATATTGTAATATCTTTTTAAGAAAATCCTTATGAAAACGTTTTCATGGAAAATTGAGAGAAAGCTTCAGACCTTCCATGGAGAAATGTAGAAAATAAAAAATGACGTATTTAATTTTTTTTTCAATTTTCTTTCCTTTATTTGCACAAATTTCACCAACACTCGTAATGCAAACATCACGATTATTCAATTTTGATAATTAAACTTCATTATCAGTATTTCGAGATGTAATCAATGTTGCCATGTGTATCTTAATTAATAGAATCACTACCGATGATTTATTTGGTATTTTACGATTTTTTTTTGTTCTATCTTATATCATCGATTCACAAATACAATTGTCATTTGAAAATCCATACGATGAAAATTTTTCATCAGTGAGTTTATTTTTTTATTTCATTTCTCTCTTTCGTTTTGAGACTGGTTCACAATATTTGTATTTGCATTTAAAATTGAAACAATGTTTAAATTCAAACGATTTTATTCGAATTTATTTTCACGATCTATCATTTTCGATTTTTTTTTTGTACTTTCGCACTGTCATATTCTTTGTTCATGATTAATACCTTTCTTCATTTATGTTAACCATTTTATTTAAATATTTCAACAACATTAGACGTCCATCAATTGATTACTTGAACAGATCGTCTATAATGATGAATATATTTTCAATAATTCTGTTTAATATTCTTTCTTTCGAATTTATTTCTTTTTACCTCCCATCTTTCTCAGTTGATCATTTAAATTTTCTTTCATTACCGATTACAATAAATAACACTAATAATTATTTAAATATGTTACGGCCTCAACGCGATTCATTTAAATATTTTTTTATCATTATTTTTTGTTAATTTCTTTTTTTTTCTAAAATTTTTCATTTAATTCTTAAAATAATCAATTATTACGATTCTCTTTCTTTAATTTCAATTCAATAGAATAGTTTAGCGGCACACACAGGCGGGTAATTATGCAATTGATCTAATTAAAGTCTTAATAATTTAATAAATAGCAATTAAACTAATTTACAATAAATATACTGTTTTCTTTTTCGTTAAATCCTTATTCTTCTCACAGAAGAGAATTAAATTTGAGGTGCCGCTAGTCAGTTATTTGAGGCATAATCAAAGATTTTGTGAATACTGGGCTTTTCACGATTTTCATCTCATTACTCGATTTCATTCTATTTTGTTTTCCATTTAATTAATAAATAAGTAAAATGTTTGGAGGAATTAATAATCAAAACAACGTTTTTTTTCTCTTTTCCTTTTCTTTTTCATGACTAAGTACCTATATCAACTATATATGAATGTGTTACTATATCACTATAGTATTTATTAATCGGTACAATTAATTTTTATTCTTAAACATTTTTTTAAACGTTCCCTTCATAAATTCAAAGTTGAAATGAGAAAACGAGATGAATACGGAAAATTAGAATTAGACTGAACGATAAATATCTCAGAAACAGAAGGACTTAGGAGGATTGATGTTTCATCCTTCTTAGTACAGAATTTGATTTCCTACAAGAAAGGTCCCTTGACAAATTCATCTAGAGTCAATAGTTTCAGAGGTATTTTTAAAATGATGGATTTCTTTTTCTTCAAATTCAACTCGTTTTCAACATTTCAATTATGAATTATTTTGAATGAATTTAATTTTTTGTTTGTATGTTCGCACAGACGATATATCATCACTATGAGCTTGCAGATATCAATTTTCACAGATCTCACAAGTGACAAAGCAAATTCACTTTTCAATAAAGCGTGTTCTATACAATGTTTTTCATTTTTCTCATGAATTTTCTTTCAATTTCATAATATGTCAGTATTTATGCAAATTGAAATGAATGTGTTGGACTTATCTGATCGTCGATCCCCTATTAAGACACGTACTATATCGCTGGAGGTCACAAGCGCTTCCTCATTTACATGAAAAAACTAAAATCAGTAGCGAAATGGTAAATGAAGATGAGTTGATTTTTATTTTATCAGTTTGTGATGACTGTCTCGAAATCTATGAGGAGAAAAAAATTGCGTACTCCCGATCTTTCATAATTCTCAAGTGATCGCTCATTTTGATCGATGATTCCGAGAAAATCCTCTTCGAATAATAGTTGTTGGTTTTCACAAAAAGTCTCGAAATATGTGAAACGCTATAAAAAATACCATAAGAAACCCCTTTTATATGACAGAAAGGCTCTTATAAGAATTTTCCTATCTCGCATAGATTTTGAGAAATTTTATGAAAATCGAATCAACTCATCTCTTTCTATAACTCCACTGATGAATTAATTTTACAGCAATTTATATTTTTTCATCACTTTCTTTTTTATTCGTGACACACATTGAAAGCTCTAAAGTTTATGAAAAATTGATTTTTGCGAGTTAAATCATTGGCTTTCATTCATTAAATTCCAGGTCAGATCTTGCAATTTCTAATCGCTTATTCATCATTTTACTGCAACATTGACTAGCTAATTAATTACTGAATAAGTAAAATACATTTTTATCTCATTCTTTAAATTGTATGAACGAATTTAAAACTAAAATACATTAACAAAAGTTCAGTTTTTCTCTCGTAACATTTCTTATCTTTTTTTTTTCTTCTTTCTACTTCAATTCAAATTCAAAAAAGAATCGATGTCAAATTTTCGTTAACTCTTTCACAAAAGATTGTAACAATGATTGAAAAAAAATGATAAGCAAAATTTTTTTTCTCCAAAATCTGTAAAAAAAATCAACCACCGTTTTCAAAAATACGAAAAAGATGATAATTCCTCGTTTAATTTCTTCTGCGTCGACTTTTGTGCAATTATCTCGACGTGAATCGGTGAACTGAATTTTATTACAATTTTTCCTTCTTTTTTTCCATGAATTTGATGTGAATATTCGTTTTGTGCTCTGATACTTATTTGTTTATGATTTATCATTAGTATCATTATTATTATTATTTTTATTATTAATATTATTATTAATATTACTATTATTATTAACATTATTATTATTATTTTTATTATTAATATTTTTATTATTTTCTGATAAAAGACGCATCGAATATTGTCGACGGAGAAGAACATAGAGATGAACGGCAGTGAGGATAATTCATTGATTTAATTCACATTACAATTCTGTGTTTCAATTTTCAAATCGTTTTTTTTTCTGCTAGAAATTATTTGCTTTTTTTTGTTTAAATTGGAGAAAAAGGTGGTTCGATTTTTTTTGCAATAACTTTTTTGAGTAATTATTGTCCAGAACTCATCAAGATCAATGAATAAATACGATTATTTATTATTTAATCGTAAATTTTTAGGGGATGAGACTGGTTTTCGCTTTTGGTAATTGCTGTTATTTATGGTTTCTTCTTTATGTTCAATGATGATGATTACAATTTACTGATGATATTAATGGGCAGAATGTATTTAATCCACCATCAGTTCAAAGTGAACTGAGCCACGTCTCTCGAAACGATCATGAATTATGTTTTTGGCCCACGCTTTACACTCAATGTTGATAAGAACATTGCCTGTAAAATTTGAAGGAATAGATTATTTATTTTTTCAAGTATATATAATTAATGATTTTAGGAAAATTTATCGAAAAACTTTGTTACAACACATGAAATATTTTCTGAAAAAGTATTTTCACATTTTTCGTGAAAACTGATAATTGCAGAAGAGTTTTTTAAAAAGAGTTCTGAAAAAAAAATTGCAGCACTCAAACGGGATTCCATAGAATTTTGCAATCACGATAAAATGATATCAAATAATCAACGACAAAATAACACCAAAAAACACTGACAACATAATGACGTTAAAACGTCCTTTGGACAAAAAATGAATAAAATAGAGTAAATAACGAAATTTGAACGTGCGGCCGAATAATCAGAAAATATCTCATGAACATCCAACACAAGAATGTAAAAGAAAATCAAAATTATGATGGAAATAAAATTAAACAATCTCATTTTTTGATTGTTCGGACGTGAATTCAGTAGTGAAGTAGTAGAACAGGATATGTCTATTTTGTTTTTCAATCGTTTTTCGACACTACCTTCAAAATTATTGGAGATACGCCCTTTTTGCCCTGATGCTATTTTGTAGTTTTTTAAATTCTCTACAAATAAGCATCATGGCAAAGTCGCTCTATCTCGCTTAGTTTCCGAAATATTCCAGTTATAATGATCACAAAGATCAGTCGATTTGACCTGTTTTACTTTGTCACTACTGAATGATTTCATAATGTCATACCAATTTATCATCATATTTTAATTGAAAAATATAATTTTGCTTACGTTTTGGTGATTCGAACCAAACAGCTACAAGTGGACTCAAATAACCCGGACTGTTAGTATATGGGAAAAAGTATCCAGGAAAACCTGAACGTGGCTTATACTGAATTGGGCCAATGTTTTCAACATCAGCTGGATTTTCACCCTCGCATGATACCCAAATGGTTTCAAGCTCCTTTGGATTACGTAATTTGGCAGTTTTAATACGATTTTGAAGATCCTGGGGCATATTCCCTGGCAATGGATCTGAGTCATTGAAGAACGCTGGCTGCCAGCCGAAGATCTGTGAATTTGAATAGAAAAATCAAAGGGGGAAAAAAATTGAGACAACTATTACATCAAGCTTGCATGAAATATCTCTGAATGTATGGAATTTTTTTTCTGGAGATTTTACTTGATTTTCAGAGAAGGAAGGCCTAGAGGAAGGGTTATTGACAAAATTCTTCCAAGTCATTTTTCTTGAGCTAAAACTGAATTTTGTAGGGAACCAGTTTGCAACGATTCTCTTTTTTTCATTATATACCTTATTGAGCTTCAAGAAAATACATGGCTGATACTGCTCATACATGTATCCCTTCTCCTTCACACATGGTGAAAACTTCTGAAGATCAACGATACAGGATTTTCCACGTGGTGGTGGGGTACCATAGTCACATGGAACTCGGTGCTCTTGGTTCTGGGCAGCTTGTCCTGTCGTACCTGGTAGTGGTGGCTCGTATACTGTTGAATGATTCAATCCGATTCAATTACTTATTTGATACATGGGAAGTGAGTCCAATTAGAATGATTCGAAAGAATCAATCTTCAAAGAAATCTGGAAATTGATGAGAAAAAAAAACGAAATTATTACCTTCAAGGAATTTATCGAGTGCTCTTGACCAATGCACATAGTTTCCTTTATCAGCTGCTTTGTACCAAATTAATGTACTCTCTACATTACTATCTGGTGGCATTGGCCGGAAACCAAGTCCTGGATTACTACCAATCAATGAACCATCCATTTGCCATTTTGGTTGACTATGATCAAGTGTTTGATAGAATACAGCCAACATTGCACCAAAAAATCCGGTAAGTACTCCATAAAAAATTACGTAGAAGAGCAAGATTTTTGCTGGAAAACATTGAAAATAAATATACATTATTGTAGTCGTCTTCGTATGAATGATGAGTAATCGTTTTTATTTTATTTTATTCATTCTCGAATCGGATCTTCCAGAATCATCAAAGGAGTCCTTGTGAATCTTCAGTAACCACTGAAGTAACGTTTAATTCACGGAGAGGTAGAAATTACGTAATGAATTCATAATAATGATTACTACAATCTACAATCAATAATTAATATTCGGGAAGGAAAGATACCAACATCTCAAAAATTGATTGAACGACAACTTTATGCAGGAAAGGAAAAAAAATTAATCTCTCTTCACCGATATGGCCGAATATCAGTCAGTTTCAGATGAGCAATTTGAACTTTAGAATATCTGATATATCAGTATTGATTTTCTAAATCTATTGAAAATTTCGTAGTGAAGAAGTGAAACAGGTCAAATCGCCTTATCTTTCTGCTTATTCTCCTCTAGAACACCTCGGGAGATACAGAAAAACATTCGGGTAAAAAAGGCGTATCTCCAATCGGAGATATTCTCAAAAAACGATCGAAAGACAGAATAAAACTTGTCCTGTTTTATCGCTTCACTACTGAAGCGGTAAAAAACTACAAATTGAAGTTGTTTCGATTAAGATTAATGTTTCAGTACTGGAACTGAAAATACTATTGTTGATGGGTAATGGCGTGCGAGATTGCGCCGATGGGTTCAATTTTTCATTGAAGAATATAGAAGGAATGAAAATATATGAATAACATAGTTGTACTTTGTTAATAAGATCAAGTCTGAAAACAATCTAAACAGTTGGACAATTATGATAGACCGCCTAATTGGCCTGAATTGACGGTAAAATGAGATGGCATTTGTTTTGTCGCATATCGATGCACGCAACGATTCGGAGAATCCCAGCGGATAAATAATCGATCAAAATCATTGAATAATTCGTCTTGATCAATTTAGTAGTGAAGCAGTGAATGAAGATATATCGAAGATTTTCCTTCGAACGTTTTCGGATAGAGCAAAAACGAATGCAGCTGAATTTTTCAAAAATATCTTTTGTAGCTCATAAAATTGTTTACAAAAATGACCTCGTCATTAGTTCTCGCAAGCCGACTAATTTCAAGGATATTCACTGAAGAATTTTTGCTAAATATTTCGAGTTATTTTTGGTCATTAGTTCATTACTAACTGACAATCAAGTAAATAAAAATAGTTGATAAAAATTGACATTTTTTTATTGCTCGTCAAGAGCGTGTCCTCGATTGATGATTGAAGGATGAAACACCTCTTCAAGACTGAAAATACCCTGCTGAATTTGACGATTAATTTTTTATCAAAAATCTCGAATTTAATGAAAATTACTTGTAAATTTTCTCCAATCGTCTTTCCGGGGCTCTAATTCTCCTCTCCAAGAATTTACTTCGAGATAATTTTTTTGGAAACATCTAAAAAATTGAGCAGGAAATCGTCATTTTTAATTTAATTATTTTTGAAGCTATTATTCTCCTATAATTTATTTTAAGTCTTTATAGATTTAAAAATATTCACTAAAAATGTATAATAATAAAAATAGCTCGTTTCATTGCACTTTTTAACTTTGGAATCAGCTTTTTGCAAATATTCTGGAAACCTAGGAAATCATAGAAATTTCACGCACATTTTTTTTCACCTCAAGGTCTCCCCAAAAATTTCCTTCTATGTATCGAGAAAACTATCACTACTCAATCACTATTAAAACTCAATTCGCATTAAATCTCATAAATTGTTCGATATCAAAAGAAAATATTGAAGTTCTGCCTCACATCAAACGATTACCCCGAGAACTCCGTAGTCTAGATTATTGATCTTACAACCGCTTCTCGTATTATGCAACACAAAGTGCTCATCCGTGAACTATGTCGATAGCAGCAAAGTTCAATGAATAAAAATCTTAATTTTTAACTCTCCATTTTTGCAGGAAATTTCCTCAAAAAAAATCTCTCTGGACTATAATTATTATCGGAAAATGAGAAGTGGAAAAAATGTTGGTCGAGACGAAGTGGGGAATCGACGCACACACAAAAGAAAAGCAGACCGGTCGATCGATCCCCACTGTCTATGCACTTTCTTTCATTTTTATTTCGAAGGGAATTTTCTTATTCACTCATGATTTTTTCCAGTATTTCATAATAAAAAAAAACAATTACGGTAAAATGAATAAAAACAAAGAATGGGGTTCTCTTGATTGACCTCCCAGGTGCATAGGGACTATTGATTTTTTTACTGACGGGGCACTTTGTATAAAAATTGAGGCGAAAACCTACCTAACTGCTTCTAAAAAAGGGTGAAGGAAAACCGAATAGTTAGTAATATGTTGAAAAATTATAGTTCAATGCTCTTGCAATAAAATATCTCTGAAACGAGCAAATTCCACGCAATTCTTTAAGAAACCTTTTTGAAAGAATTCCACGGATTATAAATATGATCTGATAAATTTTCTCTATCGTCAAATGAATATTTTGAGAAAAAAAAATTATACCTGATTTTGAAAATTTTATTACTTTACAATTTCACTACAAAATTCCAATATTTTCAATGTAAAAATAATTATGAATTCCATGAAATGGCTGAAATTACAGTGGTTGTATGCCACCCTAATATGTACTCCGGTGTTACCGAGGAGAATATTGATTGCGCACTAATATCGAGGCCATATTACGTCGACACACGCCATGGAAAATTGTATTCTCCCTTGTTCCAAAAAACTGACAATTCTAACAGGATGAAATAGGAGATTACTTTTTTTAAAACTCACCCCAACTGGCACCAGTGCGACCAAGAAATTGTCCAGTCTCCGAATTCCACAAAAATATCCGGAACCCTTCCCACTTTCCAAGTTTCGGTGGTGGTGTATAATATTGCTCAACTTTTTTATCCTCCATAATTGAATTTAATCAAACTTCAACCGAAAATAATTTGATAGAAAACAATTTTTTATCAGTGAAAAAAAATGAATTATTCCCGTTTTTCTATAATGAAAAAAATCGTCGAGCAGTGGTAGAGAGCAGTGATAGCTCCGGCTGGCTGGTGCTGGTGTGATCGACCAGCTCAACGGTGGGCGAGGACGCTAGAAGAAGAAGAAAGGAGAGGTAGAGCATTAGAGGGGGCGAACGTTGGTTTTACGCGCAGTCTCCCTACCAGCTACGTAGTGTGGCCTGAGTTTAGTGCTGCTGCGCTCAACCGCGTACTTCGGGCACGAAAGAGGGATGAATATTGAGCGATCGGCAGTATAGCCTTCCCCGCGCTTCTACCCTTCCCGTTGCGCCCCGGAACCAGCCCCATCATCCACATATTTAGATGGTAAACTGCATTGGTAATAGTTTGCTTCGTTCAGTTGTATTTTCTAGGCATTTCTCTTTGATACGCATGCGCAGTGGAGGGAAAGAATAGAAGGAGAAAAGAAAGCTATGCGGAAGCCTTGCCCAATGAAAAGGGCTTCGGCAGCCCCTGTTGGCCTTACCGCAATCGCTTTTTTCTTTTTTGAAAAACCATGTGTGTATGTATATATATGTAGGTATTAAGGTTGAAAAAAAGAAACGGCTTCGATCGGTTCTTATCCACGAATATCGTTGCAAGTTATGCAAAAAGTCATAAAATATTTTTCTCTCAATCATTATCACACTCTTATTTTTTTCATTGTGTGAAAGAGGGGCTTCTTCTGCCTCTTGAATTTTCCCATTCTTCAGCAACTTTTCTAATGAAACATTCGTTTTTAGAATTTTGTAGGTTACAAATACGGTTGAGTTGGAGATAGCTGCGAGAAAGATTACCGAGATAATCTTTTTATGCCCATCGGTTGCAGAGATTTGCATAAAATATAAGGATTGTTCAATATTTTTCTATTACATAATTATTACAGTCAAGAGGTCGAACACATTAATGAGTTCAAGTAACTCCATATATTGTTGGACTCAGCATCTCATTACTACACCTTTAATTATATTCCAATGTGACATTGATAATTCAATATAAGTTTTGAGTTCACTGATGTTCGGAGGTTCAGTTGAGTTCCGTTCTTGGAGGAAGAGCAATCGTGTTAATCAGACATGCCAGTATGTCATCTTACCTTTGTTATTCATAATGGATACAGAGTGATCATTTAAGTTATTCAAAATCTATTCTCTCTCTGATAAAACACTGAGTGAGAACTATCTATTAACTGTAGAAGAACCTCTCATACAGATGAAGCCTTAGTACGTAGTCTTGGAACAATTTCCGTCTTAAAAAAAGCTCTTCCAATGAATTCCAAGTCTCATTTTTCAGGGAAAAATGGGAAGAAATACTAAACATAAGATGCTGAAGAAGGAGTAAATTCGTTTTGATCTAAAAAATCAAAAATATATCTGGAGTTGAGATTTGAAGGACATTACGTAAGAGATTTCTTTTTTATAGAAAATTAATAAAATTCTTCATTCCCAAACTTTCCACAATATTTACGATTTGATAGTATAACTTCATCTAATGAGATGAATTAACTATACTACTCTTCGTGCCTCATTTACGCAGAAAATGATTAAGTATTTTTCCAGTAACTTGTGAGGCAATTCTATGTTTCCGTGATAATTTTATCGCTCGAAAGGTCCTAGCTTATCGCAATTCGTTTAAGCGTGATGATAGCCTCAAATTAAGAACCTAGTTTAATTAATTTTCAAAATGTGCTCATTTCTCATAGAAAATTATCTAGTTTCTAATGATGAAAAATGTTCCTGTAATAATTTTTTTTTTTTAATACTTATGTAACGTCGCCATCGTTCTGCTCAATTTGTGGTAATCAAGGTTTATGTTGTGTCTGTAGACAAAACATTGAAGTTTTTTCCAGTCGCAAATAAAGACACTTAAATTATTGTTTTTCCAAGTATTTTCAATTTTTTTTATTAATTTTTCTTTGTTACAGGAGATTAAAATATTTGAGTTCTTCTTTTTCATTAATTTTTCTTTTAGATATAACAGCATTTACAAATATATTTCAATATTCACTTAATATCGTGTGTATATACACATCACATATTTTTTTCTCTTTTGTTTCCTTTTTTTTTGTTTCTTAATTTGCCATTGAAATTTATGTACATCATCTCCTATTCTTTTAAATGATTATTTCACTACCAAATTTATCCATACAATATTTCTATTAAATGTTGAATTTTTAAACGATTGATTTTTTCATTTGTTGTTCTTGTTGTCGTGAAGAGGAGGAAACCTTCATTATAGGTATATTTATAATAATATTTTTAATAAAAATGAAGGAGAAAATTCTTTATCCTCATTTTGCTTACATTATTCATAATTAATAAGATGGTACGGTCTCATAATTTAATTTTTCCACATTTTTTTGGCAATTTGTTCAATGCGAAAAAGAGAAGAAATGAAAAATTACCCAAAAAAATAAAATCATATCGAATTTGAAGGATATCTTGAAATCTATGGGAAATAGAGGATGTCTGTAATTATCTTCTTTTTTTCAAAAGAGGTCCGAAAAAGGTTTTTTGATAAACTTTGATAAATCCGATCGTTTTGGAGATATTTGCGGAAAAATGTAAATTGAATTTATTTGTTCATCTCTTCTTTGAATATCTCTGGAGTCACTGGGTCTATCAAATTTTTTCGGAAGGCCTTTTTTCTAAGTCTCATTTTTCTCTCAAAAAAAAAGTAATTATAAGGATTTTTCTATGCCCTTAAAATTTCGTAATATTCGACAAAAATGAAATGGCAAGATGTATAATTGCAAATATATTGTCTTTTTATCTCCCTAAATAGTTCAATGTTCATGCTTGTGTAGAAAAAGCATGAGCAAAACAGAGAATATCATTCACCAATGAAAAAAATGAAGTATTCTTAAGGAAACCCTCAAATTCATGATTCTTCTAAATAGAAATTGAAATGAAATTACATCACGAAATTCAGAGTTTTACTCATGAATTCTGATTACTTTTGTCTTTTACAAAATATTCAATGATTAATGAATGAACATGAGTAAGTCACTGGGCACCAATGAAAAATATATACTCATAGTGAATAATATTAATCCATTTAAAAAAAGGAAATAATTTTGAATTTTCCCTTTTTATTTCGATATTATTCAGCAGTGAAATTATGGATGAAAACGTTTTTTCTCATTTCCTGCTGAAATTTATTGTTCTATTTACATTCCGAAAAATTGATGACAAAAATTATTGGAGAAAAATATCATTTTTGTTGCAGTAGATTCTATGATAGAAAAATTAATGAGCTAGCTGCCGCAGACAAGTTTGAATAGAGTTAAAGTTCCATCAAAATTTTCTGATGTAGTGTTTTGTTTTTCTTTTGAAAAAGCAGATTACACATTGCATTTTTTTACTGTTTTGTATTTCTATATATGAATATATATAGGATAGGGTTTGGCTATTATTAAACAACAAAAAAATCTCTAACTGTATCTATAACTTCAATTATAATATATCTATAGATATATAATCATTGAAGTTATTATTCAGTTGATTGTTCCATTTTCTCCAGAGATTTATACATAATTGGTAGATTTATTGAAGTTTTCTTCTAAAATTCATTCATTAAATTACATACACATAAGTCGGAACTACGGCAGCTATTGCAATAATAGAACACTTATGGTCTTTTTTTTCCTTTTTCACATTTTATTTTTTTTCTAATTCCTTCGATTCAACAGTTGATTTTTTTTCAGTTTGTTACAATGAGTTGAGTTAATTTCCCATTGAATCTACTTTCTTAAGAACATCTCGGAAATTAAGGGAGCTGGGAAGACATTTGTTGGTTCCTAATTCATGGAGAAGAGTGAGGAAGATAAAAAATCTCTGGACTTCTGTCGATAAATCATTAATGTCGACGATATTCATCAAACAATGCCCATTCACCGTAAAAGTCAATTTTTTTCTTTTATATTCCTCATTTTTTTCATAAGCAAGGTCATGACAGAAATGGCTCCCCCTCTCTTAGTTTCCGAGATAATCCCACAAATCCATTTTTGACTCAATGTTATGACGGTTTTTTTTTTTTTTTTTTTTTTTTTTGAAATTTTGATTAAAAAAAGTGAATGGGATCCGAAAAAATCCGTCCCTTCAAATATTTTCTGTTGTTTCGATTCCGTAGCCAGTATAATTATTTTGAAAAACAATTTATTGATGAATAAAAAAGAATGATCCGAAAAAAAAGAAAAAAAAAACAGATTTGATCGTAATAATTCAATATTTTAGACTTTGTACACTAATTATATAAATATGTATACATATATTAAATATAATTATAAATATATGCTATATATGTATATATATTCGTATTAATTATGATAATATTAATCACAATTATAATGAAGATCATAAATAGTAACTCGTGAAAGATTTATATAGTAAATGAAATCGTGATAAATCAGTGTTGATTTTTTTTTTTTTACAAAAAATTGTTGATTATGTTGTAATTTTTTATCAGCGAAAAATTGCAAATGGAGTTTGCAATTTGGCCGATTATCTATTAATTTTGATTCAATATTATGATGTATTCTAGCCAATTTGGCATTTGTCGTTACTAAATTTTTCATAAAACTATTATGATTTATAGATCACTTGTCGTTCGGACACTCACCAGGCTGCTTCACGGTTGAATAATCTAATCGATATGAAGCTGTAATTGATAAAAATGTGATTATATTATATAAATTCAATTGATTGAAGACCTCGTCAGTTTCAGTAGCTTTTTAAGGTAGTATCCCAGTGAACTCGACCACAGTTGACCCCTTATCTCTTTGATGCTGTATCAAAGATGATATTTTTTTACATCATTATCATTTTCTTCACACTTTCTGCCCGTGTAGTTTATGGAATATGAATTATGGAAGTTACTAGGAATAGTGATGTTCAATCGCTCTTTATCTCATGCATGTGACAGGAGATGCGTAGTGTGAAGAAAAATCAGGAGAAGATTTTTTTTTCACAAGCTGAAGGTATGACTTTCGAATCGTTGAATGACTCGTTTATAGGCGGATTGAAACATGTTCTACTAAATTATCAGCGGTTAATCGGCAACTAACCAACAATTTGTTTTTCTCTTTCATCGATCGTTCTCTGGGATTCTACCTTAATCCAGGTTTGAAAGATGATCTCGGAATCTGGAGAAGATAGAGAAATATTTGTATAGATTTTTTCGGTAGTAAATACTTAAACTCTTCCAACTTTCTTTAATGAATCTACTCGGTTCACATTATTATGGAAAAAATCTATCTCTCTCAGATTCCAAGATAATCCATGGAAATTTATATGGAAAGGAAACATTAATTCTGATATTTATCTGTTCAACCCGTAATATTGTTAATTAATCGAGGAACAAGGTGAAATACGAAAAAATTGTAATGACCTTTTTTGGAAATATGAACTTCACCTAGAAGAATTGTTATAAAAATCTTTCCATCTTTTATAAATTCCGGGAGAATTCGTCGAAAGTGACAAGAATAACTTCCAATTCCTTTTTCTGTTGAGAAATAAGCGAACATTCCACAAATGAAGGGGTAGTATTAATGAATAAGGATTTCAGGCAGGGTGATTGTAAATAGGTGAGGTAGAATTAAAATTGAATATTCTTCTGCGAGTTGGTTCATCGATATGATAAATATTTTTTGTTATAGAGCGAATTTTTCACGCGATCTGGTCATGTCCAGAGCCTCAAATTTTGTGCTCCCACGCCTAAGGTATTTTGGGCATTACCTCGTTTTCTTGGGAAATTCATAAAATTGATGCAGGGAGTAGATCAATAATTGATAAACACATGTGCAGAATTTGGAAGTCCGTGCCTATGTAATAACAAATTTATAACGAGTTGAATATGGCGAAAAATACACAGGAGAATAGGGGCCACGCGCGTTAAATCGTACAATTAAGAATGAAATTTTCAGACGAATAGATTTTACGTAATGATCAGTTTTTTCAAGATATCTCGGCAACTAAGCGAGATGGAGCGATTTTCATAGAGACCTTTCTTGTAGTTCTTGAAATTCTCTACAAAAAAGGTATCTACAAAAATTTTGCTATCTCCGTCAGTTTCCGAGATATCATAGAAAAATTGATGATGGAATAAAGTTGATTGTTTTAAAATTTCACAGTCGTGTATAATTTTCTGTCTAAAAATTCATAGTGAGTGAACGGTTCTTAGGAAATGCCTGAAAAAATACACACGCGACGTTAACAACATTAAGAAGATCTGCTCCAAATTTGGAGATGATTGTGTGACTAGTAATGATTATTTTTAATTAAAAAAATTTACAAAAGGAAAGTGCAACCAAAAAATGATTAGACACGACTGTAGCAACGTCGCCTCGTGATGATCTAGGAGAATGTATGTAGATTTACACACATACCTTTCCAATCCCAATTTGGAAATGTCAATTTGATATTTCAGAAATTTCATGATTGTTTTGGAAGATTTTGTGATCCGCGAAGTTAGCTGCTTCCTCTGAGGTCTCCTCTATGGTCCTCTCTGAGGTCCCCTCGGAGAGGACATATGAGCGGACAGAACAATCATTAAATTTTATGGAATGTTAATTTGACATTTCCAAATTGGAATTGAAACATAATCATCTGATGCGGCTAAGTTCAGTCTGGGCAAAACCGATACCGAACTTCCCAGCCCTAGTTATAAATATAGAAAAATGAATAAGTTGACTAATTGAGTTTGTGAATAAATTAAGTGAAAGTGAATAGCTTTGATAGTTGCTTTACAACTGTATTAGTTTTGAGGAACATCCCCTTTTGTAATTATTGAGAAAAAAATTACGTCAACGGTTTTATAAAGAATTCCTTAAAAACAATCAGATTCAAAAAAAAATCCGAAGGCATCTTGCGACGAGATTAACTTTAGGTAATTGCGTCATTCGTCACAATATCTTTTCGTCGTTTTTGAAATTCTCTAGGAAGAAAATCTCTTGACCTTTTCTGCTGAACTCAGTGGTTTAGAGATATATGAATAATGGATACGTTAATTTCCTCCAAACGGATTTTGGAAATGTAGAGGAATTTCAGATTTTTTTTACAGACTACCGACGAGCTCTGGTAAAGGGTTTCTCAACAGTGTTTCCACCAACACTTCCAGAAGAAATCTCACCACTTTTATAACCGGCACTGTCAAAAGTAATCTCGAAAGTATTCACTCCAGCATTACAAAAAGGCATCTCCATAGCATTCTCATCAACATTGCTAGAACAACTCGGAGTATTCCCGCCGGTACTGTCAGAAGGATTCTCAGAAGTATTCCCCCTAGCATTATCAGAAGGAATGTTAACAGAATTCCCATCAGCACTGTCGGGAAGAATCTTAACGTGATTCACAGTAGAACTGTCAAGAAGTCTCTCAGCAGAACTGTCCTAGAAACTCTCAGCAGTTTTTCCCACAGTATTATCATGCAGGTTCTTAGCAATATTCTCGCTAGCAGTAAGGAACGTTCTTGGCAGAATTCTCACCAGTACTGTCAAGAGGATTCTCAATAGGAGTCATACTAAAAAATAGGATATTTCAACTTTTTATGCCATTGATCACCAATCACATCTCGGATACTAAACGAGACAGTGAAATTTTTGTAGGGGTTCTTTTGCAGTAGACGTTTTAAGCTACAATAAAAACTTTAACGCGAATTTCACTTCCTCACTTGGTTTCTGGAATAAAATCTGTAAATCGTCGACACAAGAAAATATCGAAACCATTTATTTTTAGAGACTTTTGAGATGTGAAAAAGATCTATCTAGAAACTTTTGAAACTGTTCACTTCCACTCAATTTATTCATTAACTCAATTAATTTTCACGAAAATCTGTCGAAAATTGCTATGTGTAATTTAACCGAGAAACTATTCCGCTGATCTTCATTTATGAACAAAATGTTGTAATTAGAGACGAGCAAAGATGGCCATGTAACGTCACGTCACCAGCTAGTGCAATGCTTATACATAATCCTCATGCCATTTTGTTTCTAAGCCGACGATTGTTCCAACGTTTTCTGAATTTCGAATTTTTGCCAATCGAAGACCCTCTCCAAGATGTCAGCATCGACGATAGACTGATCAATCAATCGCTCTCTTTTTTTTCGAAAAATTCACCAAATTTGAATTGAAAACTGAACTTAATTCGGAATGAATCTCTCATTCCAGATTTCAATGTAGTCAATATTGGCATAACAACTAGAAATGCCGTCCGTTTCATAAGAAGCTCTTTTCAGAACTGTATTATCTCTACAGGAGAAATCATTACGAAAATTTCCCAATCGCCCTCGAATTTCAAGATATTCTTTAAAGAATGAATAGCAAAATCTTCTCTTTTACCCATTTTTACATACCTCGTTTAGTAAGATCCTCCATAGTTTGATCCTTGCAGTCACCAGCCAGATGATTGCAACTACCACAATTATAACACGATATTTTAGCCTGCTGGACGGTAGCTGTAAATGGTAGTCCAGGTGTCCCTGGTGTCATAAAATTTCCCTGCGTTGGTGTTGGCAGAACAACTGTAACACTCGAAGTTGGGATGCTTGCCGGTGGTGGTGTACCAGCAGTGGATGGCGGTGGATAGGGGAACATAATTTCCCCATTCGGCTGATAATTACCTGGATAATTTGGCCTGAAGGCTGAAAAATTTGGGTAAATCCCAGCATTCGGTCTCAACGAGACGTGTCCATGTGGCAAGAACGTCATTTGCGAATGCACAGTTGGTCCAGTGAGTTGGAAGCACCCAGCCATGTTGACGTGCTGTCCTCCGTTCATCATCTGGTTCTTCTGCCTCAGCGTGTGCCCCTTTCTGTTTCTTGGTCTCTCATTCATTCCTACATTCTGCTGACCAGTCGAGTGTGTCATTTGGTTGTGTTCAACCGGCTGTTGTGCATAAACTTCCGCAGGGGCTGAAGTTGTTGTGCAACTAGCTGACGTTGATGTCGTTGATGCAGTTGATGTGGTTGATGTCACTGTCGATGTTGTTGACAAAAGCGTTGTACTAATCCATGGAGCCGCAGGTGGTGTCTCTGGCGGTGATCTGCTCCCAGTACTGTCTGAACTACTGCTCTGCGAGCAATTACGATTATTATCGTCCAATCTTAGCGTCTGCAGTTGTGCTAAGCAATAAACATGTTGTGCACTACATCGCGGATAACGTTGTCCACTTACTGGCACTGTTAAGCATGCATAACAGGGATTTTGAGTTTGGTAAATCGCTGGTGGTGGTTGAGTGTAAATTGGCAATTGATTTGGATCGATCTGTTGGACACCAGCTGGATAACAACGACGCAAGGATTGAGCTGTTAAATTGTGATTGGTGTGGTGATGATGGTGATGATGATGATGGAGAAGGGGCTGGTAGTAATCGGGTAGTTGAGGCATTGGGGCCAGTTTGAGTGAATTATCTGGTAGTTCGCACGCTTGAACCATGTCTTCGGATGACGACTCTGATGGTGGTTGATGGTGTGATGTTGTCGGAGTTTCTTGTTTCTTCTCGGTGATTTGTTGTGCCGTTAGACCATTTGTTGTTTGACTGCGGACGATGTTGCGTAGCTGGCCAACTGCGTTTGGGGTCAGACCAATATTCCGGAGATCCTCGTCGCTCAATCTTCTGATCTAAAGTAATTTTGTAAGAATTATGCCGTTTACTCAACATATTCAGGGAATATCTCTATTAAATGATAACTCTTTCAACAATTTTCGTTTACATTTGTTGCTGTTCTGACTCTCGATTGGAATCGTTATTTTTTCCTCATCAAGTATTTTTGTAAGCTCCAAAATGCATTTTACTCATATTATTAATAGAATTATGGATTTCCATTTAGATTCTACTTTTTCAAGTTTATATATTCAAAAAAAAGGAAATCATGAAAAGAGAAGAAAGAAGGAGAAACCCATAATGAAACCAAATCGCAATCCGTACTTGAATGAATTGTTGCCGGAGAAAAATGGAAGCTATAGGAAAAAGTTTCTAGATAAATTCCTCTTCGCAAAAGTATTCTCAAAATTATGCAGAAGAAAACTTCAGCGCATTTTCATATTTTTTTCGATGGCTTCGCAAAGGATTTTCCCAAAATGAATGATATTATACAACTCATCCCCAAAAAATTGAAACTGCGGAAGTTATTGAAATTTTGATAATAACTTTTTTTGTTTCTTTGATTCTGCTTCAAAAATGTCCCTATAAGAGTTTCTTCGTCTTCATTCGATTCCGAGATATGCTCTGATTAAAATATCAATGAATTAATTACCTCATCGCGTGAATAATTCTGAAGATTTCCCTTGAAATTGGGCATTTCTTTGCCACTACATTCAGCAGATACTGAAGAGCGTAATCGTGGTGGAGGTGGTTGTTTATTTGACTTATCAGTACTAGTAATAGTTGTAACTGGATTAACGCTTTCGATACTATTCTGCCTTGAAAAATTGGTCATTGATAGTTCTCTCGTTGGTACAATTCTCTGATTCTGTAAATTTCTATTCGACAACAAATGACTGCCGCTAGTACCAGTATTAGTTGGTAAAATTGATTGGCTTGTCGATGATATCATTTGATTTGTTAATGTTGATGAGGTTGATTGATTTTGTAAATCTTTCCTCTCATCGAATGACCATCTTTGTGTATTATTATTCCGACGGTTCATTGGTGAATTGCTACGGCTCGGTGAACGAGATTGTGATGGTGACGATTGCCTACTGAGTAGCGGTGATGTTGGATAATTTGATAATTCATTTGGATACACCATTTGATTCATTTGTGTCATCATAACAGTTTGATTTGGCCACGGACTCATCGGACTAACTCCAGATGGAAAACCAAGTGGTAAATATTGTGGATTTGTACCAGCAATTGTTATTTGCTCAGTACCTGGTGGTACACATAGTCCAGGCGGTGGCATTGTTAGTCCTGGTGGTACACCACTCATTATAGGATTCTTCATTTGCATATCTATGAAGGAAAGCATGTCTCGGTTAGTTAAATTATTTTTTGAAGATCGATGTGGATTATATCAAAGATATCTCCGAAATGAGTGGATTAAAAACGAATTGTTTGAAAACTGATTCTGCAGGCTACTAAAAAGGTCTCATGGTAAATTTCCCTGGAGTTAATAATTGGGAATATTCCGAAAATTGTAAGGTTTTGGAAAATTTATCGAGAGACCTCTTGATACAACTTTGGGACTCATAAAAAGACATCCCTCGACAAATTGCACTAGGGAAGAGTGAGGCAAAATGAAACAACGGGCTTGCTCCATTGTTTCATTTTGCCTCACTCGCTATGAACTCAGATTTTTTTGAGAGTGAAGAACTTTATGAAAAACCTCGGAAAAAATTCCCAACGATGTACATATATATGAGTATTTTCTCAATTTTCTCGTGCAGTCCTTCACTCTGAAAAAAAATCCTTCATAATTTCTTCCCAACAGTCGATTTTACTTCAGTCTTCTCTACATCTTTTACTATTCGAGATATTCAAGCAGGCAAATAGAATTTTTTAAAATTATGTTCTACTCATTATTTGACTACATAATTTCCGTTAGTAGAGGTAAATAGTGTATTATCTAACTGTCCAAGAATTACTGTATTGAAATATAGATATAATGAGAAAAAATCCAGTATTCGTTTTTTTTTAATTTCTCGGAATCGAAGCGAGATAAAGCAATGTGCATAATTGCCTTTTTCGTAGCTCATGGAATTCTTTCATAGAGGTCAGTATAAAAATTGCTCTAATTCGCTTAAAATCCGAGAAATTCTGAGAAAACTTATGGTGAAATAAAATCGATTTATCTGCAAAGTTCATCGTCGTACCAAACAATATAAACTAGTTGATAACAATCTGCATACAACTCTGAGAGAATTATTATCTTGTTCATTACATACCCGGATATTGCTGCATTGGTGATGGAGGTATTGAACAGTTTGCTTGTAATTCTCCTGTATCCTCGAGCAATCGTTCATGTGGTACAATACATGGTCCACATCCCTAAATAACATAACATGCTATAACTTCCATCGACGGAAACATCAAAAAAATTATCAATGAGAAATTGATCGAATTCGATTGTATTCAAAAGATTGTCGAATTTCCGCTGCGAAATACTATAATGGAATGATTAAGGACTGATCATTATCGAATTACTTATAAAACAAATTCTGAGGGGGTTTGCACGTGTTAAACTACCTGTAAATCTGGAGTTTTTAGACAAATCAATTTTCGCTTAATTTTCGTGATATATTGGAAAAACTAATGGAATAAAATCGAATTAATCGTATTAATTGATTTTCATCAGAAATTTCCACGACTTCTCGATTGAATAATTTTCTTCTCATCGATCAATTTCATCATCTTTTAAAATATTTTTTTTTTAATAAGTAAAAATTATAATTGCATGAAAAGAGAGGCAAGCATAAAAAGAAGGTGTAATAATAATTAAATGATCAACTAACTGTTTTTGATCGATTTAATCTTGTTTCCTCCTCTTGAAGTTTCATGTAAATATTACCAATTGTTGATTTTTGTTCGTAAGTAAAAGCTGGATGATTGAGTGCCATTGTATAAAGTAATAATAATTCATCAAGTGGCTGTTCATCACTATTAAAACTGGTCCCAGTAATAATATTATTAATATCTTGTACATCAAAATTAGCCAAACTCTTGTAAATAATAACAGCACATGTATAATTACAACCATTCAATAATGACATATAAAGTATTAATTTTCTTCTTGTACGCGTTTCACCAATGCCAATTGTTGCCAATTCATTCAAATCAGTAATATTATTAGCATGATGCTCAGTATCACGTAAATCATTGTAATCACGTTTTCCTCTGTCTTCAACATATGTACCCAAGTAGCGTACTTCAAATGGTAAACACATGTTCAGTAGTGTGCACATGACATCGATACGTTTATGACTGTAAAATAAAGTAATAAAAAAATAGAAATTATTATTTTTTTCCTGTTTCTCTTGAATTATTCAGAAAAAAAGGTTCTTTTAAGTAATCCAACTTATTAATTTTAGAAATGGTAATGATTGCATCGATTAACCAAAGAAATTTGAGCTGAAAATTAATATGATACAGACAAACTCAACCGATCACTTCTCAAGTTATTTGAATAAACAATTAACATATTTATCTTTAATTATATCATTATCTTGTAGAGTAGTTATTAAAAATTAATTGCATTATATTATTTCTGGCTCAAATTTTCCGGACTCAATACAAATATTGAAATAATAAAAAATCCATGAATTTCAAAATCTGGAAAAAAAACCAACACTATTACAATTAATATGACACTGCTCATGCTACAGTTGATTGTTTACATGAAATGTATCTTGCAAAGGTCGAGATACATAAAATTGACTTGGTGAATAAAGAAAGAGTGAAAGGGGCTGAGAGAGAAAATGAGGGAGGGGATAGGGTGTCTCACGTAGAGTCCGATGTATATAATGAGTACTTTACCCTATATTTTTATGATTGATTAATTTACCTGGACAAATTCCGAAACCATGATACCACGTTCTCCTTACACACCATTGCCAGACAACATTGATACCCAATGGAGGGAGGGGAGTAAAATGAGCGCCGATGCGTTATAACTTTGGCGCCTCAACAAATTATTATTTTATTTTTTCGTTGAAATTCCTGCTATACGTAGCTGAGGCGACAGTTTCTTCTGCTCTTTCGGGAGCGCAACTTTTTTTTTCCTTTCTTAAATTTATTTATAATTGTTAGAAACTTATTGAAGTAATGTTCTGTACGTATTATTATTATTATTATTACTACGAATTGATTACTTTTGTATTGTATTTCCACTTGATTCCTAATAATGCCAATTATCAGTTGTAATCAAACGTTTCTTTCACGGCAAACAATTCACTTGTTTCTTATGATGCAAAATGAAATGATACTGTCCCTTTATGGACCCACACGACATGGAGAAAATGTACAGGACAATGAGCACAGAATACATAGATGTATAGTCGTGCTGGCATGTGAATTCCGACTTCGCCACGGCTTCGAATGATTCCTCTTTAGTCAGTATGTCTGTATATAAGTTTTGTTGTATTCTTTCACAGTAATGGCTGTATCCACTGTCGCCTAGGCCAAGGTTACTAGATCCCCAGGTTACTAGTTTCCCCAGTATTATTTCTGTGGCGTTGTGAGTCGTAGATCGTCAGAGGACGCCACTTTTGCGCGCGAAAATATGATTTTCAATATGAATTTGAAGAAAAAATTCACAAAAATATTCACTGACATTCTCACTAAAAATTGATCTGATCCCTTGTGTGCAAATAAACATTCATATGAAATTTATTTGACGTTTGAATCAATTCAGAATAAAATACTTAAATTCGATCGTTACGGTTTAACTCGGAAACTATGCTTCCTCTCAATAGTTTTTCCTGGTTTTGATAGCTGTGAACTTCCTTCGCTTCTCTCTTCTTCGTTTATTAATTACAAAGATCGAGCTAAAGTCTGAATGTAGATTTCATTTCAATATTTTATGACTGGAATAAAATGTTAGTGCTCTCGGACGAGTTGTGTTGAGGATTTATTGTTTCTTAATTTCATCCTTCGTCATTTTCTGTCCAAAAAAAATAAATTAATTCGGGTGGAGTACTAACCTGAGCTTCAGTGGCTAACGTTGCCACCTTGGGATGTGGCGCTGATATTTGGATTCGGAGCTTAAGTAGCCAAGTAGCTCACGGGACATAATCTGTGTTGTGTACCGAGCTCATTGTTACGTTGCGAGGCTTGGAAACAACGGTCGCTCCGTATTTTAGTTGAAATATAATGCGTAAAACACCGAAAATAATAGAATAATTGGGCCTTATCTCTTCTCTCTTCATTTCCCCCGTAACGGACTACCCCACGAAGTATTGAGGAGAGGCTCTCTGTACTCCAAGCCCAGCGAATTTTAATCAATCTTTCTCGTCTCCTTGACCAGAAAACATCCCATGTCTCTTTTTATTTCCGAGCTCCTCTGTACTTTTCGTAATTAAGTCAAGTTAAAGTGAATAAACTGTTTGTTCGTGCTCTCTTAGTATTTGTGTTTTCCCTCAAGTCATTTCAGTAATCGATCCTAAACTCATTCCTCGAACCAAAATAAGAGCAGTGGCTTGATCAACTAATCAAAATCGGTCGAGTGTTCCTCAGAACTTTCGTGGTTAATGTCTCCACTGCTTTTCAAATTTTAGAGCTCCATCGAACCATAGCGCTAATGCCCTTCTAGCGACAAATTTAGGACATGTGTTCGGCAAGGTTACCAGTGTTGCGTATCCATCGAGTTGCGACGCTGGGTCCCTATGGATTCCATATTAACTCTAGGATTTAACAGCTAAATTGGAAACTAATGATAGGGAAACATTTCTACTAAAATAATATTACGAATTTAATAAGAAATGGATATAAAAATGAAGAATATCTGCAGGACACGTGTGGAGAAATCGGGAACCTTCAACATGAACTGAGAGCAATGAAAACATATAATAAAACACAGGATTGAAACTATAGAACAGCAGGGTGGCTCGGGATATTCTAAGATACAAAACTCTTTGTTCGAGTCGTTCTCTTTTTCTCTATTTTTTCTGCTCCCATAAACATTTTCGAGTGCAGTTCGAATCCATCCCTTAACCCGTAAAATCATGAACTTTCCTCAAAAGACAATTTGCTTTTCCCGGAAATTAGGAACACTTTTTCTTTTTCTCTCGAAACACATGTTGAAGGGCCCCGATTGTTTCGAATCACGTGAACTCAAGGGTTGGGGCAAACCCCAGAAGTTACCGAAGTAGGAGACGAGGACCCATCCCATCGAGCGTCATTGGTTTTCCACCTAGACCTTAAGTATCCATCTAACGTGGAAAAGCTTGGAAAATTTCAAGCTCGTCCTTGTTATTAATTCTAAGACTCAGATATTTTTCTACCTCTTAGTCGCCAACAACTAATATACTCTTCACCGAGTCATAGTTATTGTGTTAATGTGCATCAGTGTCAGTATTGTCCAGAACATTGTTCATGTAATCAAAATTTGCATTAAATCTGTGTCAAAGTATACCTAAAATCGAGTGAAATGTATTTATTAACATTTCATCCCATCACTGAATTTTAAATTCTCCCGCACTTGAACTCAGAGTGGTTTAGCACTCCAAGGGCAATGGACCTGCCATCTAGAGCTCTGTATAGAACCAGTTCGGTACACAACACCAGATTACCCAGTGTTATGTCGTGGGGCTTAGCTACAGAGGTCACGTCATATATTAATCCGCGAAATTCAATTTGTGATTGCTACAAATCACTCTATGCCAGATATGGGCAAATCAACTTCATGTTATTCATATTTCAAATTTCAGTAGTAAATCGGTAGGAGAAATTTCAAAATTATATATAGATTGTTTCGAAGATAGCTTCAAAATTGGAAGACTACTCATTCAGTAGTGCAGTGTTGCGTTTACCTGTGATAAAAATAGTGTTGATCGGAGGTACGCCAAATTAAGCCTAAAAAATACGTTCATCTGCAAGAAGCGTTTTTCATTGAATGCGGAATGCCTATATCAAGTCGTTCTGTTGTAATTTGGACCTCTATGTATGCATATGCGGCACATTCCCATACATACCGACATGCGCTAGAAATGTAACTTCTCACCACTTCAAATCGTTTTGAATGTCTTTTATTGAAAGAATTACAATTGAGAATTTTGATTTTATTATGGCTTCCATTCGGAAGTAAAAGAGGAAAATAATTGATTATTGTGTTTTCTTAACTATTAATTATAGACCTTAATATTCTTCGGATTAATGACTCTTGGCATTTCGAATGAAAATAACGTAGCAACAGGTTGATCTATTTTAACCGTTTCATATTAAAAATTTAGAGAATCACCACAAAAATAAATTCACACATAATGTTAAGAACGGAGTCTATTCTTCTCGACGAAATTATCCACATAGGATGAGAAATCCGCTGGATATAAGCGAGCTGCAATAAATCCTGCATGCTCCTCATGGCCTCTGTGGAAAATTCCGAATCCAGCCAATGGAGATGATCGTCCTGTCTGAACCCCAATATTATTGAATACTGGAACAGTTGTTTGACCGAAGTCGGTAGTCAAATTTGCTTGTCTTAGTTCTACGAAAGTATAACCTTCTGAATCATAATACACTCCATCGAAATGCGTGAACAATGGATTCGCTGCGGTATATTCCAACGGTTTCCTGGAAATCAAGATATTACACATGAGACACGGTGGCTTTCCATGAGAAAACTCAAAATTTGAGTGATAAAAAAACTATTTTGTGAATATATTTCTTTCTGAACAATATAGTAGATGGGGAACTTTTGGTTATTTATTTCGATTTTCATAATGCTAATTTCATCTCGTTACTATTGCGTCAAATGAATGACATAGAGAAGCATGGAGATACGATATATGTCGTTTTCAATTGATATTTCATATGAATTTCACAGAAAGTTCATCGCTGTTCTCTGGAACGTATTGAGGAAAATGAATATAACTATAAAAAAGAGTTCGCCCTACGTACTCAGGACCTGACTCTAAGGGTACTACAGTCCTTTCATTGATGAGCGTCATAACTAATTCGCCAGTCTCATAATCAAATGGTATTCCTCTTATTTCGATGGAGAATCCGAGGACGCCACGTCTAACCACTGCATTGAATTTGAAACCTGAAATTTTTTACAAAATTCGACACTCATTCAAGATATTCCCGAAGCAAATGGAAAGCATCGTTTATCTACCTGTTAAAGCATATCCAGAAGGTAATTTCAAATCATCAAGGAAAAACGAACGTCGCTGAACAGTCAATATTTCCTGATTGCCCAGGTCAGAGCTGTACTTATCTGGTAATGGTAACCATGTGGTATTGGAAGTAGCACCATTGGGTTCCAATTTTGCCGTAGCTGCTTGCAGATAAATCAACGTGGAATTTTCTTCAACTCTGAATCGTAACCCCACTATAACACTGAATGATTGGAGGAAAAAATGTAAGTTTTTCTATGATGACTTTTCATGATCAGAATCTTGTAGTTTGTGATGGGTGTGAAAATTACCGAGGCGTGAATGAAAGAGCCGCTCAACTTCATAGTTGATGAACTTTTGAAATATAATCATTTATTACGACCAGGTAATTATGTGAGCACTTACTAATTATTGTTCTTCTGACTTTCTATTAATCCCAAATAAACTCGCACATTGTGGTTAATGACCATGCAAGAGCAAGGCGTCCTTCTGTGAGGATCGTAGGACAGATTTGCCGTTTCAAAAGCATGGACGTCGGCCTCAGGACAATTTTTATGTACTCCTTGTACGCCCTTATTGGCTGACTGAATATAGTCATACTCAAATGGCGTTTGGTTCTGTGAAATTATAATTTAAATTAATCTTTGATTCGTTTTACTGAAAACTAGAAATCGTTATATAAGTAACTTCCTCTGCAGTTACCAATATGTTTTCTCAACGGTCATATCATTATGTCCTTACCCTTCTGCAAGATACTACAGGCTCTGACAATCTTTCACAATGAGTCGGGTGCTCAATCGTCTTCGTCAAATTGTTTGTAAAACTACATGCCGGCTGGGAACGATTTCCATAGAAAATTCCACAAGCACAAAATGAACGTTGTACGAGAAGTTTCTGCTCGATTAGTGGTAGCATAGAATATGTTTCATCTAGAAAAAAACAGATGACAGATTCCTATTCTAGACCGGCCACCATAAGCGACCGAACAATGAATCTAGCTCCAAGAATTGATTTTATTTCTCCATAAAATTTGCAAGATATGTCATTTGAAAATATAATAGTTTGTTGAACACATCAATGAGTGAAAACCATTTTTTTAGAATTTCTTGGTCAGCCGACTAATGATAGAAAAATAATAACAGCAGAGTACGACGATAATGCTCATAGGGTGACCAGTTCTCGAGTGAAGTTTCAGGAAAGAGTAGAAATGACTTACCTTTTTTCCAGCCATGCAGTTGTTCACAAGCTCTGTGGTATGCGAAACTTGATTGTTTCAATGACCCGGACAGATTTTCAAAATATCCTCTGAATTGTTGTTGCTGACTGGTTTTAAGCTTTTTAATTTTGGATTTCCAGTTTTCACTTCCTACTTTAAATCAAACGAATTTATTGTCACCGTATGATCAAATCTGCATATATGTCAGAAAATTATGTGATTTATTAATTCTCTCAATTGATATGTTTTTTTCTAATATCTTTGATGTAAAACTTCTTATACGATGTCAGAACCACATAACGCTTGCGTTAAATTCCACGCGTTGGATTACGAGACAAGAGAAAGAGGTATATTACAGAGAAGGGAAGAGAGAGAGAGAGAGAGGCGCCGGAACAAGTTATGAGTGGGGGACTGCCTAAGCGTGAAGGTACAGCTCCCCACTCTTTCATGGGAAACTTTTCGGGTTTCGTTATGTATTGATAATATATTCCTAAAATTCTCTATCACTGCATTAGTTGTAATAAGTCGTGAAAAACGTAGAGAAAATGAAAAAAAAACATCTCAAAAGTGAGAAATTTGGCATTGAAGTTTGTGAAAAGAGGATCGATCGATTCTTTCCCACAGAACATTTTTTTCTATACATGTACATTAATAGAATGAGCATTCATTATCTCTAGATACCAAGAGGTAATGGATATAATAACGTGTAGCCCAACCGTGGCGGAACACTGCGGGAACTGATGGGTCGATGACGAGGACTCCTCATTGGACCATCGCACAATCAGGTTTGAGATCAGGACAGGGATCACTCACGAAATGGGGAGATTCAGGAGGAACCCCAGGGCTACAAACTGGCCTGCTCATAAAGCAGAGCTGGGAGTGAGCCAAAAAGGGGAACCCAGGAGACTCAATAGTCCACTCAATTTAGGACCATCTGAACGAATTAATCCTTACTGGATAAAAAAAAATACGTTCAGATGCAGAAAAAAAAAAATAGAAAACACGTTGTTAATGTTTTTTCCAGAAATGGACCAAAATATTTTTAATTAATTAAAAACTAATTCAAAATTATCCCATTTCATGGAGACTCAACATTAAGAAAAAAAAAAAACCCCCATTGTAGAGGAAATAATTCTCTACAATTTCGATGCGGGAACTTATGAGCGAAAACTTATAGTTTTTGCATAAAAAAAAAAGTAATAATTCTATAAAAATCTCTGGAAAAACAATCAGCTGATGGCTGAAGCTCCGCCTACTTCTTGCGCGCGCCGCTGCTTCGAGTGAGCGCGCTGCGCAGAAGATTCAAATCAGTGAGAAATACTTCACTCTTTCGCACAGATTTTTTCATTTTGCAAATAACTTGCACTATTTTTCTTTAATTTGCAAATTATTTTCAAAATGAAGAAATCAGTGCGAGAGAGTGAAGTATTTTTCACTGATTTGAATCTTCTGCGCAGCGCGCTCACTCGAAGCAGCGGCACGCGCAAGAAGTAGGCGGAGCTTCAGCCATCAGCTGATTGTTTTTCCAGAGATTTTTATAGAATTATGACTTATTTTTTTTATGCAAAAACTATCAGTTTTCGTCTCTTCACCAGCTCGTAACTGATGAAGAAGCAGCCATCAACCAGGGGGAAGCCGCGTTGAGAGTGATAATAGACATCGAGGGAGCGTTTGACAACAGAGCCTTCGATGCCGTGCGAGAGGCAGTGAGAGGATTCGGGATCAACGAACCGATAATTGACTGGATCCACTCAATGCTCCGACAAAGAGACGTCACGTCCAGCTTTGGAGAGGCCTCAAGCAGAGTCCGGGTGGGAAGAAGATGCCCACAGGGAGGGATCATATCCCTGCTCCTGTTGCTTCTAGTAGCAGACGGGCTCTTAAGGGGTCTAGACAAGCAAGGAGCAAGATTGGTGGGCTTTGCGGACGATGTAAGCATCACCATCAAAGGCAAAGACCCGACCAACATGAGCACAAGGATGCAGAAAGCGCTGGATTATGTTCAGCAATGATGCACGAAACAGTCTCTGAGAGTAAATCCGAACAAGACTGAGATGGTACTATTCACGGGAAAGAGGAACCTAAAAGTAAAGGCTCCCTCGATCTTTGGAGAAGAATTGGTGTTGAGACAGAGTCCTGGGTCTGGATGATTTTTAATTACCCTCGACATCTTGCGGGGCCGAGGGAAACCAGCGAGACGAGTGGTCAATGCGGGGGCCCCTTAAATATCTATTGCGACCACGTGGCTTGGCAACAGGTCAAGCCAGGCCACTCGTCGTTCGCCCATTGTACAAGTTACACGTTCATTGTAATATCCCGAATAATTTTGTTACGCGCGTATAGAGACTAATCGATCCAGAGTGATCAATTGATTATATCGAACGCCTTCCGTGGCATTATTATACGTCATTCCGACACGTGCATTAACTACTATTCGATCTCTTGCGATCAATTGTCTTGGTGGTTGACGTGCGGAATTTTGTTATTGTTAATAACCTCTCGGGGTTATATTGTTGGATCATACGGAACTTGGTAAATTGATCAACCATTGTAGAGCCTTTCTGGAGAGAATAAACCCGGATCACACTGTAAGTAATCGCATAATTAATTCATCTCCTTAGCTCTGCAATTTCCTTGTCATTGGGTCCCCCAAATCGAATCCTTTCTTTATCTCTTGATACTTCCGCTTCGATCAACGGACATTGGACAAGCATTTAATTCTTTAAGGGTTTATTAGTTTCCCCGGAAAACTAATTGGCGTCCAACTCATTTAACCATTATTTAAACAACCAAATAGAGCCCGAGCAGCCATTGACCCAGGCCGCGCTCGGTGTAGGCTTCAATTCTTTGACGATATTTCCTGGTTAATTATTTTCAAATTAATTTATATTGATCAATTGGAATTTTCTTTGATCAACAAAGAAAAATAAATCGACTAAAAGGAAGTCTGTCTCAGTGTTATCGAGGGAAGTCAAATACCTAAGAGTATGGCTAGACTCAAGACTCCTTTCGAACACACACATCAAGAAGCTGACCGAAAAGGCAGCATGTATTTTTTGAGCTTGCAGAAAGATGTTTGGCAAAATGTGGGGGCTCAAACCCAAAGTGGTAAAATGGTGCTAAACAGCCATCATAAACCCCCCAACTAACCTACGCTTCGGTGGTATGGTGGCCTGCATTGTGCAAAGCAACATACAGGAAGCAAATTGACAGAGTATACAGGCTGGCGGGGTTAGGGATAACGGGGGTTATGAGCACCACCCCAACCCTCGCCCTAGGATCCATGGTCTCTCTGCCACCACCGCCCATCACAGCAGAAGCGAGAGCAAAAAAAGTAGTGATAAGGCTGCGCAGTAACGGGATATGGAGGGAGTCGAGGACGAGCCTTGCTTCCATACTAGACCAGAACAAGTCCCTCAGGAAATTGATCAGGGTGGGTGTGGAAAAAAGAGCAGATCCGACAAACCTATACAATCGCATGAAAGTAGTCATTCCGGACAGGCAGGCATGGCTAGCAAAGGAAAAAAATCTGTTTAAGAAAAAGGGCCTAATCTGGTACACAGACTTCGCAAAAAGGGCGAAGAGAGCAGGGATTGGTGTGTGAGCCGAGAGCCCAAAGGTGGTGATCTCACTAAGCCCAGCAGACCATGTCACATTTACACCAACACATTTATAGAGGCTGTGACAGTACGACAGCACCAAGAGAAATCGGAAAGGAAACTGCCAACTCAACGCTGGCGGAAGAATGCATTCAACTGCTGAACAAAATCGCAGAAAAGAATGTACTAAAACTCCTCCGGGTACCAGGACATCAAGGTATCAGGGAAAACAAAAAAGACCACCAACTGGCGCGCGCAGGATCCACACGAGATGTAGTGGACCAGGGCAGAACGGTGAATATATCAAGAGCGGAGATAGAAAGATAACTGAACGATTGGATGATAGGGAAATTAAACACAATCTGGCGTAAAGCCAGGAGTATGAGTTATACAAAGAAAATGCTGCCATGCTCATCAAAAAAGTCAGCAGAACACATGATCAACCTGGACCGTGATCATCTGCGATGTGTGGTATCGTTGATCACGGATCACTGGCACTTAAGAGCACATATGAAGAATCTGAGGTTAGCAGACAATGCACTCTGTTCGAGGTGCAACGAGAAGGAGAAAACTCCCCACCACTTAGTCTCAAGCTGCTGGGGCGTAAATGATGTCAGATTGGACATCTATGGCACCACAGTAATGGAGAATTATAAACTGGCGGAGGATGGGATTCGGTCGGTGCCAAGCTTCGCAAGGAGGGCAGACCTAATAACCACAGACGCACTAGGAAACGGCGCCTAATAGAGGGCGCGAGTATCCAGAGGGGCTGAGTGCTTGGCAGATGGTGCTAAAACCCATATATATATATATATATATATATATATATATACGTACTTGAAAAAACGTGGTATTCAATTTTTTTGAAAATGGATGAGGAATAAGCTCATTGTGAATTTTCAGGAATATCTTCCGCCTTTGAGTAACGAAAATGCTGATTTTATCAATCTAAATGTTCTGTGGGAGAGATTGTCCGATTCTGTTCCCATAAACTTCAATTGAAGGCCTGCATATCATTCCAGCCAATAAAGAAAAAAAGTTGTATCATTATCTACAAAATATCTGGGATGGATTAATCGAATTTCTCGGTTACAACTTTTGGAGTTTTGCATCTTACGCGTGGGATGCCACGCACCCTTTTTGTATTTTTTCTTTCCACTCAAAGGAACTTGCAAGGCTTAAAAAGAATTTTTAACGCAGCAATGATAAAAAAAATTACTTCACTGGTTGGAAATGTATGAAAATTTGAATGGACGAGCTGCCAATGTATACATTAACAGTTTTCCTCGCAGCAGAAAATAAATAGAGAACTTACAAGAATACCGGTAGTGCATGTACCAATAGCCTAGAGCTATCAGAATTGTTGCATGTATATCTGCTACCACCTGAGCCCTGAACAGTGCCATTAAAGCGTCTTGTAGTGTTGACCTCATTCCACAGCTATCGACTCCTGCAATCTATGGGAATATGAGCCAAAACAATTATTTCTTAATTTGAAACTTGTGAAATATTTTCCGGATATTATGACTCGGCCCTCCTTACAACTTTACTTGAACGTATTTTTTTTTGTTTGTGAGGGATGTTAATACTAATGCTGTCAATAACAGCTACATATTCAGCGGCGCGTGAGATTAAGCTCACGCGCAGTATATACGCTCAGTAAGCTAGAAATATGCGGATGACGTGATTATACTATACATTCCATACAGTAACTGAATAATGCTCACATGTTCCTGCACCACGAGCGACAAGAAAAGACTGTCTTGTCCTGAATTGGGCTTCGGATTTAGCTTCTCTCGGATAGTATGAAGCCCGCCTTCAATCTCTCTAATTATATCAAGAATGGAATTCTCCAATTCATCGATAGGTGAAAATCTGTCCATACATTTCTCCAACTCCCCAGTTATATTTTCGACATGGTCCCAAAAGTCTGAGATCATGATATCACTAGGGGACGCATGTATTATTCTGGAGACAGCACCTTCAATATCTACGTGATGTGTCTTTTCCAGATGTTTCTGCATCTGATGGAAATAGTCAGTGAAACTCTCATTATGTTTATTTGTCCTGTTGAATAAGTCGTGAAGATTTGTTGCGGACCGATAACTGAACGCCGGATCAGTAATGATCCTCAAAATTTTTCTTCCAGATTTAGCTGGAAAATTGTATTTATGTTTAATGATGAAATGAGCTACAGCATAATTCACATTCACATATCATGAATAATTAATTTCATTACCGGCTTTCCACAGGGAACTAATAAAACCAGAAGAGTTTTGTGACCAGAATATGATCAGCAATATTAAGAACTGCTTCTTCAACATTTTTCAATTCGAGATATAGTTATGTTGATTCCAATTGTTCTCGGTAAATCAACGAGATACAATATTCTCCTTTGGGTATTGGGTAGTGTCTTCAGGTAAAGCTGGAAAAAAATAAATGATTATTCTCCTCGTCTACTCAGATATAATTATGATTAATCGTGCATGATCACACAGGAGATTGATGCATGATTGATCATGATGATTTTCCACGAGGATCTTACTCTATAATCAACTTACTGAATTCGCCGTGAGCTGATCCACAATTCTTAGCCTCTGAATTTATACTCTTTCGTAATCTTGAAAAACTCACAGAGGCTATTAGATTAAACATGTTATGCTTTGTCATGTATGTGAATATTGATAAGATTAGAAAAATTCCATATGTAGACGATATTTCCTACCTCTCCGCTTATAAAACAAATTCCTCCACGTCGTTATTTTTTCAATGTTTTATAATTTTTTCTATGTGTGTGTGTGTGTGACACAACATTTCATCGCTTTATTCTGAAATGGTTATATTTATCTATCCCAAAATTCGAGGGTATATTGAATATCTTAGCACCATGTTCTCTGCGAAATTACAGTTCAATCGATTCAATAGTTCCTGAGAACTACGCGATTGGTGAAAAATCGTTGTTTCGACTTTTCTTAGTGGAAAATCAATTTACAGCGTCACATTCTTTGCGAACCGATACGCGCTATTGGGATGCATATCAAACCCGGTAGTTGCCAAGGTTTCAGATCAATATTTTCTTCACTATACTATTAAATTTGCAAAAAAGCGTTATGGGCACGATAACTCAGTAAATATTGGAGTTGGAAACGTCAAATTCTGTAGGTTCGCAGATCTTATGAGTGCAAATTATGAGCGGAATCTGTCCAGTAGTTCCTGAGATATCTACAAAAAACTATTTCATGAGAAACAGAGTATATCTCTGGAACTACTCGATCGATTACATGGGAGTTTACCTTGGAAGATTCATTCAGATGAGCCTAACTTATGCTAAATATTTCAGATTTTTCTCATGAAATTTTCTATATGATTATGCTGAGAATTACTCTTTTAAGAAAGTTGGATTTTTCTCATTTTTTTCTGAGAACACAAATATTTTTTATTTGATGATCAGAAACTAGATAATTTTTTTATCGAAAATATGAGCCCATTTCGATTCAGATAGCATGGTTGAAGGAAGATTGAAAATCTTTCTATTTTACGAACTGACTGTCATTATTATTCTTTGAAACTTCGAAGTCCGGCACTTTGATTATACGATGCTAAGCAGTCCATTAGCATCCCTAGATCTACTTCTGGAAGATTTTGCGACAATGCCTGTTAATATCCTCACACTACTTTAAACATTATATGAATAATAGCACTTTATTAACAAAAATTTGATCACTCTCTATATTTATTACATAGCCTGTGTATCATGAAGGATAATCGCGCCTCTTCATTCAAATTGAAATTGGAGCGCCAGCTACTGTCATCTCCTGAAAATATATGGTATACTGACGTCACTGCCGCTTTCTGGCTGTTCGAAATTTATTCATTTCTAATTGAAAAAGAGCTGTGTGATAGCCACGCGTTCAGTCCACAGCTGTGAGTGAGGAAAAAGATAAGAATCCGATCAACATTCCTAGAATTCAACATAAAGAATCTCATGTTAGAAGATTTCTTTTTCTTCATTGACGAAAGCTCTTATCATGTTTGAACTACGATAAGCATAGTAGAACCTATGTACTTTTCGAGATTATGAGAAATCAGCAAGCCTGATAATTTCTGACTAGGTGAGAAATATATCTGTGCATGAATATCTATAGAAAAGTTGATTGAAATAACACAACAATTTTTAATTGACCGCGATCCATCTTATGATGTTCTTCAATCAGGCTGCCCATTAGATGAAAAAATCGGTGAGCGAGAACTCGTTCTTCGTTTGTTCTCGTTCTTGGATCGACGAATGGAGCGGAATTAGAACGTTCTTACCCGAAGAACGTAACGTCAATAAAACTCGAAGAACGCCCTCAGTAAAGAACGGGCCGAGAGCGAAAGACGAAGAATGTTCCTTCCATAAAAAGTGAGTGACGACATGTTATTCTCATTCCTATTGGCCAATTTCAAATTCTTACTCAGCCAATAGAAATCATCGTAATCATTGAGAACTCACTTCAACGCCGTTTTCAGAAACACGCGCGCTCAATCGTGCGATGGATCTCGTCTCACAGTTCTGTTACTGGAAGGATTATATATAAGTATATATATACTACAATGTTAATTTTTTGTGTGGAACTACAATATTTTTACTAAACAAGAGTTAACTAAAATTATAAAACGATGTCTTCCAATGCAGAATTATATTACAATTACTGTAATTTCCCAAAACATCTGAAGAAAATCACAGAACTCTCCTATCGATAGAATCTTAAAGGAAGAATGAAGATCTATTCAATGGTAGGCAAAAAAACGATGCATGGTTTAACGTAGTCCAAGATATTAACTCCATTCGGTCGGATAATGATTTGCCTCCAGCTCAAAGTCGGAGCTGTTAATCACTTTTTCGTAAAGAAAACTCGAAACAACGATTTTTAGAAAATTCCCGTTTTCTCGATAGTTCTCAATCGATTTCAAGCACATACATACACAGACAGAGACACATTCATACATACATTTTTCTAAAACATCTCTTCTCGACGCTTTGGAAAGCATTAAAAGTTCTGGATTTATGTCGTCTCCACGAAAATTTTCATAACATTATTCGATAACTTCGTTGCACCTACTTCAGTTCAAGAGAATAAACTAGTTTTCTGCTTTTCTTTTTCATGAAATATTTCGGGAACTGAGTGAGATTGGGCAATTTGAAATTCATCACAAAAAAGGATTGATGCATAATCGCAAATCTCGCTGAGTTCCCGAAGACTTCACCGGAACAAATATCTAGAAAAAACGAGACATTTTGTGTTATCTCTTCACTGTCCTTCACTGCTGTTCCTTAACGAGAGAACTGTCCGCTTAACAAGGTGAACATATACTTATGACCAAATTTGTCTTCCGAACACGCGAACCCTCCAACTTCTCCCTATGTAGAGTTTCTATACCACAAATTCAATCGATTCCCTTTGCGTGCCGAATCACTCGTCATGGATGTCAGAAAAAGTACATGGCACTGATAATTGGAGAAAGAATAACGCGACTGAAGATTAAAGGGGAAAAAATTTGCTGGAAACAACAAAACGTTTCCTCAAAAGAAATTGAAGAGACATCACTCCTAATTAAAGACTCAATTCCTGCTAACAAAAAAGTCCTGAGAACCAGCAGCTTGCGTTAAGTACATATTGAAAGAAAAACTAGCGCCAACTAGTCTGTCTCCAGGAAGGGGACATTCTCCTCCTCACAAATTCGTTGGAGAGCACTCCTATCATTTGGCTTAACATTAGTGAAGTGTTCGTACGATGTCATTGTTTGCTTACAGTATTTTCACTTTTCGGTTCGTTGGACTCTGGTATCCAGAGAACAATAGTCCATTAAAAAATAGCATTTACAAAATCTTCAATTGGTTCATGGTGACCATGTTATGCACGTTCACGTTGACACAGTGTCTCGCGCTACCAACTTGTACTCATGATGCTGAGGAGTTGACGAATGCTACGTTCATGATGGTCACGATGCTAGCTGCTTCTGTAAAAATGCTGAATATGACAATCTATCAGGTGAAGATCAGTGATATGGTCAAAGAGTTCGATCTAGAACCGTTCAAGCCACGCGATGCTGAGGAAGTGGCGATTAAGGCGAAGTTCCATAGAGCTATCAAGTAAGTTTTGTGATTAAAAAATTATGTGAAATTTTATCAGCAAGTTTTTTCTGAATATCTCAGACACTAAGCGAGTGTCTACAATAAAGACTACGGTGAAAATCGCGCTATCTCACTTCGTTTCTAAAATATTCAATGAAAATGAATGGCAGAAGGAATAAATTCATTCCGTTTGTAGAATTGAGAAATATTTTCATGAATTCTATGAGAAAAAAAATCTATATTATCGTATTTTTTCAATTAAATCGTGAGAAAAATGCCTAGATATGATCAGAAAACAACAACAACTGGAAATTCAAGGGGACTTCCCCTGAATTTCCATCATTTCAGTTTCCCCTGATTTTTTCACCAATACTATGATTTTGAATGGCGAAATACGATAATGTAAGAAATGTATTGGGAAATGAATATGAAATTCTATCTCATTAAGATTCTTCAATCACCTGATGCAGAGGAAGAGTCTTGGAATAAATTTGACTATATCTGATTAGATTTAAATGAATCCAACTAGATTCAATTAGATTTGATTAACCGATATAGATGAATTTGATCAGACCCAATCAGATCTGATTAGATCCAATTGAATCCAACTAGATCTGATCGAAGCTAATTCGATCTAATCAGATGTAATCAGACTAGATCTGTTTAGATCTGCTCAGATCTAATCTATCCATATCCAATTTTGCAATTTTATCGGATTTCATCAGATCTAAACATTTTTCCCCGCAATCTTAATTACTGAATAATTTTCTACGGAATTTCCCTAACTTTCAAGGTTAAGTTGATATAATCCTCCACCTCTCGCAAACACTATCTCTGTAGAGGAGGCAGTACCTTCTCCTCGATATCATTTCATAGATAAATTCCATGTTCATAAAACTTGGATGAAGCTCTACCCCTAGCTCATAGATGGCATGACCAGTTGAGGCGTGAATGATATTCAATGAAAAGTCCATTCGATGACTTTCATTTCCCTCGTATTCGTCACTTTCCTTAACTCTAGGAATAATTTTGTTTTCAGTACTTCCTCTTGTTTGATAAATGAATCTGTAAGGATAATTAATGAAATAAATTCCTTTAAGGCTGTTCACTATTGCTTACGGAATACTGACAGAATGTACATGCTCGATGCTCACACTCTCATCGTTTATACGTGATATACCACGTCGTCAATTGCTATTCAAAGCCATCACGCCCTTTGATCTCACAACTACAATCGGATTCTGGTGTGCTTATGTTCATCAAACATTCAGTCATTACATCGGTGCTAATGTTAATATCGGATTCGACACTTTCATACCTGGATTGATGATGGCAACTACTGCCCAATTGGAAATCCTGGAACATCGTTTTCTCACAATGCCAAATACGATTAAAGAATTGTGTGATATTAATGCTGATGAGAGGAATATAATAAGACTCGAGACGAATATTCTCATAGATCATACGAAACATCATCTTGCTATTTATCAGTTAAGTATTTATCGATTTTCATTAGAATATTTGAAATGAGAAAAATAACAATAACCTTTGAAGTTTTTTCAACTTCCAACTTTTTAGGAGTGAAACCAATGAACCGGAAAATCTGGAAAAATTCACGGGGGTTGAGGATTCGGTACTCTATCTCCATGATTTTTTCTTAGATTTTTCAGAGCCATAGTTAGCGCAATACGGAATGCATTGTATCAGAATATCCATAAACATGAATTATTCGATCTTGCTAATAATATGTCTATGGTGAAAAAATCCTGACTTTATTATATCTCGGAAGGAAGTTCCTTCAAATTTGAAACCAAATCAGTTTCATAATTGGTAAAAACATAACAATCTCCGATTTCAGATTCTCTGAAGCAACGAATGATATATTCACTTCAGCAATATTCATTCAATACTGTGTCAGTTCACTTGTGCTGTGTGTGAGTGTCTTCAGCTTATCTCATTTAGCACCATTGAGCAAAGAGTTCAACTCATTGGCAATGTATGTTGCTTGTATGCTAGTGCAAATTTTCATATTCTGTGATGCCGCCAACGACGTTACCATCAAGGTAAAGCCATCATAAAATCAGTTGCTATTAAAACTTTCACATTCTGTTATTCTTCAGAGCCGACATTTGGCTGATGCTATTTACGGCATGGACTGGACATTATTGTCCACCCGCACTAGAAAGAGCCTCATCATGATCATGGCCCGTACACTGAGACCCATAACGTTCACGAGCGGCTACATAATAAGCCTGTCTCTCGTATCGTTCAGCAGTGTGAGTAAAATTCTACATTCCAAACGCAATCTGCTATTTTTTTGAGAATATCTTGGAAACTAAACGACACTGGACGATTTTCGCACGAGTTCCTTTTTGTAGAGCATTCCAAGAGCGAGAAAGGAGGTATCTACAAAAATTTCGCTATTTTGCTTAGTTGCCGAGATATTCTTCGAATGAAGAGCAAAAAAATTGACTTATCTTCCCTTTTTTCCCACAACTGAATCTCATATCAATTGACATAATTATATGCGAATTGGTATGAGTATATCCTCAATTATCATGACTCTGGATTTAGCAGAAAATGAAAGAAAACTCTATTTTGATTTGGAATATTAGGCACAATAATGACTGGATTTGAAAAATTCCAAAGTTCGGATCCTCCACACGATTGTCTTTCAATCTTCTTGAGAGTAATTAGAATCCGGTATATTCGCTAGTTTGTGGTCTATTTTTGCATAATAATGTGACTAGATATAAGGCAATATTCTACTTCGGGTGCTCCGAAAAATGACTATTTTTATTAATTTTTTCTCAGCATCATGGGTTAGAATTTCATAAAAGACGAAGAATTGTCTGTTTTTTTGCTAAAGGAGATTGGAATACAGTTATATGAAGGATGTCGCACAACAGACATTGAGAATTTGTCAAATTGAGGCATTATTATGCCCGATATTCCAAATCACAATAAATTTTCCTCTAATTTTCTCCTAATTCCAGGATCCTCTATTATCTTTCAGCTCTTGAAACTTTCTTATTCCGTTTACAATATTCTGCAGCACTCGTCTGAGTAATGACCATTACTCTTTTTATGAACTGTGTATCTTATTTCATGGGTGAATGAAAGAACTGTCAAATAAATTGATATATGAATGGAATAAAATAATTATTTTTCTCATCGGTGGAGATACACCATAAAATCTCTCCCTCTCATAGAAAATGGAAGACTTACCTTGCTTGAAAATAATATCTTACTTTGTCTAGTTATATCTGAAGCAGAATATCTGAATTGAAACGTTTTATCAGTGATTACATTTTCAATCGATTGAAAATTCAATCGGGTGAGTTTCAAAAATCGAACACCAATTCGAAGTATGTGTGATGAATGGTGGCATTTCGCAATATTTATGAATTTTCATTGTTTCGGCAACTTTACAAGACTTTTTCAGCAATGAAATTTCATGTTCAAATGATAGAAGAAATTTGCGTGTCCTGTTCTATCTTTTTGCCACACTACACTTGTGCCCGTTGATTACAGAGCGTCCAACTCACCACGTTGAAGATGCACTTATGACCAAATTTGTCTTTCGCACACACAAATCCCGTAAGTTGCCCTCAGCCGGAGTTTCTATACTTCGAATCCAAACGATTCTCTTTGTTTGTCGAGTTGTTCCTTGTGGATGTCGTTAGAGGTACAAAACAATTGGAGATAGAATGACGTGTCCGAAGATGACAGAGTGAATGAACAAAAGACGATTAAAGAGCTCTCGCTCGTGATTAGAGACTGCAAAAAAGAAAGTCCATGTGAAGATGAAAGAGGAAATCATTTTCAGAACTGAAGAAACAAAAGTTCTCTAAAATAAACGGAAAAATTTGCAAATAAATTAATATATGGATGTGATGAAAACTCATTCTTACTATTTATTCACTCCCAATGGAATTAGGAAGAAATCTTCGTAAATAGCCATTTTCCAATATTGTTATGGCTACAACTCAACAAGCACTTATGAAAAGAGATTCTCTTATTGAAGAAAATCGCTTTGGTTCTAGCCAAAATTTCGTTACATATTTTTTCTTATTATTTAAATGTTTAACTACCTAAAAATAAACGAGAGTAGAATATGATTATAACTTTGATAAAGGCTCCGTCGAATACAACTTGGGAGGATGATGCAATCTTTTGTGTTTGAATTTTCGATCATTCCAGCATGTAGGTCTCGGGCTTATCAATTAGCTGGATAGATACAGAAGTCAGTAATCCTTGGGTCCTTCCGTCTACTCAGGCAATTCGAAGTCGGGTTGCAGTGATTGCTTACCCTTCAGTTGAAGGAAGTGGCCATTGCAAAAGTGACTCCAAAATATCCGAGTCACTTGTTGAGTGTTTGTCGAGGTGATGTTGGAACCCTCAAAGAGTACTCAACAATCAATGTAATGTAAATATATGTTGTAAAGATAATAATAATAGATGTTAAGTAAATGATGAACTTAGGCTCATCACTGGTTGAGTTAAGGGAGCTGACTGTTCAAATGTTGAAATGGTACAGTATAATACCAATACTGGTTCCGTACTGATATTCTGTACACAAGGCTGAAACACGGCTGCCCCACTACTGTCCCAGTAGTCTCTCCCTACCAGGGGAGCGCTATATCTGAGAAAAAATGTGCACGCATGATCATGCGTGATTCAGGTATGACAATGCCAAAATCATTCGTAAATCATGCAAGCTCACATTCAATCAGCACTATTATGCAGAGTCATATTCAGTCATGCAGTATTATGCGAAGTCAGATTCAATCATATATGACCAGGGATCTACGGGCAGACACAATTTTTTGCAACGTCATGAAAGAGCACGCATGAAGCATGTATGCATGGATAGAAACTACGTGGGGAAAGAATAGTTTCCGCAGCTGGTTCTGGTTTTGCCCATGATTATGGCTCTGGTTCCATGTTCCCAACTATTTTCGTGGTCTTCACTGAATCCGTGGTCCTGATTTGCTCATGATCTAAATACGGAAATATAAGTCAGATATTTTTGAATTATTTAAGGTCGTATATCTACAAAGCTCTACAAGATTGTTCTTATGAGGATCTCGTTAACATTCTCTCCCAAAAATCTTCGCCTCAAAGACTGTTCTCTGCAGATTAATAGAAGCACCACTGTAAGATTCTCACAGGTACCATGAACTCCTGCCACCGATGAGCACACTCTCGACTAGAAATATTGTGATATTGTAAAAACAGAAAATCATCCCCCTGGCCCATGAATAATTGCCGGCAATGCACCACTCAACTCTCGAATACATGAAAAAAGGTAGAGATGAAAACTCAGAATGACTTCAATGACAATGTATTTGTCCATCATCATTATTTTCAGTTAAATCGCTATACATTTATTATTAACTATGGAAGAAATATCATCAATCAGAGCCTCCAATAAATTCAAAATGAATTTATCAAATATATATGAATATATTCACCATACACATACATATATATCTCGATTAATCGCATCGATACATATACGTATTTGCACGTATATACCATATATATATTGTCGTTATGTAAACTACATGTTTTTTATGCATATAATACAAGTACATTTTTTCCCTTTATATTATTTTTTTCTTCATTTTTTTTTCTCATTTAATTTAATCTAAGTTGATTTCATCGTTTATCATTTAATAATCCTTTATGTATACTGCGTGCACTATATAAATTTCATTTGAGAATTCTTCACTTACGCCAATTAGCAATAATTTTTTTTGCAAGTTTAAATCTCTCAATCCTTAAAATTATTATTAATTTCCTTTTTCCTCTTTTTTTTCTCATCATAACATATAATTAATAATTACTACTTTGACATTGTTATATACATAACACATCTAGCCTTCACTACTATTGATAATGTGTGGCTTCTCATCATTTTTATATTTTTTATTTAATTTTTCTAAAAATTTCCCGTTTCTGATACGTTTTGTTCCTTCATTTTTCACCTGTTTTTCGGTGATTTTTCCCATTTAGTTTTCCTGCATCCTTTCATATTTTAATTTGTTCTTCATCAATGATTGCAAATCATAATTAACTCGTAAGTTTTTCTTTGAATCTAATAGTCTACGATAAATTTTATTTATTTATTGTCAATGCATTCGGAACAACGTCACTGCAATCAAAACTATCTTTTATCATTAATGAAGTGATAAAGTCGTAGGAACGAGTTGGGGAGGAGAAATCTTTCCTCAGGGAATTTTGTGGGCTCTATGGAAGGTTTTAAGAATTTTTGTAAGCTCTGTAATTTCTGAGATATTGGAGAAACTACGTTATTCCGATAACAGAAATAGAAAAAAGTTCAACTGAAATGCTTTTGCGAATAATGAAGAGTAATTTTTTTTAGTAACTTCCGTCAGACAATTTCAGGGATATTTCAGAAATGTGTGATTTTAGAAAACATGTGAGGCGATATTTCTTGAAATATATAATAGAATTCTTCCCAAATCCTACCGTTCTCGAAATACCCTCAAAAAGATACACAGCGGTATTTTGATTCTATCTTTCTTTACCACTTCACTAATAAATTTATTCCTCTCATTAATTTGTTTAATCGATGCAATTGCAATAAAGCATGATGTTGGTCTCAATGAATTATTCTGAAGACTACGATCATTGTTATGCATATTAGATTGAATTGTTGTGTCTTTTGGTCATATTTCTATTCTGTTACTTATCAATATTAGGAAATTTCCTTTTCTTTTTGCTTCCGAATGGAAGCTTCGTTAATGAGATTCCTTTTCCTCCGTGTTTTAATAGAACCACCTCTTGATTATTTGAGGTGTTGAGAGATATACTCAAAAAAAGATTGGAAGGATGCATCAATGTCTATGCGTATTCTCTCCAATAACTATGATATGCTCATGATCGGATAAACTATGATAATTCCAATGAGCGATCATGGGATTTTTGCAGGATTGAAAGCTCGTAAGAATTCCTTCTTGATCATTCTTCCAGAGCCCTGAGGAGTCTCAGAACTCTGGAAGAATGATCAAAAAGAATGATTTGGTCTGCATTCGAACCGACATAATTGATTCAATGTGAAAAAAAATCGTCTTACTAGAATTTTGAAAACTTATTAATGACCAATACAAAAAGATGCTAAATGAAATAAGAAAAGAACGCATCAAATTGACAATTAAAGCATATGATGAATGTGAATCCAAAATGTGAAGCAATTTACACCTATTATCAGCACCGGAGCCTTTATTCGTTATTTTAATCAGTTTAGTTATCAAAAATGCCCGAAATCCTCCTCCAGATCCCCTTGAGACTGTGATTCATTTGTCCCTGTGATTCTCCTCCAATTCTTCCTGAGATCGCGATCTATTTCCCCCTGAGATTCTCTCTAATTATCCCTGAATTTCCTTCCAATTCTCCCTAAAATCCTCAGCTGAATTTACTTGACATTTCCGTGATTCAATTGTAGATCAATGATTATTGTTTTCAAACACTGGAAAGTGGCAGAAACATTGGAAGAATCCGAACGATTACCTAGCAACTTGTTATTAATACTAGTCCTGATATTAAAGCAGTCCGGAAATAAAACAATGAATGAAAAGCAAATGAAGGTATGAATCACGAGGACGAATGGGTTTCCAATCGATAAAATTTTTACTTTATATAATATGAAAGTGACGAAGAAAGACTGCCACTTCTTCACGCTGGAAATTCTCAAGTGAATGTTTCAAAAAATTTTAGTTTCCCTGAACATAATGTATTTTCAATTAATAATACAGGAAAAAATAATCCTTCTACATGTTTTGGAAATCGCATAGTATTTGAATTATCTCCGGCCTCTTACATCACAATTCATACTTCATCTCTAGAAATAAATCTTCTCAATTTAATTAAATTACCATTTTGAATGGAAACTTATGAAGTATGAGTAAAGCTCATTTCCGTGTAGAATATTTCTTTCTCAGTGTAGGAGCGAATTCTATTTAAGGATCTCATGAGAAACATTTTTTTCGTCGTAGACAAAAGTGCAAAATGTTCATGGATGAGAGTCGTGACAAAAGGGCTATGACATTTTCATAGAAACACGAATGTAAAGCATCATGAACGAGGATAGAAAGAGATTCTTCCTTCTACAACTTCTATATATAATCAAGTTGGAGACCGGAATTTTGGAACATTGTGAAACCGATTATGACGTCGCTACCAGACATTGCGGTGATAATTCATGAGAAACGCTTTCTTACCTAGCCTGTACATTTTTCTCCGATCGAATTGTTATGTTATTCACTGCAATTGGCATTTGAATTGATCTTCAAATGTTAATTATGTGACCCTTCATTGTGATTTCTACTATTTTTTTACATCAGCAAGATTATGATGAATGTTTTCCAAAAACGAAAATATATTATGCTGAGAATCATGCGAATTCCCTATCTTCATATTTTTCAATGAATTTAGTCGTCCAATATATAAATAAATTGCATATATTTTCTAATATTTCTTCATAAATTGAAAGTTTCTATAATCTTCATTGAATATTCTCTAGATGATGGCATTGAATGAAATCCAATTCATTCCTTTTGGAAGCAATCATTCGGAAGCATACTGCCCATGTTTCAGCAGAAAGAAGAGGAAGAAATTATGAACAGTACATCTAATGCAGCTAACTAGTGGGGTCTTTTCCTCTTTATTCAAAATTCGTTCCTCAATCCAGTTTGAAAGAATGAAAAAATTAGTGATATTCTTTCACCATTAACTTTTCTCCAACTCTATCTTGATATCGTCAACGCATAGGAATTCATTGCAGAGGGACGTCCGAATGAATTAACGTCTAGAAATATGATCTTTTTCATTCTAATTATTAATTCTTAGTATTTTTGTTTCTTCCTGATAAAAGTGGAGAAAATAAATATTTACCATGTTTATTTCAAAATTGAAAAAAAACTCATAACTATTGACTCTATCTACATAACCATAATTATCATTGCTTTCGGCCTGACTCTTTGTTAGATCTTGATAAATCCAATGAAATTGTTTAAATATTTTTCATCTGTTTCCACTCGATGATTTTTTCTCATCAAAAAAACTAAATTCATAATTGTGCTACTGTGTATAATCATGTGCGTATGACTACATACATATATACATATGTGGATATAGGGGAGATCGGGGTAAAATGATTGATTTGTTTGATTGCGGAGCTACTCAAACATGTCTTCATTGTTAAGTAATTATATCATGTTTTTGTAGTCCTTCATTTTCAAAAACAATCCCGGATCATGTTGCCTTGCAAATTATTTCACCCCATGTCCCGCTACACAATATGCATGTAATTAATATATACATACATATGTATATATAATATATATAATTTTGCAACAAACCAATGATTTAATGTTCAGGAATTAATTTTTTTCGTATGGTGACATTAAAAAAAATCAAAATAAATTTCTATCAATAATTCGTTAGACTAATAAAGTAAAATTGAGAAAAATTATGAACAACCAACACCCGCGTCAATTCAATATTCTCTTCACCCCATAATTTTGCACTATATTTTAAAAACTGATTTAATCATTATCTACCTTTGATAATCCGTGTGCGTAATAAGTTTTTTTTTGTTTTTCATTGATTTTTTATTCGTTCAGTGAAATTATTTGCGCGGGTGTATTTGTATTCGTGAAAATTCGCATCAATTGATGTTTCATTTATTATTATTCTAATTAATGTTTTTCACGAATGGAAAAGAGTGTTTACTAAAATTACTTGTTAATTCATCTAAAGTCCATTGGTTTCTTGAAATGTTTTTAATTAATTTCTCTCCCATATTTCCCGCGAAGGGAAATCAATAGAATTTTTACGGATAAATTAAATGAATAAGGTATATGTTTCAATCAATCAAATGATAGTTGTTAAATGGGCACAAGTGGCAAATGATAATTCCTCCTCATAGTTGATACCACTTTTTGTCCTTGTATTTGAGCATTAATCCATGGGCTGAAGTTGCGAAATTTTCCGATTCATTCATCATACGTCCTGTTCTTTCTTCTAATTGTGATAATTTGTCACCACGCTCCATAACCATTTGATGCGCCATCGCAACATCACCAGTTGCTGTTGAGACACGTTCACGTAGTGCCTCTGTACTTGCATTTGGCCCGGGTATATGTTTAGCAACTGTGCGCGATGCTCGACCGCTGGATTCACCGACTGAAAAATTCAATAGTTTGGTTTTAATGAATTTTGATGGGAAAGTAACATGCATTCATATGCTGATGTTGATCGTTAATAATTCAAATTGGTTTGAAAAAATTGTTCGTAAGAACTAAAAAAGTTAATTGACTCCAAAAAAAATATTATGATTCAAGCACTTATAAAATTCATTAAAGATGCTTTGAGAGTATAAACTTACATAGTTCCTCTCTGTCTAGACTCCTTGATCCTCCTCCGAATAAGCCTTTGAAGAAGCTTTCCTTTGGTGGCTCTGGCATATCGACGGTTACAAAGAGGTCACCCATCATTTCTGGTAATTCAATACTGCAAAATTGTACAATTAGAGAAAGACATAGATTTAATAAATTAGTTAGTTATAGAAGAAAATGATCACAACTTTCTAGTATAAATATTGTTCCAAATCACTATACACTATTAATTTCCACTGCTAAATAAGTAATCAATATTTTGATATAAAAATATTCAATTCATCCCTAAGCCTCCCTTCGGAAACAGAGCTGATTAAAGTATTAAGGAAAATGATCATTACAAACGATTAATACACATACCAGAAATCATTGGAAACGGTGAATTTTTGAATCTCTGCCGGTGATGATAGATACAGACCATGGCCCTTGTTACTCAGACAAAATGTCCGTGCGACTCTGCAATTGATAAGAGCTCCATTCATGGCAATTCTTTCATAATTTACGAGTAAATTCATTAAAATAAAAAGGAATAAGAGAAACAAATGGGATAGACTTGGCACCCATTTAATATATAATTATCATTTCAATAACGTGCATAACTCAATCATCATGCATTTTAAATAATAAATCGAACATTTAGAGAGACAATTCAGTAATGAACTGGTAAGTCAAGACAATTCGGGAATTCTATTTTTTAATCGTTTGCAAATATCTCTAAAATAAAGACATTCACTTATTAAAACATTATTTGGATCATATTTTGGGGGAAACGAAGAAGTTCTGTTGATAAATTCTGATAAATCTCATAGCTTCGACGACATGGGTAAACAACATAAATTCTCCAGTTAAATACTTATATGAAATAAGAGAAATAATTGGAGAGTCTATTTTGAACGTCGGAGAGTCTATCTCTTCAAAACTATTTGATTTATCGAAATGGCTGCAGAAACTTCTCCGGTGGAGAATTCTATAAGCTATGAGAAAGGTTTCTTGATAAAGTATTTCACCGTTAGCCTCACTGTTTGAGAAATTCTAGCAGAATACAGAAAAAAAATGATCTTTTACAACTGAATTTTTAGTTTTTCTTACATCATTTTTAAATTGAGCAATGTACAAAATTGCAAATACAGTCATTTTATTATGAAATGGCAGTGCTGATAGGCAATAGACATTCTACAGTAAGTTTCACTGATTTTTTTTTCGTTCCTTTGTGGGATTTAACTCACCTGTTCTTTATTCAAAAACTATTTATAATTAAATGAATTTTATTATGTTCATTGGATAAAAATTACAAAGCATTTCAAATTATATGATAATGAGTTGTATTAATGAAAAGTGATCAAAGTGACAGTGGTAATTATATGTGTTATTATATGACACATATCACAATAGGTGTTACGTCTTTCCCATTCCGAACAAAAAAAAAAGTTTCTTTGTTCATTGAGGGGAAGTTAATTAGTTCACCGTTACAATTTACAGGAGAAAATGATTTGTGAATTTCATGTAAGCTACTTGTTTCCTTAATCTCTACATTAATTGAAGCTATTTAGTAATTTTCTTTGTGTTCATGAGAAATTATACTCCAGAATTTTTTAACGCAAGTGATTTACCAAAAAAGCTAATCTCGTTTCTGTCTCAAAAGTAAAGGAAAATGTTGAAATTCTCCATTCTCTAAAGAAATCTTCAAATTTTATGCGAACAATAACTGTTTCAATTTTGTCCATTGTTATATTTTCCTTAAGAACTGACATGGGAAAAATCAATCAATGAAAATAATGGACTTCTTTGAGAATTTTCTCTTGAAAAAAATATTTTTAGCAACAAACGGGTTTTTATTGAAATAAATTTTTATTTTCTTCATTCATTCGGTAAATATGATATCAGAGAAAGATAATAATAAAAAACATTGATGTTTCAAAGTATTTGTTCTTTTGAAAAACCTCAAAATTTTCTATTTTCAGAATTATAGTTTTCATTAAAAATTCTTCTGCAAAATGGAAAAGAAGTTGCATTATTGTTTAACGTATAAAATGTAATTACTGGGTGAAAATTGATTACCAAAGACAATTTACAGCAGAAAAAATTAAATCAAAAGTTTATCCAAACTACTTAAATACTCAATATTTACAATACTCAAGTAGCCATATCAAGTACGAAAAAATTCGATCTTAGGGTCATGGGAATCTTTCATTTTTACATTGAATCTTTTTTTTCCTCTCATTTTTATATTCGATGACTTACTGATCTGTATCGCCATTAACAAAGAGTTGATGACCCCATATGGACAACATAGGATCTACAATGCCGTGTTTAGTTGTCTGAAAACTGTTAGAAATTAAAGAAAAAAGTTCATAGGTGATATGTTTTTCCATTCAATAATTAATAGCCTGAATTAACTTAAATTTTAGAGAAAATAATTTTTGTTTTTAATTAGCTTTCTAATAATGATCACGTTAAAAAAAATATGTTAACCCTTAATGTTATCATTAGCTAATTGACTTAGATAAACAATCAATCAATTCGCTATGCCATTAGTTAACTGTTGCACATATGCAAAATCCATATAGAGAATGTCTATAGGAGATTTCTAGAGATTCATGCCATAGACTTATCGTATATGATATGAGGATATTTTTCATGGGTATTGGTCCTATGAGAATTATTCATTCTATGTGATTTTATATTATAATTTTGTGTCGATAAGAAAAATTGCTATGAAGTTTGTATTCTTGAATGCTATCAACATTCACCAATGCCTATAGAAAACATCCCAATATCATATATGCTGAATATATTAAAATTTCATCTAGAGATTCTCGGCAGGAATTTTTCATATGTGTGACTGTCGATAGATTGTTGGTATTCTGTGTCATAAGAATTTGAAATGTGATGAAAAATCTATTATTCATAGATTGATGGCGTTTCTTTTATTGAAAAGAAAAGAATAGACTGTGCGGCTTGAAACTGGTGCTTTCGAAAAAATTCTTTCTATAGCCGAACTAACGTATTTTTTTTTCATGGCGAACTTTACTATTAATATTCCCCAACCACCCGATTGTGCATTGTTGTTCGGGCAGAACAATGCAAAAAATTGTGATGGGGGAAAATTAGTAGTAAAGCTCGCCAGAATGATTTTTTCGTTGGTTTGACTATACACGAGTTCATGCCCAATGAGCCCGTTTTAAGGGTTAACAAGGTGCACTTAATTCTTATCTAGTTTCTTCATCATTATTCTTCGATTATTAAGAATGTATTCAGAGCGATTACATGGAAAAATGTTATGACCTTAGTCCATTAAAATGTTACAAATTAATTACAGAAAAATATAGCGGTGAAAGAATTTACAACCGAAATTGCTCTATCTGGCTTGAACTTCGAATGTTCAACGAAAACAGCATGAAATTTAGCCAATTCGTAAGATATGTTTAAGTTGAATCTCTCTCAAATACATTCTTGAATATAAAAAGAGTGTGATTGAATTGATGGTTACATGCCAACTGTTTTTCTGATTTTTATTTCTCCATCAATCCACATGGATTCAGATGATCAAGAGTAAAATGATGAAATCATCAAGCAGACGCGTTTAATAAAATGGCTAAAATTGACGAAATCATTTGCAAATTGGCATTTTTAACAAGCAAGCAAATTGTTCATTTTCCTATTTGAAAAGTCAGTTTTTTGAATGATGACTTGACCATACATCCAAAGGATAGTGTAACATTATTGCTATTTTATAGGGAAAGTGATCAAATTTGAAGTAATTTTATTTTTTCATGATGTTATCTTGAATTTTTATAATTTTATCGATTAAAAATATGCCAAATAAATTTAGTGCATTAGATCGAAAATAACGTGGTGCATCTATTAATCAATGTTTATTCAAGAAAATAGTCAATTTTTCTCATTTTTTTCCTTTTTTAAGCAAGAAAATTTGGAGCCATTTTTTCACTTGGAGATTAACTATTTACCTGAGATCCTGTAATGGTAGAAAATCAACGTCTATCAGAGGCCTGAGACTTGGCAAACTGTATGTAGCTACATGACCACTCGATACGTAACACATGAGGCATACACTTTCTGCAATTAAATTATCAAATTATCATATAGAATGATTGTTTAAAAAATTCCCGTCGGAATGATCTATGGTGAGTATAATGAACATTGAATAACACTGTTCAGTATGTGTTTAACGTAGATAATCGATTTTCTCACCTTTCATAGTTGTAATTTCTGCTTTAATAACAGCATGTGTTTCACTAAGCTGTTGTCTGTAAACACAATTTTGTGATGGTAACGCAACAACTTTGGCTTGTTTCTCAGATGCCAATACGACAAATTGCCTGTCGTCGAAGCCCTCAGCAGTCGTTACTGGCTGTGCATTCAGTAGCGGTGACATACGACTGGTATTTATTGACTTGCTCTTGCTACGTTCCTTGCCATCTAAACTGTCATCCTTCCATGATTCGAATGCATACGGTATCAATACACCATTGCAATCCAAAAATGACATTGTTAGGATACAACCTTTGAGTTTGAATGAGACACCATCTGAAGAAAGTCAAATATCAAGGAATTTTTTTGTTATTTGGTTAATACTGCATGCATGAATGTTCGATAAATGCACTGGCTTCGTTCGGTTAGAAACGTCGTTTTTTTCACCGCCTCGGAATAAGAAATTGTATACAACCCTTTCCTATAAACAAAAATCAACTGCCAAAAATATTTTTCGCAGTCGCCTTCTTTCTGGCCTCGGGTCACAATATACTAGTTATTTTGAAAAATTGTTATATGACGGATTTATAAGAGATGTCTATCATCTCGCTTCAATGTGGAAAATTTCTATTTTCAGAAAGTTAATGCCTCTATGGTTATGCTCGATATGAAATTGGAGCGTACAATCTACCACGAATGATATATGTTTTGTATTCTATTAACCGGTTACCTACTTTGTATCGCTCCAAGCCTTCACACTGCTCGACGATGATACAAAATCAATGAATAGAATATGAGACGCACTAAGGAAAACTATTTTTTCTTTTTTAATTAAGTGGAGGAGTCTCCGTTTATGATGGTCATCAACAGGGGTAGGTTTTCCAACTTCGGGAATGATAATATGCACGCTCATTCAGTACACAGAGAGTAAAAATTACAGGACTGAGCAGTAACCGTGGGATATAGTGGCTTTAGTATGAAAAGATGCGAAGCCAGTCCGGTGAAATTCAGCACTGCCGGGCTTCAGTAAAAATTTCAGTCTCAGTGGATAAAAATTCAGTTCTTCTGAATGAAAATTCATTGAGACGTCACAGTAATAATTCAAATTCCCAGGATAAAAATTCGGTTCTAACTTGTAACAATTCTATTCAATTCAATAAAAATTCAGGTTCAGTGCATGGAAATTTAATCACACTGGCAGTCAGAATAATTCAGTGTCACGAAATGGAAATTGAATGATGAAACGGTGGAATGTGCATGTACCATACATTTTTTTATTATATTGATCATCATAATTATTATTAGTTTTTCATTATTCTTACTCATTTTTTATGCTAATAATAAATTCTAGAAACTCATGGTGAATGAAAAAAGTATTTATTTTACATATTTTTTTCCACAGAGGTTGTAATGCTATCACGATGACAGATCAAATATGGCGATCCTTCCTTTCCCATAAGTCCTCGCCATTCACGATCGATTCCGAAAACACCCGAACTGAATTGATTGAAAGACGAGTGCGATAGAAATTACTACTCAGTCCGATAAAAAGTAATCCGAGGACGAGAAAATAAACATCTTAATTCCACAATTTATTGGTTTTTCATAATAAATTTCGTGGCATACAAGAATAAATTTTGTGAATGTAGCATATTTCTCTTTAAGTGAGAAATATGCTATCCCTTGCTTGACTTTCTACTATCTTCTACGATATGGACTGACTTTTCATTACTGTATCATATTCGTTAAGAATCAGGAGAGCACTGACGAGAAAAGCATACAAATTCCTTTGCATGCGTACCTCCCACTCAGTTAATCGTTCGAGCCCGCGAATGGACAAAAGGTCATCCATTTGCGTAGTAACTGACTACTAGGCTGTTGACACTCGCATGGAGGCTCGGTGGACCCACTGAGCCTCCACGCACATCGCACCGCCCAACTTGCAACATCAGAGTTCCTTATGCATGTCTTATTAAGCTTTTAATAATCCATTCAACGGAATTGCACGGGAATCCGTAGGTCTGTACAAGCGGAATGAGCTTTAACGTTGTGGCGTTAATAATTCTGCGGGATTTCATAGCATCTTTGTATCATATATATAGTATGAAACTTTAATGAATTCATTCGATGTGGAAATTTGCTCTTTCAATAATTAATAATTCTATATTTAAATAATGTAAGGGAAAATGCTCAGCAAAATAGCTCTTTTATCAACTGATCAGAAAAGAATACTTGAATGTTTTCAATCCAAGATGACATAACTGAAAAATTGGAATTGAGACTCATACATTCCGCAGATACACTCAGCAAAAAAAAAAGAAAGAGCAGAAAGTTTTTTTAATTTTGTTAGTAATTTTGGAGAGACTGCAACTTGACGAAAGATAACCAGATCAAAATTTTCAAAAAGCATTTTTAAACTTAAAATCTCTAGTATCAGAATTCCCGTCGAGAGACAGTAGAGACAAAATCCATACACCCACTTCCTGGCCAATCCCTCCCGCTAATACCGACTTTGTGAGCATGAATGTTTCAATTTAATCCGCGCTCTACAACGCCTCACCCCAATTCGACTTCTATATCGATCTTCACAATAAACCCTAAATAATTACTTGAAAAGCCTTGTACATCGAGGTTCAGATCGAAATTCACTGGGGCCTTCGAGCACGGACCGGAATTCCGAGTCAGCCTTAGCACACAAGTGGTGGGGGTAGTGATCAGAGAAGACGCCTTCTATTTCCACTAGAGTCCATTGTACCGATTCTCTTAGGCATCACTTATGGCGCATCAAGAAGAGTAAATGCAGAGGGAAAAATTTCCTCCCTCAAAATGATCCACGGGCTTCTAAAAAAATTCTTCAACTACCCGATAGGAAGTTGATCCTGAAATATTACGCAAATCGCACCCGAATATCAAAGTCTTGTGGACATTTTAAGTGTGTAGTGCCTCACCGACTTAGCATTCGTGAGAGATTACCAGCCTGGGAAAAAATGAACAGATCTAACTGGATCAAATCTGATCAAAACTGATCAAATTAGATACAGGTAGATCCAATTTCTAATCCAATGATATTCAATTGGATCGGGGATTATGAATGATTCGATCTGATCAAATGAGATCTGATGAATTGAGTCTGAGCAGATCAAATCATTGATAGTCCTTGATTCAACCAAATCAAATCAGATTCAATCAGATCTGTTTTGATCCGTTTCGATTGTACTTGATTTAATTTATGGACATAAACTGTAATAAATATGTGCAAAAAGCACAATTTCAAGACAGTTTATGAAAAAACGTAATTGCACCTGCAAATTGGAATCGGCCGGATCTCCGCAGATCAAATCGGATTTGAATAGATCTGACAAACCTTTAGAGCCCGAAAATGGCTCAGATGTACCCAAAATTGGATGACTCTCCGAAGATCAAATTAGATCTGAACAGATCTATACCGATCTGATAAAATTTCGAAACTCTGAAATTGCTCAGATCTATCCAGATCCAGTCAGGTCCCAAATTTGGCCGGATCTCCGTAGATCGAATCAGATTCAAACAGATCTGAACAGGTACAATTTGATCCGTGAAGGTCCAGTCAATTTTGGGATCTGTTTATTTGGGATCTAATGAGTTAATATTCTAATCTATAAAAATTGGACCTTAACTGCTTCCAATTTTCATTTCGACATTTCTTCGGCTTCTGTGACAATGGTAAGCAGATACGCTTAATGTTGGATGGGGAAATAATACTCTTACTAAACTGAGGGGGAATTACTATGAATGACAAATAAATACTCACTGCAAGTAGAAATTGTTACAGGTTGAATGTGACGCTCCTCCGGTGCTGGAGAATTGAATACGATCGTTTGTACTGAACCCAAAGACGTACCAATCCACAAAGTTGGTAGAGGACTAACATCTGGAAGATAGATCACCCAAAAAAAACGAAAATCATCAATAAAAAACACATTTATCGTTCAGAGAAACAACTGGGGATGTGCGAATAGTCGAAAAGTCGAATTATTGATTAGGAATTGAACCATTTTAAGCATATCAAATTATTTGGAATGTTCTGAATATTTGAATCATCAAAGATTTGAAGGAATCAAAATATTTGAATCAGGAATATATCAAAATTATCAACGCATTGGCATCATTAAAATATCCAAATCATTCAAAATATTTGAACCATCGAAGTATTGAAAATATTTAGATGGCCAGGATATTAGGATGATTGAAAACATTCTAGTCATCGGAATTTCTTGTGATTGAAATTTCTGAATTATTCGGACTATACTAATCCTTCAAATTACTTGAATTATTTGAATACTCAAATCACCGAGATATTTCCATTATTCAAGTTATCTGAATCACTCGACGATTTAAATCATTCGAATGTGCGGAGTATCTTCAACTATTCATTGTTCAGATATCCAATTCCATTTGCTCATTGAATCACTCTCTTTATTCAATTCAATTTATTTTATTCGCTCATCCTCATAAAGAGGCAAAAATCTAAAAAAAAATTACCACTCTTCTTGGTATAGGAATCGGCAAGTGTAAGGCAGCTGATGGTTTCAGTTGAAATATTTTCAAGTGATGACATACTTGAACTCCTTGATCGTTGAAACGAACTGTCAAATTTGTCTGTTCGACCAGCATTCCGGAAAATAAAGTCCAACATTAAATACACGCCAGTTGTTTTTTTGTATTTCGTCTACGAAAAAGAGGTCATGCGACAGAAAAGTTTGTAGATGCACATACATAAAATAAGGGACTTACACAAACGAATAAAGAAGGAAAGAAACATCGAAATAAAAATGAATACAAAATAAATAATAATAATAATAATAATGAAATCAGTGGAGAAACATCAATAGCAATAATAATGTGTAATGATATACTTTTACTCGTTATCTATATTTTTGAATATTTTTCCTCGCTCTCCTCCACTCCCATGTTTTTTTGTTGTGTAGATAAAAAATGATGTCATTATCTTTCTTTTTTCTTATTACATATTCACATTTAATGAGTTATTCAGAATTATTGAGCTGTTCATTGCAAACAAATTAAACAGTTATTATCATATGTACTCGAATGTTTCTGTAGCCTGCTGTTCAAACTATTTGAGAACTCTAATAAAAGTGCTTCAATCGGCAGAAGGGATAACTTAATTCTGTATTTTGTGTCCCGCACATGCGCATGCGTATCGTTTTTCACTAAATCTTTTTTCAGAGAATTGATCGATAAGTTCTCACATTAATATCAATGAATTTATTGATTGTCGAATTTTCTATTTTCTTAGGCAATCACCGGTAGAGGCGCAGCAGCGTCGTGCGCCAAGCTCGTTTCGATTGAGCAGAATTTGATGCTGTTGACTCGCTATGTTGAACGAAAAAGTGTGTGAGTGTGGCTGAAGATCCGACAGAGATAGCAAAGAACATTTCTCCATTGATTCCAGTAGTAAAGAAGTTAGTTTATCTTGCGATTGTTTTTCATAGAATATTTCAGAAAATAATTAATATGGTCAGACTTTTGGTCGACTGGTGACTGATATCGACTTTTAAATCAGTTTTTGCGGAATATCTCTGTAACTAATTGAGCTAACAACATTTTTGTCATGGCCTTCTTTATAGAGCGGATTTTTCTTCATAATAAGGTAATGGAAAAAAATCTTCCTCTCTAAGATTCTAAAATATGTGACGGAAAGTGTCGCATAGAACAATTTCCAAGCTCTCACTTTTTCTCGAGAAAAAGGTACTTAAAAACAATCTTTCTCTGACTGCGGTCTCTCTCTACCAATTTACTACTGAATTCAAAAGAGGAATTGAAATAAAATTAATTAAAAATATATATATGTAGCAGAGACATATGATCGAAGAAAATTTGATCATTTGCGTGTTGCAGTGTTCGATAAACTGTGAACATTATTTTTTTTCTATCATATCAGGATACCTCTCCATTTTGTGATTCAAAAAAACCACTATCCAAATTTTTCAAGGACAGAGAGAAAGAGAGAGAGTGCAATTTTCGCAAGACCTATGCGATAAAAAAAATACAATAATTTCCTTGTGCATTTAGTGAAAAGTTTTCAGTCACTTATAGAAATCAATGCAATTAAGTAGAAGTAGAAGAAGATGAGAAATTTGGTGATTTACATGGACGAAAGACACATCGTCTACAATAACAGCGTCATATCAACAAAGAAAACAGTAAAAAAGTGAAAATTTCAAGGTGGTTAGGGCACTATATCATTGTGGAGATAGAATCCATTCTTCCTTCTGTATTTCAAATGAGAAACCAATAAATTTTTAATCAGATGAATGTCAAAATGCTCGTCACTAGCGGATTCCTCAATTTTTTGGATAATCCATCATTTATGGAGATTCTGCTCGTACTTTGGGGATCGCGCAGGAAAGAGCCATATGCTTGAACAGTGGGCAACCGCACCACTGACAATCTAATCTTCGACGAAAAAAAACTTTTTAAAGCATGTTAAATTCATATGAACGGAAACATTCCTACGTTTTATGATAGCACTACCCTTGAGTAAATAGAATTAGATAATCTTACTGAATATAACTCACAAATTACATTTCAGAAGTTATCAGAATGAAAGGCCTATTTTTCAAGATACGTCTACTAAGGACTGAAACTTGGCAATGTGGCGGTAAAAGAATTCGCGCGGGACTTATACGTGTGGCAGACGGCGCATGCGCCTGCACATAGTTTAGCACATTTTCTTTTGATTAATATTCCCTAATTTATGATACGGCTGGTAAATCGACTCCAGTTTTTTTTGAACCCTTCGAAAGACAAGTCCAAATCTTTAAACAATTACCACTCTTTTTACTATATGATATCGAACGATTTCTTACGTTAAAACGTTACGTTGACGATATAAGACTCTATTCATTTGGAAAGTATCTTTACAATTTTTAATGCATCTGCTCAAATTTTTAAGTCCCCGTCATTATTTTGAGAATCGAGCAGAACCTCCTTCGCCATTAATGGCGACGATTTCGAATTAACTACGCCGGTCAAGCATAATAATTGATTATCAGTCAAATTTCGGAAATATGCAAAAATTATGAAAAAAATAAGAACTCTATGAAGCAGAAGGAAGAATAACTGCAAAAATCGTATATGTAGCTGATTTCACAATGCCTTTAATTTTATTCAGCTCAGGAGAATTTATCAAGAGATCTTTTTCGTAATCTATAGAATTTTTGCCAAAAAAGTTTTCTTGTAAATTTATCCCAAGCCCATTTGTTTTAAAGTCATCTTCAAAAAAATCTCAACAAGATTTTTCAACTCTTCACTATTCCACTTCTGGATATTCTCCATTAAACAAAACTTTTCTCCCAATTTTTTATTCAACGGAAAGATTTGAATTGTGTGAGTGAGTCCGCCGTGTCCTAACCCCTTTAAATTTTCCGCGAAAATGGAAACAAAAATTGCAGAAAAAAGGAGAATTTTCGAAAGTATATCAGCTCGTTTTGAATACTCAGCTTCATTGACATTGGAAGAGAAGAAAAAAATTGAACATAACGAAAAATAAAAGAAAGTAAAGAAGAGAAGAGGCCGAAATGAGTCGTCTAAGACGAATTGCACTTCGTTAAATTTTCGTTGCTTTTAGCAAGAAATTGCTTGGATTTTTAATTCATGTGATAATTCAGTTATCAATTGCGATGATTTTGAAAATTCTTTGAGTAAGACAAATTTATTCAGAAAATACTACCAAAGCTGCTATATTGTCTGACGTTGGTGAGGATGGACTGTGAGGTCAATGAAGCCTGGGTTGTGGTTGCAGTGTTGTTGATTTTATCATTACCAATTGATTGATGACTGAGTCCACTCAATCCACTCGTTGTTAAATCATGTGAATTATCGTAGCTGCACACTGTCGTACTCATACATTTTCTCAATTTTCTAATATTATCATGCTGTTTAATTCGTGCATTATCAATTGCCGTTTTACGAAGCTGTGAACTACTTGTTAATCCATCATCATCATTAATCATCATTGTACGATTAACAGTGGCATAACGTGATGTATGGTTAATATTCGTAACAACACCACTACCACTACCATCATCGCTACACTGACCACCACCGTTGCCAATCGTAATCGGGCATTGATTACTACCACCTTCATTACTATCGCCATCGTCACATCTTTCACCACCACCCACCGAACTTCTTCCGGTTGTTGACGATAAGCACATCCCGTTCATCTATAAATCAGTTTTTGAATAATTTCAAATTTTTAAACATTTCCCTTCTACTCATCTTTGTTGTGTCGTGAATTAACGCTAATTTTGAGATAGTATACTAGTGCTCGGTCGATGGAACAGAAAAAAACAGATACAATTTTTAGGTTCGTTTCTCATGTCTCTAATTAAGGCCAAAAAGTTAGAGCATTATTTCACTGATTATATCTTGAGATTGAAGATACAACTTTGGCCAGTGTTTTGAATTTTCATTCAGTATTATTCCCATAGCGAACAAGTGTGGTGGAGAGAGAGGGAAAAACTAGGACAGTCTTTTAATAGAGATTTCTCAATGATAATTCGTAGAAAACAGGGTGCGCGATGGCTGGTTTGACAGAGCGGCGGATTCGTAACTGAAAGTTTCCAAGTTTGAAGCCAATCTCTGCTGAATGATACAAACACCACTGTGAATATTATTTACATCTGCTTTGTCCATAGACATACCATGAAAATGAAACAAGAAATATTAATTGCAATAAAAAGAAATTGAGTCATCAAATTTTAATGGCAGATTGTTAAGGGAGGAAATGCAAAACATGTGCCGATGATATGTTAAACATCTCGAGTTAAGGTAAGAATATCAGAAGAAATTCATGTGTAGGAATTTGAGGGGTTACTTGGCGCGCGTCAGGGGAGACTCAATCAATTAAAAATGTTGAAATCCATTAAGTAACAAGAGAAATATTTTTTTATCCTAAAACTACGGTAGTATTGACTTTCTAAATTCCTCCCCAGTCCTTGATACTTTTTCATGATCACAAAATATTAATAAGTATCGTGAAACAAATAGTTTGAAAATCCAATTCCGGGCAGAATCTAATTGCTTAAAAAAAAATAAAAAAAAAAATGGATATCTTTCCGAATAATGAAAAAATGTTGAAAATAAACTGGTAACAAACAATTTCAATCATTGAGGAAATTAGATCAAGATTTTCTTCACCTTTAGCGGCTTTCCTTCGTCAACTTATGAGAGAAGAAGGGGAAAATTCATAAGTCTATTCTTTGCAAAACATTAAATTATCAATCAAAAATCAGTAAAATGTTCTTCTGACATTAATACTCGCGCTACAATTGAGTCTTTCCTGTTCGAACGCTGTTCATGGGCAAAATATTGTCATTAAAAGGAAAAGATGCTGAATTTGAGGCTCTACAAAAAACTTCCTACTGCATCATTTGCAGGTCTACTTTTTGCGTGCCTATTTTTTCCTGAGTTTATTCTTTCTGTTTACTTCAAATCATCGAGAAATCTAATTCGAAGAAATTGATGTTTTTTCCTTCTCTCTCCATTTCACATCACCCGCTGTAAACAAGAATTCGAGAAAAAGGCGACGAAAGATAACCTCGAAAATTCCACATAGATTGTTCGTGAATAAGTCCGAAATACACGAGGATCGATAGAGAGACCTTCTTTGTAGCACATGGAGATTTCTACAAAATAAGTCTCCCGTCCATTTTATCTAAGCCTATTTGTTTCGGAGATATCAGAGAAAACATGGAATAAGCTCATATTCAGCTTCTTCCTCTGCATTAGCGACTGAGCTCCAATATAATACCTTAATTAGTTATTTGATTATATTCAAACTGCAGGGGAAATGTAATCGATTAGGTTCTTTTTATAGTGAATATTACATGAGCGGGCTAGTCTTCACAATTTCGCCTAAAATCGCACAATTCGCCGAAAGATGATAATTTTTTCCTCTAAAATTCTGAAATTACGTTGTTTTTATTCAGAATTATTCAGAACAATGCTTCAACGTTACGTTAATTGTTTTTTATTGTAACGCAGAGTCTTCGATAAGAGTCAGTCAATAAGTTTTTCATTAATTTTTTCATAATGACATGGTAATTTTCTTCATGAGATTGAAAAAAAAGCGATTAAAGTAACAATTAACATGAATTAAGCATTTGTTCAACGATACAGAATAATGAAATGTAAATGATACGAAAGAAAAGCTGCGCAAAAAAAATTTTGCACACCTTCACAGGATATTCTTTTAAAAATAAATACAAGAATACAATGATTCGAGAGCAAAATAGTACCATGAACATTATTTATTCATTTTAGGATTGATCATCAAAGGCTAATAACGTGCAATAAATAGAATTTATTTAATTACTTTGAACGAAGCGATTCGAAGCGTTTTTTACACCGAGAGAAAGGTGTTTTTTCCTTTTTTATTATCATTATTGATTGATATTCATGAACATGGAGTGTGTTAGAGGGAATTTGCGACTATTCAAGGATAAACATTTGAATACTACTCTAAATTATTGACGAAAACAATCGTTAATCTACGAGCTGCCAAGCACAGTTAATCAATAACTACATGGTAATCATTACTGTCAAATTTTTATTTTTGGAAATTTTCTATTTCAATGCAAAAATAATAAATAGGAAAGTAATTCGCGAGCGCAAAGTGGTCGAACGCGTTGCAATGCAATGGGAAACTATGAGTTGAAGGATTTTCTTTAAAAAAATACTCGGAAATTTACTAACCTAGTAATTCAATGCTATTGAGCGAGTATAAGCAAAATGATAGAAAATTGATCGAATCACTAAATTATTGAGAAAATTCAGTGAAATTTTTAGGGGTTCTAAAAAATTTATGAATCAAATATCGTACAATGATCATTGCCTCCGATTTACTTCATTTTTATGAAAAATGTTGTAAATTAATATTTTGGAATTCTTGAAGGAGACAAAATAATCCTGATCTTAATTGTAATCAGAGATTTCTGTATGATTGGGGGAGTCTTCTTATCAAAATGGATGGATCTTTCTATCACATATGAAGAATTCTTATAGATTTATCCTAGAGGAATCTCATAGGCTTAGAGTGAGGAAAGAATTTTTATAGGAACAATAACTATAGAAAATTTCCCAAGATCATAGAGGATAAGTCTATAGGATTCTCTATGAAATAAATGTTCAATAGAAATTTTTTATACTCGTGCGTATGAAAAACAATCACTATAGAGAAGTTCTATCGAAGAAATTCTCTGTATTTATTTTATCGTTATCCAACAGATTTATCGTATATGATATCAGGATATCTTCCATATTTTTGAGGTATAGTTTCGCCCTCTAAAATCTCTGTCCGCCGATAAAAAAAACCGTATTTTCCAGATTTCAACGAAGAACAACAAGTCCATCTCAAGTCCATCGAAATCAAAGAGAGACACTGGAAAAGATTTGCTTGTCAGTCCGTAAATACTCACTAGAGTAAAAATCGTCGACTTTGCGTTCGCGATTGATTATTAGCCATGAAAATGATGATAAAAAAGATGGTGGAAAAAAGAGATAATCAAATTGGGATAGAATCAAAATATGCCCTACAAATATATGTGAATACGTGACTAAGGAGGTTAATGAAATTATCAGAATTTACGAATTTACGTAATTGATGAATCAATTTTAGTCAATTTAATTTTGTACTTTTCTCTCGGTTGATGAATCAAATGACTGTGAAACCTTAATTTTACCTGAATCAAACTTGCCGTCAGGGAAGACCGCAAAATTGATTTGAACCTGTAAAAAGTTTTTCAACGTAATACACAAATAATAACAAAAATGTTTTTGTTTTTTTTTTTTCATTAAAAAATAAAATTATGTTGTTCGTCAAGATCTTGACCATTTTTTCCTTTAAAGATTGTACATCAGATGTTGGTTAATTTCTTTTTTTATATGCAGGCAAATAGACCATTTAAATTACTCTCTTGCTCAATTACGTGGGGTTTCTTTTATTGATCAAAAACAAGAGGAGGGATATAGGTGATAATGAAAGCAAATAATTTTTTCTTCAACTATGAAATACGGCTAGGAATTCGTTAAAACTAAAATGATAAATTGAAGGAGATAAATGCATTGTAAAATATTTTTTTTATTCATTTTCGTGAAGCATTCAGATGCATGCAATTTCCTCAAAGCCATCCCTTGCTACTGCCATCTAGGAATGAAGTTCATTCTTATTTTTTATTCTATCCCTGCTTTTTTGAATCTTCTTGATCTTTTTTTTTCTCATTTTGTAAAATTAGATATCACGCTGAAAACTCCTAGACACTTAAATTCATTGACATAGGTCAAATTCATAATAATTTTGTTTGGAAACTTTTTCTTTTTCATAATTCCCCTTTACTCTGCTGGAAACGAGGAGAATGAAAAAGAAAAATGTTTTTTCGGGGTCATGGACATTAAGAATTCCACAAAATGCACTAATTCCATTGGATAGCTTAGGGATTGTAAAGTGAAAAGTAATATAATGACCATCCTCGTTAGATAAATAATTCCTGAAATATTCAAAAACAAGTTTTTACCGTTCAAAGAAAAGAAAGAAATCTTCCGCAATCTCTATTTTTTATATCTCGGAAATTTGGACCGTCGGGGTTTGTTTCATTGCATTTTTCTGCTGCAATAACCCACTCTTTTCGAAGAAATTTCCACTATTTTTAAAATTCATAATTTTTTAAATTCTTGCTTCATCGGTAGTTTATATCATTTTTCATTGCGTGTCATTGAGGAGTTAATTCAAATCATTACAATCAGGCTGACTAATTAGTAGGCACCCTCTAAAATAATTACGAAAAAATAATAATTTTTTACTGCGAGCCTATAAAATATTGCAAATTAACAAAACTAGTATGACAATTACTGCCGTAATGTGTCTGCACTCTTCTATTACCACTTGATCACCTATTTCAGCATTAAAGTTATCAATGACTACACTACATACATGACAATCATTGTATGTGAATTGTGATTGGTTGGAAACTGGGTGAGTCCGTGTTTTTTTAATTTTGGAAATGATCATTTTTATTTTTCATTATACTTCTTTTGTTTTCATGTGTTAAAGCCTCTAGCCAATTAATTTCTAACAAACTCGTGGTTACCTTCAAAATTGTATACCAGCTTTGCAAACATAATGATATCCTTCTAGAAAATCGAAGCATTTTTTGTAAAATCTGGAAAAACAAAAAGTCGATGGACTCTCTAAAAAAACTTACTCTTTCACCAAAATGTTTAGTATCAGATATTTTCCTCAAAATATCTCGAAAACTAGGGGAGCTCGGGAAATTTTCGTGAGGTCCTTTTCTGTAGCTTCTTTGACATAGAGATTGTGATAAAAATATCTTCATCTACCTTAGTTCCTGAAATAAACTTCGAATAAAATCTCAAGCGGAAATTCAAAAAAGAGAAATCCCCCTTATTTTGAGAATATTTCAAGAATACCAAGGTTCATGAAAAATTATCAGGAGATGTGTAGCTCTCCAAATCGTCTACGATTAAGGGCTGTCGATAACTTCTCCCAAACTTCCTGATTTCAGAAATATTTACAATGGACGGATAAATTAAAAAAGCAGTTTTTTTCAACGCACACCACTTGCACGTGTAGCATTTCCTTCTGCGCCAAGAAATTAACTCCCATAACTTCCAATCTTTTTTTCTTATTCAGAGGGAACTGATTGACTGACTATTATGTAAGACTCTACGTGGTAACAGAAGGGGGAGGGATGAAGAGGTTCGAGTGAGAGGAGGCGGCGCCGGGGTTGAGAAGAGGTTGAATTGGGCAAATAGTATTCGATCGATCGGGCATTTTACCGCAATGACGTTTTTCTCTGATTGCAATTGAAATTCTTGAAACAAACACATTTGTATGCCAGTTTCGAGTAACATTTTCCTACTTGGTGAATTTTTTTACCTCATAAACAATCAATTGCGAAGAAAAAATGTTTTTAATGACAAATTCGTGAAGGGGAATGATCTAAAAAAGAGCGCATCGTATTCCTATCATTTTAGATTTTGTTGTTTTCTTCAATGCGTGAACACAAAATGCATTTTTCAATTTCCTTCATTGATCAGAAATTGAAAACAACAATACACAGTTAAAACTAACTTCACTCGCACTCACACTATCATGTTTAATTGTAAACAGAAATTAACATTTTCCATTAGAAACAAAAACACGCAATCTATCTTAATCAGTTGAAAAGCACATTCAATGCATTACATTGAAAAAATAAATAAAAAATAATTCTGAAAGGTTACTAAGAATTGTGAATTTTGAAAATCTTGATGTTTCCAGCGAAGAGAGTGAAAAATTGGACGGAAAAAATGGTGCCAGACAATTGTTCCTGAGATAATCGAGGAACTAGATTTTCCAAAATCCCGATTTCCTCTATTATCCTCATAACTAATGAGCCAGAGACGATTCTGTTATAGCATTTACGTAGAATTTTCTGCTCTCTTCGATAAAATTCTCAACTTTTAGAAAATCCTCCAATTTCATTACCCTCTAAAATCATTTTTTCGCAATGAATTCAATTAAACAAATGAAAAACACTCTCTAGTCTATGGAAAGAAATCACAAAACAAACGAAAAAAAAAAACAAACTTACTGAATCTTCTCATAAGATTTCCAGCGAATGACTCGTTGGTTGTATTGTCATCATTTTTTTGATTATAGAACGTTGATTCATTCTTTGAACTTTTCGTATTTGGTACTGATAATAATCGTGCTTTCGAATTTCTACTCTTAACAATTCTCTTCATCTCCATCAATTTATCATCGTTTTCAAATAATGGCAAATCAATTGGACGTATTGGTGATATCGTTGAATCAATTAATTTATCATCATAATTATTATTATCACTCTCTTCTTCAATTCCTTCATTACTCATAATTGCTTCTAGTATACGTTTATCTTGATATGGTGATCTCGCTAATATCGGACTTTTAATACATAAATATGTTTCTTGATCACTCGTAGTATCTACCGGTGATGCTGATTCCGATTCATTTGTACTGCAGTAAAACGTTGACGATTGCTTCGTAACACTTGTGCTTGCCTATCAGTTAATTGTCAGGTGAATTATTAATTAGTCATTTTGTCATTATACAAAAGAAGTGGAGAAATTTTTTAATTTTCCCAACGCTCAATAATTTTGAAAACATTGAAAATTTCTTCTTCCTATGCAAACATTTTGGCAGTCTTTCAATTAGTCATTCCGAAATCTAATTGGACAATTGTCCTCCTCCCCAAAAAAAAAACAAATTTAGAAACTTTCATAAATTCTGATGTACTTGCATCTCTTTCATATTCCATTGAAGCGGGAAACTTCAGCAAAAAATCACGTTTCAGAACGATTTCAAAGACTTGGAAGATAGGCAAGAAAAAGTCTACACTCTAAAATAAACGAATAGGAGCCAATCAACCCACCCCCCCCCTCGCCTGGTAATTTTTTCATAATAAGTAATAAACAGTACCCCATTGTGCGGCGACGACGACGACGACAATGACGATGATGATGACGGTGATGGCGTAAACGTACTTTTAATCTTGAGATCAACTTTGCTCAATTGACGTTTCAAACTGAATCCTTTTTTTCCAACAATAGCACTCACTGGTTTTCTCGTATCCTTGATTTCCCGAACAGTATTATCCTCTTGATTCTCTTTATTATTATCACTATTTACAACCTGACCATCTTGATTAATTTGTTGTATTTGATGTATATTGTTATCAATTGTTGAAGGAGTTGTCTTATCACCAATGTTTGGGAGTATGCTTTCGCTGTCAATTGTTGTTGTTGCTGTTTCACGTTGATACTGGCTCGTCTATTCATTACAATGAGGTGTATACAGTCAATCACTTCATTTCATTATCGGTAATTCGATTATTTTTAATTGTTTTTTTTTTGTTAATGGGAAAATTCAGTAGCGAAAAGTTGAACGATATGAGAATCCATTGAATTCATTTCTTGAATGTTATCTCGAGAAGTAAACAAGATATGTACATTTTTATGAGGCCCTTTTTTAGAGCAAGCAGGAAACCCAAAAAAAGTTCATAAATGGTCTATCTCTATTAGATTCCAAGATATCCGCAAAAAATTGGGAAATGAATTCGATGTTTCATGTTTCTAATTTCGATCAGATCTGGTTTCTGGAAATACTCCGGAATTGAAGAGAGAGAGAGAGAGAGAGGGAAATTTTTGTACTAATCTCCTTTTTAAGCCTCACTACGTTCTATTAAAGCAGTTTTCATATAAAATGACCTATGCATATTAGATTACAAAATATTCATCAGGAACTGGCCCCAATTTTTCATTTCATGGGGATCAAACCAAGATGACAAAATTTTATGGAAACTTTTTTCATAGTGTACAATGCAATCAATAAAGAATATACTCATGAGAAATTTTCTATTTAATTCAAATTCTCAAAAACTTTCAAAATAAAATCGAATTATTCAGTCGTAATTGTTCAGAATATCGCAGGGAGCGAGTTTGTTGTAGGGAACTTTTTTGTAGCCCTTCTTCTACACTAAAGAAAAACTTTTCTGTAAATACACGCAATAAAAGTGATCCTACTTTGGTGTAATCCTGAACTTCTTTCACGTCAGAATGCAAGTAATCCACTCAAGTAAAATTATGAAGGGAATGAAGACAGATGGTAACTAGAATTCATCAATTTCAACTCGAATTGCAAGAATAAACATTTTGATTGTTTCCTACAATGTAGAAAACATTCAAGTCCAATTTTTTACGAACTCAGTCAATTCATTAGTTTTCAATCTTTGAAGATATCAGCGAATTAGTTTTGAGTGACGCCAAACGCATGCGATATATTCTCATTCCACTCACTTTCGCGACATAATTCATCCTACTAAAATTAACACTCGATGTGGGCGTATTGTAAAATTTAATTCTCATAATTTTTCTCTAACGCACCTAAAGAAGTATAACTTCAATAATTTCTTATCTTTGTTGTATTCTGATATATTTCCAAAATACCGAACGTCAGTTATAGCTGACTCAGTTCGTTTTATCTTTTCTCTACTGAATTGGAGAGGAAAAGAAACATTTCTTCTCCATTAAAAATTTTAATGGAAAAATTAACTTTTCATCTATTGTAATTTTCATGTTCTCGAGAAATATCGCAATCACGTGGTCACTTGTCACCTCCCAATTTTTCAAATTAATCTAAAAATATTTTCTATGTAAAAATTCAGAGAAGAGTGCAGACCATTTATTCATTCTTCTGAAAGTAACTGGTGACCTAATTGTTATTTTTATGCCATTTCTACTGTTGTTATTATATTTTTTTAATTACGGAGGATGGATACTCATTTTTCCACGCACGTTAACAAGTCTGACTAATTGGTATGAATTTATCAATTAAAAAGGTCATGATAAAAGAATCGAAAAAAAGTCGAAAGTTTAAATTTTACAATTTAATACTTGGCTGATGAATATTGATTATTGTAAGTGTAGAGTAAAAAAATATATATATGAGGTGACGAAAAGATAAACTCAATGTCATGCAAACATCAATGCAAAATTCAACTACTCAACTTTTCTTTTCCTAATTTTAGTGATTTCTTTAATGGAAGATTGGGCAGAAGAAGTTTGATGTCTTCTGTGACATGCAAAAATTAGTTTTATCGAATGTTTTTCTTTCTTCTGTTGAACAATAACGTAATTATTATCTTTCACTTCTGAGGATAAATCAATCGCAATTATTTCTCGTGCTTCTTTTCAACCAATTTTCAGACTAACTTCTATTTTCATTATTTCATGAGGAAAAATGCTTTTATTCCTATCATTGAATGGTAATTATCTCCGGTCTTATTCATACCTCCAATTACTGAAATTTCCAACGACATGAATATGAACAAAAGTCCATATGTAGCCTTTACCAAAGCGTAATAATTATTCGTTGGTCTTCACTGCGATGAATTAATTCGCTAATAAAAAACATCCCTGCAGACTTTTCTTTATTTTTGAATCACAATGGAATTGGTGACTCGGCAAAAACTTTAAAGGATGCATCAAAATTATAAATGTATAACTCTATATAGTTCTCATTATTCATTATCCAAAGTTGCGACATTTTCGTAGCTGCACGTTTTTTATTTATCAATAAAATTCACAAAATTCATTAATTTCATTACAACTACTAATGGAAACGGGTGTATAATTTCTCACCAATTCTCCGGCGATATTCATTAATATTTTTAAAATAAAAGAGTGTCAATGACTGAGGAAGATATTTTTTGGCATCGATGTTACTGTTATTTTATTAAAAAATTTGTAACTGGTACTAAACGTTAGGTTCGAAAGACAAAATTCACTGTCTCCCGTTACATCTGAAGGAACGTTCTCATTCAATTGATAAAAACAATGCAATAATCGAATTCTTCATGGCGACCTGAATGACTCTATTGAATTATTAGAAACCGCGTGAAAGATGTATGTTAAGGAGAATGGAGGGGCCCAAAAAATGCTGACGATCCTTTAAAAGTTCTCTAATACATTCTTCAATGTGTTTAAAATTCAGGTGTGAAATTTCGCATTGTTCCGGAGCCTGTATCTTTTTCCAAAAATGTCATGAAAAGATGTTATTTAACACAGGCTTTAATATTCATTCGGAAAGATATTGAAAAGCAATAAATAAATGTTGCTCTCCAATGAAACTTTGCATACGAGTGAACTTTTGATAGGCAAAGAGAATAGGGGAAAATTGGTTACTCAGGGGCAGAGCTCCGAAAGAAACGGTAAAAAACTAATGGAACATGAAAAAGCTGCATGCGAGGCTTGGACGCACAACGACGTCCACATAGCTTTTAGAATTTATAGAAGCCACGTGGGTACGAATGCCTCCCATGTGTCTCTACTCATTGAACGAAATCACGGCTATCAACCTTTGTGTGCACGTTTGAAACTTCTTGCTTGGTGGGAAAATAGGAAAAATTCTCACGCAAAAAAATAGAAATATGTCTAGTCTAAGGTCTCTTTAAGAATTCCCAAAGTTTGTATTTCTAGACCTGTTCTCCTAGAAGAAACAGCTCCAAAATTTGACTGTTGATGAAAATGCACATGGCGCAGCATCTTTTTCAACAAAAAACTAAGTTAATTATCATCAATAGTCAAATGCGGATCAGATGCCGTTAGCAATTATTAACAATCATCAGGCTTACTAAAAATTGTTAAGGAATCCAATTTTGGAAGAACTAGGGAATGCGCAAGCGAGGTTTGAACTCACAACCTTCAGATTACATGCCTGGAGAATGTAAATAGTAACTTCATGAATAACGTATTAAATTCCATTCGGAAGCATTTTGCCAATCGAACAGGCAAAATATATGTTGCATAAGGAGTGGGGTTTGCAAATAACGCAGAGGATATAACACCCCTGTTTATCTTTTAATGCAGTGATGCCAACCTGGGTTCCAATAAATTATCTCATGAAGTAAAAAAATTTCCAACCAGCCTATGTCATTCAATGCAGAAAGTGGAATTCCAATGTTATTTTATTTTCTAGCTTATGGTGAATAACATTCAAACAATTATAATATTCTATTAATAACGCATTACAGCATATTTCACTGCTTTTATCTATTCACTAAGGACCGTTTTTGGACTGTAATCGACTCATCTCCTGTCACCACTTCGTTGCTGAATATATCGGAAAATACTGTTACGTGAATGTATGGCTTGATCCCAGAATTTCATGGAATAATTTAGCCAACCGAGTCTAGCGACGACGTCACAAACTTAAGGGCTTTTTGAAAAAAAAAAATTACGAGAGTTTCGAATATTCATATTTATCGCATAAATTAAACTCAATTGAAGATATTAGTTGTTTTCGTGTTTGAATTATCGTGTACTCTAGTACTTTATCCCAACAGTCACGTGTTTATTGAATTAATTAGCAAAAACTAAAAGATATTCTAGTTTTCCTAGATATTTACTTCTGCTACGTGGTACGAAAAAAATTCCATCTAGTCATGGTTAGGTGAGATTAATTCCTCGAAAGTATCTATTATGATTAAAGTTATGCGACACCTGGTGGCGAATTTTGAACTGTCATAAGAATGACAATAATGAAATTTCAATATTTGATTTTTTAAAATCTTCTTTCAATCTTTTCATAATCTATATTCGGAAACTGGTGAATGATGGTCGGCAGCGCATTTATGCACGATATTCATCATAATTATACAATTATCTCATGATAATAATATTTCTTCTTTGCTTTTCATTGTATAGTTTCGAAAATATCTAAATGGTTCTGCGAATCGCGCCTAAACTAGTAGATTGGAAGAAAAAAGTCTAGAAATCTTATACCATATATAATTTCCTATAACAAAATAATATATCTAATAAATTCCTTCTAAATTCAATAGTCTTTAACATATTTAAGAGTTCCTTATCACCTTGAACCAGCGAAATTCTCAACAAAAGAGTTACCTGCATATTTCCACCTGAATTCACCTGTTTTCCCACAATTAACGAAGAACTCATCGAGAATTCTGTCGCTTCTATCTATTTTATTCGTCGAGCGCTGAGATACAAATTTAATGAACATTCAAGTGTCAGATTATTCTGTGAGGGAATCATTTTTTTAATGAGGTGAGACCCATAGGAACGTGCCAAGGCAATGCATTAACATGTCGTAGCGTATCAATAGTAGAATTTTCCATGTTCGTGAATCAGATTTCCAATTAAAATAATTAACTTTGAATAACTACAGAATAACCATGTTCATACATAAATGGAAAATGACAAGTGTGACCAGTAATTGCTTTTCTCTTTCTGAACATTTTTCCTCATACATTTATTTACCATTTATGTACATCAAGAAAATTGAAAAAAAAAAAAATAAATTGAGGGAAGCCAGGGTAAAATGGTTAGTGAAGAGATTCCTCCGAAAAAAACGAGGCTGATCATGATTTGCTCTTTCAAAAACTGGAGATATTTCTTTTCAATTCTGTGTAGGAATATTTTAGTTTTTCGAAAATATTTCCGGTCTTAATAATCATAAAAAATGATCGGATTGGAAATTAATGGTTGAAAACAATCCTTCATTGATTTCATTCAGGAACAATGACTTGATAAATATTCTTTGAAAATTGGTGAGGAATTAGTGAAATCGATGGGAAATTTCATCAGGTTTCATTTGCAGTCAATGGCAATTCCTTGTGATAATCAAAACCAGAAATGTTCATGGAAAGGTTGAGATTTCTGAGGACCAAAAAAAGGAATTTCGAAATGGAAAGTGATCAAGCCCATTCCGTTATAGCTATCCCAATGAAACAACAAATAATCAACGAAGATTGTTGATAAGATTATGTGATTTTTTTTTCAATTCCTAGAAAAAAAAATACTGATAAATCCGCTACTTTTTCCCTTTCATATCCATTCACTTAGTACATTTAATATCGAACCAGACAGGAAAAAAATCATTCAGCTGAAATGCCGCAACTCATAAAAAGAAATATAATTTCTCCTTTATTTTTTTCTCTATTTCAAAAAGAAATCGAGTTTTTCCGTTGAACCAAATAAACCTACTTTCTGTAATTCTTCTAATCAAGTCTGCTCTAATGAACATTAACTAACTCATTACATCTACAATTTATCATCATTCAATTGAATTTTCACGAAAATTTTAGGTAGTGGCTTTGAATTATAAATAGTAGGCTTTTTTGAAAAAATTTATAGGTAAATTGACGACTTCTATCGAAAAAAACGAGAGATTATGGTGCACGAATATTTTCTGTGAATGCTGCAATGTATGGAAACATTAGTTTTTACCGAGAAAATACCAACTTCTTCCATTTCAATCCACAACTAAATACAGGAATTATGAGAGAAACAATTCCACAGATATTACAAATATCATTGCATCATCAATCGTTTCAGTATTTCTCTTCTATTCCTGCCGAAGTTCTAATCAAGATCACTCTGCATACTGATGTATATTCTGCATATCGAATAATTTTGAAAAATATGAGAATATGAACAATCATATTTTTTCAGGTATCATGATATTCTTCTTGATTCTCTCGTCATAATAATTAGGGCTAAACACGAACTAGCAACAGGAATATATCTAAATATATAACGATATACTTACACATAAAAAAAAATCTTAGTAAAAATGATAAACAATTTCTTCATTTAAGGATCTTCACATCCTTCAATAAGAAACTCGCATTTTATAAACCTTCAACAAATTTATGATCTAACGTCACAGTGCCGTGATCTCCATAGTAGGTGCTTCTCATGACCCGGCACTACGATCTCATTGAATTTTCATTTAACGATGTTCATTCATTTTAAACGCAAAGGACAAAATAATTACGAAATCCTTTACAAGATAAAAGGAACATCGTAGAGATATTTTCCAAGATAAACTTTTTCAAGTGGTAGTTCAATTTTTTTTTATAAAAAATATCCGAAATTGTTCAGTTTCCGTAACTTTGAGATGATTTCTATGGATTCTTATTTTCGATGACAATTTTCAGCGCAAATTCGAAAATCCTCCATAATTTTCTGTACCAAATTTCAGCCTTTACCAAGAGCCTGCTTTGCACCAGGGCTCCATTGTATGTATCTTCCCTAGCTTGTTTCACGCGAATATTGGAAATTAAAAACAAGTTTCTTATTGAAAATAAAAAAATATCTATATAATTTTTTCATTCAGGTAATCTTAATTGAAGAATTATTTCTCTCGTGTAATATTCAAAGATGTAGGTGTTCACACGAAAACATATATATATACGTGTATATATATATATCGAAATCTATTGAGGAATATACGTATCGAATCACATATTATTACCTGATCTATGCTTGGACTCCTAGCTTTATCTTCATTCTCGCGTTTCCCATCGTCTTGACGTTTTGGACTTCTCAATGCACGCTGATATGGATCACCGCTATTACCAAGATCCGATGTACTCATCACAAGGAGTGTTACTTTTTGAACGATATCGATTATAGCTAGACCAGACTCATTTCCATATGTTAATCTGTAATAAAATCAAAGTAAAAAACTTTATTTCAGTAGAATTGCTCATTCATATTGTGATATGAATGAACAATAGAATTTCATGAAATCAGTCTGATTCCATTACATTCTATTGCTGTGACATTCACAGAGTGCCACTGGATTCATTTATTTTTTCTGATCAAACCACATTGAGAAAAAATAGCTAGAACACATCACGCCGGAAAGATCTCTGGATGAGGAGGGGCAGCCCCAACTGATATAAAAGGCCCAGAGTCACGGGGACGAGTTAGTCTTCTTTGGGGGGCAGACTCGCGCGGATCGTAAATAGGGCCGAGACGTTGGTGTAACATTCTGACTAAGCTGAAGTTGTGTATGTAGAATGTATACACGTGATTTTTTTTAATCAAAAATGTCAGTTCGTCTTAAAAAATTTGAAAAATTAGAGAAATAGATTAACATATTTCCGTTTCTATTAATTTGTATCGAATAGCAGCGTTCAATAATATTTTTTGAATTGATTTTTTGTCGTTTTTACTTCACTTGGAGAAAATCAGTTGCTCAAAAGGTAAAGAAATATTTTTTTACATTTCTTCAATAAGCTTTTGCCCTCTGAATCTAATCCCTAATAATTATTTTATAATAGGATCGAATTATGGGTCTTTTAAAATTGAAATTTCAGAAAATTGAGTGAAATTCCGGGAATTATTTGAAGAAAATTGAAAAATTGATGGTCCCCTCGATGATCCCCTTGCTGGCCCCCTCGATGGTCCCCTCGAAGGTCCTCTTCATAGTCCTCTTGATGGTCCCCTCGAAGCTCCCCTCGATGGTCCCCCAATGGTTCCCTCAATTCAGGAGAATTTATCGAGAGACTTTCTTTATGATCCACAAAATTCCTTTCAAAAAAAGTATCCTAACATTTTTCTCAAAGCCTACTCTTTTCAAATTTCTGATACTCGGAATGAGACTCGATCAAGAAATAAATAAATGAGTAATGAAGCAATTGAATTCTCCTTACAGGCCATAGGATGAGTTTAAACTGAGAGCAGTAATATTCCCTGACTGTTCACCGCCAGAATTTGAAGTTAAACAAATTAGTGTAGCTTGAAAACCAGGCGCTCTTTTTTGAAGACCTCCTTTGACTTTTAACGACAGCGCAGCCTCAGCAGCCATCGATTCTTCAACTCCTGGTATTTGGCATGGGTCCAAATCTGGATCAGGTGAGCCCTCCGTATCTTTTCCATGATCCGCTGAAAGCGATATTTCCAATGTCTGTGGAGAAGGAAAACGTCGTAAGTGAAGAGAATTAAGAAAAAACATTGATATATTTACCCCAAGGAGAGGAAAAGTTATTCCATATTTATTTAGAATGATCCCGAATATTGATGTTTGCTAATTAATATCATCCCTGGTCATGTGATAATATATAATGTATGATCATTATTCACTTACCAATTAACGCGTTGTGCTTCATGGAAACAGTGATTGTTATAGAAAAAATAATAGATTTCGAGAGTAATGAATGGTATTCTAATACAAATATCTCCAAAATGAATGAATTCAGAGGAAAATGATAAGAGAGTTTCTTTTTTTAAGAATTTCATTCATCACAAGCGAGGTATCTGCACAGATTCTTGTAAAATCAAGAATTTCCCAAAAATTCGCCAAATAATGTGTATATAATTTGTATGTATATGGTTATGGTATCCCCTCCTTAGGAATAAGGAAAAAGAATTAATGAATTTTCAAATTTGAAGTTCTACTTACCACAACTTCTGACATACTCTCGGCTTTCTTGAATTTGAATAAAATAACGTGTCTTCCAGCACCAGCGATTGCCAGCTTACGACTCTCAGGACACAAGTACATTTGGTTTATTGCTAGTGGATCCTCTTCATTATCTAAACTTTTTGCTTTATATTTTTCAAATAATTTTGCAGTTTTTAATTTGTAAAGAACTTGGAGCGAACCGGCTGATGCATCCCAGAATTTGATGCTCCCATCGGCGTGACTGTAATATATATATTTCTTTTTGACAGTGCTGCTACGTTCACCTCGTACAAAAAAGTGCCGTTTTCTTCAACTTGTGAAAAAAACAGCGTTTCTGTTCTCTAGTTTAAGAAACGGCACGGTTTTGCCACTTGTAGAATGTAACATCACTGTCAAAAAATATTGTTCCACACATTGATAGGGTTTTTTTTTTCTTTTGAATTCGGTAATGAAAACATCACAACATCTCATGAATTCTGAGGCTCAAAGTAATTCGTCAACTGATTTTTTTTGTGGCATAGAATTATCTTCTACAAAAAGAGTAATTTGAAGAATTTTGCTTGACCTGCTCATTGAGAAGATATTCGCAGTAGAATCAGTGAAGAATTCCCTTCTTCCACTTTTTCATTGCCGAATCCATGAATTTTTAGTATCCAATGTACATTTTTTACCACTTTTGGTGAGATTTCTATTTCACAATAAGTCGAAACAATCACAAGTCTTTTTTTGTTGAATGCATATTAATGAGAGAAATAGTGTGAAGGAAATTGATTCAATGGAGTGTCATGAAATGATTCACCCTCACTTTGTAATGCAATTTTTAAGAAATATCTCGGGCGAGAATTGATATAGATGTAATATCGTGGAGACTTTTCTGTACAAAGAGATGAGGCTAACAAAATCGTTTTTCTAGAAATTTCGATGAATTCACTTGTTCTAACGCTATTTGTGAAATAATAAAGTATTTAAAATCTTTCCGATTTCTTATTTTTTCCATGGATATGTCTCAAATGAATGGGTCTACCCAAACACAACAACCGTCTTTTCTACAAGAAAGGTCTCCACAAAAAAATTTCTATCATCTATAAATCCCTGAATATTTTTTAAAAACCATCCAGCTCTTTCTTCCCTTTACTCCACTCAAATCAGAACTATTTCAACGAATAAATTAATAATTTAAATACCCAGTGAGTATAATTTCATTGTAGCTACTTGAATTTGAACTCCATTCGCCACCAGATATTGGCCATTCTTTTTCACTGAATCCAGTTTTTTTTTGTGATTTTGAACCAACTGAATAGAATGCTGGTACTAAATCGGATGGACAATCAGCAAAATATGAACAACACGTTACTGGCGATTCATGTATATCCATTGGATAAGGATTCTCGAAGCATGGAAACCCAGGTGTCAATAGGTCAATAACAACCAAATCATTTTGTAATAATACAACAACTGCATAAGGATCCTGAAAATCTGAAATTTTTTCATTTTAATAAATAAATTATAGGAAATAATTTGTGAATAAAGGGGTGAGATGAGATAAAAATATTTGCACCATCCTTTGCTATTTTCCGGAACCTCAGCATGTGACCTAATGAGAGTTCGTCCATATTACAATATACACAGTTCAGATGGGACTCGAGACAGCTTCCGCTTGATTTTAGAATTTACCGTCGTAATTTCGATTCTCTTCTAAAGTATCCCAACGTGAAGTCGAGAATAATTATGATCTTGAACTAAGATTTCACCGTATTCTACAGTTTGTTATGTGACAATATTATGGTATCAATCATTATTGAGTCGATCTATGTCATTAGATATAAAAATGGTGGAGAAAATCAGCATGTTGGATCAGGCATGATCAAGCATGCATCATACATGAATAGTGCAACGTTATATTTAATCATGCATGACCAAGAAATAATGGTTGAACAGGGCTCGTGTAAAGTCATGAATGAGTATTCATTATCATACATGGCCCTGCATGATCCATGCAAAAACAAAAACATCAATTCCTACATATGTCAATTACATGGTGCGAATCATGTATTTAAGATCCGAACCTGGGCCAATTTCCACCACCGACCTTCCCTCGGCATTATCGAGACAAAAACATCAATTTCTACACATGTCAATTACATGATGTGAATCATGTATTTAAGGTCCGAACCTGAGCCAATTTCCACCACCGACCTTCCTTCGGCATTAGCGAGAATGATGCATGCTTGATCATGTATGATGCATACTCATATGTGATCATTGAAATCCATACTCGTTCATCTATAAAGTGCATCAATCATTCAGGACTGTAGTGTTCATACACAAAATTCAACAGTGAACTTGGACCCATTGATAAAACTTGTTCCTTCTAGATGTATTATATAAACCGCATGGTAGACGGATTTTTTTTCATAATTTACGATCTGAACTCTACACTGAGAGAAAAATAGTAGTAAATACAACCGAATATTTAGGAAACTGGTACTTAGAAAATGTTTTTATTGGAATAATCGAAAAAACGGTTCGATTGACAAAATGTTGGGTATTTAAATAAATCACCTCGTTGATCCAGAAACAGTTTCATTGGATCAAAGTATCCTTTAGTTCGCTCTAAAGAATATAGTGTTGCCACTCACTTTTAGATTTCAACAAATTAATTTTCCATTTAGGAGAGTTTTTAAATGATTATGTTATTGGATGTACCGAATTTTGGATCGGAAAAATGTTATTGGTGCGATCGACGCATGCGCAACACATCTCATGTCGCTTGTGCATTGAAACAACATTTGGTTGTAACAACCAAATATTTTTTTGGGTTTGTCTGCGCAAGTGGCATACGCATGCGTTGATCCCCGCAAAAAATCCATTTGCTTGAAACAACCGAATATTTTTTTGGATCTTGCTACGCAATTGCGTAGCACATGCGCAGATCGGTGATGGTACACCACGTGTACCTCACTTTGCGTTCGATCCTGATCTTGTTCGGAGTGTCGCTCAGTGTCGATGATAATTCTGTGTTAATTACTCTGGATGAGTATGAACACATGTTTTCTCATTAAATTGAAAAATTTCATTCAAACTTGAGAGTCATAAAAAAAAAAAAATCAAATAATTATTCTGGGGTTTCGACTAGATCTTCGTTAAGGACTATTGAAACAATCGAATTGTTCAATTAAATTTTTTATTTGGTTCCCTTTACAGCTATTTTTTTCTCAGTAATAGAGGATTCAACCTGTGAAAATACTCCGAAATTTTCCCATGAGGTCACAGACTGGATCGTCATGAGCCATGCAGATTGTGCAAATGGACGTTTTGAGCAAAATGAGATGCATCAATTCTATTTTTGGAATTACTTCAAGAAGTAAGGGAGAAAGGAAAATGTTAATAGAGATCTCTCTTGTAGAGAAAAATGAGAGCGTTGTCACTTAGCTCCCGAGATGTTTGGAAAAATGAAGTAATACTAAACTGTACTCATCGCTCTTGTACATATCTCAGAACCCATTAAGGACGGCGATTTTTTTACCTATATCTCGGGCTTGCTTTACGAGAAACTGTCGAAAGAATGAGATTGACAGAAATTGAACTCAGCACATTTTTCAAAAATATTTAAAAAATTATAAGGTAACAAAATTTTTGTAGGAATTTTTTTTCTGGAGAAAAATCAGAGTTATGAAAAAGTCCTCATATTAACCATGCTATTCCCCTTCATTCTTAAGATATTTGTTCAAAAAGGATTGCAAAAATAAATTGTCTCATCTCGTTCCGCTTCTCTGATGGTGAGTTACTAGACAAATGATTGAAAAGAAGTATAAATATATTGGATACATACCACTCGTATAGGGACTTTCGCAGAGAGTTATGAAATCAACAACATTGTGTTCCATTTCCAAAACGGTTGTTGTTTTTCCCTGCATAACAGTGATACTTGGCGTTCTACCAGTTGTATCATATGCTAATCCGCCAGAGAATATCACGTAAGCCTCGCTGAAAAATTGACGAAAGTGCAAATAAAAAAATCAATAAGTAAAGTTATTGAATTTGGACTGAAGGTCAGTATCATAGTGCTTGAATTATTTACCCAGTTGCTCTCGATAATTTCCACTCAACTTTTTGGATTGATTTGCATGGTTCTGGTTCACCCTCTTTCGATAATTTTGCTGTAATAATGGAATAATAGATAATTTAGTCCAGATAAATTATTCATTTTACCTATTTTTTCGTTTTTTCAACAAATTTATTGATAGTTTTAAGAATATCTTAAAAGCTAATAGAAAGCTGATGGAATTCGTTCGAGGTTCTTACTGACGAAAGAACCACAATACAGAAAATAGTAAAGGAATAAGAAGACAGTGGTATTGCGATGGAAACGCTATCTCAATAAATTTTAATAGATAGAGTGACCTCTTAGGTCTCTGCTACATTGGAAGAAAAATTACGGATAAATTCTACGATTCAGTATCGACATTTCGGCTTCTTTGTGAAGCCCGCTTCAAAATACTAATTTTATCCGATCTGTTTTTTTTTTACTATTTACTTTATCACCATTTTGATATGCCAGTACAGTTCTATTCATAAGAAATGAAGATCGGGGGCAGACTTCCGAGCCCTCAACCAGCAAAATCAATGTATTCATTACCCTGGACTCGGCACATGAGTACTTGCAAGTGGATTGACGATCCGAAGCCAAGAATAAGATAGGATTCATCACCCCGTATGAGTCAAGACAATTCACAAGTTACATTTGGGTTGATGAATATCCATTCTCTTTCAGCCAAATCATGCAGTTGGCTTTGGATGAGTTATGTCATTAAATCGCAATGTTCCTTGATCGAACGATCGTTGATAATGTGTTGATTCCCAGTGGCGATTGGAATCCAAACACAAATCGGTACAAATGTCGGAGAAATGTAAGCGAGCTAGTCTCAAAATAAAGTTGAGGAGTCATTTCATGGTGGAAGAGGTTGAAAATTTGGCGGTACCATAAGCAAGCATAGTATTGAGCCTATCGAAAAAGAGTTAGCAGCAGTAGCGAAGGATCAGCATGACGTGAGACAATGCATCGGAAGACAATTTCGGAGACCATGCTCCCGGAACAAATTAAGTTCGTGTGGGAGCCAGAAGAGCAGAGCGCATTTCAACAGTTATGAGATATGATAACAAAACGCTTACTGTTGGAGTCATTTATGCTAAACCGCGAAACAGCTTTACACATATACCAGTGCTAGAGTCTTCTGGCCATGGTCAAGCAAAGAGATAAGGGAAATCGTTCGAATACAAAGCTAGCACGAAGATGGTACATATAGATGACCTCATCAAGGCTCCAGTTGACTCCACTGAACCAGGGTAGGACGAATGAGGAGAAGCGAAGACTTTCGAGATTCCAGGTGGAGTAATCTATTAAAGACGGAAAATGTTAATAGAGATCTCTCTTGTAGAGAAAAATGAGAGCGTTGTCACTTAGCTCCCGAGATGTTTGGAAAAATGAAGTAATACTAAACTGTACTCATCGCTCTTGTACATATCTCAGAACCCATTAAGGACGGCGATTTTTTTACCTATATCTCGGGCTTGCTTTACGAGAAACTGTCGAAAGAATGAGATTGACAGAAATTGAACTCAGCACATTTTTCAAAAATGTTTCAAAAAGCTAGCACGAAGATGGTACATATAGATGACCTCATCAAGGCTCCAGTTGACTCCACTGAACCAGGGTAGGACGAATGAGGAGAAGCGAAGACTTTCGAGATTCCAGGTGGAGTAATCTATTAAAGACGCATAGAATGATTACTGTTTCCAATATGAAACTTGATTAGAAAGAGTCTGGTAGGATGCCTCTATAATTTAGAACGCCACCACAGACATAGCCGGACGGTGACCAGACTGATGTGAACATGAGTTGAATGCATTGCGACGATTGCAGAGACAGGTAGGCAAGCACGGAAACTCCATGTTATTGAGGGCCGAGACGTTGGTGTAACATTCTGACTAGGCTGAAGTTGTGCATGCAGAATGTATACAATTTTTTTTTAATCTAAAATGACAGTTCTTCATAAATAACTTGAGAAATTAGAGAAGAAATTGACATATTTCTCTTCATTTTGTTTCAATGACAATTGCCTCATCCCCATGATGGTCCTCTTGATGGTCCCCTCAATTGTCCCCTCGATGGTCCCCTGAAAGGTCCCCTTGAAAGTCCTCTCGAGGGTCCCCTTGATTGTCCCCTCGATACTCCCCTTGATGGTCCTCCTGAAGGTCCCCTCGATGATCCTCTTGATCGTCCTCTTGAAGTTCCCCGTCATGGTCCCCTCCGTAGTCCTCTTGAAGGTCCCCTTGATGATCCTCTTTTTCAAATAATTTTCGGGATTTCACATATTATATACATATTGTGTATACTCCAGTCTAGTCAGAATCTTACACCAACGTTTCGGCCCTAATGTTATTCCATCAGATCATCGCCCTCTTGGAACAATACATATTAACCATTTTGAGCCTACGTATGGTCTACTCAAAAGAGTAAACATGTACTGGTGATAGTAGATAACCCGAATAAGTAGTGTGTGCTAAATGCATTGCGTGATACGGACGTAACGAATATGATCAAAGCTAGGAGTAATGTCGTTTTGAGGTTCAGCGTACCACAGCAGATCATCAGTAACAGGAACCTTTGCTTTGTCTCTCACAAATTCGAGAAATTCTGCATGAGACAAAATCTAACATATCCTCGACTAATGGTTTTTACCATTTTTCATCTCAGCGTAACGACATTGTTCATTTGATTCAGTCAAATTTTATTTTTCCACCGATTCATTTTATTTATCATTCGGGATGAGAAGTTCCACATTTAAAAAATTTCAAATGTCGAACGCCAATTTGACACTTGTATGGGGAACTATCCCATTACACAATATTTCCATATTTTGATTGTGTAGCAACTGTACCAGACTTCTTCAGATGGGGAACTTCTCATCTCTGAAGAAAAATGTTAATAATGAATTATCATTAACATTTTTCTTTCTTCTCCTTATTTTTGTAAAAGGAATCAATGAATAGTATACTGTGATTTGCAAGTAGATCTGCTGCCCAGTATGAATGATGATTTTCCTGATATCGATCTTTTAACTTGGAATTAACAAAGATAAAAATCTCATTCACATTCCAATCGGTGCTGAATAAAAACAAATTCTGACGTCTGAACCGGACATTTTCTCCCCGTTTGTTGTGGAATGATTTTGATAGATTTTCTAAACTTTACGGTAGGATATTGTGGGACAAACCTCGAGAAGGGTATGGAACTGCGGAAGACGTTCGGTACCGATTCAGAAGAAAATGGTACTAACGGGTAGTTGACTGTATAAGAGTTTCCTATAAAATTTCTGATAAGAATCTATTTCTATACATAAACATAGATTCTTCTGAAAAAAAAAATCCTAGAGAAATCTCTTTGAATTTTCGTTTCTTGCGTAGCTGCTTTCGTTGCTGCGTGAAAAGCGCATGCGAAGCTTCTGTATATTCAAATTCACAGCACCCTGTTCCTACTTTTCCTTCATTCTTATTGGCTATATTCCGATGACACGTCGCTCTCGACTAGGGATGAGAGATGATGATCAATTTTGAACTGGGTTAGGTCAGACATCAATTAATCGTTTTATGACCATTTCTTACTTGACCGTAAATTGAGTTGGAAATTGACCGTCAGAAATTCAAATGGGCCGGAGTTTTATTCATGGTCATTTTTACAAAAAAATATAATATTTTTCGAAAATATTTCTTGGGAAAATGCTATCTTTAATGAGGCACTGGTTCAGGAAAATCAAAAGATAATTTATAATTTATCATTGGATTTGCCTCTACCGACAACTAATTAACTCTACGAATTTCGGTAGGGGAAACACAGAGAAGTTATTTGCGAAAAAAAAACCTGATCTATTTAGATAAAATTTAACCGTCTGAATTAAGCCCAGGCAATTTTCTGATTTATGTTTCGATCAATATTCCTTCAACCCAATGATCAATCATTATGCTGTGGTCAATTTTGTTCCATTCCATCCCTACTCTCTACGTTTACCGGGGTCGTAAGAGGGGAAGCTGGAAGGAGGGGGGTGGGGACTGAAAGGAGTTGAGGGGCCAGTTACAAATAGTGGGGTTCTGATGTAGCGATGAGTTGCACATAACGGAATTGTGAAGTAACTATATACGATATTTGAGTATACTATCCGATTTTGCATAATGTAGTGGCCCATCGTGCCTACCCTATGAAACTGCTATATCTCACTTCAATCGCGAGATATCTCCAAGAAAACTGGTGAAAAAAAACATTTCATCTTTTGTGGCAAATTTTCGGATAATAAATTTGAGAGTTAAAAACATAACTATTCTTCTTGCTATGTTTGATAGTTTTCGCTATAGAAAATCCAATCTCAATATGCTCCGAATTCTACGCGTATTTGTTATTACAACAAAAAAAGCCAAAAAAGAAAATACATTCATTTTGTGTACATAAAGTGGAAATTGGCAATAAACCGTAAATTTTTATCGAATTTGATTTTTTGCATTTCAGCAATGTATTGCAAATATTATGAACCAGTCTTGTGTGAAGAAGTTATGCTATTACCATGCAACGTTGGGGTACATGTGTGAAAAAAATGCGTTCTTCATTTCTGCAAGTATAATCCAGTTACTAGCAAAATCCCGTTACAATACTTATAGGAAAGCTCGTTAAACTGGGATGTCCTACGAATACATTGCGATTTATTAGATTTATCATGTATTGAAGAGAAATATGCACAACAGGCTCTAATAAATTCAGATATGTGTTGTGAAGTAATATTTGGGATTTACGTTACTTTTCCTCGTCTGGGCGAGATCATTTATTGGATTCAATAGAGTGGCACCACAAAATGAGAATCAACCGGTTTCGTCAACGAGAGACAATAACTTGAGGCTTTTTATTAATTATTTTGTTTGTTATTCTTGGATTCTCTCGCTTATCGAACGAGATCTGGTTACATCGCATTGGTTACGAGAGGAAGACACGTCATGGACTCCTCAGCATCGAATGGATTGATGAGCTACTGGATTACTTGAGGAATTGGAGTAAATTGGACTTCAATGGATGAGGATTGGGAAGTAAAGCCTGGAGGAAGTTCCAGCAGAATTGATTAATCGAAATGATGATTAATTCAGGATTTCTGAACACATGGACAGAAATGCCCAATTTCATCGTTGGAAGTTTCGATTTCAAATTGAACTGACCAGAGTCAGTTCAGCCATCTCTGGGTCTGGCGGGTGGATCAACCAATCACCGGCATTCACGTTGGAAGAACGTGCCGGCCGACATGTTGATGTCTCGAGAAACCATATCTTGGCTCATTCTTGTTTTGCGGATTCCTCGCAGTTATTTGAATCTCTTCAGATTGTGGAAAAATATTGCTTCATCAAACAATTGGAATCTATTGAATGAAGAATTGAGAATATTTATTCACTGAAGATTACAGTGAGTATTACCCATATAGGATTACCCGATGTATGGACCGCGGCCACTGATCGGGCTAATATATGAATTCTTAAATTCGACTAGGTTATAAGCCATTGTTCTGCTGAACATCGATTTTCTAAAGTCGGCAGAATGAACTGAAGCCGATAATAAGGCATTGATCGATTAAAATATAATAGTAATATGTAATTAAGCACGTATTTCGGCTCGAAGTTGTACATGCAAAGCTCGGGTACGCTAGATCTATTCGATCTTCGATCAAATTTCATTCCTCTATTATTGGAGAGTCGAATAATGCCCCAACTTCGGCTAAGATTGTGAATCCGAATTTGGCTCACCCAAGATTCATTCGATATTCAGAATATAATCGAAAAACCGGAATTCTATATTGAGAAAGCGAATTTATGCGCAGTTATTTAGGCTTGATAATTATTCATATATCCACTGATATAATTAGAAGATATACAGAATATTGAAATTTCCAGCTAATTGGATTAAATTCTTTTCACAGACAGAATTTTAATTTGTTATCGAGCTCAACTCCAAAAAATATATTGAGCCGAACTGCGAAACCACAGGTTGGGATCGAATGTCGAGCGGAAGTACAACACGACGTACAATCTATTTAGATCTTGATCTCGGGCCGCTGTGAGATCCCATCATATGCTTGGAGCTCCGACTTATATAGTTTCCCTATATCGAAACTCGGCAGTGCGAGATTGCCCCGAATCGTGGGCCGAATTCTCTTTCCTACATGGGCAAACCGCATGAGAGTTCGGTTGTATCGGATGACATCGAGTTCATCCTGGCACGGAGGGTTATTCAACATTGCAACAACTGAACTTGAAAGCAACTTTAAAGAGCTCGGTCTCGAATTAGCTTCCCAAAACATTGAATTGCTGCACTTCAAGACGAAAAAAATCGAACCTGGTGGAACGCGAATTAACATCAAAGGTCACATAATGAAGTCATCAGAAATAGGCCGATTTTCCGGAATCATATTCAACTACAAAATGTCACTTGAATCCCATGTGAAATACACTAGGAAAAAAACATGCCAAGCGTTGAACATCATAAAGTTCTTGAGGGGTACGTGATGGGGCTCAGATCCGAGAACGCTACGACTCCTCTACAAGGATTACATCCGGTCAACGATGGATTGACAACGATCAAAGAAAGAGCTAAGTATCTGTTAATCACCTTCATGATCAAGGTAATGGCAAATGAAGATCTTCAATAATATGAGACTATTCATCAACGTATCGGAGTTAATCCGAAAATCAGGTACAGACAAAATGGACTGTTGGTACAATATATTAAAGAAAATTGATACAGGCCGCCGTTTCTGCAGGGCCTTAGTGTACCGTTCTGTCACGCTGACGAGCACCCCATAGACTACACACTAATTCCCTTACATTCGTGCCTATCCTTAAAAGTATCATAAAAAAAAAGCATGGAATAAGCATTTCTGGCAGTAAATTCAAGTTCCGTTCTTTCTACAGAACTGTATGATTAGAAAAATCCACTTCATCTATCTTTCCCATATATAAGACTTCTCAAAGTATGGGAATGCTTATCCAGCGTTTCCAGGGATGAGGAAAAGAAGGGATTAGGTCTTTCTTTCTCAGACCATAATTAGACTCCCGATTCAGCACGTCGTGAATGAGATTATAGCTCACCATGCGAACTCCACTAATATCTATGCTATCCGTACACTTACAAACATTATATTACTTATTTGAACCCTATCGATTGGTATTCATTATTAATTATCTTACAACATCTCTGAAATGCTTATTATTCAAAATGTGACGACTTGGTTAATTGACCCTGAGTGATGCGTCAACGGTTCATCATCCAAGGAATTACTCCTAGCAGTCATTATCTGTATTTTCGAGTTCTGACTATACTCATGGATTTCATTAGTTTTCCTTGAGCGCCAGTAGTTTTCTTTAGCAATTCTTAGGTAACTTTGCGACTCTAAACAATAAAGCCCCAATTCACGAGCAGACAAAAATGAGCTGGAATCAGTTATTTTCACGTGCTTTCTGGAGTGAGACTTATGGGTCATCCTGAGGGGCAGATGATAAACTCCGCTCTGGTGCTCGCAAAGCATTGAAGTATCATAATTCCAATGAACAATGGATTTAATTGCAATTTCATTCGATTTCATGACGGTAAAAACTGGTACAAAATAATGAAGTGTTAAATTTTCAAAAAGCTGTAATCAAATCCAATTGACTTCTCAAAAACCTAGCAAACAGAGATTTCGTCTGGCATACAGTTCATCCGAAAATAGACTGATACACGCGTGAGCGGATTATTCATAGAATGATTCTCGCACTGCCTCAATCTGAAATCAATCTTGGCACTTTAACTTATTACTTTGATTATATTCTTATATTATAGTCCGCTTTGTGTACATTCTCATAGTTTGCGATACCCTGCAATATAATTGAGCAGTAGAAAACGAATCGCCAACTGAACGGAATCATTTTTGAGTTTTGCCTATCCTAACAGATTTCATTTGACGAGACGAGATTATAATGAATCCACAATCCAGGTCTTATTAACATTTGTCACTGATTGCTCTTTGATGCTACTCTCTCACACTACAGCCTTTCATTTCCCGGTACAAAACAAGTACCTATGAAAAAAATTCTATTCACTATAAGTTCCACAATATAAAAAAAATAATCAAGCTCCCACATCTCCACTTTCTTGAACTCTTGAATGCACGTCAAATAACCCGCTCTCTTTCTCTGTCCCTCTTACCATGTGGATGTGCTACACTGATTGCTTTAGCCTGCCTGAGTATCCAAGTCGAGAGAGATCCATCAGTGTGACTGCACATGAATTGTTTGCCTTCGTGGTGCCAAGAGATTGATCTGAGTGGCTCATCAGTCTGGCATCGCCATTCAGCATTTTTAGTTTTTAAATCCCAGAGTACAATTTGTCCAGTTTCATAACCTATCAGCATCTGGAATAAATAAACCAACACTTAAAATTACGAAGGAAGGATTTTTTTTGTTTCTTATAAATTATTCTCTTTTCTACTTATGATAACCATAAAACTTCTTCAGGAAAATTCTATCGTAGATATATCCATATATCTACATAAAACCTATATTATAGATACACAAACAGAATGTAGTCATTGTTGTAGTCACATAATAGTCGACTCTCCCCCGGTCGATTGTTTAGCAAAATCGATATGTGCGAAGTTTGGAGATGTGAAGGGCAGAGAGGATAAAGAAGGGGGTTCACATAATTTAAAATCTACATATAATACACTCGAGTCTTCAAACTCCACAGTGGATAGACAGAATCATGGGGACCTCCCCAAAAAAGTATACAAATGTCTTGAGAATATATACATTTTGAGGACATTCCTAAGAAGTAAATATACTTCTCAGGATATACTGTCCCAAACCATAGTTTCATCATTCAAACTGTCATCCAAACTCCTCGACTTTTATTCACTTGTTCTTTTGTTTCTCCGTTGAATGAATAATAAAAAAAAAAGGGGGTGGGTGGAATGTTCAAGGATACTTGAACGAGAAAGCGTTTCAACAGCTATTGAATATAGATAGCATCTCTGGATAAGCTGTTTCAAACTGTGCTGTTAGCTGCACTAGTCGAATGTGAAAGGGTTGTGACACGTGTGGAGAGGGAAATAAAATCCCTTTTTGACAAAAAATCTCTTTCTCTTTAGTTCTTCTTCGAAATTGCGATCGTTTCGAGTGATAAAAAATGCTGCAATGATGAAAATTCCAAACCGACCCAGACCGTTGACGATGAATATTTTATTGGTAAATTTAAAAATGGCAACGGAGAATATAAGGTATCAAATCGATAACTTTGAAGGATAAATGGAAATTATTCTTTTCATAGAACGAAAATTCATTCAATTTTTGAAATTCTATTAGCTCTAGTTCTAGAATTCCAAAAACTCTTCTATCATAATTTTTCAAAAAATTCTCTTGGATCAAATCATAATGGAATCTGCTATCTTTTCTCCCTTTCCGGACTCCATGAATCTTAAAATTCATAGAACTTGAACATTTCCCTATCTTCGATCGGCAAATTGCATACTTATTTCTGAAAAATGATATAATTTAATGATGTCCGCTAGCCTAATAGGTTACGATTCCACCAATTTCACATGGGAAATGTTTTCTGTTATTTAATAAGCGAGAATAATAGTTCCAACGTGTGTTATATTGTATCACTTTCTTCTGCAGATTGCCCACATTTTCCATAGCTGTGCACAGAAGTAGTGAAATCCCTCATTTTTTTTCTCATTCACCTTGCTCAGATCCAATGGATTGTCACTCAAGTGTATGACAGCGCCAGGATGTGTTTTTCTCGATCTGCAAAAAGGAAGAAATGGAAATTACTTTATTTTTTTTTCGTTTAAAAATTGCATCGGCAGATAACAGCTAAACTTGAATGAATGAAAGAACATGAAAGTGGTCCTCTTGAGGAAATCGTGTCACTGATAACACAGTGACATCAGCAAAAAAATAAAGAAACCCAGAAACAAACACGTTTTGATAAAGTTCTTCTACTGTTCCTATGTGTGTGTACGTGAAAAGGGCAACGATGCTGTGGAAAAACAAAGGAAAAAAAAATAAAAGCGGCTGTCTTGTTGATGCACTATGTATAGTGCCAGGGCTGTGTGCAATCTGCAAATCTCTTTCTCTCTCTCTCTCTCTCTCTCTCCTGTGCTCTTCCCCCAGTTTCTTTTTTTACCCACTCTGTTTCCATCCCTTGAGGGTAAGGAGGGCATACAAAAGATGCAAAGACTGATAATGCCTTCTACGAAACTGGAGGATGATTAGCAAAGTACATTTTTAGTGATTCAAATTTGTTAATAAATTATTAATAGAGGATCCGCAGTGGCTCATTCAGACCGATGAATTGGTATTGCCCAGGTTCTGAGCTTGATCCCGAGGCTCTACCAGTTGACACAAGCACCAATGTAATTTACATATGTTTTATCCACAGACACAACGCGATCCCCCGCCGTTGATTGGCATAATCTTAACGTAAAGATGGCGACGCTAAATCAATATTTGGAAAAAAATTAATAATAGAATGAATAGAAGAAAAGATGAGATAGAAACACATGAAAGAAATACAAACTCTCTAGTCTTTCAATCAGCTGATAATAGCCGACGGCAGTTTTTCTCCTCTTTTCTCTTCCTATTTTTCTGCCGCTAATAATTGTGGAGTTCATTCGGGTGAATTAACTTTTGTATTTCCATTTTCACTACTCTTATTTCTCATTCTTGCTCCTGTATCTTTGTATATATAAAATAAATTCAATAGAGAGAATTCTCACTAATTTAACGAATGAAAAGTTACAAAAGCCGTTAAATGAGCATTTCTGGCTGCGAATAGGAGTCCAGTAGTTCCTGCAGAGTTGTGTGACTGAGAATTTGCTTTGTTCATCTTTTCGTGCAAAAGACTGCCATGTGTAGGAAGGCTTATTTAGCAATTCTACGATGTAATGTGATTGTAACAGTGAAATCGAGTGAATGCCCTTGACCAGTGGACACCTTTGTTTGTCCACTGAGATCATTACGGTTGGACTTTGATTTGTACACATCGCGAGTCCAACGGAAGCTCCCCGTACGAACCCAACCAACCATTGGAACAGCATTGCTTTTTGAACATTACAGAATCTATTGGAACAGTTTAGAATCAGCCTGAGATAAGCCCAACCCCGTTCAGATAACATTAATCAAGAACTTATCAATATTGTAGCAGGGTTTCCTTAGTAGAGAAATACTGATCAAGTACAGATTGTATTCGTATCCGGAAAAACTGTGAATATTATAGTATTCAAAAAAGTCATTCTCTTAATCAGGTCTTATTGGTCCAAAACTAATCAGCAGGGCCAGGAACTTCGTATGGAGGGGAAAATACTACTACATTAAAAAAAAAGATGAATATGTGTGAATTTGAATTTTAAGTTACTGGCGATGTTCATGTTAAACAAAACTGTCAAAAGCAATTAAATTAGCTATGGACATGTATGGACTTATTCTACAGGAATAATGAAAAACAACTTCGAGAATTCTAGATCACTTGAAAATATTTACTAAATGTCCTGTTAAGTGGCCGAATCACTCCGCTGCTCTATCATTAAAGCTAGTTATTTTAATAAACATCGTTCTGTTCATATTGTTTACTGGCTCGCTAGAGATTTTGCTGAAGGTCGAACGTCATGCTCTCCGTTTTGCTGAGTGTTTCCCACGTGGTCCTGCTCGTGGTCTTGCTGAATGTCTCGCTCGAAGTCTTGCTCGTGATCTTACTCGTGGTCTTGCTCGTGGTCTTGCTCAAGGTCTCGCACATGGTTTTGCTCATGGTCTTGCTGGGTGTCTCGCTGGAGGAGACTCAACAAGACCACCAGCTTGACACACAGCAAGAACATGAGCAAGACCACAAGCAAGATCATGAGTAAGATCACGAGCAAGAATTCGAGCGAGACATTCAGCAAGACCACGTGGGAAACACTCAGCAAAACCCAGAGCATGACATCCGGCGAGAGCTTGAGCGATTTTCGCTATAAGACCTCCAGCAAGATGTCTAGCGAGATGGTAAACAATATAAACATGACGATATTTATTAAAATAACTAGCTTAATGATAGAGCAGCGGAGTGATTCGGCCACTTCACAGGACATATAGTAAATGTTTTCAAGTTATCTAGAATTCTCGAAACTGTTTTTCATTATTCCTGTAGAATAAGTCCATACATGTCCATTAATAATTCAATTGCTTTTGACAGTTCTGTTTAAGATGAACATCGACAGTAACTTGAAATTCAAATTCACACATATTCATCTTTTTTCTTTAATATATTACTATTTCCCCCTCCATACGAAGTCCCTGGCCCTGCTAATCAGTCTCGCATCGGGGATTACTTAATAGGGGTTGCTGAGAGAATACGGATCCCATTTTTATCCGGAAGAACTGAGTATCATAGTGTTGAGAGAAGTCGAATAAGATTATTCTTAGTCAGGCCTCACTTATCCGAAACTTATCAGTCTCGCATCGAGATTTCGTTAGTAAGGAATGCTAAATGAATAGGGATCCCATTCTTATCCGGGAGAACTGAACTAGTTCTGGAAAAAGTCAATGTAAGGTTATTCTTAGTCGGGCCTCACTGATCTCAACCTTATCAGTTTCACATCAGGATGCCTGATACTAATAGTGTGTGAAATAGCGATACATCCATGGTCATAGACTGATCCGGATACCGAATTTTTGTAACATCAGGGTGCCTGATCCTATCAGCATCAATATGCCTGATACCAGTAGTATCAAAAAACTGCATCACATGGATGATCAGTAACTGATCCGGTAGCCTGATAAGTAACTGATCACAAATCAATATTGCCAGATCAGTAACTGATCAGAAACTCAATGGAATTTCCTCCCGGAATGTCTCCTGAAGAGAGTACCAGATTGGGACTGAAATATCGGGACAAGATCATTATTCAATTTTTCTTCCTATTTTATTTACCGCAAGGACCCAACAGGGCAAGGATCAGCTGTTGAGCATTGCAGAATGATCAGGAGAAATTAACAGTACGGTGTATTCTAGTTATTTTGTTGGATGTGGTCCTTGAAACTTCCTTCTCAAAGGAGGTCAGCGCATGCGCAGCAGATCTTTAGCATTCCGCTTATCAACTAGTACACGAAGACATGAGACATTTCACAGCCAAATCATTCAGTTGAATTTGATCATGAATTTCAGCCAATCACTTTGTTCAAATCCATAAATTATTTCATCAAGTGGAAAGTTTTCATATCATAATTTTGTTTTATGGAGTTGATATTCATTACAACTAATTTCTGATGGAACTGAGACTTACACGTACGTTACTAAGCTCTCGCTGCTTGTACATCAGAACGACATTCCATTGTCTAGCACATACGTAACTCAGTCGTATCATACCAAGTGTACACTTTCACTACATGTCGGGTTTTCATAGTATGCGGAATTGTCGAATGCAATCGAAATTCAAGAGTGCTTATAGTAATAGTAATTCTATCTACATGGAATTGTAGAACATGATTTTCGGAGTTAGTGACTGATCATTTCCACTGAGCACTGGAAACCCGAAAAAGATCGATAGAGGTAGATCTTATGGTATCGTATTGGATACGTTGTAACGTAATATTTCGATTGACGTAACTCCTCTTCCGTGTGGACACATGATCAATTTACAATTCCGATAATTTGGCACCACCAACCAAGAATCAATGAAGCAATTCACAAGAAGTCAATCTTTGATGAAAATTAACCGAAAACTAATGCCGATTGGTTCATTATTGGTTAACGCTCATTGGATTATCGTCGCCTGAGTTGCGATCTCGATTTTACTAGAGAGAAATACCAAGTGGATGATGATATCTAGAGTAACCTGACCTCAGGAAGTGACAGAGAACAAAATATTAAAGGTGTCAATAATGGAAATCTTCGGGATGACATATTGAGACGATTTAGATGGACTTCGGTTGCGTCCCTGGATGAAATATTCTTTCCCAACTCTTATATCATGAACTTGTAGTTTCTCAATCGTTTTCGTTGGAATTACCGTTATTGAAAATTGGATGAAAGGGAAGTCATGTGACGTCAATAATTTATTATTTTGCATTATTATTTGGCCAATAGGAATGAGGATAAACTGAACTCACCCTGAAGCGAGTTGATGTTCATGTTCTTTTCATAAATGGACTTTTACATGCGCCATGTTTTATGCTGACAGTTCATTATCAGTTACCCTTTGAGCTCCTCCCTGAACCAACAGATAATGCGCAGAGTGAAGTGCATGCGTAGCTTCAACAAGCGAAAAGCTGATCGCATATTCCCGTTTCATGATCCATTATTGATCAATATCGTCGGAAAACACTCAGACTATATAATATTGCTGACTAAGATGTCGATTTAACCCAAAAAACTGCATAACAAACTTCATTGGGGCTACAGATAGAATCGCATCACTTCCTATTATAATACTCAGCTACAAGTAATGAATATAATATATTATTTGAAAAATTATAATGGCCCGTGAATAACCAGTATAATTTAAATAAGAAATTGGAAACTTCATCCTCTCGTGTTCAAAGATTGAAACATTAATGAAATCCTTACCTCGCTTATTCCTCCCCTTCCGCTTATAATACAAGCGGAATATCCTCAAAGAGACTTCAGCCCTTGGACCAACGCGAGGAAATCTGCCAGTCGAAAAACTTCCCGAACACGTCTATTGTGATTGACATTATACGTTAATTTTATGGACTTTGGTGACCGTGAATATAAGGAAGGCAGTGAATCATTAATGAAGGGTGAACAAAGTTGAGTATTTATGGTATCACCATACAACTAAACCTCGTTCACCACTTCACTAATGGAATATCAGAATTGAACCTGAGTCCGCGGTGGCTCATTCGACAAAGCGACGGATTGGCAATCCCACAATTCTGAATTCGATCCCGGATCTCTGTTGATTGAAACAAGCACTACTTGACGTTAATTAGCACATGCCTATAGCATAAAATTAACGATTTTAAAATCGTAAGAAAACGTTTTGAAGAGGGTTATATAGCACTGTTATAGCACTTGGACGGTAATGGCGTCATCCTGCTACAATTATTTATCACCCACATAGCCTTATGCGAGAGATTTTATTTTGATAATTACTTTCTCCCTTCTATTCACGATCTTCGAATTCCAAAGAAATGGTGTATAGTGTCAATGACTCAATGACCTTGCTCAAATTTTTTTAGATTCTGACACATTTTCGTGTCTCAGTCCGAAAGCTTAAGTCCTTCTCCAAAAGTTAACGGGAGACCCTGAATTCGATTTTTGAAGTGTTTGTTGAACAATACTCATTAATATTTCTTATCATAAAGGAGTATCAACAACGGCGATGTTCGAGAAGTTGTTGCTCCTGTTGTTTCATGTAGAAAGGGATACTTATTACTCAATAATGAGTTTGACAATTTACATTTCACGGGGTCCTCTGTTATGCTCTAAGGGGAAACAGATGACTTCGCTCTATAAGGAGGAGCCTGGGGTAAGGAATATTCATACAAAATTTCCCTCTCGCCTCACATTTCACAATATTCCATCCGATGAATCGATTAATGAATTCACTGTCAAATCAATTCTATCAAAACACCTCAGAATTCGCGTGAGATGAGGGAGCTTTTGTAATGATCCTTTAGCAGCGGGAAAATCGAGCTCAGCGAAATGTTTTTATAGAAAGCCCTGTATTTCTTGCAGTTTCCGAGATATTCACTCAGGATCGAAAGAGACGCAGTTCCCCCAATACATTCATATTTGCAATCGAGCATTGAATCCTGTAGTAAATTCTCCACCGTCGACAAAATCCACAGAACTTCGAAATCTAAGAAACGATAATTTTCCCAAATTTCCAAAAATCCTCATAAATTTATTTGAGAAGCTGAATTGAGATCATGCAACGAAAGAATAAAAATAGACAGGGAAATAACTTATGCTGACTTTCCAAGCAAAATCGTAGTCAATACCAAGCAAGATATGTAGGTATGTGAAAGCGAAGGCTGTCTATGAATATTACATTGATGTGTCATTATATGTTATTCACAGGAATGGTTGGTGGCTGATGTGTTTGTGAGAAAGGAAAAAGCTTTGATACCTCGTCTCTCAGACAAAAAGAAAAGTCATATGAACTTTCTCTCTCCCTCTCACACAGACACACACACACATCTTGCTTCCCTTCATTTCCTCAAGTTTTTTTTCTCTCCCGTATTTTTCATCATCCTGCGTGCTAATTGCTCAATTGGTCTATATCTATTATCAATCTATCCATGTATCTGTTTCTTTTTCTCACTCTATTTTTTCTCTCTCTAGTTATCTCTCTCCCTTCATTTCCCTCTCGATTCTCTCCTCAGGGTTATGCGCGGAACGATGGATGAAGGATAACGGCAGTGTTATTATGCGAGCATGTCAGATGTTAATCCTTTAGTTTTCAGAAAACCAGGACGTTCTCTTCTATGTTTCCCAACAAAAGAATTGGAATCTATATCAGCGTTGCTCCAATTTCTCCAGCTAATATCATTCCTCTCGGTTCTCCCTGCTGCTCGGGCTCTATCTCTAATTCATTCCTTTATTCCAATATTCTAACGAGCATCTAACAAATTTTTCATCTTCATCTAGGAGGATACTCAATGGAAAAATAGATTGATGTAGCGCTTTTTGAAGATAATAAAAGAACTATTAATTTCTATAGAATTTTGCTCGAGATCTCTTCACAAAAGTGTACAATTCTTATCATAAAGGGTCTTCTGATGAATTTGGTTCGGATTACTTATCTTGGAGATATTCACAGGTTCATCCTTCAATAAAGACGGTCTATTATGAAATTTTTTGGCAAATGAGTCTCGTGGAGACCTTCAAATGTTTCTCTGTTTTTTTGGTATAGACCTGTACATCCAGACCAACGATGATTTGGCAGCATCTCACTGTTAATTTGCATACTAGAGAGACCACCTAATGGCATGCATCCGTTTTCGAGAGACGAAGACTTACGATATTTTCCGATACATGAGTTCATTTTAGCGTGAAGAATGTGTAGGTCTAAATAGTCTATATTGTTCACCCATCTTTCTTGTCCTAAATAAAAATTTCCATTTCAATCGATTATTTTTTCCTCAATTCTACTCTTTCAATTTGTTCTCCAATCGTTCCTATTGATTCATTCCCTCGCAAAATGATTTGTTGATTTTTCTTAAAGTTGACATCAGTGTTCGGTCGCCATGAGAAGATAAAATGACTCTGAGAAACGCTGATGTCACCAACTCGAATGCTTAGCAAACGAAACTGGCTTAGAAGGGGGGGGGGGGGGGGGAGACTCACGAGGCTGGAAACAGAAAACAGGATCGAAGCAAAAACAGTGAACATCGGCAATGTTTCCACCGGGCTTGTGAGACCTTAAGAAAAGCCTTGTCCACTGACCCTTGCCAAGGCCTTAATAGTATCTACTGCCAAAGTGGAGAAATAGTCATCGAACTCAGAGGAATACTGAAATCTCTCATCAGACATGAATCCTTGAGATTGGAAAATAGCTTCCAAAGCATCCATGAAGGAGAAAATAATGAACCCGATCGAGTTCTATGAGAGATCTAAAAGCCCGAGATCTAGCAGAATTTTCTGTGATTTACTACAGTATTCAGCTTTTGCGAGCAGGCTTAGTCTTCCAATATATCCCGAGAATGTGGAGGAAGATAACACCTGGGAAATATGCCTACGTCCAATTCAAAGCATTTAGACTGATCAGCTTGACATCATTTCTGCTGAAAACGCTAGAGAGAATGATGAATAGGCTTATCGAAGGAAGTGTTCCGAAGGAAAGCACCCTACGCCCATTATACCATACGTTTTAGGGCAGTAAGTCTACTAAGACGCCCCTTCATAAGCCCGTAATTTGCCGGGGAATCCTCCGGGGCCTGATCTAAGAGAGGCTGCCCTGGATGAGCCCGCAAGCAGGCTCATGAAGGGGCTAGAGAAATTCGATATGAGAATGATAGACCTTGCTGCTGACATGAGCATCATGGTCAAAGGATCAGACCCTGATGGATTCGTTGAAGGTCAGTCCCCATAAGACGGAGACGGTATCCTCTATAACAAAAAAGCTTTCAAAAATGCATGGCCATTTTTTATGTCTTCCTCCTTTACGTCATGTTTCATGTATTATTTTAATGAGTGACAATAAAATAATTCGAATCCAAATGATAGTTCAATTCTCAAAAAAAGACACTTTTTCGAATAACCCCAACCCTGGTCCGAGGAGTGCTACTATGCTTGCCAGCGTCTCATGCTATGTTAGAAACTGATGGAAGGGAGGGAAGTTAGGCTTGAGGATGCAATACAATAATAGTGGGATTTCGAAGCAGCGCATAAGAGATTGTGTTCTTACTCGTTCTGAGGTATATTTTGTTTCGTTTTTTTTTCAATGGTTATCCAATGTCTTCATTTTCATACTAAGCGACGGAGTTGGTGTGTCTGTGGACAGAGCACATGTATAGAAACACTGAAGTTTGTGTCATTTCAGCGGAGACCGGGAAGGAACTCAGACATGAGAATTACCGAATGAGCCACCGTAGACTCCTAATTTCGAATTTAGAAAGAAAATTGAAGTGCATGCGGCTCAGAAAAATTGTCACTCGAAATCTAGAAAATAGCTAGCTCAGAAAATAGTTCTCGGTTATCCCCGAAACCTATTTTCTGGGTGACAAGAAAAAGAATAGAGCAGTGGAAGACGAGGTTCTTCACTTGGACTTTTTAGATTCATAGAACAAAAGACATTGTAAACTCATCAGCAGGGCCGAGAACTTTGTGCTCCTATGATTTCTTTGCCATCCTATATATAAATGAAAGTAGACACAATAGTTTCTCTGTTAGATTGCATGTAACAGTTTGACAGTTAGAATTGTGTCACGTGAATGAATGTCGTAAATTGAAAATTTTCATTTTGTGAAATCACTACAGTACTTTATGGCAAAGGGAATCTATAACGTTGGATGCATTTTCCTACTACAAAAAATCGTTTTCCACTTCTCTCACCTTCTACTCTAAAAAAGACCCATCATAAATTGAATTATGCCAAAAAATTAATGGCCCAGAAAGTTGACATATCCTATTTTATCTTCTCACTAGGGTTGCATATCCTCTTAACAATACTGGTGGGCATTCTGCATGCAGAATCGCTCGTACTCAAACATTCTTGAAGTTGACCCGAAAAGTTCTTTTCAAAAATCCGCGTGTCTATTTCGGATGCAAAGAACGTACTATAGTATCTATCCATTGAGGTATTTCAAAAGGAAGTAAGCATGGAAATCCTGCGTCGGAAACTACCTAGAAGGGTGGACAGGTCATGAAAGTGCTCTGTTGTGAAGTGTTAATGATTGGACTATTGTATACAAAAAGTAAAGAATTTCGAGTCCATTCTATGAAAAGAGTTGATAGCTCGAAAAAAGGCGAGCAATTACATTTAAGTTTAGGTTAAAAGATTCATCTCAATGAGCTCCATAATTGGTGAGAGTTTCAGGTTTTTCTGAAAAAATCTTTTATAGAAGTGTTCGATAAGTCAATTTTTTCAAAAATCGCGGTTCTTCGCCGCTTTTTCATAAGAAGACTACTATTTTTTATTTTACCATTCGGAAGTGGACAATTTTCTCTACGAAATGAGCACATCATCATTCTCCTGACAATCAGAAGGAATAGAAATCCTGTTTGAAACCGAAACTTCAATTTTTCAGTTTTGTCGTACGATCTTCTATTTGTGATTGAAATATTGATTGTTATTTTTTTATGAAAAGAAATGAATGAATAAAGTTTATTAATGATCGAACCATTATTGGATGAATCCTCACAAGTGAATTTCCTTCGGAGAAATGTCCAGAGAAGTGTCGAGAAGATTAGATGCCATTAGCAATTATTAACAATCATCAGGCTTATCCCTGAAAAATTGTTAAGGAATCAAATTTCGGATAAAATATGGAAGCAAGCGCGGTTCGAAATCACAACCTACAGATTACATGTCTGCAGAACATAAATAGTAATTTTCTGAATAACGTATTAAATTCCATTCGGAAGCATTTTGCCAATCGAATTGGCAGAATATTAAATGTCGCATAAAGTGTGAGGTTTGCAAATAACGCACAGGATATAACGCCCCTACTTGTTTTTAATGAAATTACTGAAATTAAGAAATATTTTCAATTCCCTGACTTAGGAGTCAGTTGAGGAGGAAATGGACTTGGTGCTTTTTGAACAACCTACAATCATGAGAGATGAAGATTAATTTCGGAAATCTTCAAAAATGGAGAAGAAGAGTTAGAATACAGCAAAGATTGAAGGAAAAAAATACAACAAAGACGCGTGGAAAGGAGAAAAAAAAATCTTCTTTTCTCTCTATTAATTACAAGAGAGATTTCAAAGACAGTGAACTTCCAACTCAGAGTCATTTCTCAACCCAAGCAATTTATTTATGATAAATATTCGAGTCAAACATTATGAATATAATATTTCACTCAATGCGTTCCTTCTATTTCGGTGTTTTGAAATTTACAGTGATAACTATTTCTTGTTATAGCAAATCGTCAGTGGATGCACAATGCAAGAAAGGGAAACCACATTAAAAATATATGAAGAAGAGTTTTAAAATTGAAATGTCTCAAACTCTATAGCTGTCTGAAAAGAATATATATTTTTTACCACTGCACCTGTTCTTTTTTCTTTAACTGCTATTATTGTAAAGAAAAAACGGAAAGAAAAAATGAACGGAAAAGGAAAAAAATGAATAACGAAACACGTCAAAGTGTCTGGCATCGAGTGCGGCAAAAGGGTGTCCAGCGGTCCATGAGGTTCAATGTTTCTCCAAGCGACAAAATAAATCAGCCCATAAAAATCCACTATTCAGTAGAGTGTGTTTTCACATCATCCTATATGTGGTGTGAAAATTCTATCCTACAATGAATTTGAATATAAGTAATTGAATAAATTTTTGCATTGGAATAATATCATTGCAAAATCCGAAAAATGAGTGAAAAGTGGAGAGTTGCTGAACTGTCGATTTAATTTACTATTAGCTATGATTGCAACTGCTGTAGTGCTCATTGAGAAATCATTCCAACAGTGCAGTGTGGAAATAAAAAAATTTATATTTTTGTTATATCGCAAGAAAAAAAATCATCGAGAAAACATATTTTTCAGGATCGTGGAAGGAATCTTCTATCGACGCCGCCGAAATGGGCCCAAATTTGTCATTTAAAATATTCCAAGATTTCATTGGAATGTTTTGGAGCGTCGGGAAATAATGTTTTTAAAAAATGTCTGTATGTGTGTGTGTTTGTGACAGATATCACTCACACATAGAACACTAGTATTTTTTATATTATTATCAGAAAGTACACACTTTTCCATACAAAATGAGTCTATTTTCATTCTGATATGACAATGGGAAGTAATCGAAATACTGTTTGAAATGTGAACCTCAATTCTTCGATTGAAGTTTGGTTGTACGGTGAATATTAGCGCATGTTTTTTTCAGAAGATAATGTTTCACTCTATTTTGAGCAATGAAAAAGATAAATAGCAATGACATTAAGTTTGCCTGAAACTTCATTCAGAAGCGTTTTGCCAATCGAATTGGCAGAATATGAAAAGTCGAAAGGAATGCGCTTTGCAAAGAACGCACGAGGAGTGAAGCCCCAGTTTGCTTAGTGTACCATGACTGCACTGGTTTTCAAACGCGTGGTGATTTCCGAACTCAAACGGGTCTATGGATTCCAATTCTTATTTTATTAGAAGAAAATTTGCATTATATCTCAATTTTCGAATAATTTTTTCTTTAAAGGAAACATATTTTTCGACTGAATATTTCTTTCTGTCAACCCATTTCTATTGCATATGTTTGGAAACTAATGCCACGGCTTTCGGATTTCAATACAGGGGATTTCCATACGTTCGAAAACCGAAGCATTACCTGTTTAATTTAGTTTATTCAAATATCTGCTTAATTCGTATAGATTGAGATTGAAGTGAATATTTTATCATTGGGGAAGCTCCATGGATCAATTACAGAGTGGTAGATTCGATATCCATTATAAAAGTCATTAATTCCGCATGTTTTAAGCGTAAAAAATCCTTAAACGTTCGGAAAACGGTGCAACCATGGTAATAGTCGAACCGAATTTTCATCGCGAAAATGTGTAGTCGTCATTTTATCTTTTAAATTACGCCACACTTATTTGTCGATGAAAAGTCATTTTCCGCTAGATTTATACGGCATTGTCGAATCGATTTTTCGACGATTGAATTTATTCCAGCTTTTTTTAAATTTGTGCAATACAAGAACGTTGTGTATAGGTTAGATCTCGCTAGTGGTGTCGCCGACGAGAGTCCAACTCGAGCCTACCGTGTGTGAATAATTGATTGTATCCACAAAGCCAGACTATCGGATATATTCCAGTTTACGTTTTTATTTGTAAAAATATCGAACTATCTCTTATCGACAATTTTATTCTTCCTTTCTAACTCTGGATTGATACTATTGAGGCGATTTCTAATAGAAAGAATTCTTCATTATTATTCTCAGATATCAATGACTATGCTTCTTCGATTTTAGCGGTAAGATATGGAAACGATCGTTTTCAATGTTTCTGCTGTATTCTACGATGAAACAAAAGGATGGCTTTGTTCAATCCGAGCATCGAGACGTTTGAATCATGATTTGTCAAGGGATATATTTCGACCATGAATTTCTTCCCGCATTGTATGCTTAGGCTGGAGAAGGGCAAGAAAAAATAGTTAATTCTTCTTGTATCTCGTTGATCCTTTGTTACTAGCTCCTGATCCATGAGGGAGAAAATGGAGTAAAAGAAAAAATCAGAAATGAGAATAAGCAAGAATCAATTGCCGTTCAAAAAGAACTTTACTCTGAATTAATTTATCATGTTCATCTCTACAAGACCGATTGCATGCTACGCCATGGAATTTGAATCCGATTCTCCGATTTTTTCCTAATTTGAGCAATGAAAAATCGTTCTGACGAACTTCAGTATATTTACGTCTCTAAACTATCTTTATTTATATATATCTGAATCTTAAATGAGGCTGCTTCTTTTCCTCGTGTTTTTCTTACGATCCCTGCTCTCATTTCTCGCTGCTTATTTTTTTTCACGAAGTGTTTTTTTCGGCGTTAATTTTATTCATTCATGATTTTTCATTGAACTTCAGTGTTTCATTGGAACTATTCAATGGTCATTTAATATTATTCTTTTTTCACGAGTAATGCATTTGAATATTTGTATTATATCAAGTAGTTCACAGTTTAAGAAATCCGAGATTGGTTCACTTAAGGTATTTCTATCGCCTCTCCTCGGTGCATAGAATGCATGGTCCATATTATGTTATTAAATTGATCAACAGGTTTTTATCGAGAGAAACATGTTGTTTAACATTCCTTTTTATGGTAAAATCCATAAAATAAACTAAATATGTAGATTTGTCAATATTTTTTCCTTTTTAATTCCTTTCTCTCAATACCATTCAGGGATGTGCGTCCTGTAATGCACTCAAATGCAGTGTGTATGGATATACACACACACGAGCTCGTCGTCTTGTATTTTTCCCGTGGCAACATCGCTTTTCAGTTTTGTCTTGAAATCGTGTTGAATTTTATTCTGATGTCTCACCAACTGTCAGTCTCAAAGCTGAACGGGCGAGCGACGTTGCCACGTCAATGGTACAATAATTCTTCCCCCCACTTTGTTTACCATTTTTCGTACTTCAACCTTTTTTTCTCATAAACTAAACGGGCAATTTTTTTTTCTTTGTAAATATTTTTCTTTAAAATCTTTATTATATTGGAGAAGTTATTGGAAAATATATGACTCAATTAATGAATCTCGATGTTATCAAATGGAGGAAAGAGTAAACTCTGATGGCCGATATCTCTGTTTCTAGACGGCCAAGTTAGTTTCTGGGACATAAAAGAGATTTTTTTTTTTAATCTATTTTTTTACATTACTCCGAAAAACATCCCCATTAAAGTGATTCCACGATAGAAATACCTTAACACGAAGACGATGAATTTCACTAAAATTTCGTCGTATATATACGTCATGGTGCATATCTGCGATACTCCATTTTCGATGGAAAAGTTAAGATGACTGAGTTTTTTTTTCTCTTTTACCGCTTAATGATGATGCTACGATTGGTAAATACACTCAACGCTTTTATTGATTGGAGACTAATATAAGATATATCAGTCTCGAATCTATAAGAGCTTCATTCTCAAACGCACAACCTCCCTCTTCTTTCCAAAAGAATAAAATCCTATTTTTCTAAATATCTGACCCCCTAATATCACTAGTAGAATGAGCCACACCAACGAGAAAGAACAAAAAGACTATAAGCTTCATTTTTTCCCAACATTCTTATCATAAATTTTATTTCATGAACGCGGGAAGTAGAAGGGAGAAGATGAGGCTTTTCTCCTCTCCCGATTATGGAGGAAGCAAAGAGTAGAATAGAGAGATGCACAAAAAAAGGATTCCGTTTGACAGGAAAAAAAGAGCTACATTTTATCGGAAAATTGCCGGTGATATTTTATTCTTTTGATACAAGTACAGGGAAAAATGGAGGGAAAAAATGTTTTGACACTTCTCTACTTTTTTTGAGTGCTATTTTTGTAATATTTTTTTTCAAATCTGCAAAACTCGCCGAGTATTTTCCATCAAAGAAAAGGAAAGGAGCATGCTGTACCAACAATCATCAATAACGAAGCAATTCAGATGATGACAACAGATTCTGAATCTCTGTATAATGTTGTTATTGGTATGGGAATTTCCGGTCACATGATGTTAATAATGAATCGCATTCATTGAAGATGATTATTCACAGGAAAGACACATGACGATAAGAATCTTTCGAAATCCATACACTGAATAGTCTACGGAAATGTTACATTTTTTGGCCTTACTTCTGAAAATCTAAAGGCAGGCCAGTTTTTGTTTTATCGTCAAGGGGAGTCTGGGATAGTATAAATCGGAGTTTTCGGAATTCCCACCCTTGTGTTTCCGCCGCCAAGTTTTTTCCCTCTGGCGGTCAAAATACGCGTCTCACAAAGAGATTATGACAACATTTTTTGTAGGAAAGTAAAAATCCTACAATTTCGTGGAAAATTGATCAATTTAATACACTCATCCTCAGTGTTTATGGACATGCACACACACGAACTCGGGGTTTCATATTTTTTCCGTGGCGCAACAGCGCTTTCCAGTTTTAACTTGGAATGGTGTTGCTTGAAATTTTCTACTTCGATATCAGCTATCAGTTTCAAAGGCGCACAGGTAAGCAACGTTGCCACGTAATTGTACAACAATTATTCACCCAATTTTTGCATAATTTTTCATGCTTCACTTTTTTCCTCATATACTATGAGAGGAAATTATTTTTTTCTGAATATTTGTGATAAATGGCACTATCACTGGGATTTTTTTCTCCACACGCTTTTTACATTGATGAAGTTATTTGAAAAAATATTACTAAGCCCATGAATCTCCATTTTATTAAATGGAGGAAAGGAAAAAATCTGAGGGCTAATATCTCCATTTCTAGACAGCAAATCAATTTTTTATAGATAAAAAAAAACTTTCATCTAAAAAATATGATCTTTCATCTTATTTTTTATCTACATTTTAAGCCTACTTCCAAGAAATTTCTCATTGAAGTGATTCAATTATTATTGATTCTCATGATGGAAAAATATCTCAAGATATTACTATCACTCATATTACCACTGAGAGTGGGTGTAAGAGAGGTCACAACATGAATTATCTGAAACAACCAAACGAGGTGGAAATTGTTTAATCTATAATACTATTGGACCTTAATATAGTTTTTACTTCCGTATTAAATACTAACAAAATCAAAACAATCATACCTAAGAATCCTTTGAATTTTTTCTAGAGAATCATTTTTGAAATTTTTGATACACTCCTGCCTGCCAAAATTCATAGTAAGTCTATACGCACGCAATCATACTAACATCAGATATTCAGCGGCAAAGACGCGGCAACCTCGCTGACGCCATTCAGTTTGGGTTCAGTATGTAGCGTTATATCCTGTGCGGTGCTGCCACCTTATGATCGCTAACTTTTCACCAGCAATCCTGGGATGATTTATATTTATTAAATATTATTTCTACACAACTAGACGTCACAAATAGTTAATTCTGGTGTCGAAAAATTCTAAATATTCCTAGATACATCCAAATTTTCGGAGGAAAAGCTCAAAAGCCGTTTAAAAAAAAGTTATTATGAATGAACGTGAATTCAAATCACACGGGCTCAGATGGACAGAATAAAAAATGTGAAATTGACTATCTTCATTTTAGACTTGAAATAATAAACATCATGAGGAAAAGTTGTTGGATTTAATGTGGAGAATGTTTATACAAAATCTCAGGAAAATCGGAATGTTAGTCACTCTGTAACAGTGATACCCTAATTCCATGTATTGTTTCCAGTGATGTTTCAATTTGTAGTCGATATCAATACTCAGTACTCTCTCAGTACACTAGAGGTGGGATCAGATTTGCACAATAATGGCATGAGTAGAGTCTCGTTGGTGTATACTTTGCTGCGGAGTTCTCTGACTTAGCTACCTAATTATTATTTATTCATTCTATTTGGATTTATTTGAATTCGGACGAATTATCGTTCAGAGACCCAACTTTAATTTCCAGTTTTGTGTATAAAAATATGTGACAAACAATATTAGAGATTCTAAACATCAAACGAGAAGGAGAACTGATATGGAACCATTTCAACCATGGAATTCTCACAGAAGTTCTTGTTCTCAATATAATGTTCATTCTCCATCTATCCGAACATTAATTACATGGTTCCTATTTGGATACCCATTAATCATCGTGGTCTGACGTGATTATTGATTGAATTACAGTTTTTTTTTAAATTAATAGTTTTTCAATATTTTCAGCCCTTCAATCCATAAAAATCACTTGAGGGACTGTTTCTCAATGTCAAATATTCATACATTCAATTGAGTATATGGCCTTGACATACAGTCTTTACAATAAGGAGTCGGTTTGACCCATAAGTGTTTGATAGCTATCGTATCTATTGGTTTTGTACAGAACATAAACCGATAGAGCTTAGAGAAGGCAATGTATCTAATAAGTTCTTGGCTACGTGATTCTAGAAAAGTAGAAGAGTTATAGTTTCTCTTTTTGATGCCAGGTGGAGAAAAATTCAAATAAGTGGAGCTTTTCGTTCGGGGAGGTTATGCTCCTCGAGTGACGGACATTCAAACTAAGTGATAGAATGGCATTTTGAGTCCTCAATGTCAAGTTTTAAGGTTGACTTGTTAACAATTATCCTCGGCATATTATCGGCTATTAGAAAACATTGGGCAATTGTTCATTATATCTTTGGAGTCCAACAAACCTCCTTTGAGGATTTGTTAGATTTATATTTCAATAATGTCGTCTAATTGAATAGACCACATATGTTCACTTTGCTATTTTGGACGACAGGAGTGGAGCAGTTTTTTTAGGACAAACTTTCGGTAATCTGTCGGCGCTCGTTGTTGATTTTTTTGTATACAATTTAAGGTTCTTTCAAATAGAAAGTCCAGTGACTGGAAAGAAGGCCTAATGTTTTGAAAAATTCCAATACATTTCTTTCATGGAGTAATCCACATCCAGAAGAAACAAATTGGAGGAACAAAATCAGAGATGTGCTATGAACGAATGAATTCAGTAATGCTGATTGGAGGAACTGACGCTTTCTTCAGCGAAAGTGGAATAATGGTGGAAAGACGTGAAACAGTAAGTCAATGTTATAGTAAGGAGAATATAAGCGATGGTTCTATACTCACACTTCTATGGCTTTGTTCCAGTTGATCACGTAGCCAGATAAAACGAAGGTCTCTATATGTAATACATGGATGTTGCCCCTTTCCGTGCCAACGTATAGCCATTTACTTTGAATTGGCAGGTGCATCGAGGTTATCCTGTAAATGCCAAAAAAATATAACTTTTGAAAATATTTTGAAAATCAAAGAAAGTTATTTAAAGAATTATTTTTTTCAAAAAACTAAAAAAAGAGGGAAATATTGAACTTAAGTGATGTGAATGTATTCTCCTACCCACTTACTTTCTAGCCGACCAAATCAATGTTAATGGAATATAATATAGTGATGTGAGTTTGATATGTTGGAGTACCCCCAGAGGGAAGTATGACGCTGAAGCTAATAGAAGATTGTAGCAGACATGAGCCAGGATATTAGTGGACCTTGATTGTGACGTATGCTACGTCTATTAACTGTGCGTGGTGATCGGCAACAATAAGTAGAGTAATGCGGGGAGTTGGGAAGGAAAAAGTAGAATGCAAAATTCAGGGGAGGGGGTCGAAAATGCAGGAGGAGTTCTCAGAGAGGGTGTAGATTTAGGTGAAAATGCTCTCAATCCTCCGTTGCACTTGAAAATTGAAAAAAAAATGATAAAAAATATAAGTATCGGGGAGAAAAATCGATTTTTTCGAGAAATTCTGATGCGAATTCGACGAATTCTGATTCTGAGGGGCTTCAAAATTTAGGGAGAGATGTGGGACTGGATGTAGATCCAGGCAGAAATACTGTTTCTATCACACGTTCACAAAAATTTAACGGAAAATAGAAATTGATAAGAATTTTGAGTATTAAGAAAAAACATAGAAGTTTTTAAAAACTTTTAATGAGTGAATGCAAAACCCGGTGGAGGGAGGAGTGTTGAAATTTTCTGGAGAAATACGGGTTTTGAGTGGATTTTTTATTTGAAGACATTCTTCCTTTTCCATTTATTAGTTGATGATTTGTACTAATAGAGTAGCTGCAATGCCTCAAATATTCATCATATTATTGCGGGTCGTAAGCTTCTACCAGAGTTGTCATTTTTCCAGCTCTGTTTTCATATTCTATCTTTATAGGGGGGGGGGGGGGGGGGGCAAAACGGGATGCATAAATCAAGCGTAGGCCCTAGAGAAATAGATAAGTGAATATCTTTATAAATTATGTCCGTCGTCGTGTCCCTGAAAAAATAAGTCTTTAGCGACCTCCTTGATCATACCTAGGGATAGGCTTCTGAGGGAATATGAGCCTACTACAAAAAACACCTGAATACCTCTATGGTGATGTCTTCAGATTTTTTACGACCGTTTTAAGGGCTACAGCAGGAATAAGTTCTAGATGAGAGGTAATATCCGAGTGTGCGAATATTTGCGAATTTCCATTATGAAAGCCGTTTTATTACAAATTATATTTATTCCCCCTGTCAAATTAGACTCAAATTTCTCTTTTCAACATTTTTTTCTTCCCCCCGGCCAGAAAGGGTAACACCCTGGCCGCTGCGCTGAACGAAGTTGTCACTTTCTGGCTACGTCAGACAGAAAAATAGTATACACACCTTAGCCAGTAAAAAAAGATGTTGATCACATGTTAGTCAGCCTCGGCTTCGCCTTGGCCAAAAATTACATGTGATCTGAGACTTTTCTTGTTTTACTGGCCTAGGTATGTAATATGCTATCTCTGACATTTTGTAGTTTTGAGTTTCAATTACTATTATATACTATTATATTATTGACTGTCCCAGATGGAAGAAGGAACGCTGAGCATTGTTCGCGCTATTGCAGGTCGTGACGTCTTGGATCTACAAAATCACCGTTTGACCATCTCGGACTCTACTATGCCATCGAATGCCTGACTGTTATCTGTTCTGTACAGTGCCACGAAGAGAATGGAAACTACATTTGTGGTGAAAGAAGCTCTGGATATAGATTGGGAAAGTCTATAGAAAGACTATAGCGGGATTCAACTGCAGTTCTTAATTCAACACTCGATGAAATAAGGTTTATAGTCATCATAAAATACCATTATCGGTCACTTTGAATCACACACATTCATTTACTTTTGTTGTTTCTTTACATCTATATATTTTTTTAATTTTAAGACATTCGGGGACTTGACTCCAAATGCAGGTACAAAAATATTTCAAATTTAATGGAAATACAATGCAGCTTTCTTTCCCTAATCCCCTTTTTACCTACCTGCCGATTCTAATTCTCCTTTAACTATGAATCACTATAGAAAAAGGAATTAATTGACATTACCTCTCACGTTGAAATTTGAGGCTCTGTATGACCTGTGGAATTTTTTGACGAAAATTCCATAGATGGAGTGTATCATCAGCGGTAATAGAAACTAGGGCGCCCTCATTTATGAGAAACTGTAGTTGTAGAACAGCTGCACCACCCTCGTGTTTGACGTGAACATCGACTCCTGGTCTTCCCAAACTTTACGTTTTCATTTCATTGTTATTTATCCTCAAGGTCAAGGGAAATACAAGTGTGTTAATTGGCCATGAATGTTTCATTTTTTATACATTTCAAAACCCACCGAAAAGAATGGTGGAACATAGAAAGTAAAGACAAATATGAATTGAATGTGGGGATTAAAGCAGTCAGAATGATAAAAAAAAAAAAAAAGTGTAGCAGTGGCACAATGAATAATTTAATTCTGTGTGAAAAAGGATACATTCTCAGCGATCCAGTTTTTGAGCCAATTGCGAGCAATCTTTGTACAGGATCAAAAGCAACGGCTGTTGGCTGATGTGGAAATCCATGCCTGAATGTCTGTAACATAATTTTCAAATGAGGAGTACATGTCAAATTAGGGAAATAAAATAGTCTAGTATAAAAAAAATTAATAAATAAAATAGTCGAATCTATCCTGCACGCGAAATTCTAAGCTCAAGATTTGTGTCCCAAATATGCAGGAAAGATTGGATTTCACTACACCTCAAGGTCCAAGCGACTTTTTTAGATTATACATGGATGGGAAGCCTTTATTTTCCGCAAAAAAGTATGTCCCACACATATTTGATGAACTATTTTTTTCTCAAATTAACAAGAAAATAAATATTACCACTAAATTAACAAGACAAAGCAGAAAAAATGTATTGTCGATTCTCTTTCTTCAAGCTTTTTTTTAAATTAAATATTGAAATACTCTTTTATGCAACTAAAAACCTGAAATTATCTTGAATTCTTCGAGTACAGCTCATTCCATTTTTTCCCTCTAAACGTCTTGAATAATAAAAACGGAATGGAATACCACGATATCGACTAAACTGTCGAATGATTTAGAATGGACAGTAAAGAAGAGAAATTTATCGTAGTTGGTTACTATTTCATTGACACCCCAAACGAAATACCAACGGTCTACCGTTCGGTTAAATTTTTTTTCTTCAATATTCTATTTTCTTTAGTTCTTAGCTTTAACTTCAACCAATTCTCATTGCCTTGATCTTTTGAATATTCAAACATTCCTAATCCTATTATTTAATCTGGTTAGAGGAGATATGATGCACTTTGTGTTTCTCATTTTCTTTTTCTCAAAAGAAAATGTCAATGTCGAGGACTTTTGAGGAGAGGGAGAAATGGGGTAATACATTTAGGAGGAGAATGACGCACACGTTCAGTTTCTTTTAGTATCTTAGCAAAGGATGCATTGAAAAAGGAGAATCTTTCGTTAGGATCTTTCCGAAAGGCTTGGTGAGATCTTGAGGAAGAGTATCGATCCTCGAAAATTGAAATTAAATAGTATACAATTTTTGGAGTTTAATTTCAATTCATAGTCTTCTGAGAATATTCTGATATCTCATTGAATTAGGAGATTCCATGACATTACATTTATAGAATGAAAATATTCATAAAATAGAATGTGAAAATTTTTAGTTAAATAAGACTGAATAAATTACTGTTTCGCTATTAATTTTTGGAAAATAGAATTTTGATCACCATTTTTTTTTAATGAATCATTAACTTTCCCAATAGAAAAGTTTGAATTTGATTTTTTTTTACAGAAATGAATTTTTAAGTAGATCAAATATGCTGAAATTTTCAAAAAAAATTAGACTCATGGTGAATTGTGGCCACTTTTCTGGAGAGAATTTAATTATTGTCCAACAAAATTTCAATGATGAATTTTTCTGAATCCGGTCTTGAGATATTCACCGATTTCTTCGGGCATGAACTTGTAAAATTGAATTTCTCAATAGTCTCAAAAAAATTCTCGTGTCTCATAAATATTTAAAAAAATACGAGTTACCAAAAAATTCATCAAGACATATATTTTGTAGATATATAAATCTTCCCCAAAAGAAAGCTTCTGCTGAAATTTTCCTTCCACCCGTTTGTTCTGGAGATATTCACAAATTCCTCCGAAATGAAATCTTTTCTAGTGAATCTTTGTGAAGTCGATGATTTTTCTGATATATTGACAACAACGTTCCATGAACATTTCCGAAATCTCATTTTTCCAGATACCAATTTGTTCTGTTTAGTCAGTCATGGAAAACTGGCCAAGGTTCCTTGACCTACTGAAAAGAATATCGAAAAATCTTCTGAAAGCTCGAATTCAAATCTATGAAGTGTATAGTCCACTGAAGGTTACGAGTGTTCTCGAATCTGATTCGTTGGACGAGCACATTCCATGTGGACTCGACTGCCAATTGACACGGAAACTCGAAAAATCTCTATGATTTTCCGAAACCATTTAAAAATCACCTAATCCTAGTAATGAAGAACTAACCATGATGATTACTCACTTTTTTAACTTGAAAATGCTCTGGTCGGAGATTTTCAATTATTTCTTGATCCTGCTTAACCTGTTGAGCTACGGACGATCGGAAACCGTCAAGTACACCTTTGATGGTAAACTTCTTCATCTCGTTCAATTTTCGTCAATGAAAAAATAACACAAAAGGAGGATTGAAGCGGGAGCTGAAGGGAATAAATTTGACTTAATTTTCACATTAATATGATCCAATTCTATCATCAAATGTTTCAACAGTTGGCCCTTTTTTGGTATCAATTATCCAAATTTCCAGGCAACGATATGTTAACGTCAATCATCGTTACTTTCATATTTGTTTTCTCCTAAGGTTTTTTTTTTCAATAAATGTACCTCACCCCGTAAATTGTCACTTGAAAAAAAATCTACATGTTTATCGTAACGTCGTATCACGCCACAAGCCGTTTACTCTTTGTTACTTTAGTTGATTAATAATGGTTAATTGTTCGAAAAAAGAAAAGCTGCAGTGTCAAGAGTTTTTTTATACTCGATTATAGCTCCTCATTTTGGAAAAAGAAAGAAATAACTTTTGGTCTGAACTTTTCATTAAGCACTCCGACATAAAGCACGACCGTGGCACGACTGTTTTGGTAGATGACAGCAATGCAGTGTTGTTTAATCGTGAAAAACGAAGGAGGATCAATAACTTGGCAACAGGCTCGCACCCGCTAGCACCGCGATTTTCATATACGTATACATTTACGTATACATTTCACGCATACAATGATAGAGTGAAAAAAATCACTTACAGACAACTTCACGGGGTTGAGAAAATTGTGTTGTAGATAATTCGGTTATTGACGTGTACATTTGTTGGGAATTATCTTTGTTTCCGTTGGATCGAAAGTGACGGACCAATAGGAGTGGTTTGAAGAATGTCTGGGCTCTGGAGAGATTAACGGGGGCCAATGAGAGCGGAGAACTTAGATGAATATTTCAGTTTGTCGAGGAACAAGATGATTTGGTATTCGTCTGATGTAATTAGTCGAGGGTCCGAAGGAGAAAGGGAAATTTCCGGAGAGATCCTTAAACTAGAAAATTTTACAGGCTATAAAAAATTCTCCTAATATAAATGTAGCTGAAGCTGAGGGTTTCCGAAATATTACTCAAGTCATGAGAAAGATACCAGCATCAAATGGATTGCAGTAAAATTTGTTCCGCGAGAATATTTTGTAATTTATTGGAAACTAATAAATTTTTGTAAAGATTTTCATCCGAGCTCTTATTTTGCTTTACAAGAATATCCACATATTTTTCCCGCTCTCTCTCCTCTCCATTAGTTGATAACAAATTCAAATCTACTCATCCAGATTTGTCAATCTCACGATTGTTAGAAGCAGCCAATTACTCCGCGGTTACAGAGGAAAGTCTTCTTTACCGATAGATGTTAGTAAAAGATCAGGGTTGGTACGAAAATTATGCCACCATGGCGGAATTTAACACTCAACATATATATATGATATATATAGATATACATATCTTCAGCAATATCTCATATATGCATGTTGAGTGCTGAATATGGCATAATTTTCGTACCAACCCTGTGAAAGATGGCTTCATTGTTGTTCTAGAGGTTATATATACAGTGTGGCTCTGTCAGAAGATTTGAAGAACCGAAAAATTTATTGGTACATTGACTTTAGTTAATTTTATTACACATATATGTCATTGTTTTTTCCAAATTCTATTTCTCAGCAAAAATGTTGAGAAAATTCGTGATTGGTGCGGGCGTAATATTTCAAGATTCCATACTAGGCCCACGTGGATATAACCTGTGTAAACATGGTGATTCTTGTATTTCTATTAAGTGGAGGCATTCATTCGTTGGGGAAGAGTGTAAAAACATAGTAACAATAATTAGAACGCTTGTCTCAATATCTAATGCTTCATTTATTTCAACAGGTTTCAGAGAACATAGTGTGATGGCTGCTAATGCAAATCGGAATATTGTCTGGATGGATATGGAGGTAAATTTATTGTTGATTAATTCCAAAGCACGAAAGTGATTTAATTTGATGCTTTGTCTATAGTTCTTATTCAATATCTTTGAATCCAAATGTGCAAATGGAGGAAATCCCATGATCTTCCTTGTGAAGCTGATTTTCACCTACAGAAAAAGTCTCTTGATAAATTTGCTTGAAACTCTTCCAAAAAATCGGGCGCAACATACGGAAATTTGGGGACCGGTATATTGGATTGTAATTAGCAAACTCCAACTTGTGTAGTGTTTGCTATTTTTTTGACAATCCTCCGATGCGTCCCATGCATTGGTCCGGAGGTACACTAATTTGCACGGACTCATTGCATCTGCTCGAAACATTTCAATGATTTTATTTTCTCCTACAACTGCTAATTTGTATGAGAGATGCTGCGCGAACACATGCACTAGGAAATAGTAATGTCATATTGAAAGGCTCGGGCTCTTTTTCTAATAGCGTGATACAACTTGTAGTAACTTGAATTTCCAAAACATTGAACCATAACTTGTCTCACTGCAAAAATAATTCAACCATTTCATATTCACAGATGAGCGGATTAGATATTTTCAAGGATCATATACTCGAACTCGCTTGTTTAGTGACTGACGAACACTTGAATGTAAAAAGTACGGATTTCCACTTGATAATACATCAACCAGAAACGATTTTGAATAGTATGGATGAATGGTGCACAACGACTCATACATCTGTAAGTACGAAAGTCTTCCCAATTGGGAATATGTAGAGATTTTCAGAATATCAATTTTTGCAGTATTCCAACGAAGATATAATATCTTTCTCTGATAGAAGGGGCATCCCAGAAACTCAGATTGACCCCTCGACGATAAAACGAAAATTGGAATGTCTTATAATTTTCAGAGGTAAGGGCAACAAAATATAACATTCCAATGGACTATGCGGAAACATTCCACCTGATATCTTTGAAGAAAAATCGCATTGAAAAAATATAAGTCTCATATGCTCTGATCAAAGTAAAGACACGTCCACAAATTATCTCACACGAATTCCAAGATTTGTAGACCCTGTTACCCCTATGTATTCTGCTACATTCTCATCGACACCCCCACTCTCCTTTTTTCGAAGAAGAATTGGTAAACTTCTAAAATCTATCAACTCCGAATATTTTTGATGAATCCATCAATATTGTATGAGTTAGTGAATGATAGTTGCCATTCTTATATAGGAAATCGATCCTTCTAACAGGAGAAGGAAATGAAAACTATTCAAATCATTTATATTTAGAACGATTCTTTAAAATTATAAATAATGCTTTTTCCAGAGTGGTCTGATTGAGGCGTGTAGAAAGAGTTCCATAACGTTGGAGAGTGCGGAACAACATCTTCTAACATTTTTAAAACAATATGTACCAGAAAAAGGCTGTCCATTGGCTGGTAATTCAATTTATATGGATCGACTTTTTTTGAGGAGATACATGCCAATTGTTGATGAATACCTTCATTATAGAATTATTGATGTTTCGACAGTGGACGAACTTGCTAGGTGAATATTTTGGATTTTTTTTCTAGTCAACAGTTTTTTTGTTCTTTCATTGTTGATAGTTCATCAAATTTATTTATTTTATATGAAAAGTATTGAAGTACACCAAAAAAAAAATTGAAGTAGAAGATATGGTTTTCTTGAAACTTAGATTTTTCTTGAATTATTGTACTAACAAAATATAAAATTGAGATAATAATGTAACTAAAAATGGGAGTGCAGGTTATGCCTTCAAATAAGATGAATCTCTTCGCTGGTACTGAGCACTGCGATACTCACCCAAACGCAGATATAGAAATACACATCTTTTCTGCCCTCCGGCCGGAAAGTGCAACTTCCTGGCCACTGCACTAAACGAAGTTGTCACTTTCCGGCTGCGGCGAGCAGAAAAATAGTATACACACCTTGGCCAGTAAAAAAGAGAGCTTCAGATCACATCTTCGTCAGCCTTGGCTTCGTCTCGGCCAACAATTACATGTGATCTGAGACTTTTCTTATTTTACTGATCTAGGTATGTAATGTACTATTTTTGAGCGTTGTGGAATATTCTAAGTCATATTCCGATGAAAATTCAATATTGAAAAATATCACGGTTGTATAGTTTCCATTCGAAAGCAAAAGTGTCAATTCTTTATGGACTTCTCAATTGATAAAGTTCTTTCCTATTTTTAGCTTGAGCCGGAAGAACAATAATTTTCTTTTGTTTTTAGGAGGTGGGACTCTCCAATGGCAAAGTCGATGCCAAAGAAGCAGCGTTTACATCGAGCTATTGACGATATACGTGAAAGCATCGAGCAACTTAAATACTATAGATCAAATTTCTTCAGAGTATCAAATTAATTTGCATACACGTAATATCAGGAGGATTAAAAACATCAGTATTCTATTTTTTTACAGAAAATAATTTTTTTTTTACTTTTCTTCAATAGGTAATTATCTAAGCCGAGTTCGGAGGTCGATGTCGATGTCGAAGTCGATGAATTCAATTTGGTGTTATAGGTAAAGCTAGTAATCCAATAACTAACTAGGACACAATCAGTGGAGACTGATATATCACATTCATCATATAAATTACAAAATTATCTTATGATCATGAGAGAATAGAACATTGTGCACCAAGGGCGAAAGAGGAGGAGATTTGCCAATTTAGCGATTCTTCCCCTTGTGAAGGCTTCTATTTCGTCTGTGCAGTACATATTGCTTCTTATCTCAACCTCAGTGGGAGATTCGTCTCTTTTCAGATCGGGCTAAATCGTTTGATTCTCCAAATTCATCCAGCAGGAAGCATCTGGAGAATTATATGAGAATTTCGTATCCTATGAAATCAATGTATTTTTCATTCTCGTTTCATTCTCCTCGATGTAGTTATTTCCTAAGATGCATCGAGGAGGATAAAATGAGAATGTTTCTTAGTGCTCGTTTGGTGCTCTTTGAGCTCTCCTCATCTGATGATCATCTTCAAATAATGATGACAGATCAATCTGAGAATCTGGAGTATTAAAGGAGATTTGATGGAAAACAGTGAGGAGGAAACGAGTTCTATTTCTCGAAGGAGAAGCAATGGAGAACCATGCAAGCTCCAAATTTTCGACTCGGGATATCTCCTATCATATTAATGTATTTTGAGTGCTCGTTTCCTTCTCGATGTAGTTATTTCCTAAAATCCATCGAGGAGGATGAAATGAGAATGTTGATGACAGCTCGTTGAGTCCTCATTGAGCTCTCTATTATTCAGATTGTAGGATGGGTGGGGGAATTTCAATATTAAAATGGTAAATCGAAAATGGTCAATTTCCTATTAATTTTTAAGAGGCAATTTCAGATCCGTAAGAGGTGGAAATTCCTCATTGAATATAATCGATGCTCGAAATTGCCATCTTCTACAAATTTGAAGGAATCTTTCAAAAATTAACGTAGAATGTTGGCGAAGTACCCCAGTTCACCATTCCAACTAATAATTTGATTAGTCAAAAGAAAGGAACAGAAAAATAACAAATATGGAATCTATTCTTCTCATCAACTATTATAGATATTCCATCACAAGTATCAATACATTATGAGTATGTATTTATAGACTCTATGGTAATGAGAGAACGTGGAGAATCAATTGAGGATGAAAAACGGATCCTCAGCCGTCGGAGTATCGAAGGAGATTCATCCGAGGAGGAGGAGCAGTAAACGAATTTTATTTTGTGGTTGGAGAAGTAAACGAGAATCAAATGAGTATCAAAATTTCTACTCGGGAAATTACAGAAAACCGTTAACTGCAGAGTCGTGCCAGTTCGAGATAGAATCCAATTCCCATCCGAAGAATCAGTATTGGTAGTGATCATTCTATAGTTCAATGTTTGGAATAGTTTGATCTATTTACCCTCATCCCTTTGAGTACATTACAGCCCCCATTTTGCAACTCATTGACAGCTCCTTCCATTTCTGCTGTGACCCGAAGTAACTGGTCATCGGGCCTAACGAGTTGCTAGGCTACTCAAATGCTGAATCCAAATATCTGCGGCAAAATTCAAAGGAAGGAGAGTTTGCCACTGATGCTCAGGTGAGCACTCCACCTGTAGTAATCCACCCTGATTGGTCTAGGAAATGGCGGCGGGTGGAGGTAATAACAATGAATCCTCAACACAGCTCGTTCGAGAGCATTAACACTTCATTTTAGTCATAGAATATTGGAATGAAATCTACATTTAGATTTTACTTGCATCTTCGTAATTATGAAGAAAATAGAAGTTTGTAGTTTTACGAAGGACGAACTAACTTATTGTCGAGCCAGCCAAAGAAAGAATATCAGAAATGTTCGGCTTCTATACAGCAGTATCCATGTAACTGTATTTTGTGAAATTTTTAATAGAAGCAATTATCCAAATGTTCGTAATTCGTTTGCAGGTGATTGTAATACACTTATTACTGTTTAAGACTGGATAGTTCAATTGTAAGTCAATAGAATAAAATGAGCATGAAGTTAGACGGGAGTATTGTTAAAATTAATAATATTTCATTCTTCTTTTTTTCATTTTGTGCCAAATCGTATGTACTTTCTGGAAAATCGGAAAGTGTTGGGTCTGGCTCTCAGGTGGCCGTTGGCGAAGCTGTTAGCAATGCATGCTCACTATTATACCGAGCGCATGCAGCCGATAAAAACTGAAAATTCCTCGATAAAGTAGATTCTTCTGAATATGGTCGGTCGAATTTATTTGATAATAATTGAACAATTAACTTCCAAACAATAAAAACTATATAACAATAATTTTCAAACAAATCACAAGGGATCGTATGATTGCCAGCGGAAGCTGGCTAACTTTCGTTGTTAATCTAACTCCGGCCAAGTCCATGTTTGCAGGCCCGAACGCTCTGCGTATGTATTCCCTACTGAGCTTCCCCCTTACTATCCGTAATACTACAGTATGATCTTTCCATATTCAATTATTTACCATCTATACAAGTTATTATTATCATTATGGATGATAGTCTTATTTTTATCCTCATGTTCATTGCTATTATCACTTGTGTCCGGAAAGTTTTTTATTTTACACAATTTATGAAACCAATTTCTCCTCATAATTTTTATCCTGTTCCGAATAGGCGAAAGCAATCGCTTCCATTATTGATGAAAAAAATCTAGTTGGAAAGATCGCAAAAGAACGAAATATATAGTAAGAGTACTATTTATGGTCACTGTGTCTTTTTGGAAAATTACTCCTGGAAGAAGCAGCTCCAAAATTCGACTATGATCAAGATCTGCCATTGTCTTTTCCTACCAAAATGAAATATTTGTTTTGCTTCCGAATAGAAGCTTTGTTTTCACAATTTTCTCGAAATTCCAATTTTCATTGGAAACAACTCAAAATGATCTGAAACGTAGAGAAATCATAACCAGAAAAAAAGTAGACATGTATGTGTGTACGTCTGTCTGTACGGCCCTACGAATCTCTATTACTTGAGAACGGAGAGAGATAGGAATCTGAAATTTCGGCAAAATATCAGTTTTGATGGAGTGAATGTTCCATACAAATTTCAGCAAGATCGGCTAGATAATTCCGGTCAAAATTTTACACAAGAATTGTATCCATAAAATCTAACTCTTGACAAATTTCCATAAATTTAAACCCATTATTGCATAAGTTAGTAATTTTTTTGTGCTGTTTCTTGAAAATCTGATTTATCGATGATAAATCAATGAATAATTGACTTGAAGGCTTCAAATTGGTTCTGTATATACAGTCTCAGATGAAGATAGTTGGGATTGAATCTGGGGCATATCGCCTGAACGGTTCTCGAGTTATTTTGAATTGAAGTTTTCCAATAATAGGCTGCACTTTTCCAACAATTCATACGATTTCATTGGCGCAAAACTCAAAGAATTCGGCTTTATGAGTCGAACAAACCGTCAATTTTTGAATTTTGAGATAAAGTCCTTCGCTTATTATATTAAAAAATGTAGTTTTTTCTCAATATTCTCAAAAAATGCATTTTCTTCGACTCTGTTTAATCAACCCATATACTTTTTATTTGGTTTCCTGAAAGAACACACTTTTCCCTTCAAGATAAGCCCCTACTCACCTTCGTACGAGAATCAACAACAAAAATAAATTTGATCATAAAATGGTTATTTATCAAATATGCATGGGCTGAAAAGATAAAATGATGCGCAAAAAACATCATTTTCTGTTCTTCCAGATTATTTCAAGGAATTTCTGTTGAAACAATTAATGTTAGAAATTTTGATGTTGATATAACTTCCATTCGGCAACTAAGATGAAGTAACATAATTATGGACTCATGCTCCACACACTAGAGTTCATGATCGGTCTCTCATTATCAATAGATAATTGTCACAAGTTGAAGAAGAATATGAAAACTGCGACACAATAACATTAGTCGATTAATATATTAATTACGTAATATATTTCATAATAATTTAGGACTTTTATGAATGCCAAATCATCCCCTCCCCCAAATATTTCAGTGGAGAGATACTTTCTCATATTCACGCATTAATGATAGTTTTTATGTTAAAGTCATGACTTCAAAAACTTCCTTGCTAATTCAATCATCGCAACTCGTTGCTTTTTGTTTGACTGTAATTTTGCAGTTCGCCGCCGCAGAAGAGTGAAAATGTTGTAATTCTTGTAGATCACGGGGAGAGAAACAATGTATACTTAGTTGTGAATGCTTCACAATCGTATACCCAATTGCATAAGGTACCAGCAAGCCTATTCATTAGTGACTAGCAAAGTATGATAATCGGAAAATTAACGCTCGACAGGGCGTTATCTGAACCCGGAAAAAATGTATTCTAAAATATTTTTCAAGATATGCACGTGTATTCTGAAACATATATTCAACGTTTATGCGTTTCCCATTCAAAACCATTAATCTTAGGAAATAAGTTCAGATTTATTCAATTTTTTCACTATTAAAAACTAGTTAATTTAAACCAACAATGATGGTGTTCGAAAATACATTGTTGTACCCACGAACAATCTCATAACCTGCATTCCGAGGTGCATAGTTTTCCAGATATAGTCGTTAAGGAATCGATTGGAGTCTATTCGAATCCTTATGTGTTTGGAAGTTCACGACTACAGCGTCTGAGGCACACATCGTCCTTGTGTAGCGAGGGAACTCCCGCGAACCTTGTCGCTTATGCAATATTGTAGAAATATAAAGTCTTCGTGATTCCCAGACTTGTTTCTCTTCAATGAAATGGTCACGATTGAAGAAAATTATTAGTTGTGTTTCACATTTCAAGATTCTCATTGAAAGTTAATCACTGGCCTTTCTGTGTGTATAGAGAGTATCTTGAATTCCGACATTATAACCACTTTATCTGATAAGTTTTATAGCATAAGATATTGATAAAAATGCACATGGCGCACCCGTTCATTTTTCAATAAAAAACAAAGTAATTCCCCGAAAACTTTGCGAGAAACTGACATTTTTATCAATAACCTAGTTTTGCCGCTGCTTCTTCTAGGAGTACCAATCTTCCCTCCCCTATTGCAGTGATTGCAAATAGAGAAGTTAGTACTTGGGTCCCTCATTGCAATTGTTCTTGCGTCGTAATCTATCTGTATTAGATTTTGTCTTTTTTGGGTCATCCAATATTTTATCTAACACTGGCCAATAATACAAAACGCTTTGAACGTGTTCTCCTATTTTTTCATTTTTGATAATTTGTCGACCCTATTTCGTCGTTTTTGCGTCCCTTGCAATAGTATGCCTACTGATGACAGCACGATGCACGTTTTGTTCTTAATTCAGTGATACCAACATGGTTCTCAATAAATTATGTGAAGTGAAGGAATGCAGTCAACTTAAGAACAAAATATCTCACGAGAATTTGGTTTTTAGACAAAACCGTTGGGAAGGGGTGTGGCTTACATCATTATTTTTTTTTTTTAACAAACGGCTGTTCAATTTTTAAATTGAATGATCGAATATTGCCTATCATATGGTAAATATTGACGGGAAAAAAATCTGTGTAAACGGAGGCTCTGAATTACAAATAAGAAAACGTCTTTTTTTCGGAATTGTAGAAAAACCCGGTAGCTCTTGCGCGTGCACGACTCAAACGTGCACATGGCGCAAGACGCTCTCGCGTACTTTAATGAATTGGAGAAGAAGAAGGAGTTATTATGTCCTCCTAGAAAAAAAAATAGAAAGGAGAATTTTTTTAATGCTTTCATTGCCGACGACATTTACTATCTATATGAAACTGGATCATTCTTAAGCACATCAACAATCAATACGCAACTGAATGAGATTAATGTACTTGACGTAGTTAATAAAAATTTGTGATACAGTATTATCTTATGGTACGCTTGAATTACCTGTAGAATTGCATTCGCAGGTCCGTTTGTTTATGGTTTGCACAACGAAGAAAAAAAAGTTGATAAAAATAGATATTACGTATTGTTGTACTAGTGAAACACTCGACATCCGAAGCCGTGCAGAAGCAGCAATTTACATGGTGGGAGCCATGGCATCAGAGCCAAAGTCAACATTGACTCTTTCACTAGTACGACAATTGTTGCTCATTGTGTACTGACTTAGTCATGGCACCGCTCAGTTTATTAGACAACTTAACTATCGTTACCTTCTCATTGATAATTTTCTTCCTGATAGCCTCATTTTTCTGGGCTTATACTCATTATAAATTGACCTATTGGAAGCGTCGTGGCTTAGAACAGTTGCCAAATATAGATTTAATATTTGGTAATTTCAAAGATGCTTTATTGTTTCGTACTGCCCCGGGATGGCATCTCGGGAAGCTACATCATACTGCGAATAGTGAATCGCCATTTGTTGGATTCTACATATTCCATAAGCCATGTCTTCTTCTACGAGATCCTGAAATCATCAAGCAGATACTTATTCGTGATTTTGAGAATTTTTCTGATAGGCACTTTGCTGGTTCACAACAGAAGGACAGTATTGGTATGAAAAATTTATTTGGTTTGAGGAATCCGGCTTGGAAATATTTGCGAGCAAAAATAACACCAGCTTTGACTAGAGGTAAATTGAAACAGATGTTTCCTCTCATGAATGAAATTGCGGAGAATATGATAGATTATTTGAAGTGCCAAAAAATGGATTACAATGGTAATAGAATCGTCGATGCTCAGGAGCTTAACTACAAGTATGCCACTGATCTCATCGCTAGTATTGCTCTTGGGACAAAGATGGATTCTTTCAATAATCCCGAAGGAGAGTTCACTAAACATGGTGAGAATTGGAAAGAAGAAAGCACTCTTTTAATCAAATGTTAGACAGATGATCCTGGTTGATTCATTAGAAAATGGCATTGGAATTCCATTGGACATTCTGGTTGTTCAGTACTAATCCTATGAAAAAATTTACAATCTCTTGATGCATTTTTTAAAGCCAATCTAATCAATCCTCGCGGTTTTTTTGTTCTGCTATTTTCCATCATTCAACTCCACTACTTATTTACTCTCGAAATATCTCAAATTTTTTTCAGTATCGCAGTTCTTCCATGGATTTAAAAGAATGATAGCTTTGATCACAGTATTTTTCATGCCAGAAATAGTAGAAAAAATTGGAAACCAAATACTCTTCAATTCCACGTTTGTGAGGAAAGTTTTCTGGGATGCTGTGAATGAACGGGAAGAGTCTTGCTCCAAAAGGGGAGATTTTGTTGATTCATTGGTCCAACTAAAAAATGGAAAACAAAATCCTGTTTACAGTTGAGTACAAAAAACATGAATCGGATTTAAAAAAATGATATAGAGACTAAGAACATTAACTTTCTCCTCTCTTCCAATTTAGAATTTGAAGGTGAGAATCTCTTATACCAATCAGGAACATTTTTTTCTGGTTTCGAGTCCAGTTCAACGACTGCTTCATTCACACTGATGGAATTAGCAAAAAATAGGGAATATCAAGAACGCGCGAGAGAAGATATTTCGAGGGCTATCAAAAAACATGGTTGGAATTATGAAGCCATTAATGACATGAAGTATTTGGATCAATGTATTGCCGAAAGTATTAGAGTGCATCCTCCTGTTTCTACCGTTGATAGAATCACTAATAACAGATATAAAGTAAGGATATTACTTAAAGAAATTTAAAATAACAACCACCCACTTATTATTCTCGATAATTAACAATGCGGCAACCACTGATTAAATGAGTCATTCCCTGCACTACGAAGCGAGGAAGGATAGTTGTGACATCCGAGGGAGTGCATTAGAATTACTGCAATTTTGACTCCTTGGAAACCTTATCTCTTGAATTTTCAAATTAAGGCATTGACGTCGATCCGCAGATTAAAATTTTTCTAATTAATGCACCTGCCGATTGGTAAAATGAATAATTGAATGCTTAACTATCATTTTGTGCAGATACCAGGCACTGATATTACTCTGGAGAGTGGCACACCAATTTATATTTCACTGTATGGACTGCAGGGAGACCCACGATTCTTTGCAGATCCAGAAAGCTTCAATCCTGAACGGTTCGGAATAGGAAACGAAATATCAGAAGCTTATATACCATTTGGGCTTGGTCCGAGGATGTGTATCGGTATGGCATACTTTTCTAACTATGAAATTGATACTCCCTCTCAATACTTTCGTTTTTGTGCCACCCACAGTTTTCTCTGACTCTCCAATAGCCATTTCATGGAAATGGAATGGATACATTCATTTATTCTAATAATATCTATTGGAAAATTTATTCACTATAGATGTACTCGTTCATTGAAGTCCAAAATGATTAATTTAAGAAATTTGTTTACAAAACAATTATTTTCCCTCACAATCTTATCCTTTGGCACGAATTAGATATTTGGAATTGATGAAACTGACTATTAATTTACAACGAATGAAGATATAAGTTTATTAGAGCAATTGCACCCTTTCCTGTGCTTCAATAGAAATATTATCTCATATGTATAGAATATTGAATTCACCAATTGCGGTGTTTGAGTTTTCAGGAATGAAAGTGGGACAATTGCACGCAAAAGTTGTATTATCAACGATTTTGACAAACTATGAAGTTTATCAAAGACCAGAAGATGAGAGCGAACTTGATCCACGATCAACTTTCACAGCAGCTGCCAATGGAATTATTTTGTCCTTCAAAAAACTATGAGCCTGATAGTTCTGTATAGTATATGGATTCTTGAAGAATAAAGATACAATTATTCTATTGAGTCGCTAATAGTATATATTCTGATGTTGTATACCTCTATATTATCCATATAAACCCAGGACACGACACGTATTATAATATTCTATTTCCATATATTTACTGAATGTCGCCACTAGTTTCGCTCATCCGTCACGGTTAGTAGTCGCCATTAATACAATTCAAGTTCCCATCCCCCGTTCAGTCCATTTCATGCTCCTACCGATGACGTCATATGTCTATGTTTTGAGTGTTCTAACTGAACAGTTTTATCATTGTGCTCTCGACCCTATCCAAAATGCAGTAAAGGAAAATTCATTTTCTTTAGTTTTTTATAATATCGCCCAAAAGTTAGATATCGGTCAGGAGTTTCACTCCTAACGCGTGGCGATCCACGCGGCCACTTTCTTCAACTACAATTAGAATTTTTATCTCTCAAAAAATCTGAAAAACTGCGCATTGCTTATGAATGAATCAAATGAATAGGATTCCATATCACAAATGACGAAAAATTGAATTCGAATACATTTTTCAAGATCCAATGAATGAAAATGAAATTCTACTAATCAATAATTATTTCTTTATTCAAAATCTTTGAATTACATCCAAATTGATGTAGTTAAATTCCGAACTGGCTCCTCCTCTACCGACTTTTACATTATCCGAAGACGAACGCCAACACTTTCGCCTAGTAAAGATGGGGGACTCCCAGCTACTTCGCATATGTACCATCCTGCATCATCCGATTGAACATGACGAAGCATCAAGTAACCATTTCTAACTACTGCCCCTGAGGGTAAAGGTTTATTATTTCCACGCCGCCAATGAACAGAAACAGGTAAATGACCTTCATCATAGCAGTTCACTATGACCGTAGAATCTGGAAAAATCGGTCGTGGATATCGTGGATGAATTTTCAAATGGACTTCACCATGATCCACTGGAATTTCAAAAGGCTCTGCAATTGATTAGTTCATAATGCCGAATTAATAAACTGCATTTTTTATCCTCAATTTCCATGAAAAAATTGAACTTACTTGCTGCAGTCACCAACTTCTTCGTCTGACTCTCCAAGTACGGTTGATGAGCTGGTATTTGAGATGATTGCACTTCTAGATTGAATTTCACATGTTGACCTGGCATGGATGATGAGTAGCCACTGGCTTCACAGATGTACTCCCCTGCATCTTGCAGCTGGACTCTTTCAATCCTCAACCGACCATTTACGACTTCTGCTCGTGAAGGTAAAGGCAGATTGTTGCCTCGTCGCCAAGTGACAGGAGCACGAAGATCACCCTCATCACGACAGTCGAAAATCACATGGTAATCTAAACGAATAGAAGCTAAAGTTATACTCCGTCTGTTTAAAAAATATTGACCGTTTGGAAGTAAATTGCTAATGGATTAGCAGATGGAACTATGGGCATACCAGCAAAATGCGATTGTCCATTTGTTTTTTCTTTATGGAGAAATGAGTTATAAAAAATACTCACTTTCCGGAACTCGTTGATTTTTTGGATAAATCTTAAAGTCAAATTTATTAGGCCCAGTTGATTCTGTAAAAGATTAGTCGATAATTATAGATCTGATAAATTCCTTATCTCATCTCTTATTTCCACTACAAATTTATCGTCACAAATGAATTATTACATTATTAATTTACCGTATTTATCTCTCGCCTGAGATTTTTCCACCTCGAGAGTATCCGCAGGCACCAACCTCTTTGTCGGAGTCTCCAAGTAAGATTCATGAGGTGAAATTTGAGATGATAGTACTTCTAGAGTGAACTTCACATGTTGCCCTGGTAAGGATGATGGGTAGCCATTTGCTTCACAGATGTACTCCCCTGCATCCTGCAGCTGGACTTTCTGAATCTTCAATCGACCGTTTGCAACTTCTGCACGCAAAGGCAGATTGTTGCCTCGTCGCCAAATGACAGGAGTATGAAGATTACCCTCATCAAGACAGTCGAAAATCGCATGCCCGTCTGAACGAATACATTTTATAATGAATTCCCAAAAAATTATTATTCCATTTCCGCATGAAATCTTAATAAACGTGAACATTTTCGATTTAAACTTGTTCGTTGCAAATCACTTACAATTATGTAGAAAGTCTGAAAATGATATTTAGAAAAAATGTCTGTGTGCTGTGTGGATTTTTTTTCTTCTGGGAAATGGTAAAACTTCAATCTGAAAATCTCATATTTTTACGGTATATCGTTTGTGATTAATGCTTTCGTGTCAGAAAGCATTAATCACATACATTTCATGCCATATTCTGGAATTGCGTAAATCTTTTTAGATTCCTCCAATACTTGTTTGTTTACTACTACATCCTGGGATTGTTAATAAACAACTTTGGGGAAACATTTTTTTTAATATGAGTGATTTTTCAGAATTTCAATGTCTTCATTTTTCAAAAATTTAAAATAAGTTCTCGATTAATTCGATACAGATTGAAGAATAATATAGACAATCTTGAAAAGTCAACATTGCTGAAGTGAAGTTTGAAACTTCTGTGAATTGAGAGAAATAGAGACATGAGTTATGCAAAATACTCACTTTCCAGAACTCGTCGGTCTTCTGGATAAATCTTCAGGTCAAATTTATTAGTCCCATTAGATGCTGTAAGAAAATCATTGATGATTATGAATCTGATGAATCCCTTATCGCATCTTTTATTTCCACTGCAAATTTATGGTAACAAATGAATTATTTCAGTATCAATTTACCATAGTTATCTCTCGCATGAGTTGGTATTTGAGATGATTTCACCTCTAGAGTGAATTTCACATGTTGGCCTGGTATGGATGATGAGAAGCCACTTGCTTCACAAATGTACTCTCCCGCATCCTGCAGTTGGGCTCTCTGAATCCTCAATCGACCATTCACGACTTTTGCTCGTGAAGGTAAAGGCAAGTTGTTGCCTCGTCGCCAGTTGACAGGAGCATGGAGATTACCCTCATCACGACAGTCGAAAACAGTATGGTGATCTGAACGAATAGATTTCATAACGAATTCCCAAGAAATTATGATTTGCCTCCGAATGGAAGCTCAACAAACATGAGCATTTTCGATTTGAACTTTTTTGTTGCAAATCACTTAAAGTTAGTAAATATTCATGTCTGCTGTGTGGATTTTGTTCTTCTTGAAAATGTTAAAACTTCAACCTTAAAATCCTTGCTTTTGGAACCTTCTTGCTTGGAATTCATTCAGTATTTTTCGAGATTTGATGAATTTTGGTTTTAAAAAATAAAAAAAATTCTCAAAAATTTCTCAACCGATTTTGTTCAGATTAATTCATAATATTTGATGTCATATTCTGGAACTGCGTAAATCTTTTTAGATTCCTCCAATACTTGTTTGTTTACTACTACATCCTGGGGTTGTTAATAAACAACTTTGGGGAAACATTTTTTTTAATATGAGTGATTTTTCAGAATTTCAATGTCTTCATTTTTCAAAAATTTAAAATAAGTTCTCGATTAATTCGATACAGATTGAAGAATAATATAGACAATCTTGAAAAGTCAACATTGCTGAAGTGAAGTTTGAAACTTCTGTGAATTGAGAGAAATAGAGACATGAGTTATGCAAAATACTCACTTTCCAGAACTCGTCGGTCTTCTGGATAAATCTTCAGGTCAAATTTATTAGTCCCATTAGATGCTGTAAGAAAATCATTGATAATTATGAATCTGATGAATCCCTTATCGCATCTTTTATTTCCACTGCAAATTTATGGTAACAAATGAATTATTTCAGTATCAATTTACCATAGTTATCTCTCGCATGAGTTGGTATTTGAGATGATTTCACCTCTAGAGTGAATTTCACATGTTGGCCTGGTATGGATGATGAGAAGCCACTTGCTTCACAAATGTACTCTCCCGCATCCTGCAGTTGGGCTCTCTGAATCCTCAATCGACCATTCACGACTTGTGCTCGTGAAGGTAAAGGCAAGTTGTTGCCTCGTCGCCAGTTGACAGGAGCATGGAGATTACCCTCATCACGACAGTCGAAAACAGTATGGTGATCTGAACGAATAGATTTCATAACGAATTCCCAAGAAATTATGATTTGCCTCCGAATGGAAGCTCAACAAACATGAGCATTTTCGATTTGAACTTTTTTGTTGCAAATCACTTAAAGTTAGTAAATATTCATGTCTGCTGTGTGGATTTTGTTCTTCTTGAAAATGTTAAAACTTCAACCTTAAAATCCTCGCTTTTGGAACCTTCTTGCTTGGAATTCATTCAGTATTTTTCGAGATTTGATGAATTTTGGTTTTAAAAAATAAAAAAAATTCTCAAAAATTTCTCAACCGATTTTGTTCAGATTAATTCATAATATTTGATGTCATATTCTGTAATTACGTGAATATTCTCAGATTTCTCCAATACTTGTTTTTTAAGTTCTCTCTAAGCATAGCATCAGAATGTGATTTTCCACTTGTTTTTTCTTTATGGAGAGATAAGTTATGCAAAGTACTCACTTTCTAGAACTCGTCGATCTTTTGGATAAATCTTCAGATCAAATTTATTAGTCCCAATGGATGCTGTAAAAAATCAGTCGCTAATTATGGATCTGATAAGTCCTTTATCCTATCTCTCATATCCACTACAAATTGATCATCACAAATAAATTATTCCAGTAGTAATTTACCATAGTCATCTCTCGTTTGAGATGTTTCTACCTCGAGAATAACTCTCACTCGTTGACCTGGTATCCGTAAGCGTAGATCAATACCTTGACAGATGTAGACTCCTGCATCCTCTTGTTGAACTCCATGAATCGTAAGACGACCACCTCCAACTACTACTCTTGAAGATAAAGGGAGATCGTCTTGACGAAACCAACTAATAGGAGCATGCAGTCTACCCTCGTCATGACAATCGAATGCCACGCTCGCATCTTGAATTAAATTTATTTTTAAATAAATTTTAAGGATAAATTTATACATTCTTGATAACGAAAACTCACTTTCTTGGATCACTTGGCTTCCAGGATAAACTCTCAAGTCTAGTTTAGAGATTTCCAAAAATTCTGTAAAAAGAAAAAGCAAAAGGTAGAACGAAATGACTATCTTTTGAAATTAATTTTGAATTAATGACATTGAATTTATAAAGTTAATATCGTTCTTCTTCAGTATTAATGAAACACTCCTAATATGAATTCATCAAAATAACTTTGAGATTCGATTAAAACTCATAAAAGAGTACCATTTGTTATTTATCGGCTCTCAGATATTTAAATGAACCCTTTATAGGGGAAAAAAATTAAATCGAATGGAGTATTCTCAAGCAGATTTCGTTGATTCTTTAACAGAAGAAGAAATTTAAGAATCTCGTTATTATTAAAAATTCGGAAGAATCATGAAAATTTTATTAATTCTCACCGTTTGATTCCGAGAGTGATGGTAGCACCAGCCAACTCCCAATTAACAATGAAATCATTGTAAACTCCATCGTAGAAAGATTAAGGTTTGAAAAACTTCACGGTTGCTTTTATAGCCCAGAGTATGATCACTGTTTGTTCTGTCTTATCAGTACCTATTTCCATATGTTCTAACTATATTTCTTGTTGAGCTTGGGTGCCGATCAATCTTGATCAAACAATGCTACGCGCTAAGGAATTTTTTTTTTATTTTCAACGATTCTATTAATAAATTCAAGATAAAATATGAAAATTAACTTCAAAACTATCAAAACACATTACATTTGTAATACCCCGAATTTCCAGTTTTCAACATGTAATTAGGTTTCTGTAACTCATATTGTGCATGTTTACTTAGATTATGGAGGGGCAGAAAAATGGAAGAGATCTGATCATGTGAAAATTAATTTTGCAGAAATTATCTAAATTCATGGATTTAAATATTCGTACGAGAAAACTGACAGATGCTGTTTCAATTCGACAGGAACGAAAAAGCGAAATTTTCACAGAGACTGCACTTTTTTCAAAATAATACAGAAAATGGCGCGGAATAGATGTAGCTGATCCTTTCGAACATGAAATGCGCCTTTTGTCTTACATTCTAACCTCTTTATTCATTACCCGGACATCCTCGTTTTGTTGTGATAAAAAGGAATCGGGCTCAAGAATAATTCATACTGTTGAGCTTATCAAAAGTCAGGAAACATAATAACAAGTCCCAGTGATAACTCGTAGTTATTCTCTTCAAGGATTCTCTTCAGCATGGCTTCATCAGCGGAAAATACGACATCGAGTGATGACTGGCTTTGTACTCAGACGAGAAGAAATCACATCGAGTTTAAGTGGACAATTAATCAATTTCATAAATTACCTCAAAAGGACGGAGAGCCAATCTTATCATCAGCTTTCCCTAATAACAGCAGTGAACAATGGATACTATTAATTTATCCAGGAGGCAACAACAAGGACGCTGCTGGATGGGTATCAGTTTACATTAAACCCAAGACGGATAAAGTGGTCGAAATTAAAATAAAATGTAAATTTTCCATCTCTCAGTTTGACGAAGCACGTGCAACAAGAGAATTTACTCATACATTCAAAAAAACAGGAAGCGCGGGGTTACCTGAAATTCGTAGAGATATCAAATCTGTTAGTGAACGATGATGGCATTACCATTCATTGTGAAATCGAGGAATTGGGAACTTATATTACTTCATCATTGCAGAAACATCTTCAAACATGGCGGTGTCATTCGAAGAACGAAAAAATCGAATAACTACTAATTTTCAATCACTTTATAAGGATCTCAAATACACCGATTTCACTGTTATTTGTGGAGACAAAACTTTTCCAGCACACAAGCTTATTCTGGCGAGTCGTTGCCCAGTATGTGCTGCAATGTTTGAGCATAAAGAGGTGGAGGAGAATGTAAAGAATGAATGGAAAATTGAGAACATTGGACCGGCTGTTGTGGAAGGATTGTTGGAGTTTATCTATACCGATGATGTTGCAGAGATTGGGGAATTGGCTCACGGATTGTTAGCAGCAGCTGAGGAATACGGATTGGAAGATTTGAAGGAGTTCTGCGAAAGAACTCTGTGCAAGACATTGAATGAGAATACTGCAATGGCGTTAGTGACCCTTGCCGATCTTCACAATGCTAATTACTTGAAGAAGTGTGTTATGCAGTACATTGTTGATAATCCTGAGATCGTTCAATTGAAGTCTTTCGAGTTGGTCGAGCTGCCCCTGCAATTGTCCAGGGAAATAATTCGTGCTCTCGCACTTAAAGCAAGGGAGAACCGTGGTAAATGAACAATGCAGTATGCAATTAGTATTTTTCATGCCCATTTGTTATTCATTAAGTATTATATGACGCCATATTCAAATAATTTTCATACCAATACTGCTCTTCGGTAGAATGTGGATTTATGTAAAAGAAAAATGACTATTTAGTTTTATCAATGTAATTACTTGAATGGAGAAAATCCAAAACAAATGTTAGAGGGTTGGAAAACCTTGGAAAATTTATTATTCATTTTTATTTTTCGAGAATATCTTCTAAGATTCTTTTCACGTTTCATTACAACTGTTGAACAGATATTTTATACAATGAAAATGAGAAAGATTTTCACATGATAAGCGATTGATGAGAAAATGTGAAAGTAATTAATGATTATAAAAGTTCTGGTAAAAAAAGGAATATAACTTATTTTCATTCCAAGAAAATTAATTCACTTATAAAGTAGCGCAGGACGACAAATGCAAGAATTACAAATTTATATTTTCTTCTTCTGTTCAAAGTTATAATTATAAACATTAATCTTATCAATAAGTTCTAGAGAGTAAAAGTTAACAAACATAAGGTAAAAAAATCATGAAGAAAACTAAAATTCGGAAAGACAAATATGTTTCCATCTCATCATCTGTTATTGCCCCTCCAATGAATTACTTAAAATGTTTGATTAGAAAAGAGAATTATTTCCGGAAATAACAATTAACACCAAAAACTCTCTGCATTATAATCTAAACCAATGAAGAATAAAATAAAAATAGCGTTAAATTCATGATTATAATAAATACTTGACTAATGCATGAGCGAAGAAATAGAAAAAGATTTTTTCATTCGTTTTCGATGAATATCTCGGAAATTAAGTGAAAGAGACAGCGATTTTGTACTTTTTATTTCTAGCAGCTCCTGAAATTCTCTACTCCAAAGAATGAGATCAAAATTGCTCTATTTCGCTTAGTTTTCGAGATATTTTCTAAAATTCAAAAGCATAAAAAATAGAATGATTTCATCCCTTCATAACACAATTCACAAAAGTTATTCATAGAGGATAAAAATATTCTAGGAGATAATCAAAGAAGGCGAAAGACTTTCTGGTAATGACGGGAAAGAACCGGCAGCGTGATTACCGAGCATAAGCTCTAATTTAACCGTGTTATTGCGAAGTGTCATTGCCTCATTAACATCACGGAGAAACGTGTTCATGTCTGCAGTCCCCATCACGCTCAACTCCTCAAGATAATTCGAATTTTTTATCAATTTTATCAAACCATCGTTGTTGACCCCGGGGCAATGATCACAGTATAATGATTGCACTTGTAGCATTTCTTCTATAGCACGATTGGTAATATTCGGCAAGCTATTAATCTGCAGATGTTTCAGGGTGCGTAGTTTTGATATGTCATCAAAACAGAGATCTGATAAATTCTCAAGATCTGGAAAAAACGAACGAAAATTACGTAGTATCATTCATTTTTTAAGTATATCTTCGAAACTAAACAAGATCGAGCATTTTATTTAAAGACCTTTTTTGTAGCTCTCGCAATTCTTTACGAAATGGATGGAAATGAAGTCACGCTATCTCGTTTGGTTTCCGCGATATTCCTTAAAAACAAATGATAAAAAATGTTTTCTTTGATACTAAGGAAGAGATATTGAAATATAAGTAAATTTTTAGAGAAACGTACTACTAATCGCAAGGAATCGAAGACAATCACAGTTTCTGACAATTGTAGACACATGATAATCGCTGATTTCCTTTGATCCATTTGCTAAATTCAGTGATTTGAGCCTTGTGAAGTTCTTTATGTCATCGATGCAGTTCAAAGGTACTTCACAGCCACTCAAATCCAATTCTGTCAAATTCGTCAAGTCTCCAAAGCCCCAAAGACTTTCCTCGTCAACAGTGAGATCCGTCAAGTCAAGGTAATGAAGATTAGAGAATTTGCAGATGTTCTGTAAGGGAAAAATGTGATATGTTGAACGCGAAATTAAGCGAGATAGAACAGTTTTGTCCTAATCCTTTCATGTAGAGAATTTCACTAGTTGTAAAACACGTTTCTACCAAAGATGTCAATATCTCGTTGTTTCCCAGATATTCTCCAAAAATAAATTAAAAAATATCCTCGTCTTGTTTCACCTCTCAATTTCTTGAGCTTTATGTGAGAATATCTTGAAAAGGATGCGAGATAGCGCAATTTTCATAGAATCCTTCTTTATAAAAAATCTTGAAGGCTACCAAAAAAGATTGAACCTCCGAAATTGAGCGAGATAGAACAATTCTTTAAATTCTTTAATTTAGCATTTGAAAATCAACAAAAAAACTCACAGCTGTAAGTCGGATCTTGCGTCCGTTCTCCAGACCTGTCATATGAAGAGATTTCAATGACCTTCGATTGATGTTCTCCAAGAACTCATCATCAATTGTATCGGAGTCAACAAAGTCCACGATGAGTTCCTTCAATTTCTGCAGTTTACTGAATAAAGTTGACAGTGTGTGAAAATAAAACGGCATCTGAGCTCGTGACTCTCCAGGATCGAATGAAATTTCAAGAGACTCAAGATTGAAACAGTGCTTCTTCACCAATTTCAGACGATGTATTTTGTCTCGACCACTAAAAATGTGTATTTCCTTTAAGAAACGACCGCATCTACGCAGAATTAAGTGTAACTGTCTTGTAGTGAAATCTGAGTAGAATATCTCCAGACCTTTTCTAGCAGCTTCGGGCCAGCCTAGCTTGCTGACCTGCGACCAGCGCTTGCATACTGAAATTAATAATCGAAGAAATTAGTTTCACTTAGCCTCGCTACTGAATTCGTTCAAGAGAATGACTGATTTACCTCTTTCAACATTTAATTTGTCTGATATTTCGAGAAAAGAGAATATCTTCATTAAGCAATCGTCCGAAAGATTGTTAATAAATGGATTTTCATAGTAATTTAGATCGTTATCCATTATTTCTCCCTTATCTCTCTTTATAATCGTAATCAACTTTGGTTATGACAGAAGTAATGACTGTTGTGATTTGGAAAACATTTGAACTTTGACCCAGAAGGAGCCAGAATTAAGGGAAATAAGTGGGGAGCTCATTCTATCGATTTTCCTGAATTTCCTAGAATTTGAGTATTTCCAACGAGAACAGTGAATTAAAATTTATGTATGGGAATCAAATATTTCGTCATCATCTTTCCATAATTCTGAAAATATAGAGAAAAAATTGGTACAAAAAGAGAAAATTTTGACGAAACCAGTAGCGAAATGTAAAAATGATAAATATTTGTTTTTACTTATGTTTTAGAGAATATCTCAGAAACGAATGGAAATATGACCCGTTTGTACCAATGCTTCTTCACAGCTTTCGAATTTCCCTTCAAAGATGAGGATTTTGACAAACTTGCTTTTATCTCGCTTACTTTCCAAGATATTCCGCTGAGAATCATCATAAAAATTAGTCGATTTGTCCGGTTTTATCTTTTCATTACCGAAGTATTATTCAGATACTATTACAAGAAATATTTCGTGTATTTCATTAATTCTTTTATAAGACAATCATTTTCATAAGTCAATCTTTGCTTATGGCAAAGTTACTAAATCTAAATCCGATGAAACTCGTTCTATGATGTTCTCCTTGAAATAATTTAGTAGCGAGCATATAGAACAAAATTATTTTCTGGAAAATATTGCGAAAATTGAGCGATTTGGAGTAATAATGCTGCAATACTTTTTCGCAGTTTTCGAGATTCCCTACAAAAATGGATCGGTAGAGAAGGGCGTATCTCGTTTACTTTCGATGGAGGCGTATTTCTACGAGCCCCTAATTATATAATTAAAGCGACGGTCACCTAATGATCACGTGATAGTGATTCAATGAAAGGAAATTGGAAAAGAGAAAAATTAATAGTAAAAGTTAATATTCCGGACTCAAATAAAGCATTCATCAAATTGCACTGAGAATAATAATTACTAGTACATTTCTAAAGATTTCAATCAATTTCAATAATTTGATTTAATCTTCATTTCTCAGAGGATATCGCGGAGACATCGTGCGATACCGCAATTTTTACAAATAGAGCGATAGCGATAGCGAGGTTCTCTGTTCACACAAAAACTTGTGGAATGCCCTGAGTCAACATCACAAGCTTCCACCACTTCTTCCACTATTGGATGTATAAAATGAGAAATTTCGGAATTAAATTGCTTTAATTATTTTTATTTTTATTGCATTAATAATTTTATAGAGTAATAATATGATTCGCTATTCATATATCAGTGATTTCCATTGATTCATATTCATTTATTCATTTGTACTAAATGATTCCAGTAGAATAATTAATTTCCTTAGATTCATTTAGCTTAAATCAGATTGTTCTTCGATTCTCATTCTATTTTATTTTTTTTCAACAGAATCGTTTCCTTCAAGAAGATCCATTGCCATTATGATTTGAGACATTTCTGAAAGTTCATCTTAACTTTATTTTACTCATTTCTGTGTGAACAAGTATATCATGAATTTGTTAATCAAAACTTCATCGGATGATGTAGAAGGCAAAAATAATAGAATTTTTAAGAATTTCACAATTTATCATCTAGTTATTCTTTCTACAAATATTGTCACAATATAATTCAAGAAAATTAACAGTGAATTAAGGAGGTATTAACATAGTAGAATTAAATTATTAATTACATTAAGTATACAAATTTTTCATTCGTAAAGGTATAGACTCTATCAAAATTCCTAAATTATTCACTGACCTCATTCATTTATTCACTTGTAGTTCTACCGATGCACAAAAATCCGATTTTCTGCAGCAAAATTGATGCCAAAACCACGAACTTTCGACCAGGGGATGAAGGAAAGGTATTTTTTAGTGCTTCTGCACGTGTAGATGCATTAATATCTCCCATCATTCATATAAATTCATTGGTATGAATCAAGAAACCCACCTCTGTTGATTCACACCAATGAAACTATATGGTAGCGTATCGGGCTGCGCGTGCTGCTGAAGGTCAAAAGATAAGTATCTATATTTCGGGAAAGAATTTCTGCCTCCATTACTTTCTGTTGAATTTCCCAGAAAATTTATTCAACAAAATAATTGAATCCAATTAGTATACAATTACATCAATATAAAATAAGTAGAATAGATTCAGTGTTTCGTCAGTGTTAGAATATCTTTCCAACAATTCATCAAATAATATAATTATTAATTGCAATAAGTATACAAATTTTTCATTCGTAAAGGTATAGACTCTATCAAAATTCCTAAATTATCTACTGACCTCATTCATTTATTCACTTGTAGTTCTACCGATGCACAAAAATCCGATTTTCTGCAGCAAAATTGATGCCAAAACCACGAACTTTCGACCAGGGGATAAAGGAAAGGTATTTTTTAGTGCTTCTGCACGTGTAGATGCATTACTATCTCCCATCATTCATATAAATTCATTGGTATGAATCAAGAAACCCACCTCTGTTGATTCACACCAATGAAACTATATGGTAGCGTATCGGGCTGCGCGTGCTGCTGAAGGTCAAAAGATAAGTATCTATATTTCGGGAAAGAATTTCTGCCTCCATTACTTTCTGTTGAATTTCCCAGAAAATTTATTCAACAAAATAATTGAATCCAATTAGTATATAATTACATCAATATAAAATAAGTAGAATAGATTCAGTGTTTCGTCAGTGTTAGAATATCTTTCCAACAATTCATCAAATAATATAATTATTAATTGCAATAAGTATACAAATTTTTCATTCGTAAAGGTATAGACTCTATCAAAATTCCTAAATTATTTACTGACCTCATTCATTTATTCACTTGTAGTTCTACCGATGCACAAAAATCCGATTTTCTGCAGCAAAATTGATGCCAAAACCACGAACTTTCGACCAGGGGATGAAGGAAAGGTATTTTTTAGTGCTTCTGCACGTGTAGATGCATTACTATCTCCCATCATTCATATAAATTCATTGGTATGAATCAAGAAACCCACCTCTGTTGATTCACACCAATGAAACTATATGGTAGCGTATCGGGCTGCGCGTGCTGCTGAAGGTCAAAAGATAAGTATCTATATTTCGGGAAAGAATTTCTGCCTCCATTACTTTCTGTTGAATTTCCCAGAAAATTTATTCAACAAAATAATTGAATCCAATTAGTATATAATTACATCAATATAAAATAAGTAGAATAGATTCAGTGTTTCGTCAGTGTTAGAATATCTTTCCAACAATTCATCAAATAATATAATTATTAATTGCAATCATATTTTGAGGAATAGCCCCAAACTGGTGAGTAAAAATCATTTCTTTAAAGAAATACTAGATTAAAACGCTTTTATGCCAACATCAATTATGTCCTTTCCAAAGGACCTAATAGTGTGCGTATACAGATAGAACATATTTCCTCCAAGTGAAACTGGACAAATATCATTGGGCCTAGTGTAAAAACACACAGTGTACAACGACATCTCGAGCTCCGGGGATATTCCTACCAGCATTGTCAAATTCTGCTTGACAATATCGCCCATTTTCATATTTACTTTCAGCAGCCATGCTTTCTGTAAATAAAAAAATATAATTAAATAATGTCCCATATTTCACTTCTGATGTTTTCTATTATAAAAATTGCTCGATTCCAGTTTCCAAGATATTTTAAAAGAAAATTGATTTATCTTCTTAATCTCTTCAACTTCTAAATTTCGTCATGACTTTTCCAGAAATATCTCGGCAACTACATAAGATAGTGTAATTTCTATCTAATGTATTTTTATAGAGAATTATAAGAGCTAAAAAAATGATTTCTGGGAAAATATTCCTATCTCGTTTTATTTCCCAGATATTTTTGAAAAAATGGATAAACGACGAACAAAAAGCAATTTTCCTCATAATTCTATTAGTATTTTGTTGATGATCAATATACCTCGGCAACATTTCGTTCCTCTGTATACCCCATGTAATCGATGTCCCCTGTCGCCTCTTTGTGATGGAAGTAGATCCAGTTTTGTGCGCCTATCAGAATTTTCTCTGGATAACGCTCAGCGAGAAACACACGCTCGAAGCCAGAACTTGATCCCTCCATTTTATTGAACCAGATATGTCGCAACGTATCTTTCATTTCAAAGTCATCAGATTCAATGTAGTATTTGGTCGCCAGCCATTTCATTGCAGTCAACATCGTATCTGTATTCGTGAAAGTATCCAAAAGTAAACTCTCTTCTCTCCTCGTTTCTAGAGTGGAATTCTCCTTGATTGTAGAATTGAATTCGTAGTTGTCGAACATGTTCTTGAATGCTTGAATCGTTGGTAGGTCGTACAAGTCCGGAGAAATATACATCAGCCTGAAAATAATTATGAAAATAGTGAATTCAGTTGCGAAGAAGTAAAACAGGATAATTCGATTCTTTTGAAAATATCTTGAAAGCTTAGTGAGATACGGTGATTTTGCTCTATCCTTTTTCGTAGCTCTTGAAATTCTCTACGGAAGAGCACTCCACGAAAATCGCCCTATTTCACTTAATTTCCCAGTTATTCTCAGGAATCTCTCAAAATCATAATCGAATAGAAAACTCACGGTTGTAGTGCTTGATCGGTGATATTCTCGCCCGTTGATTTCCTCTGCACATTCAGAGTGATGTATTTCTTCAAGTCCATTTCCTCCTTTGCGAAGAGTAACTCAGTGAGATTCTTCAATTCCTCTTCAGAAATGTAATACTCGGGTGAAGCTACAGGGGCTTCAGTCGTACCAACATTTTTACCATCAGTATTGTTCCCCATATTAGATACAGGAGTAGAGCTGTTCATGAGGGCATTTGAACTTGGCGAATTTGGAGTGGGAGAAGCAACCCGAGACCCGATGTTGACACCAGCAGGACCCGTTGGGGGAGCCGCCGGGATCATCGGAAAATTAGCAGAGGGGCCAGATTCTGGTCGAATTGACGGATAGTTCCCTGGATTATTGGAGACGCCCGATGGACCTGGATAACTCCCTGGATTATTCGGCACATAAATCCCTTGTGCTGCATTTACATTTCCCCCGGTCGGTTGATCACTCGGTCCATAATTATTAGTGATTATCGTCGTATTATTCACAACGGAAGTACTTGATCCTGCGGCAACTGTCGGTTGAGCTGGAGAACTCGAGCTGTGGTAGTGGTGATATGGTGCTCCATTGATGATTCTATTGACGCCAGCGTTTATTGTGGAGTAAACCAGCGCCTCTTTCACTAACTGCCCAATTCCAGGGCCCGAGCTGCTCTGACTTGGTAAAATTATCGTCTGAGGTACGTATGATCCACCTGACATTGGAGACTGGCCGTAACCTGGTTGATTCGGCTGAGAGTTCATGTGGTAGTGATTGTTAATTACTGGAGCACCGCTTGATGGGTGATAACCTCCGGGATATCCAGGCTGCATTGGATAGGGAGATCCTTGGCCATAATGGGGACTTCCCATTGAGGGTTGATGGGGTGATCCGAGAGGTGGGGAGTAGTGGGGACTTCCCAGTGCAGGTTGATGGGGTGATCCAAGGGGTGGGGAGTAGTGGGGACTTCCTACAGATTGGTGAGGTGCTCCATGGGGCATGCCTGGTGGTTGGAAACCGATGTGAGGAACATTTGGTATTGGCATGTTACTCGGATGGGAATTGGGGTAAGGCGCTCCTGGACGAGGATAAGGAGGTTGGGAGTTGGAGGGGTGGGAGGGGTGGGGGTACGGAACTGGGTATGGGGTGTGGCTATTTCCAGTTGGCAGGCCTAGTGGTGGTGATACAGGTTTAGCTCCTGGATTTGCCCAATCTGGGTAGGGCGTGTCTGAAAGAGAAATTTATACAAAAAAATCACAACTATAAAATTCTTCGAGAATATCTCGGAGACTAAGCGAGATAAAGCGATTTCGTCTAATTCTTTTTTATAGCCTTTGCAGTCCTCTGCAAAAATGAATTGACGTGAAAAGGATGTATCTCACTCATTTTCTGAGTTATTTGCAGAAACTTGGTGACAAAATTCAATTAATTTAATTATTTTTAGAAAGTGGATAAACTTTTTGTGTTTCAGGGAAGTTATGGGAGTGTTAACTTACTACTTGGATGTGGATGTCCGGTTCCGACAGGACTGCCGAGTGGAGGTGCTCGAACTCCCGGATTTGCCCAATCGGGGTGAGGGTTGTCTGTAAGAATTTCCGAGTTATTTGCAGAAGCTTGGTGGCAAAATTCAATCACTTTTTCACGGAATGTTAGATTTTTCATAAAGTGGATAAACTTTTCTGATTCAGGGAATTTATGGGAGTGTTAACTTACTACTTGGATGTGGATGTCCGGTCCCGGCAGGACTGCCAAGTGGAGGAGCTCGGACTCCCGGATTTGCCCAATCGGGATGAGGGCTGTCTGTAAGAAGTTGGTTCATTAGATAAATTTGATTTATAGGGGAATTTTACTTATTCACATACTTTGGCTTGAGGGAACGTTGACTCTGCTGATCGACTCGTGGGGTGCTGATGGATTTGCTTGCTTATGATCATTTGTAGGAGCTGCAACTCGAATAAAAGGTTGAAAAAGCCATTTACATTCCGAACAACGGATTATTTTGATTATTCTTCATGAAATATGTAGGAAACTAAGCAAGATATAGCAATTCTTGAAAAAATCTTGAGGTAGCCATTGACATTCTCAAAAAAAAAAAATTATTCAAAATCGCGCTTTCTCGCTTAGTTCACGAGCTGTTTTCTGACAATTACAAAAAAAAATATATTTTTACATTTTAATGAATAAGAAAAAAATGTGGTATTCTTGGGTGATAAAACTGGGAGCATGAGGAAACTCATGCAAACACTTGTAAAAATAAAGTTCTTATCTGACCTGGTCGGGGTCGGCCTCCGCCTTCATTGTGGATGAATATATCACTGCTGTCTTTTGAACTCGTAGTTCCAGGTTTCGGTACTGGCTTCGGTGCCGTTGCAGGTACGTGAACAGGTGGATGATATACAGGGGTATGGACTGGCGGATGATAAACAGGGGTATGAACTGGTGGACGATGAACAGGTGTACTCCTCGAACCACCAGAACCATGAGAAGATCCTCTCGAACGACCAGAACTACGCGAAGATCCTCTCGATCGTCCAGCTTCAACTACATCAAAAGACATTGACGTAAGAACTTAATGAAATTAAATGAATCAGGTTTATGATATCAAGATAAGAATTTCATAACTTTCTCCAAGAATGGAAATGACGTTTATTTCAATTGAGAATTAACAAAAATTTGCTACTCCTCAAATTATGTCAAAATTCCGGATTTTTTTAGATAGATAAAGTTTTACCAAATAATCTCTATTGATTGATTTTCTACGTTAAAAACTTGTTGAGACTCCAAAAAGGAAAGTGACTCAATTTTTTAAAATAATATTAAAAATATAATTTATGTGATTTCATCAATTTTTCATAATTTCCTGGAATTTGCTCCACATTTTTGATAATTAGTATACAAATCACGTACCAATGATACCTAATGCAATCACAAAAACACAAATAAACACTTGGAACTTCATTTTCTTTAGCTGCAAAGTAAAATATACTCGAAAAATGAGGTACTCGACGCTGTGAGGCTCAAGTGGAACTGAGACTTCAGATCATTCAGATTTATGAATTATATTCCTTTATTTATCCTCATTATTATGAAATTTGGATTACTCATCGGTTTTTCTAGAATCATTTGTACTTTCTGTGTATTTAGATGTAAATACGCAGCTCAGTGATAGCTTTTCGACCTCGTTATCTTTTTCAGTGAAATGACGCCGATGGAACTATCAGAATTTCGATAAATTCATTTACATTTGATTAAATCCAAGTGTAGAGTAAATTATGATCAATAGTCAGTACACGTATTTTTTTTTATGAAGGTCATATGTTATTTGGAAATATTTTTGTGAAAGAGAACAGAATGAATGAATTTCTTGTTTATATTTTTTTCCTCGAGCATTGACCCAAGTGATTGTGATTTGGTGCAAAGATATAAGTTTCAGCGGCTAATGTTTCCGCAAAATGTTTTTTTTAGAAAATCTGGAAAAGAAGAAACTGAAGTTTTCAGACAACTTGATTTTATTTCATCATCAGTTCTTTGAAGATATCTCAGAAACTGAGCAAGATAGAGCTATTTTCATAATAATCTTTTTTGTAGCCCTGGAAATTCTCTACGAAAAAGGTATCTATGAGAATTTTTGTATCTCTTTTAGTTTCAAAGATATTTAATAAAAAGTAATGGTGAAATAAAATTGATTTGTCGAAAAATTTTATGGTAGTTGGACAACAAAGCAAGATCGCGAAATTTTCTCAAAACGCTTTTTTCAAAATCTCAAAATTTTCTTGGAAAAATGTTTGTACAAATCTGCTTAGCTCCCAAGTTATTCTTCGAAATATCTCTGTAAATCTCGACTTCTTTTATCAATTTTTTTTTAAATAAAATTCTCAGAATGAATTCTTCTTTGTAAACGATTTAAAGAGTTTGACTGCTGGAAATTTCTCCAATCAATGAAACTATTGAAGAATTATAAAATTCTCATAAATTTAAAGGATTCTCTGGCTTTTTCAAATTCTCTCTTCTAAGGCAGGAAGGCGCTCATGTCGTTCGACCTAACCTAACGTTGCTTCACGTAAACAATAAACCCGGCAATGAGAAAACCGGCGACAAAGAGTACAGACGTATAGCCGGGGAAAAAACGTATTTCATACAATTTTTTGATAACTATTATAATCTGTGTAACTATTATCAGACGTCATAATAAGAAGGATAATCTCAAGAGAACAATTTTCTTCCAGCGAGTTTTCTCAAATAATGAATCTTTGCCCGCGTGATCTTATTATTATTCAGAATTTCTTTGCCAGCCGGACACGACAGGTATTATTCCGATCAATCATCATTCACCGCATTATCAGCTTTTCTTCAATATTCGATAATAATCTAATTGTCTTTACCCTCTCTTCTGTTGATCCAGCGCACTGTAAATGACTTTCACCAAATTTTCGCGGATTTTAATCCACGAAAAATTATCGTTTATCCTTCACAAGATCCGAAGGGGCTATCCACTAGTATTGGTCATGTCACATTCATTAATGAAAATGATGCTGTCAGGTAATTCTCGTTTAATATTATTAAGAAGAAAGAAAATTAAAAGTTAAGAGAAAAAAATCATCAAATTTTTAGAGACAAATTGATTTTACTTTATCCCACGTTTTTAAATATCTCGGAAATTAAGCGAAATGAGGCCAATTTTATCAAATGCTTTTCCGCAGAGAATTCCAAACATTTTACTGCACGCCGTGCGGAAAGTGTCCATTTGGGCACTTTCCACACGTTGTACAATAAATGGTGTACCTAACACGTGCGATATACTATTGAAACATTCTTGTAGCTCCTTAAATTCTCTACAAAAAAGATTGAAGTTAAATCGTTTTATCTCGCTCAATTTCCAAACTCATCACTTTCATCGGTTCACTATTGATTTTCTCATGAGTAAGAATGATTCAGTCTAGAAAATTATTTTTCTTGATATTTCCATTGTAATACTTTAGAGCCTTCAAAGCACTACGAAAGAAAGTTTGTTACAACAATGAGACTCTTCTACTAACACTAACATCACAACATAACGCTCCGATCGATTGTTTACCGAACGAGTGCCTCATCGAGATTCTTTCAAGACTGCCAATTCACGAAAAATTCAAGATTGAAGAAGGTAACATCATAATTATCTAAATTAATGCACCAGGAATAATTAACATTGAGATTTCTTCGAATTTAAATGCGAATAATCTCGAGTTCTGAACATTAAAGAGTCCCGTACATCTTTCGCGAATATCTTTGAAATGAAGATGCTTAGAAATAAATATCAGGAGACCTTTTTTGTAGTTTATGAAATTGCCTACGAAAAAGGTTTTTTTAATTATTTTTTAAGCCTGCTCAATTCAAAGATATCTGCCAAAGAAGCCGCACTTGTTTTTTCAATCACTCCTGAAATTGATGTTCAAACGAAAAATCCATTAATTTGTAATAAAATCTTCGGAGAAGGCGGAGGCCTTCTCTATCTGGTGTTTTTTTTTCTCACTACTGAATTCTACATTTCAGTCTGCACGAGATGGAAAGCAATATCAAGCAAATGTTGGACAAATGAGAAGAAATTCGACATAACCCACGTGGATACGAGAATAAATAAGAAAATTTTCTCGGAATATTTGAAACGATGTGGTCCTTATTGCAGAGATATTGCGGTTTCTTTGAACAGTAGATATCAGATTCCATTAACATTAGAGAATTGCAGAAACTTGAATTCGATCAGAATAACTGTTGATGGCGGACCATTACCGGAGAATAATTTCGATTCTCTACTTCAACTCACGAATGAATTGAATATAACTCGTGTTATGATGAAAATTGATCGTTTCATATTTCCATTCTCATTCAATACTTTTCTTGGAGAATTATCGGAGGAAACTAATGAGATCATCATTAAAAAGAGATTCGACCGTCAATTGTGCTGTCTTGTAAGAGTTTCTTTTCCTGAGAATTAATTGAAATTTATGGAAATTGTTTCAATATGTCAATTTTTTTTTTTCATATTCTTTATGAAATCACATTTCTGACAACTTTTTTCTCATTATATTTTGAATTTTTGTTCTAGAACTAACCGCGATAGCGAAATTTGATTTGAATACCTCTTTGAAAAAAATTGTGAGACCTATAGGAAAAGGCTGAGACAAAATTGCGCTATCTCCTTTCGTTTCCATGATATTTGCAAAAAATATATGACCAAAAAAGACTCATTTTGAAGTTTCGGTATTAAATTGTAATTCTCATTTTCAGACCAACTTCAATATCTCAAAATTCAAAAATCTGCGAGTACTATCTCTCTACTACTTCGATTTCTCGGAGGACAATTTAATTGGTTTTGATCAATTGAAAAACTTAGTCTCTTTAGTTTTAATCAATTGCGAGATTAATTTTGATTTGATCAAGAAAATCAGGAATTTCACAAATTTGGAGCACCTCTCTATACCTGGAACAAAGATTACAGATAACATTCTTGATGATATTATATCCAATAATGAGAATTTAGAATTCTTAAACATCAGCAGTGAGTATCTTAGTGTCTCGAAAATACTCAGACACTTCAAAAAAATTTGTATTTTACAGAATCATTTCATTAGGGACGATTAGTAATGGTCGATTTCCAAAAAACAATAATCGATAACAAGAATCGATTGTCGAAGATGAAAAAAATCCATTCGGAATCATCCATTACTAATTAAAATAACTGAAATATCTCGGAAGCTAAGTGAAATAAAGCGATATTGCCCTAATCATTTTTTGTAGATAATTCCAAGAGCTACAAAGAAGCCTCTATGCGTATTTTCCATAGCTTCGGAGATATTCTCAGAAAATAATTAAAGGAAAAAAAAGACTTATTCTGTCTCATCTCTTCGCTATTGATTTCTCAATTTTGTCATTCCAGATTCCCTCAATATCACAGATCACTCGATAATATCTCTGTCTCAACACGAGAATCTCCGAGTTCTAAAGATGGCTTACCTGAAGAATGTGACTTTGCAAAATGTTTTTGGATTCAAGAATTTGAGGTGCTTGTGCTGTGACTACACTTATGGAATTAGAGTACATGGGATGAGAAGAGTCTTGGAGAACAGTCCAAATCTCCAAGTCGTGCAAGCCGCCGGAGTTTCTGCGATGCTCAGTTTAATGTTCGATGTCGAGTCAATTGTTAGAAAAAGTATAAGTGGTAAAATATTGATACCAATACAAATTGGTGAGGGATCATACATGTGGATTGAGAGTAAATCTAATACTCTCGAATCAGCTGTCCCTTTGGCGTTCCGTGGCGATGATTTCAACGATACTTGGTTCAGTAAAACCAATACGTGGTATAATCACGATGAAATACGCCGTTTCCATTAGGAAAAAAGAAACGGAATTAAAATTGTTTTCTTTTCTCATAGATTTCGACTTTGTTCAAAAGAGAGGAAACGATTGTTCGTTGTTGAAACTTACAGAAAATTCAGAAAAAAGATCTGAGAATAATAAGCAGAAACATTTTCAGAAATAGATTATTCCTTCAAAGATCATCGCCAAAAATAGTATTAATTAAGGCAAATGATAATAGAATTTTCAATGGAAAAGGTGAAGTTCTTTGTAGATTCTCTAGCGAAAAACCGTTGAATAATAGAGCTTATGAGAAAGAGGTAATTTTTGTACAGACATTTTGTGACCTGAAAAAAAGCTCTTAACAAATTTTCCTAAACTTCAAATTTAATAGAATATTTTTCAAGGAAATACCACTTCATTAGCGAAGAGGAAATAACTTTCTCCAGTAGAATAAATCGATAATTTTTGTGTAAAATCATCGATCAATACCTGAAGTTATTTAATTTTTTTAAGTTTATAAGTTTTTTATAAAAAAAATATCTATTTTGATGGAAAATCGAAAATTAAAATTAATATCAACTATGAAATAAATTTTATGAAAAATCATTGCTATTTTGAGCTCGGAAAAGAATGTGTTTGCTCATTTCGCACTGTATCGATATAAATTTTGTTATTAAAAAATCCACCTAAAACATTTTTTTTTTCCATTTAATTAGCTTTCGTGGCAAGCCCACATAGTCCGATGTCCCAACCAAATCTCTTCGTTAGACTCTCGACGATGCCTGGATTGATGAAAGAGTAGAGAGAGACTGAAGCAGAATGAACCAGGAGGAGAAGCCTTAATCGGGAATATTTCGATTCTGTTCTCCACATAATAAGAATGCGAGAAAATATCGATACATGATGGTGCCTGAGAGGTATCATTGTCATACATTAAGCAACTTATCGGTTCTGATCTAAATAAGATTGCCTCACTCTGCAAAGGATACGTAACCAAACCTGCTAATCATAGATATAATGCATGCAAATATATATGTATGAAAAAAAAAAAACGGAAATTCCCCTACAGAATCAATTTGGCAGCAGTTTGCAACACTGACTCATTACAAGCAGGTGAATTTTGAGAAAAGTTACTTCGTATAAATCAGAAGAATAGACTATTTTTACTTGATTATTCGAGGAAGTTATCAGAGTGAAAACAACAATGAAATTGACGATTGCAATTTTTTATTCCTTCGGCTTCTTGTTGATAATTTTCAAAAGTGGAAAAGCTATCATGAATTACGGATCACTAATTGAAAATGTCTATAATAGATATAAACCATTTGGCATTATTATATCAGCTGACAAAAATTATTTTTGTGAGTAGAAGACTATAGAGATGTTCAGTATTAATCAAATGACAATCCGAATACCGGCTAGAATAATTTGGCAATAATTGATTTTAGTCTTTAGAAAGTTCAGCAATAGTTGAGCCTTTTTCGAAAAGAAGATTGGGAATGAAGAATTAAAAAGAATCAAATCAGACATTGCTGACTACGACATAATGGCATTGATGAATGAAGCAATATTGGTTTTAATATTTTCATTCCGATTGCAGCCCTCGAGGAGATGACAATTTTCCAAAAATTATCAAGAGAAATGTCCGCCAGAGGAATTGGTTCAGTAGTTGGAAATTTTGGGAAATTGAAAGAGACTGTATCGTATCAAAAGAAACGATCTGCACGCCCACTCGTTGTAATTATTCTGGTCGGAATTACTGAAGTACATAAATTCAGAGAGGAAATCATAGCTACAGATATGAGTTATCCCGTATGGTTCGTGCTGTTTACGGGTGATAACGATAGGGATAGTTGTGAATATTGCCGTTGTCCGACTAGGAAATCATTGAAATTGGAATTTGATGCTGAGATGTTGGTCTCGTGCTGCAACTCAAGCAATATTACCAAGTGGTCACCAAAGAAGATGAATTATACTGACATATTGTCTCGTGATTCAAGGATTGAGAAAGCTCATCAAATGAACTGTCACAACAGACCTCTCTACAATCGTTCACAACTCGTGACTATCAAAGAGCTACGTATTGTCATTATCCGGGTAATTCCTCTTTCTTGCTTTATCAAAGGAATTAGCAGTTCAACTTTTAATATAAATCATGATTTTTCAATTGCTCAATCTTTAATTAAGACTAAGATTGAATTAATAATCATTATTGAATGATGATTAGAATTAACACTTATTCGCTTTCAGGGCCTTAGAGATATATGGAAAGAGGATAATGAGTTGCATGGATACATCGGAGAATTTATCACTGAATTGTCTCGAGTCATGAATTTTACTATATCATCGATAATAGAAAAAGATACGTCCGGGGCCTTCAATTCAAAGTTATCAATGTGGACTGGTGCTGTTGGTGCTATTGTAAAGGGTGAAGCTGACTTCGGTGCTTCTAGATTCACCATGACTTCAGAACGGCGCAGTGTCGTTGACTTCACGTTGTCCATAGGGAAGGGAAAGCCTAAATTTTACTATCAGAACCCTGACCAGGCTCTCACACATTGGACTAGCTTTGTCAAAGTGTTTATTCAGTTCTTTCAATTATTATCTATTTTCACAGCAATCATGAATAACATATAGGTAATTGTGATATTCATTATTCAGGTATTCCATCCCAATGTCTGGCTTGTTATTTTTATTCTTCTCCTCATAACGCCGATTCTATTGACGATCATTCAGTACACGTGGGAGGATAATCTGTTAGATATCATCTCTCAAAATTATCTGAATGTTTGGGGTCTTTTCTGTCAGCAGGGAGCGTCAGGTAACTGAGCACCCAGTGCTTCAGTAGACTATGTTAGTAGGGAAGAGATGAAACAGGATGTATTATGTTCAACAGTGATTTTTGAGGAATATCTCAAAACTACGCGAGGTAAAAAAATCGTAATTTTTTTTTGTTTAGCACTAGTTCAGATCATTATTTTGGGACTAGTTCGTCTCTAGAAAGAGATTCTCACGAAAAAGTCTCTATCTCGCTTAGTTTCTGAGATATTCTAAAAAAGTTATTGGGGAAAAGAGACTCATTCTGTGATATCAAAATGAAGAAAATACCTAGAGATCTCAATTTATGTTGCAATTACTAATAGACCATCTTTATGGCGGGCCTTTGAGGATTGCATATTTGGCAATACTCATCTCATCGATAATCACATATGCTGCTTATTCAGCGGCATTGATTCGTCACCTGACTACTTCCTCAGGAGAGGCACCATTTCGTAGCATAAAAGATTTCATAGAATATGGAACGCATCAATTGATCGTGATAAGAAACGGCGCAAATTATCAATGGATTGAGGTAATTTAAGTGTTTTATAATTGATGATCATGATCCTCCAATGCGGAGTAATTTCATGCATGGTTTGCAGACGGAAAATAATACAATAAATGAGCAGCTTAGAAGGTTGTTGAAGCCGAAGGAAACCTTGCCCGCCACTCAAAAAGAAGGATTTGAGCAGGTATGATGATGATACAGGGGCAAAATGAATCAACTTCTACGAAGTCAAAACCTTCATTAAATTTTCTTAAAAATTTAAGGGGAATTCCTATCTTATATCTGCTTTTTTGATATTTCCGTGAAGTCCTCTATCAAAGAAATTGGCGACAAAATTTTACTTTTTTCTAAAAACAGGTATGCAAGGAGAAAGTTGCTTTTTTTGACAATCAAGCTGGAGAATACCTTCGGGAAAATTCTGTACCATGTAGAATCCTATCTTTCAATACAGTAGGATTAATTCATGTGGGAATGATTCTCCCCCACAACAGCGAATACACGGAACATGTGAATTATCAGTGAGTTCATCGTCAAAATAACGTTTAGGATCTGATACGAATTATTCTGCCAATATTCAGATGAGTGTTAGCATCATAGGTAATTGCCAAAAGATCTCGTTTGCAATCCATATATGTATTCGCAAAGGAAGTATTTTGGAGAGTTCCGACGAACATCTCTTCCTGAAGATATTTGCAGAATAAACCTGACTGCAGAATAAATGACCAAAGATTTTGTTGAAGCATCCAAAGATTTCGACGGAATGGTATGCTGGATCGAATGAGACGCAAGTACGCCAGGCGACACAGTCAAGCTGAAATTTCTCACACGTCCGTTACATTTATGGAAGTCCTACCAATACTAACTATCTTCGCCGGTGGATGTTCAATTGCCTTCATTATCTTTTGCATTGAAAAGTCTTTCAATTATAAAAGAAAAATATGAAAAGTATGATGGATAATGTATTAATGAACTTAAAAATATTTTTAGCGCCAAAGTAGATGAATTACCCAATAAAGGGTATTCTTGTACAGCGGCTACTTGTAAAATTTAGATCAATATAAAATTATTACATCTGCGGAACACGTTCTCTTCTTTATTTCTTTATGTAAAAATGGCAGTATTATTCTAAACCATTGAATTCCTCTTATGTCATTAGAAATTGTAGCCTTTGCTCGACTTTCAGAAACTATCCATTTGACCTAATTTCTGGTTAACGTATGGGAAAGTGCGGAAAAGATGCAGGTGGAGATGGAAAGTTAAGGAAGAAATGAGGATCAATCACAATAATGTGGCACTGAATATATGGATATGCACCTGCACATATTCATATATTTCAATGCCTAAGATGTATCATTGTACATTCACATACTCATCGGCCCTGCATCAGGAGAACAATAAAAGTAGAAGCTTGCGCTGGGATACCCCTAATCTATAAAGAATACGTACTCATACCTGTCGATCATAGATATGATGCACGCAAATATAAGAGAAAAAAAACAGACTTCTTGTTATAAATAAATTGTGCCACCGTTTACACTCTCACCCATCGCAAACAGGCGAATGTTGGAAGAAATTACTCTGCAAGTATCAGAAGAAAAATATATTATTTCCACTTGATTTTTCGAGATTAGCAGAATAGGAATAACTATGAAATTAACGATTCTAATTTTTCTTTCATTTGCTGTTTCATTGATAATTTTGAAAAATGGAGAATCGACTATTAGCTATGGATCTTCGATTGAAGATGTGTATGATAAATATAAAACGTTTGGTTTGATGATGGTAGTTGACAAAAATTATCTTTGTGAGTGAAAAAAATTAAATTTTCTGATGTTAATCAAATTTAGACAATTTTTTGCGTTGCTGGTTACAATGTTCTAGAATTGAAGAATGAAGAAATATCGGTTTTAATATTTTGATTTGAATTATAGCATTCGAGAAAATGACAATTCTCCAGAAAACATCACGGGAAATGTCGGCCAGAGGAATCGGCTCAGTGGTTGTAAATTTTGGGAAATTGACAGCAACCGTGGAATTTTATCACAAACGATCTGGACGTCCACTTTTTGTGATTTTCCTCGACGGAATGACCGAAGTACATGAATTCAGAGAAGAAATTAGAACTATAGATATGAGCTATCCCGTATGGTTAGTGCTGTTTACCGGTGATAAAGATAATGATAGTTGCAAATATTGTCGACATACAGCTGGAAATCCATTCAATGTGAAATCCGACACGGAAATGTTGGTCTCTTGCTGCAACTTAAGCTACATTGCCATGTGGTCGCCTGAGAAGCGGAAGGATACTGAAACATTCCAGCCTGAAGAGGGAATTGAGGAAGTTGATGGAATTGAATGGCATCGCAATGGAACTTTCTACGATCGTTCACGAATCCTAGATACTAAAGGTCTCCGTATTGTCATTATCGAGGTAAATTCATCCTGCTTGCTTGAATAACAACAAATGATCTATGTTTCCTAATTTCTCATCTTTAAAGATTAGTATTAAGAAATTAATTCTCTGAATTAAATTGACAATCATTGCTAAATCATGACTTTGATAAATAATGATTGGCCGCCAGGGCTCTATAGACCTTTGGAGAGAAGGTGATGAGCTTCATGGATACGTCGGAGAAATTGTCACTGAATTGTCTCGAGTCATGAATGTTACCATATCAAATGTAATAAATAGATCTACGTCCGGGACCTTCAATGAGAAATTATCAAGGTGGACTGGTGCGATTGGTGCTGTCATGCGAGGTGAAGCTGACATGGGTGCTGCTCCATTCAGCATGACTTCAGAAAGACGCAGTGTCGTTGACTTCACGCCGTCCATAGGAAAAGGAAAGCCCGGATTCTACTACCAAAGCCCTGGACAGGCTCTCACACAGTGGACTGGTCTCCTTAAGGTTTTCATTGGATCATTTCAATTATTAACTATTGTTTTATCGATTATGAATGATATGTAGTTCATTTTGATATTTATTATTCAGGTATTTCATTTAAATGTCTGGATCGTCATTGTGACTATCCTTCTGATAACGCCAATTCTATTGACGATCATTCAGTACACAAGAAGAGATAGTCTCATGGATATCATCAGTAAAAATTATCTAAATGTTTGGGGTCTTTTCTGTCAACAGGGAACGTCAGGTAACTGAGCACTCATTCTTTTAATCAACTATGTTAGTTGCGAAAAGGTAAAACGGGATAAGGTCTTCTTATCAATGATTTTTTCGAAATGCCTCGAAAACTAACTGAGATAAGGAAATTCCTGTCACGTTGTCGCTTATAGATCTAGTTCTCCGATTCAAAAAGAGTTCTAACAAAGAATTCCCTATTTCGCGTAATTTTTTGAAAAATGATTGGTAAAAAGGAATATATCCTATGACATTGTAGTAAAGAGAACATATTCAGACATCTCCCTTCATCTCGTTATTACTAACAGAGTCTCTACACGGAGGGCCTTTGAGGATTACATATTTGGCAATACTCATATCGTCAATAATCGTATATGCTTCTTATTCAGCGGCACTGATCCGTCATCTGACTACTTTCTCAGAACATTCTCCATTTCGTAATATAAAAGATTTTATAGAATCTGGAACGCATCAATTGATCGTGATAAAAAACGGCGCGAATTATCAATGGGTCCAGGTAATTAGGGAGTTCATGATCTAACTCGACAAGGGGTATCTCTTCGTGATTCTTCAACATAAAGTAATCTCATGAATGTCTTGCAGACGGACAATAAGACAATAACTAAGCAGCTTAGGAAGTTGTTGAAGCCAATGGAAACCTTGCCCTCTTCTTATCAAGACAGCTTCGAACAGGTATGATGAGACTGGGGTAGAATGAATGAGAAGTTCTTCCAGAATAGAGGCCGTTATGTGGATCTCCAATAAAACTTGCAGTTACTATAGCATGTTTGGATTGTTGATCGGTTTTTACATCTATTCAATGGAGTCCTTTACTACGAAGAAACTTAAACAATGACATTTTACTTTTCTAAAAAAAATCAACAGGTGTGTAAGGAGAAAGTCGTTTTTTTCGACAATCAAGCTGGAGACTACCTTCAAAAAAAGCCTGCACCATGCAGAATTCTATCTTTCAAGACAGGAGGAGTGCTTCATGTGGGAATGATTCTCCCCCTGCACAGTGAATACTCAAAGCATGTGAATTATCAGTAAGTTCAATGACCAAAATAATATTAGCGATCAGACGTCAATTATTCCGCTAATATCTGGATAAATGTTCAGCTCTGAGAAATTTGCCAAAGTAACTTTTTTGCAATGCATTGCTTTTGACTGAGTGCTTTCTGAGATGCATTCATCTGCAAGAAAGGTATTATTCACATTTCTGATGAGCATCCCCTTACTGAAAATATATCCAGAATAAATCTAAATTGGAATTAATGAACAAAAATGTTACTCAAGCATTCAGCGGTTTCGGAAGAATGGCATGCTGGATCGCCTGAGACGCAAGTATGCTAGGCGACTTAGTCAGGCTGAAATTTCTTACACGCCCGTTACATTCAGGGACATCCTACCAATACTAACTACTTTCGCCATTGGATGCTCCATTGCTTTGATTATGTTCTGCATTGAAAAGTCATCGAATTTCCCTATTTCTGTAGTGAATGCAAGGGCAGATGGAAATGTGAAGAAAAACAGGAATCGTTGACTATAATGCAAGTGAACTTCACCATGAATATATTTTAGTATTTAAGACGTATGATACTGAAAATCTATATATCTGTGGCTTAATAAGTAATATTGCAGAGATTTTCCCAAAGGAACAGATTTGAATCACAAACCTTGAAGAGGAATGTTTTTTCAAGAGTGAAGAAGGCAGGACGGGGCTAGTTGATCATAGGGGCAAGTTGTGAAATCGAAATATCTCAAAAACTACGCAACTTACAACAAAAGTTTAAATAGTGAAAAGAAAGGGTTATGGGAGGAGAAAACATCGCACGACTGTCATTTGTTCTCAGGCGTTCGGGCTTATTTACAGAACGCTTTGTTTTTTTTTCGTCAGAAAACAAAAAAACAGGTTTTCATAATTTTCTTCCATACTCGGATGGAAACACTTTTTCATGATCACTCAAGTATTTAAATATTATTTGATTATTGCTCTTTCAATTGTGTATGTTTATTCATTTTCAACTTCCACTATTTTTTTATAAACTAACTTTCAATTTGTTGCCTCACTTGGGATTAGTTATGCAATGCGCGCTATCTCTTGGAAATGGGGTGCTAGGATGTCTTATTCTCAGGAAAAACGCATTATTGTTATTACATCTCTGAAGATCGTTACTATTTTAATTCCATATTTATTTGTTTAATAATTATTCTTAAATGTAGAATTGAAAATGCAAAGAGTGTAATAAAAATCCAAAGATTGGAATGATTTTATTTTGTTTGATTCTATTTGAAATATCAGAGTAATAATAATAATATAAGTATGTTATAATGATAATAATTAAATATTTGCTAGTTAATTCAAATTTATTTTTATACTTTCATCGTGTTATACAACCCCACAAGTGAAGCACGCTGTGCGATTCGGAGCGCTCACGCTTTTCCGGGAATAACTTCTAAATTTGCATTCGGATCATTTTTGTGTCGCTAGAAGGAAGAGGAGTAAATGACGAACCTAACAGCATGTGTTGCGATTGAATCCGAGGTATCGTCTTAGAATTATGGAAGATCAAATGAAAAAGTGATCAACTAGCCCCGCTCTGCCCTATTTTCAAGAGTTCTGACGAACACCTCTTCCTGAAGATATTCACAGAATAAACCTAACTGCAGAATTAATGAGCAAAAATTTTGTTGAAGCATCCAAAGATTTCGACGGAGTGGTATGCTGGATCGAATGAGACGCAAGTACGCCAGGCGACACAGTCAAACTGAAATTTCTTACACGTTCGTTACATTTAGAGAAGGCCTACCAATACTAACTATCTTTGCCGGTGGATGTTCAATTGCCTTCATTATCTTTTGCGCTGAAAAGTCATTCAATTATAAGATAAAAATATGAAAAGTATGTGGATAATGTATTAATGAACTTGCAAATATGTTTAGCGCAAGAGTAGATGAATTACCCAATAAATGATTTTCTTATACAGCGGCTACTTGTAAAATTTAGATCAATATAAAATTATTACATGTGTGACATGAGTTCTCTTCTTCATTTCTTTATTAAAAAATGCCAGTATTATTCTGAGCCATTGAATTTCTCTCATGCTATTATGAATTGTACCCTTCGCTCCGATCTCAAAAAGTATCCATTTGACCTAATTTCTGGTTAACATATGGGAAAGTGCGAAAAAGATGCAGGTGTAGATGGAGAGGTAAGGAAAAATGAGGGATCATTCACAATAATGTGACCCTAAATATATGAATATGCACCTGCACATACTCATCGACCCTGCATCAGAAGAACAAGACAAGTAGAAGCTTCCGCTGGGAGACCCCTAATCTATGATGAATACGTACTCAAACCTGTCAATCATAGATGTGATGCACGCAAATATAAGACCAAAGAAACAGACTTCTTGTTATAAATAAATTGTCCCACCATTTGCACTCTCACCCATCGCAAACAGGCGAATGTTGGAAGAAATGACTTTGCTAGTATCAAAAGAAGAATTTATTATTTCCACTTGATTATTAGAATAGGAATAACTATGAAGTTAACGATTCTAATTTTTCATTCCTTTGCTGTTTTGTCGATAATTTGGAAAAATGGAGAATCGACTATTAGCTATGGATCTTCGATTGAAGATGTGTATGATAAATATAAAACGTTCGGTATTATGATGGTAGTGGACAAAGATTATTTTTGTGAGTAAAAAAAATAGAATTTTCTGATGTTAATCAAATTGAGAAAAAATTTTCACATAATGAGCCTATTTTCATTCTAATATGACAATGGGATGAAATGGGAATATTGTTTGAATCCTGAACTTCAATTTTTCGATTAATATTTCTAATTACGTTTGGTCGTACGAGCAATATTAGTGCATGTTTGATGAGAAGATAATGTTTCCCTTTATTCTGAACAATGGGGAAAATAAATAGCAGCTACATTAAGTATGAGCGAAACTTCATTCGAGAGTGTTGCGCAAATCGAATTAGTAGAATATGAGATGTTGAAAAAAGTGGGGTTCGTAAAGAACGCACAAAAAGTAAAGCTCCTGCTTGTTTTTATTATAAAGAAAATATTAAGTACAATGATTTGATAAGGAGTTATTTTGGCCTTGGGGAACTTTAGTAAATGTTGTACATTTTTTGAGAAGTGATTGGAAATGTACAATTAATGAAGATGAATGAAGAAATATCGACTCTAATATTTTCATTTGAATTATAGCATTTGAGAAAATGACAATTCTCCAAAAAATATCACGGCAAATGTCGGCCAGAGGAATCCGCTCAGTGGTTGTAAATCTCGGGAAATTCAAAGCGACCGTAGAGTTTTATCACAAACGATCTGGACGTCCACTTTTTGTGATTTTCCTCGACGGAATCACTGAAGTACATGAATTCAGAGAAGAAATTAGAACTATAGATATGAGCTATCCCGTATGGTTAGTGCTGTTTACCGGTGCTAAGGATAATGCTAGTTGCAAATATTGTCGCTATACAGCTGGAAATCCATTCAATTTGAAATCCGACACGGAAATGTTGGTCTCTTGCTGCAACTTAAGCTACATTGCCATATGGTCGCCTGAGAAGCGGAAGGATACTGAAACATTGCTGGGTGAAGAGGGAATTGAGGAAGTTGATGGAATTGAATGGCATCGCGACGGAACTTTCTACGATCGTTCACGAATCCTAGATACTAAAGCTCTCCGTATTGTCATTACCGAGGTAAATTCATCCTCCTTGCTTAACTAAAAACAAATCATCTAGGTTTCCTAATTTCTCATTTTTTGAAATTAGTATTAAGAAATTAATTCTCCGAATTAAATTGACAATCATCTCTAAATCATGATTTTGATGAATAATGATTGGCCGCCAGAACTCTATAGATTTTTGGAGAGAGGGTGATAAGCTTCGTGGATACGTCGGGGAAATTGTCACTGAATTGTCTCGAGTCATGAATGTTACCATATCAAATGTAATAAATAGATCTACGTCCGGGACCTTCAATGAAACATTATCAATGTGGAGTGGTGCGATTGGTGCTGTCATGCGAGGTGAAGCTGACATGGGTGTTGGTAAATTCAGCATGACTTCAGAAAGACGCAGTGTTGTTGACTTCACACCGTCCATAGGAAAGTCAAAGCCTGGATTTTACTACCAAAGCCCTGAACGAGCTCTCACACAGTGGACTGGTTTTCTTAAGGTTTTCATTGGATCATTTCTATTATTAACTATTGTTTTATCGATTATGAATACTGTGTAGTTCATTCTGATATTTATTATTCAGGTATTTCATCCAAATGTCTGGATCGTCATTGTCACTATCCTTCTGATAACGCCAATTCTATTGACGATCATTCAGTACACGCGAAGAGATAGTCTCATGGATACCATCTGTAAAAATTATCTAAATGTTTGGGGTCTTTTCTGTCAACAGGGAACGTCAGGTAACTGAGCACTCATTCTTTTGATCAACTATTTTAGTTACGAAAAGGTAAAACAGGATAAGAGCTTCTTACCAAGGATTTTTTAGAAATGCCTTGAACTGAGATGAGGAAATTCCTGTCACGTTGTCGCTTTTAGATCTAGTTCTCCGCTTCAAAAAAAGTCCTAACAAGAATTTCCCCATTTCGCGTAATTTTTTGGAGAATGATTGGTAAAAAAGAATCCATCCGATGACATTATAGTGAAGAGAACATACTCAGGCATCCCCATTCATCTCGTTATTACTAACAGACTCTCTACACGGAGGGCCTTTGAGGATTACATATTTGGCAATACTCATATCGTCGATAATCGTATATGCTTCTTATTCAGCGGCACTGATTCGTCATCTGACTACATCCTCAGAACGCTCCCCATTCCGTAATATAGAAGATTTTATAGAATCTGGAACGCATCAATTGATCGTGATAAAAAACAGCGCGAATTATCAATTTGTTCAGGTAATTAGGTAGTTCATGATCCAACTCGACAAAGGGTATCTCGTCATGATTCTCCAACATAAAGTGATCTCATGAATGTCTTGCAGACGGACAATAAGACAATAACTAAGCAGCTTAGAAAGTTGTTAAAGCCAAAGGAAACCTTGCCCACTTCTTATCGAGAAAGCTTCGAACAGGTATGATGACACTGGGGTAGAATGAGTGAGAAGTTCTTCCAGAATAGAACCCTTTATGTAAATCTCCAATAAAACTTGCAGTTACCATAGCATATTTGGATTGTTGATTGGTTCTTACATATTTTTCAATGAAGTCCTTTACTACGAAGAAAATTAAACAATAACATTTTACTTTTCGGAAAAAAACAACAGGTGTGTAAGGAGAAAGTCGCTTTTTTTGACAATCAAGCTGGAGACTACCTTCAAAAAAATCCTGTACCATGCAGAATTCTATCTTTCAATACAGGAGGAGTGCTCCATGTGGGAATGATTCTCCCCCTGCACAGTGAATACACAAAGCATGTGAATTATCAGTAAGTTCAATCACGAAAATAATATTAGCAATCAAACGTCAGTTTTTCCGCTAATATCTGGATGAATATTCAGCCCTGAGAAATTTGCTAAGATAACTCTTTTGCAATGCATTGCTTTTGACTGAATGCTTTTTGCGATGCATTCATCTGGAAAAGAGATATTATTCAGAATTCTGATGAGCATCTTCTTCCTGAAAATATATCCAGAATAAATTTAAATTAGAATTAATGAATAAAAATTTTACTCAAGCATCCAGCGCTTTCAGAAGAATGGCATGCTGGATCGCCTGAGACGCAAGTATGCTAGGCAACTCAGACAGGCTGAAATTTCTCACACTTCCGTTACATTTAGGGACATCCTACCAATACTAACTACTTTCGCCGTTGGATGCTCCATTGCTTTGATTATTTTCTGCATTGAAAAGTTATCAAATTTTACTATTTCTGTAGTAAATGCAAGTGCAGATGGAAAGTCGAAGAAAAACAGGACTCGTTCACTATAATACAAGTGAACTTCACCATATATATATATTTTAGAATTCAAGACGTATGATACTGAAAATCTGTATATCTGCGGTTTAATAAGCAATATGGCGGCAATTTTGTTATTTCGCCCAAAGGAACAGATTTGAATCATAACCCTTGAAGGAGAAAGTTTTTTCAAGAGTCAAGTATATTATCAAAAGTATTTAAGATTATTTAAACATTTACCATACAAATAAAAGTTCCATATTATAATAACCTGGTCTTTTTAAAAAACAAATAATGGAAAATCAGAAATTCTGCCACAACTATCAATAAAATCTATGAGTCATAGTTATATTATTGTTGCTTTTTGAGACCGCGGAGATTCTATCACTATAAATCTTGGATTGAGTATATCTATAAACCTGTTCATACTAATGCATAAAATTATTTTCGATAGGCGGAATATTTAATTTCAGCTGCGAAATTTTTCTTTTTTTTTTTGTTTTCACAATTGATCATTTTCATGACCATTTGAAAATTCAAATACTTCATATCTCGAACTCCATAAGTAGTCATACGATTGGAATTCATCAAGATTTGATATGTAATGGAACTTCTTAATGAGCCTTTAAGGAAATCCCATTCACACGAATGATTTTTTCAATATCAAAATTTTCATTTTTCGGCATTCTATAACTTTTGAAAGATGCAGCATAGAAAAAAATGATATTGAATTCACCAGTCTCATATCAATTCCCAGAAATTGTTGAATGTAAAAAAAATAGAATGAGTGAAGAAAAAAATCACTTCCAATCATTTCAGTCAAGCTTAATAGAGAAATCAATTCATTTTCATGAAGAAAATGGGGCATTCCACGCTATTTCACTCGGATTTCGAGTGACATTTTTTGATTTTTTCAATTTTTGGATATGTTCTTGGGGTGGATCGGGAAAATCATTTGAGCAAGAAAAAAGAAACAAAAAAATTGTTTTGACAAAGTTATGGCCTTTTGAAAGTTGGAAAAAAACACTTTGGCTCATTTCTTCTTCTCTTCAAGCGCTCATATCTTGAAAACTATTGCTTTTACAAAAAAAATGATAAAGAACTTTTCTCTCCAAAAAAGGTGAGAGCTTAAAATAAAAATAGTTTCAATTTTCAAAACGCATTATTTCTATTTTTTATAAACAAATTAAGTCAACAAATTGCTGAAAGTCCGATTTTGGCAATCGCGAAAAATTTGAAAAAAATATATGTGGTGTATCATATTATTACGGATTTCTGTCTAAATTTTTGTATTACTCGGAGAAGGGGTTCGCGAAATATCGCTGTTTTTGTGTCTCAGCGAGCACCACGGTCAGCGCTCGAGAGCTCCACGCATGCGCATAGCGCGCTAGCTGTGAATCAAGTGGTTACGGCGCGTAAGTCGAATACTTTTTACAACTAAGTTTTGAGGGTAATAATCCATATGAATTAGTAATAATTCTAAAATGGCTCATTACAAAAGTTATCGAAATTATAAAACGGAGAATCGCATTCATTTAATGTTAAAAAAACAAGCAACAAGTTCATGGAATTGTTGAAAAGGCTTATAGCCAACAATGAATTGGCTATCTGTCCATCGATTGATCCACATGTCACTGATACAGGTATGAATGACACATTGCTACCACCCCCAGCGGGTGGTTCCTGGAAGGATTATATGCGTCATGAATCACGCTCAATATAATTCTTCGTGATTGAGTTTGCAACACTTTCAGCAACATCTGCTTTTATTGTCTTCAGTATGCATTTCTAATTTTTTTTTTTTTTTTTTTGCTCTAATAACTTCCCCCATCCACCCCAGGAACATATCCAAAAATTGAAAAAATCAAAAAATGTCACTCGAAATCCGAGTGAAATAGCGTGGAATGCCCCAAATACATCATAGCCAATTATTTGAAATAAATTTGGCACCGTTGGATGTACATTAATCAATGTCTTATCTTAAAGCCAAATAAATTCACAAAATTGAATATTAACAAATGAATGAAGGAATTTTCTTCAGTTCTCAAAGAAGAAATAATAGGATGATAATTTTTTAATACCGCACAATAATTTTCGTGTCATTCTCTCCTAACAACTAAATCAAGCCAATTACAAATTCATGTTGCAAATACATTATTTCTGCATGTAGATTCATAAAATACCCGGAGCTACCATTTTGTAGCTGTTTCATGTGGCCAAGTATCATAATTTGTCTGAGAATTTTCTCCCCGTGTGGAAATTAAATATTTATAAAAAATCATCATCTTTCGAGTGTTTTTATTTTTCAAAATTCGCCTGCGGCGTGACGAGCCAAGTAATCAGCTTTTTCATTCCCATAAACCCCTGTATGAGCTTTCACATCTACCTGAAACATTATCAGAAAACTTCATTATAAATTGATTGAAAGATTTTGTAATATAATCGTCTTAGAAGCAAACGGGCGTAAGTGCCATTTTTCTGATTGTTCTTCCCTCTTACAATGATTTACATCATTTTTTAATCGCCCAAATTTTACATGTGCCCAAATTATTCATATAAAAGGGGTCTATCTTCCTCACATAAGGGTGAGTGGGGTAAAATGAATAATATTAACATACTTGAGCATATTCAGATATTTTTTTAGATTTTTTTATGAAGCCCTTCGCGGAAAATTCTATAGCATGTTGCATCGGAAGTTTATTTCGCCCCAATCTCCCCTACGTCTTTTTGACTTTCGATAGTCCATAGATTTTTAATTCGTCATGTGACAGTGTCGATCACCAATAAACGTATCTTCCACACATACGCCGTTCTGCTTCTAGGGCGATAATATAATCAGATTTATAATTACAAATTCAACATCGACATCGTCCATGGCACGTTGCAAATTCTCCAGAATTTTCCTGTTTCCAACTTCCCTTCCTGAACTATTGCGCCATCCTCTGGCAATCCATGTATCAAGATGTTCCAACACACAATCGGTCACGTATTTCGAGTCTGTATAAATCGATATACGCTTCAGATTATTCTTTTTTGCAATTTTGCACGCTTCGGTAACGGCCATGGTCTCCGCAATGATATTTGTCATGTTTTTTCCATTTATCGGCTTGGATACGTTACTGAAATCAATTGAAAGGTCATTCTTTCAGTCTCTAATTTCACGAAGAATTCATTCGTAATCTTCAAAACAAAATGGCGTAAGTGTTATTCACAAGAATAGCACTTACGCCACTTCAGCTCTAAGGCAACGTAATGTAATTCAGTAGTGAAAAGGTCAAGCCGAAAAACTCGAATTATCTTTGCCATTATTCTTATTGGAATATTTCGAAAACTAAGCAAGATAGTGCAGTTTACGGATATCGAAAGAAACTTACAGCGGATGATTATCATTGAACCAAACCCCAAGTCCTGCTTTTGCTTCAGGATCACCATTCCGTGAACATGCACCATCAACATAAATTTTTATGCGTTTCTGCTTATCGTAATTGAAATTCATATTTTTATTCTGTTCATGATTCCTCACGCTGTAAAATATCAATAGTGTGATTAATTCAGTATCAATAAGATTAAGTAAGATGAGTTTTTTTGCGACTCATCAGTTTCTTTGAGAATATCTCGGAAAATAAGCGAGATAGAGCAATTTCGTGCCAATACTTCTTTGTAGTCCTCAGAGCTCTCTACACAAGAAAGCTTACTCGGAAAATTGCTCTATCTCACTCATTTTCCAAAATATTCAAAAAAAAAAAACTGGGGATAAAATGAAAGCAATTTATATTATTCATTTTCTCGTCGTAATTTGTCGAAATTCTCTACATAAAAGGCAAAAAGTTTTCTGTAGGGAAAAAAGGCGTATCTCCTAACAATAACTTTCCGAAATATTTTCAAAAATTAAATGTTTCATTGAATACGTACGTGCTTGAAACTCCACGTCGATCCATGAAATATTTCGCATCTTTGCGGCAATGGAATTTCCTATATTCTGCTTCGGAATAACCATCCACTTGCTTCTTGCATTGTGATCTGAAAATGAATCCTCAGAATTGAGTGACAATTAAAGATTCTCACTTAAATATCTGGGGAAGTGAGCGAAATCGAGCGAGTTTATCCTAATCCTTTTTTTCACAGAATTTTAAGAGCTACAAAAACGGATTGGAGCAAAATCAATCTATCTTCCTTCATTTTCGAGATATTTCGCTTTGCTTCTGAAAATATTATATAAAAGTAAATGAAATTCCAGTGTTGAGAAGATAAAAAGGAAGAATTCTAGTTTTTGCCGTTCGTTTTTCAAGAATATCTCGAAATAGAAAGGAGTAGAGTAGGAACGGTTTATCTCCAATAGTCCAGCGATATTCTACAAAAAATTATTACTTCTCTACTACTAAACTACAATGAAACTCACAGAGACGTATAAATTCCTGGATTGTAACCGACTGATACTGCATAATAAGTGTCATCTTCTCCTTCGTCTTCTGAATGCAGTCCACAATCATTTCTGTAAGTAAAATCAAGTTCATAACAAAAGAAAAAAAAAGAAAGAGCTTTTTGCTGACGATTTACTCTATTTCGTTCGATGATAGTCCCCGTCGACGGAGGAAGTATTTGGCATCATCATAACAGTGAAATTTGCGAAAATCTGCGTCCGAAAAACCGGAAACTTGAAACTCACACTCGTCCCTGTGAAAAATAATCACAGATAAATGAATAATAAAAAAAAAAAAAAAAAGATAAATGAATTTGATTTTATCAGCATGAGTCTCCCCCCCCCCCCTTCCACCCATATTTCTTTTTTTTGCGGCAGAATTTTGTTCATTATGGACTTTCAAGGTTACTAGGGTAATCTGGTAACCTTACAGAATTTAAACTCAATTTTTTTGCCCGACCATTTTCTTTGCCAACCAACTTTGCTAAATAAGTGTGGATAGAAAGAACGACAGAAAGAGAGAGAGGTAACGAAGGCCAGAATGCTTCAATACATTGAAATGTCTCTTTTTCTGCTCGCTCGTTAGCTCCCTCCTTTCCTTTTCCCCCTCCACCATAGCGTTCAAGAGTGAAGCAAATATTGAATTGGAGAACCTCGTAAAAAAAGTTTCACTTTAAAAAGTACAACAGTTATCTCAAAGATATGTCAATAATATAGATCTTCAGGAATTCCATAAAGGAAGAATATAGAGATAAGCACGTAACAATGAAACACAGCGAGACAATTTAATGATAATAAAAACACTGCAGATAAGTTCAATTTATCGTGTATTTGTACTCAAGTATTTCCTACTTTTTGAAGCCTAATGAGAAATAATAATAATAATAACACCAATAATAATGAGATGCATGAAAAATAGTTATGAAATTTTGGTGTTGGAAAACATTTGTTCAGAAAATTGAAAAATGCAGTCAATTTTTGTTGCAAATGTATATTTAAAAAAAAAACTATTGAGAAAAAAATAATTAAAGTTCTCATTTTCCAACGCACCAGTATCGATAAATCCCAGGATAATGTCCTTCAGCTACAGCATAATACGGCATTTTTTTTCAAATAATTCACCGAAATTCGTCGAAACAACTGCGCAATAATTCTGACCTTAAGAGTCGATCGTTCACTGCACTTACACTGTGTTTTATTGTATACGAGTGGCGAATGAGTGAAAGAAGACGAGAGTATATGTAGCGACAGTGTACGATGCAAGCAGTTAGCAACAGCGAGCATAAGTTCCGGGGACTCCCATTCTCGTGTCGCAACAGTCTGGACAATTTGATGGAACTAAATCAAGCTGGCCGTCCTGCTGGGGTTTATTTTGTAATCATTCTCATTGGAATATCTCAGACGGAGGGAGTTTAGCCGGGATGTAATTTTTTTTATCAAAAGTGATTCATGTAGTCGATTGTAGTTCGTTTGTAGATGATTGTAGTGTAGATGAAATTCCTTGTAGTTATTGCATTAATTTATAATGGATTTTTAAAAATTTCCTCTATGTAATCAGTAGGAATAACATGTGTAACCATTTTTCAGCATTTTTAAGTGCAATGGAATCGATTGAAAATCGTTTGTAGTATTCGGAAATATTCATATGAAAGTTCGTAGTAGATTTACTCCATTGATATTGATTTTTTTCATTAAATAGCGGTACGTTACATGAGAGAGTGCAGAGAGGGCATATGCGATCGAGGTATGTAGATATATACACGATGCACACAACATTATGCTAGCTGACTAAACCGTGCAAGTTATTCAGAAGGAATATGATTTTTATTTGCCACTCGCATCAACGCGATATTCACACTTTCACAGGCGGGAATGGATTATTAGTAAGATAAACTTTTAATGACTATTTCAAGCCATAGAGATGAAATTTTTTGAAAGAATTGGTTTTGATGTAGAAAAATGAATAAAATAGAAGACATATAAGAAAAATGCCACAAGTAATCAATCATCTTCACAGCTTTCTTCGTAAATGTCATAGTGTGTTCTCAAATCTAGTAGTAGATGATTAGCCATCTATCCTGAATTATGAAAATCTTCAGTATCACAATCTCCTACTGCAAAAGTAAGATGTTTTTCGCACAGACCACGGTGAAAAATTCGTCGAACTTCGTTCACGAAACGTCCGTCTGAAGAGTCAATATCATGGAACTCCAATTCGTCGAGTTTCGAAGAATTTCCGATTAGTTCTATCAATGCATTCTTCAGATGCGCAATATCGTGACTGTTCACATTTTCAAAATTTCGCAATTCGAGAACCTCGAGTGAAAGCATTTGTCCTAAATATTTGAAACAGTCACTTGTCATGCTGGTCAAACCTGAAAATAAGATAGAATGTATTTAATACAATATTTATATTCCAAGAGGAAATATCCATAACTTACATGTCAAGGCCATTTTTTTAATGTTGTTACCGTTTTCGGCTCCTTGGTGGATATGTTCATTCTCCAAATTGCAATTATTGTATCTGAGGGCGAGTTCTTGCAACTTCCTGAAAGTTTCAATTCTCTGGATGAAATTCTGAGGTATATCACATTGTTTGAAATTCAGTCTTTCGAGTCCTCTTAAGCTTCCTTCCTCTCTGCCATTCTCGTCCTCAATGATTGCGATTCTTCGTAGTTTCAGTTCTTTCAAGTGAGGGAATCGATCTGGATTCTGCAATGTTATGAGTTCTGGAGAAGAGCTATCCTGAAATAAATTTTTAGTAAACATTTCACGAAGAATGTTCTTCTGTTGCTACAATTGTTATACGCGGAAAATAGTTAAAAATTTACTTGAAGTTGATCTCTCTATCATCAATTAATAAATTACTCACGATTGTTATGCAGCACCAATCGTCCTCAACTATCAGCTTCCGCAGAATTTTCGAATTCAGAAAGTTTAAATAATCCAGCTTGTAACACACTAACTCTCCCGAAATTGTTACAACTCTCAATTTTCTACTTCCTCTGGATATTTTTCTCAAATCACCAACATCACGAACGAAGTTCCGTCCTTCCACCCAAATATAAATAGAAATCTCTTCTAACTGATCCAATAGACAAAATCTTATCACTATTGATACACAGTGAATGTGTTTCAGTGAGTCAACAATGGTAAATTTTCTCAAAAAGGGACCACATCGTTTGAGAATTGAATGAATTTCAGTATCAGAGTATGTATATTCAATCGTTAATTCTTTCATATCATACCATCCTTCTTTACTAATGAGGTGCCATCGTTAGCAAACTGTAAACAAAAAATGCATGAAAATTCAAATTTAAGTCGCTACAGAGCATATAATAATAATAGTATCGATTATGATAATTGTATCGATTTTACTATTTCTCAGAGAAAAAATAAAAAAAGATTTATTTCTTCGAATCGATGAACACATATTCTTCAACAGGAATTCCCGCAACTTTTTGATGATATTTTGGAAAATGTTGCTTCCAGAATACCTTTTTCAACTTCAAGTCTCACCAAAGTGGGTAAGAATGAAAATATATGTGCCAAACAATCATTGGGTAGTTCACTAATCAGGGAAATATTTGTTGGAAGATATTCCATTATTTCACTGGTTTTATGCATGGTTGAAGATGGTTGCTATAATGAAAATATAATGGTACTTTTACAACAATACCAATCAACAAGAAATTGTCAAATTTACTAGCTTCGAGGTTATGAAGTGAACCAGGTTAAGACCAAAGTTACTAGATGTACCAGGCTGGAGTGTCACCAGACTTTGAAAACATGTCAATGAAATGTTCCGCAAATGAAATGATGTCTTCAATAATTAATCGATAAGTACTTAGAGAAAGGTATCACATAATATCATTGATGTCTGAACGACTTTATTATGAGTAAAAATATACAAATAGAATTTCATCATATCCTTGAACAATCGCCGAGATAAAGCCTATATAATCAATTACCATAAATTGTCTCAAATTATAAACATTATGTCTAATAGTATCACATGGTCCAGGTATCACCTCTCATGGTGTCACGTGTCAGAATTCTGTCGTTTTTCAGCATATCACGATTAAAAATTTTGTCATCTCCGATGGTATCCAAAACTCTGTCTTCTCTTACCGTGTCATGCAATCTCATTCGATCATCTACATCACGATTGATGTGTTCCTTTCGGTCAACAATGTCCGTCATGTGATATATGATAACATCCTTCAGCCAAATGTTCTTCAAATCCACCAACCACGGCATAATCGGTCTGTCCAATGGGAAACCAAGCGTTTTTCCATCGAGAAGCAGCTTTCCAAACATCGGCAAGTCGAGAACAGCCAATTTACTCTCGTCGATTGGTGTTATAACAACGAAAAGTTTGAAGTCCATACCACCAACACGACCTCTTGGCAGATATAAACGCGTTGGGAATCCAATAACTTTGTCAACCATCGTGAATGGCTCAGTGCCATCAAGAGCCTTCAGGATTCTTCTGTACATAAGATCCCCAGTAACTAATGTCTTATCACAGAAGACGCAATCCGTACTCATGCGCCTAATATTGTTTACTCCAACAGTCACTGTAAATAAGAAAAAAAATCATCATAGGAGACGACAAGTCAATTTCGGTGAAAATGACATGGATTCGATCAAAGAAAGTCTATCTCCATGAGTTTCGAATATTGATTTGTAAATACTCACAATCGGTAGTGAATTTATCGAGTTCGACGAAATCGTACCACATCTTGTGCAAACAGGTACGTTTATCAATGACATCATTACACGTTGGTCCCATGAAAATTCGTACAATACCCTTAACATTCCTATCACTCTTCACCATGATATTCCATGTAAATGGTTTGTGCTTGAGGCAAGTTGTCTTGGTCTTGAGGTTCCATTTCATACCCTCTCTCAAATCGTCTACTGTCAGGACATTGTTAATACAATACTCGCATTTGTCCATGTAGGTCACGAGTTTATCGACCATTACGTTCTCAATCATGACACCGTTGAAGTCGAGATCATTGACAGTGTAAGTTGGAAGATGACACTTGTACCTGATGAAGAATCCAATGATGATTTTATACATGCGGTAGAATACTGGGTCACGGAGACTGGCTGTGAAGGTCTGCATGACACTGGGGATGACGCAGTGTTTGTGCTTGCAGTCGTAATTGACACCCAAAATGTTCCTGTAGAGGACCTCCATAGAACCGTACAAACGAGTATTGCATGAGTCAAGGTTTCCTTCGATCATATTACCCAACATGTTTAGGCCTTCGTTAGTGTACAAATGAATGAGTTTTCCATCTCTGCTCATAATTATTCCAGAATCGATGGCATCGAGGATACGTTTCTCAATAGTCTTCACTTCCTAATGTTCAATTATACAAGATAAATTAATTATTCCATCGAAATTCAGAATTTGATATGATAATTTGATGAGTCGGTTTTCACCCAATCTTCTTCCAATAATATCTCAGAATTCTCTTGTAGAGAATTTCAAGATATTCAGAATAGGATATCGCTTGGTTTCTTATATGTTCTTCTAAAAATGAATCAATGTTCCCTAATGCTATTTTTACCGGTTTTTCAAGTACTTTACCTCAACATATTTGGTTTTGTACATGGGCACATCAGTCCAACGACGACGACTTGGTACACTAACACCATTTCCATAAACAAGTGTTGAAATGTACCCAGGAATGATTTTTTTCGTAATATCGAGATCTTCAAGCTCTTCAAGACCAACACTCATACGTTCCAATTTGTAGCGGGCCAATAACTGCTGATGAACGTAGTAATAAAGTTCACCACGAATTTCTTTTGGTAAATCAAGGTCTTTAAGGGTAATCCAGAAGGGAAACAAGTTACGTATGTAGAAGTAGTAGTTGTTGAGATCAACGTCGTTCATGAAGTAATCAAGCTTGTATTCATCATCGAGGTCTTGGAGTTTCATCATACTCATCAGAGTTTTGTCGATTGTGTGGGTTTTACCATCATTCGTCATATCAGTAGTTGTCTTTGTACCTGAAGAAGCGAGAATAATAATTGAAGTTAATAAATTGGAAGAATTAGAAATTTGAGGAAAAATTAAATTTTTTATGAATTTCCAATGTTTTCATTAGTTTTAATGAAGAAAATTCGAAGAAAATTCGTCCGATACAATTCGAAATTATCAAGTTATTTTCTCAAAAGACTGATTTTTTTAACGACAAGTTTCTTGATTATTCACTTGAATTCTAAAAAGTTCATTACCACTCAACATCTTGATGCGATGAGCCTCCTCAATAATCTGGTTATCGAAGAACAAGTGTGGATAGACTTCATACATTGGGGGCAGGATGATCTTCTTGCAGTCATTCCTGTACATGCAAACAGTTGTTAGAGCTGTGATGAACATGCCTTTGTTGCAGTGGCAGCGGCACCAGCATGCAGTTTTGTAGAATGTCATGAAGTCTTTAGCACTCCAGAGCAATTTGAACATTACACGAAGTTCATCCCGGTGCTCTTTGCGAAATACTGAGAAGAGAGCGTCACGCTTGAGCATTCCAAGGCGGAATCTGTACAGAAATTCTCGCACAATCATCTGGAATAATTATTCTGAATTAATTTATATCCTTGAAAGTAAGCGTGATAGAGCGATTTTACTCGAATCTTATTTTTTAGAGGATTCTAAAGCCTTCATAATGAAAATAGCTTTGTCTCGCACTATATGCGATATTTCTGAGAGGAAAAAATTTACCTTATCTTTGAAGAGATCTATGTTACTTTCAATATCGAAATCCCGTCCAATCTTGTTCCACTCGAGACCATCTACGTTCGTTTGATCGATGAACATGAATAGTTCATAGATCTTCTTCTGCTTCTGCAGAAGATCCAGATCAGCAGCTCTAGTATCAACTGTCATAGCCTGGCCCAGGCATAAGCCTGAAAGGGCAAGGAACAACAGTTCTTTGAACATTCTCACTGTATTTTTAATTCAGTGTTCTCAGGTCTTGTAACCAGAAGACTATGTTTTCTTGTAAAATCTGTGAGGTTTATATACCTAAAAATTCATAGCCCAATCGCTTGATCCTTGATGAACTCCAAATTTCATAAAAGAATATAAAAAACATAATTATATTGATTTATCTCCTATTGCCATTTAATTGAACGAAATGAAGTCATTGTAGTTACATTGTAACATTCTTCACTGAGGGGATTACCAAAGCTAATCCCCCCAATGAAGATAAATTATCTAATGTCAAAGAGTATCGAGTTACTTTGTGGACGGAGCAGAAGAAGAATGTATCATTCGAATTATCTATTCTTATCAAGTTCATTCAACGTAATTTATGCATTGACAATTTTCATAGCCATTGGCTAGTTTATTCTGAGTGCATCAACGAGGATAGTACCATCAAAAAAGATGACCTATGAAATCTTTCTCGTTCTGCTTCTAGATGGAAGCTATGTGAACGCGTAGAATATTAGGATTAATGTTAGAAGCATGAGTAGGAGGAGAAAGGATGATAATTATGAGAAACTGAGGAGAAAATTACAGAAAATACATGATCAGTTAGAGATGGAAGATGCTTGTCAATCGTCGGACGACGAGGAAAACCAAGATGAAGCGAATAAGGGAAAAGTGCATAAATTATAAAAATATCATTGATGAAGAGGCTGATAACACTGATGCAGGTGGTGGTAACCTTTGGATCGGTGATATTGATCCGACGCAAAATATTCCACAAGACAACATCGATGCAAATGCAAATAATAATGAAGACAACATTGATCTTAGTAATGATGAACCATTACCTCAAGGGAGCTTTCCTCATCGGCTTTTTGAAAAAAATTATTCTGAGCAGGTAAATATCATTTTATTTACTCAATAATGATAATTATTATCATCTTCATTAATTACAATAACTTCTACATCACATAATTATGATTCCAGATGATGTGCTTAAATAAAAATGATGACCTTCATATAGCTGATGTCTATTTAAAAACAATAGCTTCTGCTAAAGGTGTAACAACAATTACTTGACGACTGATGGACCGAGTATGTAATCCCGCAAAGATTCTCAATTGCAAGTTGACTGGACGAGCTCCTCGAGTTCAAAGCAAAGTATTTTAAAAAAAAAATATGATTGTCTTGGCCCAACAGCTATTAGAGCAATTATAGGTAAATATCACTATTATAAACCCTAGCGAATTCAATTCGACCTGAAAAGCATCGAAATTATACTGGGAATTTGAGTATATTTTTAGTATATTTGCGATAAAATTCTCGAAACATTCTCATATCATACCCAAAAAATTCGGTTATTTATGTGCAGTTTTTATACCAAATTTATACTTTTTCCACCATTCATTTTGAATGCCACTATATTGTACTATATCCGTCACCTCTTGAAGCAAAATTTAAAGAAAGGAAGGGAATGTAATTAAATTAATTGGGAAACGATAGAATAGTATATTACCTAACAAGTGTGGCAAAGTTATTTTCCGACGAGTGCGACGTTGCAAAACGAGCCGAAGCACCATTTTATTGTACAACGTGTAGTCCATTGAAATGTTACAAAATTTAGGGGGTAACCTTGAAAAATGGGTAGGCTTCTATTTTTTTTTCCGTTGTGTAGGGGGGGGTCTTGGTTAGTGTAAAGCCGAGTTTTCGGGGTCGCAACCCTTGTGCGTTAGCCGCCATCTTTAAAAAGGGGGTGAAAATGTTTTTTTGCCCTAGCGCCTAAACTACGAGGTTTAGAAAATTTTGGTAGGAACAAAAGTTGTAGGAAATTTAATTTCCTACAACTTTAGACCAGTAGCTTTTTGTCGTAGGAGGTCAAAATACAAAGTTATTTGACAAAAACTCCTACGACATTTACAGAAAAAATCGTTTTTGCCCCATATCTTTTTTTGGGGGCATTTTAGGGGAAAATACCCTCAGAGAAACTTTAAAGTTCGTTCCCTGAGATATATTTTTCACTAAAAAAAAGTTAATTTTCATTAACTTTCAACCGTTTTATGAGTGGCCGAAAACTTCCGGTGGGGTACAAAAAAAATGTCGGACCAATTTTTTCTTAAATTTTTGGCTCTGGCGAGTTCGTGACGTCATCTTGAGTACACCTCAAACTCGTTAGAGCCCCCTCTCTTCTCTTTTGGCCGCCATTTTGAAAAAAAGGGTGGAAATAGATTTTTCGCTCTAGCGGCCAAAATATGAAGGTGAGAAAAAAATTGTTAGAACAAAAGTTATAGAAAATTTAATTTTCTACATTTTTTGTCCCTCAACTTTTTGTCGTAGGAGGTCAACATACAAAGTTATTTGACAAAAACTCCTACGACATTTACAAAAAAATCGTTTTTACCCATCTCAAATCGTCAGCAAATAATGACATCTTCAACAAATAAGCTACGCTTAGGTGCTTCACAAAGGTGACTTCATGGCGAGTTTGGATCTTCAAGAGGCACATTTTCTCATCCCGATCGACACAGAGAGTCGTAAATACCTCCGGTTCATGTGGGGCCAGCAATTATTATTGAGTATTTTACGACAAAGGAGATTCGGCGTTGGAAGACTCTTAGAAAGTTCAAAGAGACAGACAACGACGAGCAAAACACAAATCACTCACCTTGGATCCTCGCAGTTTTCTCTCAGATTCCGGTTGTTCCACGAAGTGAAATTGACAGACAAACAAATTCTGGCACAAATAAATTAAATTGACACAAATTTAATTCTTTTGCAAAGAAAACAGAAACACAAAATTGTCAAAATTACGGCCGTTACAAAATTACGAAAAAGGTGACGTTCCCTTCCACAATTTGCCACACAAAATTAGCGTTGTTTTCTGTTTCATTCTAAATGTTCAGTAATTGTTTATTACTTATTTTTTGTTTCTGCGGTTCAACAAGTGCAGTTTGCTTATAGTTTTCAGAGCGGTTCCCGCGAACGTGTTACTTCTATCACTATTGTAGTCCGATTCCAATCAAACGGCATCCAATCGAGTAAGGGAAGAAGGGGAAGATCTGTGCGCACGTGCCGAATACTCTGATCTCATTGCAAGACCATGAGAAGCTCCGCCCATTCCGTTGCTCTTGATCAATAAAAGGAGCGAATGAAACCTATGACCATGGTATATTGTCCAATGTAATTTCACATGATTCTTTTCATCTTTTCAACCAATGAAAAAGAAGAGAGCAGTTCTGCCCAATGGACTCTCGTGTTACCTTGCCCTTTTTTCTAGTAATCAAAGATTCTCCGCCCACTGAGGAGGAACGAAAATGGTTAGTGGATTATCTACTGTGGAAGAATGAAGAAGAAGAGACGGATAAAAAACATGTGAGTTCTATCAATCATTTTAAGCTTATTCATTTTTCCTGAATCCATCGGAAACAAAGCAAGATCGAGTGATTTTGCACAGGACCTTTTAAGTAGAGAATTTCAAGAGCTACAAAAAAAGTAATACCGAAATAGGCTCTATCTCGCTTAGTGTCCGAGATATTCTAATAAAACGGAGGAGAAAGAAAGGGCTTGTTCAAAATTACTCCAGATCACTTATATTTCGAGATATTCGCGAAAAACTGAAAAAATTGGCTCATTTTCGTTGAAAATACTCTCTCCTTATTTTTATTTGAGAGGCGGGGTGAGGAGCCCTCTTCGCACTCCCCCTTCCCTGCTCAGGAATCGATGAAGAGGCGGGATGAGCAGAATCGAGAGGGAGAAATTCAATTTCGGATAATTCGATAACAATTCTCTCTGGAAAAACAGAAAATTGCTCTCTGCAATTTTCCCAATTTAGCGTTTCCCAAAGCGTGCACCCTTAGTACTCTTCCATATTTATCGGTCTGGCGCCAAATTTTTTCATGATTCGACGCAATTTTCTATAGGTAGAATCCTTCCAATTCGTGGAAGGAAATTGAATTTTTTTATTACTAGTTAAGGAGCATTCAGAAGTGCCATCGATTGAACCTTAAATCGATGCTTAAGCGGTTTCTCGGTCAAGGGAATATCAAGGGAGTATCAGGACATATGCCCTTTTGTTTTTGCAGGATAATTAAATTCAATTACTGAAAGATTAAACAATGCATTTTCGTATGAGTCCTTTCTTGTTGCTCTCGAAATCTTCTACAAGAAAAAATCTTGCAAAATACCTCCATCTGCTCATTTCTCTAGATATTCACAAAAAACTGAAAAAATTGACTGAGTTTTCGAAAATAGTTATGAAAATAATGGAGATACGCTCTTCTTCTCCTTATTCTTATTTGAGAGGCGTGTTAAGGCGGCACCCTCAGCATTTCCCTCTCTTCTACTCAGGAATCGATGGACGGGGCGGGATGAGCGGAATCGAGAGGGAGATACCAATTCCGAAGAATTCGATAACAATTGTCTCTCGAAAAACATAAAATTGCCCTCTGCAATTTTCCCAATTTAGCATGAAAGCGTGCAGCTTCAGTGCTCTTCAATATTCATCTGTCTGGCGCCGAAGTTTCTCATGATTCGTCGCAATTTCCCATAGGTAAAACAATTTCCATTGGTAAGCCTGTAATTTATCACTTATAGCTGTCGCTGAAAGAAAATTGCATTTTATTCTTTTTATTACTGTTGTAAGGGCTACATTCCGAAGTGCTATCGATTTGATCTTGAGGCTACTCGGTCAAGAGAATATGTATCAGAACATATAACTTTTCGTTCGTAAAAGAGAATGGAATTTAATTGCTGAAAGGTCAAAGAAGATCTATGATTTCTTCATTTGGTTCTTTTCATATTTTGAAAATTAAACGACATAGCACAATTTTGCAGGAATCCTTTCTAGCCTTTGAAATTCTCTAATAATAAGGTCTCCGCCAAAAATCGCTCACATCAAATGAACACATTAAATAGTTCAACTTACTTCGTATATTATTTGCCTCAGTATCATTGATGTTCAAACGATCAGCTTCATAATCTATTCCTGTTTCAATAAGACACTGAGTCAAAGTATCTATTCACTGTTGATGGATAATTCTACACATATACCTGTAGAATCTACTGTTGGACAATACCAGTTCTAAGACGTTCAAACAACTGTAGAGTTGCATCTTTTTTATATCACTTCTCTTCTGGTAGAGTGAGTGAATTCTACTGCTAATGCTTACAGCCACATAACTCCTTATGAATATTCAATGTTTTCTGTGAAAATAGGTGAAATTTCAAAATTGCTAAATTATCATAATAAATATCCATTTTGCCCCTTTTTCGCAGAATAATGCAGTCCATTAAAGATGCATAAGATCGATACGAAACGAGTTCCCGTGAGAGAGACGTTCACCATAAGCATAAAATTGCAGTTATTCTCTAATCCATCCACGTGAAAAGAAGTGCAAGAATGTCTGAGCATAAGAAGAATAAACTTCAACTATCCTTCGAAAAATATCTCGGAACAGAAGTGCTTATTCTTCAGGGAACCGGGCTTTATTCGATGGGAAATATTTTTAAAGGAAAAACACCACAATGGCATTATTGGGAAATTATTATATACATGATTGGATTATTTTTAGTGATTACTGGGTTTTTCGTCGACTTACCAACGATTTATAATGTTTTGAAAATCGATATAATATTGACGATTGAAACATTTGCTGCTGCTTTTACTGCTGCATTATGTTCAGTTAAAGTATGTTTTATGATTTAATTTTAATTTTTTCTGAGGGCGAAAGCACAATGACAAAACCGTTCTGTTGAAAACTACATATGACGTCATATGCGGCCTCTACTTTTCAGCCCTTCGAATTGATATTAGCGAAGGACTCTCTTCACGTGGAAATAATTTTTCACAATTTCCATTATCAATTATAATAAATTACATGTTATGTCTAATAGAAATCATGAAATAGTAGTGCATAGAGTACATGAAAGAACAAAAAAATGTAACTGGATTGAAATTGCAGCACTAACTTCGAAAATATGTTCTCTTTCTCGTCTCTCATCAAAAATCTCACGCATCATTGAAGATGTTTCCTGATATCTCTGAGGTGGAAGTAGAGGAGATATTATTGCTTCCATTAGTGACACAGTGTTTACTTCACAGTATTCAACTTCATTATGCACACAATGTTTCGCTCGTATTTCGCGGTTAGTAGTCGCTATTAACGCAGTTCAAGTCCACAGTCCCCGTTCAGTCCGGTTTCATGTTCCTACCGATGACGTCATATGTCTATGTTTTAAACGTTCTAACCGAACGATTTCATCGTTATGCTCTCGCCCTATCTCAGTGGGTAATGGAGATACACCCGCTTTGACTCAATCTTGTTTTTTAGCTTCCGAAATTCTCTACAGAAGCGGTGGATTGCAAAAATGGCGTATCTCCGTTATTTTCCGAAATATTTCCAAAATAATAAATTGAAAATAATTTTGTGCTTTCAGGGTTGTCGATTATGGGCTTATCGACAAGAACTTTATGATTTATTGAAGAAAATCTATTATCGTTGGAATTTTCAAGTAGCACGAAATGCTATCACTGAAGAAATGATAGACATTGCTAAAAATGCACGATTTTTTAGAATTTGTTACGGAACTGCAGTTTCTATTGCTGTTGGCAGTTTTGCTGTACGACCTTACATGTAAGTCGTCACTGCATAATGGAGATATGCCTCTGTTTGAAGTGAAACTTTTTTCGCCATGGTAGTGAATTCTGCTGATTGGAACGAAAAAGCGTTACGCGGTGAGGGGAATTCCCTCTCCACCGAGAAGTAGCTAGCGGAAAGGAGTGGGAGAGTTGCTTCTCCTCCCTATTGACAGAGAGTAGAAGCGGCTCTTCCATTGCATCATACGTACCCTAGGCGCATACGCAGTGTATGGTGTACATTTAGGTGGCATAAGTCCCTACAGTAGAGCGACTTTATGCGTATGCGCCTACCGGACTGTACTAGCACGTAGTATAATGAACGAGTAGACACTTGAGAATTGAGTAAACACGTTTTCATTTTCCTCAGTTACCATAAACCTACATTTTTGTATTAGATTCTGTAAAAATGGAACTTGAATAATGAAGGAAATGAAGAAAAATTGAATTTGATGAGTAGCTATTTTCATTTGTTGAATCTGGTATGAAAATCTAGTTGAATTTTTTTTTTGGTGTATAGCACCCTAAATTCCGCCTCGGGACGAAGAAGTTTCACTTCTAACACGTGGCTTTTTATCTGTGGAGAATTTAAAAAATAAAAATAAACCGAAGTAATTCACTTTATCTCGCTTCATTTTTAAGATATTGTTTAAAAATCAAACTCATTATTGATATTATTTATTTTTTAATGTCTACGAAAAAAATGGAGATACGCTCTTTTTCAACAGATCAAAAAAGGCATTTTTCCATTATTTTCAGAAATTTTCAAGATCAAAAGAAGACGTTACTATTTTTATTTCAGAGTTTATATGAAATTTTGTTTATCAAATGCAAATAATTCATTTGATTATTCAATGACAGCCATTGCATCGACATATTGGTTCGAAATAAATTCACCGCAACTTTTTTTAATTATTACATCAATTGAAAGTGTTGGATTGTATTTTTTGGCTGCTTATTGGATCGTAGGAGACTCTCTTTTCGCCCAATTAACTACACATTTATCAATACAATTTAAAGTAAATAAAAGAGTTTAATTAAAATTCTAGAAATCAATTTTTAAAAAATTATTAATTAGAAAAAACAAACTATGCCTCTTTATTTTTCATTTGTTGTTTTTCAATTATTTAAATGTTCAGATATTGTCAAATGATATTCGTGATATGCCTTCAATTGACGCATTCGATATCCCAAAACGTCTGCGACAAATCATAAAAGATCACATTGAATTATTTAAGTAAGTATTAGAGAGAAAAAAATATCCTCAATTATTATAAAATAAAAATATTCTAGTTATGTTAAATCAATGGAGAAAATGTTTAATCCAATAATATTTTCCACTGTATTAATTGATGGAATTGATCTGTGTTCTTGTATTTATACACTTCAATACGTACGTCACTCAAAACAATTCTGTTGAAAATAATTTCAATTAATATGAATAATCTTCTGTAAAATCATTTTTTGAAGCAGAGATTTGAAGAGAGTAATTGGGCTCTTTTTCAAAAAGATATGGGACATGCAGTTGTATTAGTATCACAAATTTGCCTCTACTGCAGTTATGCACAACGATTGAACAATGAGGTAAGAATGATTACATCATGCATAATAATAATAGCATTCGATTATTAACAAAATGGATCTAATTTTTCTAAGTGAACACTTTTACATTTTTGAAGTGAAACTTTTTTAGCCATGGTAGTGAATTCTGCTGATGGGAAAGAAAAAGCGTTACGTGGTGAGGGGAATTCCCTCTCCACCGAGAAGTAGCTAGTGGAGAGGAGTGGGAGAGTCGCTTCTCCTCCCTCTTGACAGATATTAGAAGCGGTTCTTCCATTGCATCATACGTACGCTAGGCGCATGCGCAGTGTATGGTGCATGTTAAGGTGGCATAAGTCCCTACAGTAGAGCGACTTTAGGCGCATGCGTAAACACGTTTCCATTTTCCTTAGTTACCATAACCCTATCATTTTTGTATTAGATTCTGTAACAATGGAACTTGAATAATCAAAAAAATGAAGAAAAATTGAATTTGATGAATAGCTATTTTCATTTGTGGAATCTCGTATAAAAATCTAGTTGAATTGTTTTCCGGTATATTGCATCCTAAATGCGGCTTTGGGACGAAAAAGTTTCACTTCTAACGCATGGCGATCCACGCACCCTCTTTTTAGATTATATTATAATATTGTCATGAAATTATAGATTGCTGGAATAAGACAAGCACTCTATGATTGTCCATGGATGGAATGGAGAACAACAGTTCAAGTGACAATATTAATAGTACTGACAATAACACAAAAAGAATATGTGTATTCAGCTTATGGTATGGTTTTTCTAAATATGCCGCAATTGACAACGGTTGGTCATAATCTTCTTAAATAATTTATTTCCTCACAATATAATTTTTCGGATTTTAATTTTTCTTATATGCAATTACCCAGATTTTCAATGGAACTATGAAATATTTAGCATTTTTACGGAATATTACTTGAAAGTAAATGAAAGTGAGATAATTGTTAAGTAATCGAGAAGCTAGTCGAATTCATAGAAAATTCATGTACAGCTTATAGAATCATTTTATGTAAAAACTGAAGAATTCAGTTCCAATAATTTTTCAAAAAATTGAGATGGAAATTTTCAGATAAATGGAAAAAAAAAACCGTCGATTCCGGCACATCTGTTCCACTGGAAATTTCTCCAGTTTTTCAACCGAATCATCAGAAAAAAACTGTCCTCAATATTTCTCGTGTGTTCTCGCTATTTTATAATAAAAAACATGAGAACTAAAATGTGCTCATTTTACTCTTCGTGTCCATTTTACCAAACTTTTTTTTTATAAAACCCACACACTTTGTTATAAAATCCAAAACCTTTCTGACACTGCCTGACCAATTCTCTTGAAATGAAGCACTAGACTACATGATGAATTGTTACTATGTATCGATCTCTTGAAAAATTCACGATAAATACGGCTGTTAACGCCACTCATCCCTTCTCCTCTCAATTATCCTACAATATTGAAGTAATCGCTGAAGAAGGGAGCTATTATGCATACTTGAGAACTCTATAGGCTCTCCTTAGAGTTCGATGACATTCCTGTCACTGCTACTCCCTCATAAAGAAACTAGACATTATGTTGGAACATAAGGAGCCAACTGGGAAGTACCAATCCTGTTTCGAAGATTGTCTTACTGGTGATGTGCGTTTTATACAACTGATGGGATTACATTCAATGGGACGAGTTTTCAAAGATACTCAACAGAAATGGAATTTTTGGGAAGCTATACCATTCCTAATATCAGTGATAATCGCAACTTTTGGTCTTACATTTAACGTACGGAATATTTTTTATTCTATTCATACTGATGTCATGTTGGCTAGTGAAGCATTGGCAGCTGTCATCACCTCCTCATTGAGTATGGTGAAGGTATGATTATTATTATTCTTTCAAGATTATGTCATTAGAATTCGCGATATTTAAGGCGTTTTTCATTTGTTTCAGGCCTCACGAATATTGTTATATCGACGGGAGCTTTATGGCCTTTTGAATATAGTGCAGCATCGCTGGCACAATCAGGCATCAAGTAACAGCATAACAGAGAGGATGGTACGAATTGCTGAAGGTGTACGTTCATTCAGGACTTTTTATACTGTATCAGTTACTGCTGTTCTATTGAATTTTGCATTACGTCCATATGCGTAAGTTTTATCAAGATATAATGAAAATTTGATTAATAATTTTAATGTAATTTTCATTTCATTCTAGATTATATTTGAAATTTTATCTATCTCATTCAAATTCATCATTTAGTTTTTCTGGAAACACTGTTTTTCCAGCTAAATATCCATTTCCTTTAAATTCTTTCAAATATTTTTTTTTATGCACTATCTACGAAAATATTGGTATATTTTTTTTGAATATATATATGGTAGTTGGAGATACACTTTTTCCTCAGCTAACAGCTCATATATCTATTCAATTCAAAGTGATTAAAGAAAAAATTTATTATTAACAAAATTCAATATTTTTCAAACTTCTTTTCATATTCATCAATTTTTTAGATACTTGCTAATAACATACTGAATATAAATGAGCAAAATCAGTCAAAGAATAATGAAGATACAGCAAAACAATTGGGAAATTGTGCTAAGGAATATTTAGAATTATTTAAGTGAGTTTAATAATTTCAGAGAAGTTTCGGTCATATTTTTAAAAAATTTATGATTTTCAGATATGTGAAATTCATTCAAGAATTCTATAATCCAATAATATTTGCTACTGTACTCAGTAATAGTATCAATATTTGTAGTGTCATATTTAGTATGCAGAGTGTATGTAATATCATTTTAAAAAATCTGATAATTTCTTCTTGTATAGAAAAAGAATTCTATACTATTTCTTTTTTCAAATTCGATAGATTTTTTGAAGTGAAACTTTTTTAGTCACGGTAGTGAATTCTGCTGATGGGAACGAAAAAGCGTTACGCAGTGAGGGGGATTCCCTCTCCACCGAGAAGGAGCTAGTGGAAAGGAGTGGGAGAGTCGCTTCTCCTCCCTCTTGACAGAGAGTAGAAGCGGCTCTCCCATTGCATCATACGTACACTAGGCGCATGCGCAGTGTATGGTGTATGTTTAGGTGGCATGAGTTCCTACAGTAGAGCGACTCTATGCGCATGCGCCTAGCGTACTGTACTACCATGTAGTATAATGAACGAGTAGACGCTTAGGCATTAAGTAAACACGTTTTCATTTTCCTCAGATACCATAAACCTATCATTTTTGTATTAGATTTTGTAACAATGGAACTTGAATAATCAAAAAAAAATGAAGAAAAATTGAATTTGATGAATAGCTATTGTCATTTGTTGAATCTCGTATAAAAATTTAGTTGAATTTTTTTCTGGTGTATAGCACCCTAAATTCTACTTTGGGACGAAGAAGTTTCACTTTCTTTCTGATGATATCATGAACTTAATTCAATTCATTTGAACAATTTTCCGTTTTCTCTTAAATTTCTTCTATTATGATCGTAGAGAATGGATTCACATGAAGGCTGGGGTGCTGTTGGGAAAAATGTTTGTCACGGAGTTGTTTTAATATCTCAAACTTTCATGTACTGCAGTTACGCTCAATTATTGACTGATGAGGTAATTCTATATTTATAATAAAATGATTCGATTTTTTTCTCATCAATTGTTCCAAAACATCTCAAAGGCTAATGGAGATATGCCCTTTTTAAAAGTCTCCATTAAAAATAATTAGGACGAAAAAGGTATATCTTCAAAAAATTTCAAGATATTTCTTTAACAAAAGATTGTCCTTTTTCCACAGATTCTGGCGATTCGTTATGCACTGTACGATTCTCCATGGATAGAATTCAGTAGAAAAGCTAAATCAACAGTCATAATAATGATGACTAGAACTCAAAAAGAATTTGTCTATACAGCATATAATTTGATAGAACTCAATACACCTCAAATTACAGCGGTTCGTAATCAAACAATAAGTACTAGAAATATTTTCAATTTTCCTTTGAAAAAGACACGAAAAAAATAAAGAAGGAATCTTTTTGACACATATTTTTCACCTCCAATTCCTTCAGCTTTTAACTAGAAGAAGAATACAATTTTCGACTTTTTCTTTTGCAGATTGTTACTACGGCTATGAGATTTCTCACAATTTTAAGGAATGTTACTTGAATCAACTGTTATCGAATATATAATACTGATATAACATTGTTAACCCTCCAGTAGTCGCATCAATGTGCTAAATGGGGAAGATTTTTCCAATAAATTAATAAAGCTGGATGAATCTGGATTTTTTCATGATAATAAAAATTAACCAATACTTTTTTAAAACTTGAGGCACTCGCCAAAAAATCGAAAAAATGTTTCAATATGTCCCATGAAGTCCATTGTTTAGAGATATCGCGATTCTTAGTCTAAGCCTTTTTGGAGTGAAACTTTTTTCGCCACGGTAGTGAATTCTACTGATGGGAACGAAAAAGCGTAAACGCGGTGAGGGGAATTCCCTCTCCACCAAGAAGTAACTAGTGGAAAGGAGTGGGAGAGTCACTTTTCCTCCCTCTTGACAAAGAGTAGGAGCGGCTCTTCCATTGCATCATACGTACGTTAGGCGCATGCGCAGTGGATGGTGTAAGTTTAGGTGACATAAGTCCCTACAGTAGAACGACTTCATGCGCATGCCTCTAGCGTACTGTACTAGCATGTGGTATAATGAACGAGTAGATGCTTGGGCATTAAGTAAACACGTTTTCATTTTCCTTAGTTACCATAAACCTATCATTTTCGTATTAGATTCTGTAACAATGGAACTTGAATAATCAAAAAAATGAAGAAAAATTGAATTTGATGAATAGCTATTTTCATTTATTGAATCTCGTATAAGAATCTAGTTGAATTTTTTTTTGGTGTATTGCACCCTTACTTCCGTTTTGGGACGAAGAAGTTTCACTTCTAACGCGTGGCGATCCACGCACCTTCTTTTTTTTATAGCTTTTGGAAGTTTCTACGAAAAAGAATTAGTGTAAGAAAGGCGTATCTCTATTATTTACCAAAATATTCATTGATTCCATGCATTAACTATCAGGGAATATATTATCATCAGCTAATATTCAATATTAATTCGATGATTTCGGAGAGAAAAAATTGAACATCATAATAACTTACGGGCTGCTGTTTAAGTGAATCAAAACGAAATGGCTGCCCACTTTCATTTCTACTAAAAGAGCCGATGTCATCGGTAGTTTAACACTTTCTGAGCCCTCCTCCTGACATAAAGTCTTCGAGCATAACGCGCATCATTATTGAGCACCGAGTAGATGCAAAATTCATGATAAATACGTCCAATCATGCTTATACCCCTTATCTCGAGAATGGGCGCATCAAAAATTAAAGGAAACATCAATCAATAAAGAGCTATTATCTGTTGAAAAAATTCTACAGGTTCTTTCTAAGCTTCAACAATGTTTCCATTTCCATTCGATATCTTGTAGTAAGAAGATCATAAACATGACAAAGAATAAAGAATTATACACATGTTTTCAAGAATGTCTGAGTGGTGATGTTCGAATACTTCAGATGATAGGATTACATTCAATGGGTAGAGTTTTTAAATATAATAAACCAAAGTGGTGTTATTGGGAAATTATACCATTTGTGATTGCACTAATGATTATAGCTTTTGGTCTTACATTTAATATCCGTAATATTTCTGGATCGATGAAAAATGATGTTATGCAAGCGATTGAAACATTCGCAGCTACTGTTAGCACTTTGCTAGGTTTTATCAAAGTATGTTTGATGAAAATGATTATGGGACATTTTTTTATTTATTTTATGAAAATGTGAAAAATGTGAGACATTTGATAAAAATTGATTTATTATCAGGATTAATTGATTTTTAAGGTATTTGTAACATTTAGGGTTTTCGGATATTGTTATATCGTCAGAGACTCTACGAATTTTTACATATTTTTCATAATCGTTGGCTTAATCAAACAAAACGTAATAGTATAACCCAAAATATGGTGAAAATTGCTGAAAATGTTAGAGCATTCAGGATTTTTTATGCAGTAGCAGTTTCTGCAACTCTCTGGAGTTATGGATTACGTCCATATGCGTGAGTTATTATTGGAATTTCGTAAGTAAATGAAAGGAGTTGATGGAAAATCTGGAGAAATTTGAAGGAAAAAAACCGAAGGAAATTATTCAAAACTGAAATTATCTGCCGAAAATTATTTCAGGATTCTAGTAGATTTCTAGAAAAATAGACTTTAAAAAATATGAGTGAATTCAATTGGCTTCTCTGATAATGCTTGATAAGAATTTCTTATAAGTGGAGCTATAAGATAATTGTCTTGGAATTTTTCCTGTTTTGAAATGAAACTTCTTTAGCTACGATAGTGAATACTGCTGATGGGAAAGAGCGTTACGCGGTGAGGGGAATTCCCTCATCACCGAGGAGTAGCTGGTGGAAAGGAGTGGGAGAGTCACTTCTCCTCCCTCTTGACAGAGAGTGGAAGCGGCTCTTCCATTGCATCATACGTACGCTAGGCGCATGCGCATGTAGCATAATGAACGAGTAGACGCTTGGGCCTTGAGTAAACACGTTTTCATTTTCCTTAGTTACCATAAACCTATCATTTTTGTATTAGATTCTGTAACAATGGAACTTGAATAATCAAAAAAATGAAGAAAAATTGAATTTGATGAATAGCTATTTTCATTTCTTGAATCTCGTATAAAAATGTAGTTGAGTTTTTTTTTGGCGTATAGCACCCTATATTTCGCTTTGGGACGAAGCAGTTTCACTCCTAACGCGTGGCGATCCACGCACCCTCTTCTTTCAATCTAATGAGCAGCCGATTTACTGAAATTCATAAGAAAAATAAGATTCAAATGAATTGAAAGCCTCCAGTCGATTTGAAAAATCGTAAAAAATCCATCCACTAATCAACATCATCAAGAGGTCCAATAGAATCTTTACATATTTATCTATCAAATTTTGAAATACTCATCTACAGATAATTTTTGTTGAGAATTATTGATTCCATACGAAATTTTGCTCTGATTTTCTATCATTTTTTTGTGATAATTTTCAATGTTAATACAATTATTATTCTTTTTCAGATTATATCTAAACTTCTATCTATCAAATTCGAATTCATCGTTCCAATTTGCTGGAAACACTGTTTATCCATCTCAATATCCATTTCCATTAAATTCTTTGAAATCTTATCTTTTGTGCACTATCTACGAGAATATTGGTATCTATTTTTTAAATTTGTATTGGGTAGTTGGCGATTCACTTTATTCTCAACTAACGGCTCATATATCTATTCAATTCAAAGTGATTCTTTTATTAAAATTATTATAAAAGTATTGAGAACAATTGGGTAATAAAATTTTCATTCCATGGATATTTCAGATACTTTCGAATGATATACGGAATATTAATCCAGTCAGCACATCATCATTAATGAAAAGTGATGACGATACGGCGAGGCAACTGAGAAAATATGCAAAAGAGTACATAGAACTATTTACGTAAGTATTAAATTTTGATTTTCCATTAAAATAGATTAGGATTTTTATGAGAATCGTCTTTTTTTCACAGCCTTTAAAAGAATAGTTTTTTTAGGAATTATATTTATTTTTCAGTTTTTAATTTCAGATACGTAGATCTAGTTGAAGAATTCTATAATCCGATAATATTCGCAACTGTATTGAGTAACGGAATCAACATCTGCAGCGTGATCTACAGTATGGGATATGTATGGAAATTTCAATTGAAGTGAATCGGACAGAGTTTTTTTTGGGTGAATGCCTCAACACAAAAAATTGCAAAAAAATACTCCAATCATGGGGATATATTGATGTATCTCTTCAATTTTTTGTTCCGTTTTTTTACGCAACTCCTTCACCCCGAAAAAAAAAAACTTAATTTCGCCGCAAACAGCATCCTTTTTTTGTAAGGAAAAATAAAAATAAAAATTCATCATTTCAGAGACTAAATTCAGATGCAGATTGGGGTGATGTTGAGAAGAATATATGTCACGGAGTTGTTCTGTTATCTCAAACTTTTATGTACTGCAATTACGCTCAACTCCTGAGTGATTCGGTAATATCAAGATTTTATGATCAACTTCACTTGTGCGAAAACAAAATGCATGAATTTTTCGTCATCTTGTTTTTTAGAATATTTCGGCAAATTATGGAGATACACCTTTTTTGCATGAATACTTTTCGTAGAAAATTAGAATAAGAATTTGAGAAAAATAATAAGATCAAAGATTTTATAAAATTGTTGCAGACTTTAGGAATTCGTCAGGCATTATTTGATTCTCCATGGCCCGAATTCAGTAGAAATGCGAAATCAATGGTTCTAATTATGATGATTAGAACTCAACATGAATTCATCTATACAGCATATAATTTAATTGCAATTAATACACCCCAAGTCACTGCGGTTTGTTTTCTTAACAAATAATATCTCCTTTTCATCAAAATAATTCTTAGAATTAACAAAAGTTTCTGATCCTTTCAGATTGTCACAACAGCTATGCGATACTTCACAATTTTACGAAACGTTATTTAAATTCTTAATTTAAAAAAAAAAGAGGCGAAATAAGTCAAGTTTTTTATCAATGATTTCTTGATAATCTCAGTAAATATTTTACCTCTTCGCTTTTAAATTGTTAACTGCACATTGTTAATAATATGAAAAAATTAGTTGAATCTGAATGAGTCTTATGTCAATTACAAATGAATCACAATCCTTGAGTATTGAGTACGTTACTTGCACTCAGACTGAAAATGAGTTTACGATTATTCCAAAGAAGTATTTCCACTTTCTGAACCATTCGACGCAGACCCCGATGAGGAATCATGAATTATTTTCAAGTATCGAACGATTGAAAAATTCACGATAATTCACCGATTAAGTGGTTCTATTTCCCTTTAAGTAGGAAATTGGTGCATCAAATATTAACATCAATCGATATCAGAAACCCCATACTCCACCTCCATCACAACCACATTGTTACTCACAACGTGATCATAAGAAGATTACAGATAATAATGTCGGGCGGTAGGGATCGTAGTGAAGAGCTTAAGTCTTGTTGCAGAAAGTGTCTTCATGGTGATGTTCGTATTTTACAAATGATGGGTTTATACTCAATGGGTAGAGTTTTCAAACACAAACAACAAAGGTGGTATTATTGGGAAGTTATTCCGTTTGTTATTGGACTAGGTGTTTTAACTTTCGGTGTATCATTTAATATACGTAACATATTTGCTTCAATTAAAACTGATGTTATGCTGGCAATTGAAGCATTTGCTGCGACAGTCAGCTCCATCATGAGTATGGCCAAAGTATGTTTCAAAGTTGAGTAAAAATCATTATTAAAATATTCATTTTAAATATAAAGAATTCTTTTTTGATGAGATAAAAATAATTCATTAAAAAAATTCCATTCGCATACATTACTACGCGTTTTTTCAAATTTCACATTTCCTTCCGATTTTAGCATCCGGGAGTTCATTCATATTGTCATAAAATAGAATACTATCATGAATTTCTGAATCATGAAGTAATTTCGATTGGAATTGATGGGAGATTGAAATTATTCTATTCAGGGTCTTAGAATATGGATGTATCGGCGTGAACTTTATGGATTGATTTACAACTGTCACAATTCTTGGTGTCACCAAGCATCACGTAAAGCTATTACTGAGGATATGGTGAGATCCGTTGAGAATGTTCGATCCTTCCGACGTTTTTATGCTGTAGCTGTTGGTCTAGCTCTTTGGAGTTATGGTTTTAGACCCTACGTGTAAGTATGATTGTTTTTTTGAAGTGAAACTTTTTTAGCCACGGTAGTGAATTCTGTTGATGGGAACGAAAAGGCGTTACGGGCCAAGGGGAATTCCCTTTCCACTGAAAAGTAGGTAGTGAAAAGGAGTGGGAGAGTCGCTTCTCCTCCCTCTTGACAGAGAGTAGAAGCGACTCTTCCATTACATCATACGTACGCTAAGCGCATGCGCAGTGTATGGTGTATGTTTAGGTGGCATAAATCCCTACAGTAGAGCGACTTTATGCGCATGCGCTTAACGTACTGTACTAGCATGTAGTATAATGAACGAGTAAACGCTTGGGCATTAAGTAAACACGTTTTCATTTTCCTTAGTTACCATAAACCTATCATTTTTGTGTATGAATAGCCATTTTCATTTGTCGAATCTCGTATAAAAATTTAGTTCAATTTTTTTTTGGTGTAGAGCACCCTATATTTCGTTTTGGTCCGAAGAAGTTTCATTTCTAACGCGTGACGACCCACGTACCCTCCTTTCATTTTTCAAATGAAGGAAAATCAATTCCTAACATGTTAAATGATTTTTCGAATTTTATCTCTTCATAACTTCGTTTATTTTTTCAGACTATATTTGAGATTTCATCTCTCTCACTCAAACTCAACGTTTGATTTTGCTAGAAATACTGTTTATCCAGCTAAATATCCTTTTCCATTAGATTCCCAAAAATACTTCTTTTTATGCACTTTCTATGAAAATATTGGTATCTACTTTTTGAATGTATTTTGGCTGGTTGGAGATACTCTGTTTCCTCAATTGGCAACTCACATTTCTATCCAATTCAAGGTAACATATTTTTTAAAATAAATTACACTAGAAATATATATATTCTTTAAGCATTTTTCAGATTCTTGCAAATGATATTCGAAATTTGCATCCCATCGAATCTATTCCGGGGACTAAAGATAAAACTGCATTAGAATTGAAGAGAATTGTGAAGGATTATTTAATTTTATTTTCGTGAGTATTCTGGGCAAAATTAATTGGATTCTTTTCGAAGCAGAAATAATTTGTGGAGAAATTTGAAAAAATTAGGGAACAATGTGAATATGCTACGGAATTTCCTAGATTTTTTTCAGATTTTTTTGAGTAGTCCTTCACATAAAAAAAAATTAAGAAGACGAAATTAATGTTTTATTAATATAAATCATTTCAGATACGTTAATTTAGTTGAAGAATTCTATAATCCCATAATATTCGTCACTGTATTGAGTAATGGGATCAACATCTGCAGTGTCATCTACAGTATGCAAAGCGTAGGTTATCATATTCATATGAACATATACTTCCCTCAGTTTTTTTTACATAAACTACAGTTTCTGTTTTTATTGCTCCAATTATTATTGCAGAGATTCAATTCAGATTCTCATTGGGGAGACGTCGAGAAGAATATATCCCATGGAATTGTTCTAATGTCTCAGACCTTCATGTACTGCAATTATGCGCAACGTCTGAGTGACGAGGTAATTTTCTAGAAAATCTCAAATAATCGTAAATTGATCCCAAGTTCTTATAAAAGTGAAAATCTTCCTTTAAAAAAATCTGAAAAAAACGAGAATAATGTAAACATGTCCTGGTATCTTCTCAATTTTTGTGCATTTTTCATAAACTCCTTTACACAAAAAAGAAATGTTCAAAGAAAATTATTAAATTATCACAGACAGTTGGAATTCGTCAGGCACTTTACGATTCTCCATGGATCGACTTTACCAAAAATGCTAAAGTCATGGTAATAATAATGATGATGAGAACACAAAAAGAATTTGTCTACTCTGCTTATAACTTAATCCAAGTGAATACGCCTCAAGTGACAGCAGTTCGTATTTAATTTAAAAAAAACATACCCATTCAATTTTCCTCAAATTCTCAAACTACTCATTTTATTCTTGCAGATTGTCACAACAGCCATGAGACTCTTCACACTTCTCCGGAATGTTCTCTGAATATTCATCACTATCCTTTCTTGTTCCTCCAGAAATGACCAAAACCTGAAGAGAAAACTTCAAAATTATCAGATAAATAAAAAACCAAATTCTGTTTATTTTAAAATTAAGATTTTTTTTTAGAAATTCTTCTGCACTCACTGAAGATGTTTAATCCTCAGTAGTTCCACAGTTTCTGAATCGTTCTGTCCGAGATGGAGTTCCATTCTGAAGCTGAATTATTAATCTTGATCGATTCCATATGAAATTCATGTTAAGTGGTGAATTCTGAGTACTGCCTCCATTTTCTCGCAATTTTCACATTGAATATTGAAGAATCATCATTCTGCGATCGATATTGAAGTATAGCTGCAACCTAAAACAAAGAATTTCGTTACAAAGTATCCATTTCCATCAAGTACATCCTGAAGATGCTAAAAGAATGAATGGAATAGATAAATCGTTAGCATGCTTCAAAGATTGTTTGAGCGGTGATGTTTTGACTCTCCAAATGATTGGATTATATTCAATGGGCAATATTTTTAAAGATAGTCAACCAAAATGGAATCTCTGGGAAGTCGTTCCGTTTATGATTGGAATTGGATTAATATTTTTCGGAGTTTCATGTGAATTGTGTAATATTCATGATATTTATCGTGATGATATCATGACATCCATAGAAATTTTTGCAGCTGGAGTTAGTTCGGTATTAAGTGCTTTGAAGGTATATATTCTTTTATATATCAAAATATGTTTTCATTAGATGGCAAGTATATTTTATTTTCATGGAAATATTGACAACTGATGATTTTTATAATTTGTCAGGGTTTCCGTTTATACATTTATCGACACAAAATTTATGAATTATTAAAAAAATGTAAAATTCGTTGGACTTCTCAAGTTTTGAGAGGCTCAATAAACGAAAGAATGATGGAAGCAGCTAAAAATGCTCGAAAATTCAGAATATTTTATGGTTTTTCTGTTAGTGCAGCTGTGGGTAGTTATATTATACGTCCTTACATGTAAGTTAATTATTAAAATTGAACTCTCAAATTTTATTGTTCTACTTTCTATCATTTCAGATTACATACACAAATTTATTTTCGCATTTCTAATGATTCTTATGATTTGAGTGATACAATTTGGCCGGCTAAATATCCATTTACGTTGAGCTCACCAGGATGGTATTTTTTGTGCACTTGTTTCGAAACTCTTTGTATGTATTTTCTGAATTTCTTCTGGATCGCAGCTGATACACTTTTCATTCAATTCATGATCCATTTATCGATACAATTCGAGGTAATTCATGAAAAACTTGATAAATCCGATTTATCCCTCTTTTTGAAGAATATCTCAGTAAATAATGGAGATATGAATATCATATAATATCTCGAAAAATAAATGAAATAGAGCAATTTTATACTGAAACTTTCTTGTAGCTCTAGAGATATTTAACGAAAAGAATTAAAGTGAGAAAAAGAAGGTGCGTGGATCGCCATGCGTTAGAAGTGGAACTCCTTCGTCCCAAAGCTATTCATCGAATTCAATTTTTCTTCATTTTTTTGATTATTCAAGTTCTTTTGTTACAGAATGTAACACAAAAATGATAGGTTTATGGTAACTAAGGAAAATGAAAATGTGTTTACGCATGCGCCTAAAGTCGCTCTACTGTAGGGACTTATGCCACCTTAACATGCACCATACACTGCGCATGCGCCTAGCGTACGTATGATGCAATGGAAAAGCCGCTTCTACTCTCTATCAAGAGGGAGGAGAAGCGACTCTCCCACTCCTTTCCACTAGCTACTTCTCGGTGGAGAGGGAATTCCCCTCACCGCGTAACGCTTTTTCGTTCCCATCAGCAGAATTCACTATACCGTGGGTGAAAAAGTTTCACTTCAAAAACGCATATCTTCATTCGTTTACGAGATATTTTATAAAATTTTCAAGATATTCTTAAAAAATTGTTAAATTTCTCAGATACTCTCGAATGATATTCTTCATTTACATCAAATAAATCTCTCGAATGATAAACAATTGAAACGGATTGTTAATGAGCATTTGGAATTGTGGAAGTGAGTATTTAATTGAGAATGATTTTTCAGATGAAGAAAATCATTTTTATTTATTACTTTCAGAGACATACTTTCAGTTCAGGTGCTTTATAATCCGATAATATTTGCTACTGTATTGAGTAACGGACTGAACCTCTGCAATGTTATCTACAGTACGCAAAATGTATGTTTTGATGGAAGCTATTGCATGAATAATCCATAATATAAACAATTTTCACTATTAGAACTTCCAAAAATCTGTTGGAATCATCGAGAATATTGAAGCTAGAATTTTTCCGATGATTCCCTTGGAAAACTGGAGAAATTTCAGGTGGAAAACATATGTAAAAATTCAGTGTCTATAATTCATGGAAAATCCAAGTTTTTTAGGAAAAATTTGGGCCTTTGACCATTCACGAATTGAAAATCTCTCACCTCCAGTTTATCATCAAAAATCTTTGATTTTTTGATCAAATTCTCATTTTTTTTAAAGAATTCCCCAAGAATCTCGAAAAATAAACCCTCACCCATGTTTTCCGCTTCAAATTCCATCAGTTTTTCGATGGAATCATCAAAAAGAATCCATCTCTCACCCTTTCCCTCAAAATCCCCATTGATTATGAAATTCACTGATTTAGCGCGAGAGCACAATGATAAAACCGTTCGGTTGGAACGCTTAAAACATAGACATATGATGTCATCGGTAGGAACATGAAACCGGACTGAACGGGGACTATGGACTTGAACTGCTTTAATGGCGACTACTAACCGTGAAATACGAGCGAAACATTGTGTGCATAATAGAGTTAGATACTGTCAAGTAAATACTGTGTCACTAATGAAAGCAATAATATCTCCTCTACTTCCTCCTCAAAGATATCAGGAAACATCTTCAATGATGAGTGAGATTTTTGATGAGAGACGAGAGAGAGAATATATTTTCAAAGTTAATGCTGCAATTTCAATCCAGTCACTATTTGTTTGGTTTTTCATGTACTCTACTCACTACTATTTTATGTTTTCAATTATATATAATATGTAATTTAAATTTTAAAAATTGTTTGTATGTGTAAGGAGTCGTTCACTAATTCAAATTTGAATGGGTGAAAAGTAGAAGCCGCGAGCATCGATTTCATTTTCATTTCGTTCCTACCTATGACGTCATATGTAGGTTTTAACCGAACGGTTTTATCATTGTGCTTTCGCCTCTACTCTCAGAGATTTGAAGCAGAAGCTGATTGGGGAGACGTCGGAAAGAATGTATTTCATGGAATTGCTCTAGTTTCACAAACTTACTTATTTTGTAGTTATGCCCAACGTTTGAGCGATGAGGTAATAAGAATCATATTCTGGCAGTAAAAACTGCAATAAATTTATTGAATTGCAGTTTTCACTGCCAATTTTTTCAAGAATCAATTCAATACAAAAAGATTCAAATAATTAATCAATTTTCTTTGTAATTCGCTAATTATAATGTCGCTCTAGAAACAAAGGGGCGTAAGTGTTAACGAAAAATTGTTATTTCTGTAGATAATTGCAATACGTCAGTCACTCTATAATTCTGAATGGTTTAATTTCGATCAAAAAACGAGAGGATTAATTTTAATAATGATGACACGAACACAAAAGGAATACGTTTACTCAGCATATAACTTTATTTATTTGAATATGCCTCAAGTAACAACGGTTTGTAAATAAATTTGATTTTTCTTATATGAATTAAAAATTAATATTTAATTATTAATAATTTTTTAAATTATTTCAGATTGTCACTGCAACAATGAGATTTTTTGCATTATTAAGAAATGTTACATAAATAGATTTTTAATTTGGGTACTTTTGAATGAAATTATTGATTATTAATTAGAAATTGTTATTTAAAAAATTCTGGATGAAGTTTATTTATTTTCACAATTTTTTTAATGAATATCTCACTTAGTAATGAAGATACGCCTTTTTTACCTGCACTTTTTTTTGTAGCTCTTGAAATTTTCTATCTGAAAGGTATTCACAACATTTTTGTGAATACCTTCTAGATAGCAATTTCTCCATCATCCAAAAGAACTGTTCACTCTACACTGTTGTACATTGCCTGAGCTCCCGCAATTGCATAAAGAGATGGGGTTCTATAGTGTCCCCTGAATTATTAATGAATACTTGCAGAATTCACGATAATTCGACGATTCCCAATAATTCCCTTATTTTCTCGTAAACGGCGCATTCATTCTTGAAGCGTCATTATGGTAATCGATATGTTCGTCGGTGCCCATGGATATCAGCTGAATGTGGTCGTACAGTCGTCATTCATAGTTATTGCAGTAAACAGGTGAAACTGGAATTCTTATCTCTTCTGACCGTTTTTTGAATATATCTCGGAACGAGGGGTTATCCAGTCAAAAATTACAACAGAAAAAATCACAATTTTTCCTCAAAATACTTCAGAGATCAGCTATGCCTGTACGCCCTTTTGATACTGCAGTAATACCGTCATATTTCAAAAAGTGCTTCAACGGTGAAGTGATAATTCTCCAATTAATGGGATTATATTCAATGCGCAATGTTTTTAATAACAGCCAACCGAAGTGGAATTATTTTGAAATCCTTCCGTTTATCATTGGATTGAGTGTAATTATTACTGGTGTGCTATTCGATTTACGCACAATACAGCTGACTTTGCGTAATGACTTTATGGTAGCGATTGAGGTGTTTGCAGCGGTTTTCACAGCAACATTGATTGGATTCAAAGTATAATTAATTTTTTGAATTAATTTCCCACTAGTGCATTAGTTTTTGTAAGATATTCCCGTACATAATGGAGATACGACTTTTGAAGTGAAACTTTTTTAGTCACGGTAGTGAATTCTGCTGATGAGAACGAAAAAGCGTTACGTGATGAGGGGAATTCCCTCTCCACCGAGAAGTAGCTAGTGGAAAGGAGTGGGAGAGTCACTTCTCCTCCCTCTTGACAGAGAGTAGAAGCGGCTCTTCCATTGCATCATACGGACGCTAGACGCATGCGCAGTGTATGGTGTATGTTTAGGTGGCATAAGACCCTACAATATAGAGAATTTATGCGCATGCGCCTAGCGTACTGTACTAGCATGTAGTATAATGAACGAGTAGACGCTTGAGCATTAAGTAAACACGTTTTTATTTTCCTTAGTTACCATAAACCTATCATTTTTGTATTAGATTCTGTAACAATGGAACTTGAATAATCAAAAAAATTGAGAAAAATTGAATTTGATGAATAGCTATTTTTATTTGTTAAATCTCGTATAAAAATCTATTTTAATTTTTTTTTGTGCATAGCACCCTTTTTCCGCCTTGTGACGAAGTAGTTTCACTTCTAACGCCAGGCGATCCACGCACCTCCTTTTATCTTGTTACAACGAAGAGAAAAATAAAGAATATTCTCCAATTAATTTGAAAATATATTGGAAACTTAACGAGATAGTGCAAGATTTGTGATTACATTGTTTTTAGCTCTTAAAATTTTTACAAAAAATGTATTCAGCTAAAAAAGGCGTATCTCCATTATTTACCGAGATATTCACAGAAAAAAAGCGCAGGAAAAATAATTTATTCCGGTTTTTTTTTCATCTTTTGCAATTTCAGGGATTCCGATTATGGTTTTGCAGACGTGAACTTTATGATTTATTGCATAAATTCCATTGCAGATGGCAGTATCAAGTATCAAGAAATAGTGTTACAACTAATGTAATGAAAATTATTGAAGATACAAGAATAATTAGAACTTATTATGCAACTGGAGTTACTCTATTGGCAATCAGTTTTGCAATGCGTCCTTATGTGTAAGTTAGGTGCAAAAAGGCGTATGTGTTTTTTTCAAAAAAAATATCCAATTATTTATATTAGAAGACAAAAAAGAATTTAAAAAAATGTTTATTAATAATAATAATAATAATAATAATAATAATAAAAAGGCGTAAATCCGAAAAGTAGATAAATTATAAAAATATTCCAATAATATTCTAATTGTTTTTTTAAATTATTTTTGAGATACGCCTTTTTAGCATTAAAATCAATCTTCTCAATTTACAGATCATATTTAATATTTTATGTATCAAAATCTAATGATTCTTATGACTTTACGAAGACAGTCTTTCCAGCAACATATTTTTTTGAACTAAATTCACCAAAACGTTATTTTATATGTCTAACTTATGAAAATATTGGTATGTATTTTACTAATCTGTATTGGATAGCAGCAGACGCTTTGTTTGCTCAATTGACTACACACCTTGGTGTTCAGTTTCAGGTGAATTAATTTCTTTGTAATTCAGTTGTGAAATTTTAGGACAAGATTTCATGTTTTTTACTGTTTTTCAAAATGTCTCAGTTGATAATGGAGATATGCACGTTTCGCTTCAATGCACTTTTTTAGCTCTTAAAATTCGCTACAAAGAAGAATTCTTGCGAAATGACTCTATCTCACTTAATTTTCTTAATTTTTCTTTTTTTCTTTATTTCTTCATTTTAATTTTTTTTTTTTTCGTTTCCTCAATTTGACATCTTCATTAGTGAATTCTTTTATTCATTACTTTGATTTAAGGTGAATTTTATCTTTTTAGATACTGAAAAATGATATTCAGAACATAAGTCGATTGAAGGATAAAAAATCATTGGCAAGTACAATCGATGTTTTGAATCAAATCAAAGTTATTGTTCGGCAGCATATAGAGTTACTGAGGTAGGAAAAACTGAGATAGTACGGACGCCATTTTTTTTTAAGTAAAGGCTTTCATCAGAAATTATGAAAAAAATGGAAATATCCCCCACTGAAGGAAAATGAAAGTGAAATAAAAGAACCCGGGGCAAAATGAATTCTTAAAAAAAACTGAATTTCAACAAAAATTACAAAAATTTATTGTTTCATTCCAGAGACGCAAATGCGTTAGAGAAATTGTATAATCCAATAATATTTATAACTCTTCTGTGCAACGGAGTGAATCTTTGTACCTGTATATACAGTCTCCAATACGTATGTTGATTCTTTGAAAAAAAAAAAAGAAACGAATTAAATGTTAAAAATAATAATTGTCTTCAATTAATCAGTATTTTCTAATCCAGAGACTGGATGAAGGTAATTGGGGTGATGCTGAACGAAATTTAGTTCACGCAATCGTTTTATTGACTCAAACATTCTTATACTGCATTTATGGTCAACGTTTAAATGATGAGGTAACAAAAAATCTTTGGAAACTTCTCATACTTGAATTTTTTATCAGTTATTTTGAAGAAGGCGTATCTCCATAATTTAGCGCGATTTTCTCCTTCTTATCTTTTCACTATCGACTCAATTCAAAAAGAATCCAGTAGTGAAGTGGTAGACAAGGTTAAGTATACATGATATCTCTAAACGACTTAACCTTGTTTACCACTTCACTACTGAATTCTAAAAATTTTGAAGTGAAACTTTTTCAGCCACGGTAGTGAATTCTGCTGATGGGAACGAAAAAGCGTTACGCGGTGAGGGGAATTTCCTCTCCACCGAGAAGTAGCTAGTGGGAAGGAGTGGGAGAGTCGCTTCTCCTCTCTTGACAGAGAGTAGAAGCGGCCCTCCCACTGCATTATCCGTACGTTAGGCGGATGCACAGTATATGGTGTATGTTTAGGTCGCATAAATCCCTACAATATAGCGACTTTATGCGCATGCGCCTAGCGTACTGTACTCGCATGTGATATAATGAACGAGTAGACGCATGGGCATTAAGTAAACACGTTTTCATTTTCCTTAGTTACCATAAACCTATCATTTGTGTATTAGATTCTGTAACAATGGAACTTGAATGATCAAAGAAATGGAGAAAAATTGGATTTGATGAATAGCTATTTTCATTTGTTTAATCTCGTATAAAAATCTAGTTGGATTTTTTTTTGTTGTATAGCACCCTGAATTCCGCTTTGGGACGAAGAAGTTTCACTTCTAATGCGTGGCGATCCACGCACCCTCTTTTCTTTAAATTAACACTTAATAGATTGCAGATATTAGAAGTGCTGTTTACGAATCACAATGGACAGAATTTGATGGATCAATTAAAGTAATTATTTTAATAATGTTGATGAGAACTCAGAAGGAATATGTTTATTCAGCTTACAATTTAATTTATCTGGATATGCCTCAAGTAACAACGGTTCGTAATAATTCTTCACTTCAATTCCAACGGAATATTAAATCACTTATTTGTATTTATCACAATTTTTTATTAATTTATTCAGTTTGTTACTGCCACTATGAGATATTTCACATTATTACGAAGTATTACATGATTTTTTTACTGTTGAATAAACTCGTTGTATTTTTGATGATTAATGATTAATATAATTAGAGAAGAAATTCAAGTACTTGTGAAAAAAAAATGCCTTTCACCGATCTTCATTGCAGAATATCTCGGAAACTAAGCGAGGTAGAGACATTTTGGTAGAATCTTTTTTTGTAGAAAATTTTAAGAACTACACAAAAGGTTATGACGGGAATTTCTCTATCTCGCTTAAATTCCAAGATATTCTAAAAAAAAAGGAAGAAAAAGTTTTTTCCTTATGTCACTTGAAGTAGTCAAGAACAGGAACATTCACTTGATCGTCCCGATCTGAGCCCGTCTCAATCCAAACTCCCCTCAACTAAAGAGACCAGAGATCCATAACCTATCATGAATTATTATGGTTTATCGATCACATGAATAATCCAAGGAAATTCCCTCCTATTATCATAATTTCCCTAATTTTCCCAGAAATTTCCATGAAATTCATTGAATATTGAGGTGCAATTATGATAATCGATAGCTATAGCTGAACTCCCTTTTTCCGTCAGTTTCTCCATATTTTCTGAGTGATTAGAATGATGTTCAAGCGTTCGAAGACAAGAAGTGCGACAAAGTCTCATTTTCGGGACTATCTCGGTGGAGATGTGCTAATTTTACAGTTCATGGGTTTACAATCAATGGGAAATATCTTTGAAGACAATCAGAAAAAATCTAATTATTGGGAAATTTGTCCATTTATCGTTGGATTGGGCACAATGATGTTTGGAGTGGTTTTTGATTTGAGAAATGTATATGATCTCTCAAAATCTGATGTCATGTCATCAATTGAAGTTGGTGGAGAAGTTCTTTCAACCATGTTGACTATTTTCAAGGTATTGAAACGGCTTTTTATGGAGATAGAGAGTGTTTTTATGGGATTTTTCGCGAGAACGTAATTTTGCACGAGAACTTTTTGGTAGAGAATTTCAAGCGCAACAAAAAAATTTCAATGAGAATTGCCCTATCTCACTTCGTTTCCGAGATATTTTGCAAAAGCTGCTTTTAGTATTAGTTTTTGGGAAATATCCCGGTAACTGAGCGAGATAGAACAATTTTGCTAAAGACTTTTTTTAAAGAACATTCAGAACTACAAAAAAGTTTCCCATAAAAATTACGCTATCTCATTTAGTTCCCAAGATATTCTAAAGAAAACGAATGATAAAAAGGGTTTTCGACTTTGGGTTTATCGAAAAGAGCTCTACGAGCTCTTGAAGATTTATCGTCACCTCTGGGATGTCCAAATGTCACGAAAGTCTCTGACGAGGAGCATGCTGAAAGATGCTGAGAGCGCTAGAATTTTCAGAATTTATTATGGCACTGCAGTTACTATAGCTGTTGGTAGTTTTGCTATTCGTCCTTATATGTAAGTAAATTCATATAAAATCAACAAAATGCATTGAATTTCATATATCTCGGGAATTAAACTAGATAGTTTTTGAAGTGAAACTTTTTTAGCCACGGTAGTGAATTCTGCTGATGGTAACGAAAAAGCATTACGCAGTTAGGGGAATTCCCTATCCACCGGGAAGTAGCTAGTGGAAAGGAGTTGGAGAGTCGCTTCTCCTCCCTCTTGACAGAGAGTAGAAGCGGCTCTTCAATTTTATCATACGTACGCTAGGCGCATGCGCAGTGTATGGTGTATGTTTAGGGGGCATAAGTCCCTACAATAGAGCAACTTTATGCGCAAGCGTCTAGCGTACTGCACTAGCTTGTGGTATAATGAACGAGTAGACGCTTGGGCATTAAGTAAACACATTTTCATTTTCCTTAGTTAGCATAAACCTATCATTTTTGTATTAGATTCTGTGACAATGGAACTTGAATAATCAAAAAAATGAAGAAAAATTGAATTTGATGAATAGCTATTTTCATTAGTTGAATCTCGTATAAAAATCTAGTTGATTGTTTTTTTGGTGTATAGCATTCTGAATTCCGCTTTGGGACGAAGAAGTTTCACTTCTAACGGGGTGATCCACGCACCCTCTTTTTTTTTATGAAAACCTTCTTTGTAAATAATTTCAACAGCTTCAAAGAAGCCTTCAGATAAAGAAGTCCTATCTCCATTATTTACCGAGATATTCAACATTAAATGTTGAACGGATTGAATAACTTCATTTTCTCACTTCTGAATCAATTTCCAGGATTTTTACATTATCTATTTTTCAGGATTTTTCTGCAATTCCATATTTTTAATCAGAATGAATCATTCGATTACTCTGACACGGTTTTCCCAGCTCATTATTTCTTCAAACTCGATACAATCGAACGTTTTTTATTGTGCACAACATACGAAAATATTGGGCTTTATTTTTTGAATCTCTATTGGATATCAGCAGATACATTATTTCCGCAACTGATAACGCATCTCTCGATACAATTCAAAGTAATCTTCTTTTAATATAAATTGAAAAAAAGATTACTTTCACATGGAAAATTCTGACAAAATTGGACAGCAATGAAAATATTTTCATAATTTTGTTCAGATTCTTACATGAAGATGTGCACTTTGAAAAAAAATCTGTTTGTTAGTGTTTACTGATAAATCTTAATAATTCAATTTTTTTGGGGGGGCTTTATTCAGATACTTGCAAATGATATTCGGGAATTGGATGAAATGGACTCAATTGTATCGACAGAGTCAGTAAATGTTGAAAGTCGATTGAAGACAATTATTCAGAAGCATTCAGAATTATTTGTGTGAGTATTAAAAAAAAACTTGAATTCATTTGTTCTATTCTGAAAAAACTTTGCAAAATGTACTTATTTTTTGATGCTTGTTGTTAGTCCCTCTCTTCACTGTTTTGGAATTACAGATATGCGAAATCGGTACAAGAATTCTACAATCCAATAATATTTGCAACTGTTCTCAGCAATAGTGTGAATCTCTGCAGCTGTCTCTATAGCTTGGAATACGTACCTTGATTCTTGTAAAATAATATCAATAATTAATCCCCAATTATTATTTTCCAATCGATAAATTTTTATTCTAGAGACTCAACGAATCAAATTGGAGTGACGTTGAGAAAAACTTGTCACACGCAATTGTTCTATTTGGCCAAACTTTTCTATATTGTACCTACGCCCAACGTTTAAATGATGAGGTAAAGCTCGATTCTACAGAATTACCAAAAAAAAATATGAATAACTTCTTTCGCCATCAAGGAATTCACCAAATATCTGAAAAAATCTGAAAACATTCCCCAACATGTCTCCCTTGTTCCTTAGGACGAGAGCACGATGATAAGACCGTTCGGTTAGAACGCTAAGGCTGAGTTTTTCATTCGAGGATTAAGTTGAACCTGGTTTAACGTAAACTAGGTTTAAGTTAATCCTCGGTTTTTGGCTACCTGCGCTGTCTGCCGGTGGAAGGCAGAAATACAAAGTACCCAATGGGGTAATGTGAATATCCATTATTGTTGACTTAGAGTCAATTTGGAAAAATATGAGTGCGAATATTGTAAAGATTCATATTTGTAACAATTTATTAATTCATAAATAAAAATCCCCTCAAATTATCGGATGTTTTATTAGGTTATGTGATCATGTAATGAGAGAGATTTTAATCAAACCGACTCCACCACATAAACATAGTTTAAAAAAATACCCCTGTACTTTCAAGTTTCGAATGATCAAGAAATCGGATGATAATGTTAAAAAAAAATTAATAACAATTTACCAATATTAACATATATTTTAATGACGGCAGCCGGTCGGCAGAAGCGGGCAGCAGTGGCAGGAAACAATTATGCTCCTGAAATGAGCTGGGAACTTCCGCCGGCAGCCGGCGCAGGTAGCCAAAAACCGAAGATTAACTTAAACCTAGTTTAAGTTAAACCAGGTTCAACTTAATCCTCGAATGAAAAACTCAGCCTAAAAACATAGACATATGGCATCATCGGTAGGAACATGAAACTGGACTGAACGGAGACTGTGGACTTGAACTGCTTTAATGGCGGCTACTAACCGTAAAATACGAGCGAAACATTGTGTGCATAATAAAGTGAAATACTGTCAAGTAAATACTGTGGCACTAATGAAAGCAATAATATCTCCTCTACTTCCTCCTCGAAGATATCGGAAAACATCTCCAATGATGAGTGAGATTTTTGATAAGAGACGAGAGAGAGAATTCATCTTCAAAGTTAGTGCTGCAATTTCAATCCAGTCACTATTTTTTTGATCTTCTATGTACTCTACTCACTACTATTTTATGTTTTCAATTATATATAATATGTAATTTATCATAATTGATAAAGGAAATTGTAAAAAATTGTTTGTACGTGTAAGGAGTCGTTCACTAATTCAAATTTGAATGGGTGAGAAGTAGAGGCTGCGAGCATCGATTTCATTTTTATTTCGTTCCTATCTATGACGTCATAAGTAGGTTTTAACCGAACGGTTTTATCATTGTGCTTTCGCCCTAATTTTTTCAGATTTTTCCATAGATTCCTTTACTCCGAAAGAAATACAGTTCACACAAATTAAAGATAAAATCCCAACAGATCAATGGAATTCATAAATCAGTTTATGAATGCCCGTGGACTGACTTCAACATGCAAACAAAAATCATTATATTAATCATCATGCTGCGAACTCAGAAAGAATACGTTTACTCAGTGTATGGATTACTACGGCTGAATATGCCGCAACTCACAACGGTTCGGAATCCAAATTCGTTTTTACTTTCCGATGAATCTAGTCTTTAAACAACATTTTTTCAGATTTTCACAGCAACTATGAGATACTTTGCCTTATTACGGAGTGTTGCATAATAAGTGAAGACAGAATACTGATGATAAAACAAAATAAACGTCTCCTATTTTATCTGAAAAGAACTGTTTTGATTTGAATTACGACGAATTTGTTTCATTTTCTTAATAGAGAACCGAGTGTATTCTTTCAATAAAAGATACTGAAATTAATCATTTTCTATTGTCCATAATCTGTTTCATAGATCTTCAATTTATCCTTTTTTATTTCTGCATATGTCGAATGAATGTTTTAAGAAAGCAATATTGTTCATTGTATTGATTACAGAATGTTTGCAAGACGAGGTGATCCTAGTTGTAACAAAATCATGCAACTATTGATTTGAAAGGACGAAAAACCGGAACACAATGGGCTAGCAGATGGAAATAGACGGGTTTTTTCTGGAGAGAAAGTCTGCACAAAAAGATCAGGGAAAATCAGAGGAGATTCTGGAGCACTTTCCCACATTTTATCAGATTCTTTCACTGTGAGGAAAAATCCCTGCTTATGATATCTTGGCAAAGCGTTTCATTTCGATTTGTAACATAGAAGAACAGCGCTTCAATCTATTTGTGGACAATTTACTCAATTTCCATTATTTTATATTTTAACTTGGTTTCATATTTTTATTACATTAATTGACCGCACAATTCTTACTGAACATTCAACTCATATCATTACATTTTTAGAGAATAATGAAATTTATAATGTATCCATGAAGATTACAAGTGTTTCATAGTTTTCAATATCTGCAATGAAGCAGTGATGCGATATTATCAAAATAAATCAATCGAATGATCGATACACTAAAATTGGGTTCAATCTTGATTAATCCGTGTGAGGTAGTAAAGATGACAGGTCCATTAATACTTTCGCCACAACACCACCAATATTTGCCATTTCTCCCGAAAGTCTTCTGAATTCCATTGAAATTTTATCATCCCTGATGGCCATGATATAGGAAATGCAAGTTTCACATAATTCTAATGCATTATACTCATCTCCCAGTTTCAACAACTTAAGAACGTTATTGTCATCAACCAGAAGTTGTAGTTTACATTTACACAGGCTTTTGATGCTGGAAATCTGGTATTTTTCGGCCGCATATAATACCTTCTGTATTACATCAACATCAGTGAGATCTTCTGCATTTCCAGTGTAGATTATTTTCAGAAAGATTTCCATAGTAGAAAATTCAATATCTTCGATGATGACTTCATTATCCCTTAACTCTTTCATCGGTGTTTGGAACATACTCAAGAAAACCGAACTATGAAAGGCTAAAATTGCTTTATGTGAAGGTATTTTCCGGCCCTCAACAATCATGGTTAAATCTGGAAAGACTTTGTTCTTCGAAAATGTAGTTGCAACAGCTGCTGGAGAAACTGAAGGATCTGAATTTTCCATATTACCAGCAAATCCCAGCCATATAATTTTACAATCAATTATTATCCAATAATTATTATCCACATGATGTTTTCCATTGATTATTAAAGTGCATCTTCATTACTTTCATTGGAGTAACTTGATTGATAGGCTTGAGATTTAATGTAACAAATACAATTGCACGTCCAACTCTCAATGAATGCTGATGGACTTTTACGGTTAAATTCGCTCCACACTCAAGTGATAAACCGAAAGAAATAGGAAATCCATCGATTACCAGTATGAATGGTGGTGATATCTTCGTATTGCTATCCGTTTTGATGTATCGCAGCCTCCATTGAACGGATATCGCAGTATTTGTGGTTTCCCTGACACTTACTGCACCGTCCATTTCAGATCCTCAACCCTGAAAAATAAATGCAAACTAATGAAAAAAAAATTCAGGTGCGAAGAGTGAAACACGATAAGTCTATTTTTCTCTTCGTATAGCTATTCCCAATTTTGTACCAATACCTTTTCGTCGCTTTCTGAGTTCTCCAGAAAACAGTTTCCGAGATATTTCAGCGTGAATGATCACAAAGAAAGTCACTTTGCCTTGTTTTACCTCTGCCCTTTGAAATTGAAATATTTGTCAGAATGGTATTCCCGGTGGAGACAGAATTTTTCCACGAGTGTGAAGTTGGCATCCGAAGTTTTTTTTTATGAAGAAAGATCTAGAACATCGAGCGCGATAGGTGGAACGGTGCAGAACTAACGAATCCGATTGTAGCCGATTATTACCGAAGTTTAACAAATATTCCTTTTTTTTCCATTCACTTTTGATAATTTATTAAACTTTCCGCCAAATTATTTTGAATGGGTATCATTCAACGACTGAGTCCCTCCCTCACTCATGCGGCCATTTCGTTATATTTACGCAATTGTTTTTTCGCATCACTTTCCTCATCATTTCACTCATATCTCTCGAGTCGGTAAAACGCAGTAGAATTTCATCGTTATAAAATACTTCTATTCCTATCTTCGACACTCACTAATTCTCCTGAGATTTTAAAGGTAAGAAGGAGAAAATTCACTCTAGAATCTAAAAAATACGTTGGAAATGCAGAAGATAACCTCATTGTTCAGAACTAGATCATCCCAAAAATTTTGTCCGCTGTAAACGAAATTTTCCATCACTAAGTCCGTCTATCTATTTTAAAGTCTGCAGGATGTAAAAAGATATGAAACGCTAATGATATTTTTGTTATTGCCATTTTTCAGGATGGTGGGATTAGTGATCACGAACAAAATGAGCCAGAATAAAATTTCTGTGACTTGGCTAATCGACGTTTACAATTCAGAAGATATTCGTAAGACCGTTCCATTCACGATGACAAGTAATGGTTCTGCTATTCCTTTCATGTCAGCTAATCGCTCTCCGGGGATCGGTATAAGGATCGAACAGACTACAGGTGAAGCAAGACGAGCTCTTGTATATCTTGCAGTAACAAGCAATGGCTCAGCAAATACCATGAAGGTACATTTTTCTGAAAACTGGAAGAATTGTTCGTTCAACGAAATGAGACGTGTTCCTCCGCAGAACCCGAGTCTCTATACTTGTACAACGATTAATCTGAAAATTGACTGCGAAATTACCTGGTTCGGTTTTGTTGGGGACGTAACACTGCCAAAGCTTCCACTTCCTCCACTATCCATTGTGAATGTACCCTTCGACAACACTTCGATTCCAGACTACAAAATAATCGTTGAAGGTCATGAATTATTGGCCCACAAAGCAATTTTGGCTCGAAATAGTCCAATACTTCTGGCGATGTTTGGATCATCGATGACAGAATCGAAAGAGAATAAAGTTATCATTGAAGACATCGATTTTGCTACGATAGAGTTACTTCTCCAAATAATCTACACTGGAGAGTCTGAAGCTCTGAATGACGTTGATACAGCTCTTGCTGTATTGGAAGCTGCTGAGAAGTACCAGATGTCCATGATTAAGAGCTTGTGCGAATGCAAATTGCAACTGAGGATTCAGGCAGATAACGTGCTGATGATTCTGGCAGAGGCAGATAAATATAATGCTCTCGAATTATGTGAGACTTGTGTCGCCTATATTTCAGCCATTAGGGATGAGGAGATCTCTCGTGAATTCCAAAAAATTTCACAAAAACCTAACATCGCCATTGCCTACATGAATGCAACCATGGTTCCATTATCTATGATACCCCAACAGGAGTAATTGTATGGGAAGAACTAGAGGCTTTCAATGATTTTCTCATCGCATGTGTTATCACATATTTCAGTATTTTACACTATATATTCAACTCATTTATTATATTATCATAATTTGATAACTTCTGTAACAATTGCAATTGTATTGAGTGTGCAACATTTTTTGTATTGTTACCATTGTTCAACATTGTATGACTGCAAAATTTTCAATAAATATGACTTCCTTTAATAATTCGTCCGGCATGGGCAGGGATAATGAAGAATATTATTGGATTTCAGGTATTCCCTTATGGAGCTGTAATGAATCATGATTCAGTCATTATTTCTCGAGCAAAATGGTCAGTCATTGGCATTTGGTCAATTGTGGTCGAATGACGGTCACTTGACTGGTCGAATGACGGTCAATTGACTGGCCGAATGATGGTCAATTGACTGCTCAGATGATTGTGACTTCTTTGGTCCTATTCCTATTCACCAAACGGACCTTTTTATACAATTTTCGTGTTCATTAAATTATGACTCTTTCCTACACGATAAAACTAAATTCCGAAAATTCCTAAACTTCTCCAGAATGTCTCAGACTGGTTGCAATTTCTAAAAAATCATATAATTACCACTTGAAGGTATTGTACACACTAGAACATAGAATAATTCGAGCAGTTACCAATTAATGGTAAATTAAGTTTCTCCTTCTCTACTACAAAAAAATTATCAGAAAAAAATTCAGTTTGTTCATTGTACGGGATATTATCAAAAAATCATCAAGAAAAAAAGTTATAAATTAAATAATCATTTGTTGAATATTCGACAAAACTGAATAAAAATGGCGGAAAATATCATCAGTTGAGAAATGGAATAAAATCACAAGAATTTAATACTGTATTTGGTTTTATTATTACTTCGAATTGTGAGTCAATACTCGAATTGATAAAATAAATTATCAGGCAATTTTTTAAATCTTTTTTTCATTTAATTCACTTTTTATCGGATGTAGAAAAGGTATTGGATCGATTGAATCATCAGAATGACATGTGAAACATAAATTCATTGGCTTTTGAAAATTTTGTGATGCAGTAAAATATAAAACTGATTTATCTTATTTTTTTTTCATCCTTTGATTTTTTGTCTTTCATGACAGGAAATTTTTTACAGAAATATATAATTAACATGAAATATAAAATTTTTCTTTAATCATAGACTATATCGATAGTAACTCTGTTTTTATAACATTCATTATCTCTATTTTTAATGATTGTTTTATATATTCTTTTCATTTTTCACATTTTCAGATGAATTTCATCAACATATAAATACATTACGACATATAATTATTAAATTGATTAAACTATTCTACTGAGAAATAATGAAGTTGACGGATTTTTCAGATATAATATTTTTTAATAAATTTTTTCTCCTTTTTTCTATGATAATTTAGAAATTTCCAGAAATTTCATTATTTACCAGAAGATTTTTCTTTTCTTAATTAAATTAATTTCCAGTTAATTTCACATTAATTTAATTTTCATGGGATTTCACGTTTGAATAGACACTCAATTGTTGACCTTGAACGTAAAAACCTAATTCACAATGATTTTTTTCACTCTGTTTTTAAAACTAGTAATTACAAAATCGATAAATAACTTTTTATATACAAAATTTAATTAGTAAATCAATCCCACCTATTTTTACCCTCAAATCAATAATTTTCGGATAAAATTATGGCGCGAGGTCTCTTTTCCATTATTCCATTGTTTATATTAATTTACAGAAAAATAATATAATCACAATTTTTCAATTCATTAATTATAATTCATTTTAGTAGCAAAAAAGTGAACTTTTCAATTTATCTGAATGAATTATGGCTAATGTTCTCAATATCTTTGAAACTAATAGGTTTAGAGAAAAATATCATGAGACGTTTTTTGTAGGAAATTTCATCAGCTACAAAAAAGGTATCTTCATGAATTCACGTAAACCTCATAGTTTTCGAGATAATGACCCAATAATGATGGTATCCCTCGTTTTCCTTAATCACTGAAAAAAAATCTTATTCAGAATATTTTTACCCATCAATTATTCAAATTATTCCCTTTTCCATGGAATTTTTTCATTGAAAATGTGGTGAAAACATATTTTTATGAATATTTCAATTTCACGATTAAAATGCTTCAGTCATTGACAATTGAAAGAAAAATTGGAAGTTGAAAGAATGTTAATAGTCTACAGATTACGACGAGTATTTATGCTCTTATATTTCAATTTTTTTTTCTTAATAAAAATAATTAAAATTAATTACGACTAATGTTGGTATTTGGCACATTTATGTGTAACTCGAAATTATGAATTTATCAACACTAGGCCATTAATTTCGGTGTTGAAGTGGTGAAAAAATGAGGTTGACAATCAAACTATTATTTTATAATCTCTGAAATTTATGAAGAATCCTTACAATTTTTTTCTTTCAGAGATATTTACACAAAAATCTCCAATTCATCGACTTGTTTTACCGTTTCACTTCTCTCAATTACTTCAGAATTCAAACGAAAAAAAAAAAACTAACAAAAAATTCAAGACTATTTCTTTATCAATGCCACAGGATTTTGGGTTCATCACTTTCATTCACATCGAGAAATACATTTAATTGATTTCCCAAAATATGAAAAGAAAAATACATTTCTTCTGATAATTTTCATTGATTGAAGAACTGTCTCTTTTCAATTTCTTCAAATTTTTGAAGAATTATATTTTATCGAATCAATAATTTCGTGAAATGTGGTAAAACTCCATTCGTCGTTTATTTCTAAATCAGTAATGAAGTGGTAAACCACTACTAAAATATCTTCCAAACTAAGCGAAATTGCCCTATCTCGCTTAGAATAAAAAAAATTCATTGAATAAATGAATTAATGAAACGATTCGTCAGTCTATTCATCTCGTCTGTAAATAATCAAGTACAGGTCACGTTAATTCAACCGGATTGAAGCCACGTTTTCTACCATTAAAATTTTGTTGTCCATTAGTTATTTGAAACTGTTGTACATAAGAATTATTTTTTAATAAATTTGCATTTTGATACTGCGGTTGTACTGTTATAATTCCACTCTGTTGCAGATATTGTTCACGATAAATCGCCTGTTGATTCAAATAATCATAATTTTGCTTGTTCATATTATGATTATAATTTTTTAATTGCATATTTTTCGGTGTATTTGATTCTTTGTAATCATGGAAATGGAGGCTCGTCGGTGACGTTCCGGGTGGTGTTGATAATTTTTTACATAATTGCGTTGGACTCTGGCTTATTGATTCTAATACATGTCGTGGCATATTTGGCGATGGACATTGGACATCATCGATACCATCAACGCAGTTAGCACTTCGTGTGAATACTGGTGCACTCTCTGGTCTACCACCGATTATGTTTCGCATACCTTCACGATCTTTTGCACTCAAATTTCTACGGGTACAATTTAATAATTCTATTGCATCTATTGAATTGTTCAATTCAGTTGTACTTGACAATGCAGCGCTTGCTAATTCCCAACGACGCAGTAAAGCGCTCATTCTTTCAGCACGAGTTGTTGCATCCATCGTCTCATCGTAATCCGGTCCCTGTTGATTAAAAATACTTTTTTAGTTTAATTTGAACAAAAAAAATTATTTATTGAGAATTCAGTGGGGAGCAGGTCTTTTTTGTGGGTCTGATTGTCTAAATTATGAAAAAAAAAATTGGACATGAAACAGTGGTGAATTTGTAATGACATTGCCATGGCCTTGGAGATGGCGGCCGTTATGGCCTTCGTTATGATGACCGCCATGGAATTTTTTTCACGTCATTCCCGGAATAATTCAGTGGAAGAGGTGAAAAAGAATTTCACTTGCTTCTTTACAGACTTAATTTAATCATTAACTTTCTCAAGATAACTCGGAAACTAAACGAGATCGGAAAATTTTCGTAGAGACCTTTTTTGTCGAGAATTTCAAGGACAATAAAAAAGGTCACTACAAAATTTCTTCTATCTCGCATAGTTTCCAAAATATCTCAAAAAAACTGATGATGAGATGAAAAATAAGGGAAATAGCCATTTTCACGCAACTCTTCTTTGAAATTTTAGCAATTCTCTACAGACAAGGATTACGGCGTTTTTTGCTATAGAAAATAAAAGGAAAAAAACTTACATTCTCTATTTTTTCGTCCAGCATACGGAAGAAGTCGAGTTGACTGGATGATACCTCTCTGAAAAATTTCAATAATTCAATTAAATTATATTCAATTTTTTTAAAAATTTTCTCATTACGATTTTTTATTTCGAAAAAATGATTATAATGAAAAATAATATATAAAAATTTCACAATTTTTGAAAAATTTTACATAGGAATTTTCTAAAATCATTTATTTTTCAAAATAAAAACAATCAAAAAATTTAGAATTATTTAAAAAACTCACGTTTGTTGTAGTAATGGGCCATTTCCCACTCCACTTTTCTTCTTCCCTTGATTCTTCAAATCAGTGCTATGATCTTCATTATTACTGAGCTCTGTACCATTGCCATTGCTCTTGATATTTTTGGTGTTCCCGGTTTTTTGGTCAATTGACGTTGAACCTGAAACAATGAGAAAGAAAATGATATTTTTTTCCATAATTTTTGACGAAGAATAACTTATTTTAAATCTATTGATACGTTTTTTCTTTATTTAAAAAATATAGTCGCTGTGTCGAATAACAAGTGCACGTGATAGCGATGAGCTCAGAGAACCAGGAAATGCACTCGATATGTAATCACGTGATTAGCTTAATCCGCATATGAATTCTTAGTTTAAAAAAAGAAATTATGACACTAAAAATTTTCTGGTTTTATTTGAAGAGGAAAAATCAACATGTCTTGATGCTATTCTTGGTATTCCGGTGGTCAAAGGTTGAGAAATGAAGGCGACACTTATCCTGGTAAACATGGATTATCTTATCGTATGCGCACTTTATATATGGAGTTCCTTTTTTCTTTTCTTTCCGATTAGTGAAGAATTAAATATGCAATCGAATATTCTATTTACATTTGGTCGATTTATTACATATTTTTTTGATGAAAAGTGAAAATTATCAAGATTTTAGTGTTTTCCTTGAATTTTGAGATGTTTCAGAGAAATTGTGAAGTTGAGTAATGGAGAAAAATTGAGAAATTGATTCATCAGAAAGAAATTTAGTATCTATAGATAGGACAGATGACAATATCATATACGATAAATCTGTAGGATTTCTATAAAATAGGTCTATAGAAATTGTTTGATAAATCTCTAGATTTATTCTATAGAAATCTTACAGATTTATCGTACGTGATATCAGGATATTTTCTATAGAATTTTTTTTCAGAAAATTTGGATAGAGATTTTTTATAGAATATTATGATCGGGAATTTTTATAGAAAATTTCTATGCAAAATTTCAATAGACAGTTTTTATAGAAAATTTCTATAAAAAATTTCCATAGAAAGTTTCTATAGAGAATTTTCATAGAAAATTTTTAAGAAAATTTCTAAGGGAATTTTTATAAAAAATCTCTAAAAAAATTTCTATAGAAAATTTCTATAGAAAATTTCGATGTATTTATTCGATAATACTTTTTGTAAAAACAATACTTATAGAATTCTCGATAGAATGAATCTATAGAAAATCTTTATATCAATTTCTAATACGTGTTTCATAGATATTCTCCCGGAAAACTCAAGTTATTCCTCTTTATCTCTTCACTACTGAGATTTCATTGGATCAAAGGTAATTACAAAAATTTTCATATCTCACTAATTTTTCCAGACATTTTATGACAACTGATTTATCATTAAAAAAAAAAAAGATTTATCATTTTAGCAGAAACTGAATAACTCGATTTTTTTTTTACAATTTCCTGAGAATATCTGAAAAGATAACGAAAATACGTATTTTTTTCCCCTATTCTTTTTTTGTGGTTCCAGAAATTCTCAACAAAAAAAAATTCATTAGAATCCCATTTCCATCAAATCGTCGATTATTGCATGAAATCTAATAATTCTCCATGAATCATCGTTTAATCTGCGTAATCATAAATTGATCCAGGCTCACATCGGAGGATAGGGAGAGTTGAAGACTCCAGAGAATCCAGGTCATGCTGGATAGAATACAATATCAGACTATCTCCACAAAGCCCCCCCCCCCCCCCTCAGTCCCTCTCATTCTCTCTCTCTTATTCACCCTCTATACCGATCGATTCCCGTTGAAACCGAATTGTTCAAAACCTCGAGGCAATTCCAATGGAAAATCATTTCCATAATTCACATTTCTGTAATCAACGATTTTGAAGAATCAGACAAATTTAACTATCTCTGTTAAATACAGGGGATAATAATAATAATGGCAATTTTTTAATGAAAAGATAAAACCGGATTTTTTAAGTCATTCCCATTTTTTTGTGAAAAAAAAATTGAAAAAAAAAATGATAAAAAAAAAAATTCAAAAATCCGTCACCTTCATCTTTCATATTTACCTTGAATTACGTAAAACGTGAAAACATAAGGTAACATTAACATGTGATTTACGCAGTCTTTTAAAGGTGCATAAACATCACATGACGATAAATGACGTCACAGACAACCCCCGTTACCCTTCACTTTGTCTTTCTGATTCTCCTCTTTTTCGCCCGTACGAAATAGAAGAGACGCAGCCACTGAAATTTGCTTAACGCATCATTTATTTTGGAATTGGCGCCATTGAAATATTCACACAGGCAGACCCAACTATGTACATTGTTGAAACAATGTGTATGTGTATAGGGGACGCATTGAGGTTAACAATCTTGAAACAATGTAAAAAGTAGACACGCCTCCAATAAACGCCCATGAAAAAGACTCTGAAATCTTGAGACAAATCGATTTTATTTTATCATTAGTTTTTTCAAGATATCTCAGAAAGGGAAGGAGATAGGAAAGTTTTTGTAGATACCTTTTTTGTAGGAAATTTCAAGAGCTACAAAAAAGGTTATTATGAAAATTGCTCTATCTCGCTTAGTTACCGAGATATTTTTAAAAAACTGAGGATTAAATTAAGGTATTTTATATATGCGTTGAATTTATTTATTCTTGTAATTGTACCGAAATAGAATTCTAGGATTCTTTCGATTCACACTTTTCTCGTGTCTCATCGCATTAGATTGAGGTGACTAACATTGACGATTGATGATGTATATTTTATAAACACATTCATTATTGTATTGAACTGAATTAAATCGTTTTTCGAATGAGTTAAGAGATTTTTTTTAATCACAAAAGTTCGAAGTGATTCTCTGATGGTTTCCTCTGATGAAAAAGCCCCAATCAACTTTATTACGTCCGAAAAAAGGAAATCTCCAGGTTTTTCCGCCGACATCTGATTTTTCCCGCTCTTCACTAGCCAATACTCGTTTCATCCAGTTCCCACGCTGTCGGAATTAAGAAAAAACACGGAAACCGGAATTTTCAAGGAGAAATTTCTTTTTCTCACCAGGTTTTCTTGAATATCTCTTAATTGAAGTGATATAGAACAAAACTGCCCGAATCCTTTTTTGTAGAGAATTTCAAGAGCTACAAAAAAGGTTCAGGACACAATCGCTCTATCTCGCTTAGTTTCCGAGATATTCTCCAAAAACTGACGATGGGATAATATCGATTTATCTGTAAACTCCAGAGTCGTGATTTTGATTCACTATTCTCTGGAATATCTCAGAAACTAAGCGAGATAGAGAAATTTTTATTGAAACCTTTTTTGTAGAGAATTTCAAGAGCTACAAAAAAGGTTCCTGTCAAAATTGCTCTATCTCTCTTAGTTTCCGAACTATCCTTAAAAAACTTATATAAAACCGCAGAGTCTGAAAAATTATAACTTTTTCAGTTTAAATTAATTAAACATTACCTTTATTCCGCCATGCCAATTGTATAATATTCTGTCGTAATATTTTTAGCCACATTTTTGCCTGCACTTTTTTCTTCGACCCTTCCAATGTAACTTTCGCAGAATTCGAAACCATCGAAAGTGAATTTAAATTTAAAATCAAAGAAAAAAAAAACCTCAAAATCCTCACATTCACGTTTATTTATATTTAATTCTGTATTCTAATCTTCGTGACCCAATTTTTTATTTAATCAATGTTTTATCAATTTAAACGTTAGAAAAGCTTGTACGTTGCACGATACGCCGTGAGCGACTAAATTTTTTTAAGTATGGTAGATACGTATTTATACGTTGACGTAGTAAGTCACGTAGACCCAACGCACACTTTGATAGAGAGAAAATGAAAAAAAAATAATCCAACACTGACAATTGCCGTTTACTACCAGTCGTGATAATATCATTCCTTCAGTCCTTGAAAGTATTATATTTATTCACCCGTTCGCACACAGTAAGAAAACGCGTGAAAAGAAAAATACGTCAGTACTCTTTAACAGTTTAACGAATTACTTTTGGGGTGTTCCGAAACTCCCTCTCTCAGCTGACATGTGATTGCTGAAATTCAAGGCGCACGCGTCAGTATCTTCAGTGAATTCTGATTGGCTCAATTCGGAGTTTACACATGAAAACACGAAGTCGTGCGCTCTGTCACGTTCACCATTGCCTTTTGATTTCATTGGTCCTTTCAAATTATAGACTAACACCTGTGCGCATGCGCAATGAATCATCAGGGGGGGGGGGGGATGATTGAAAAGTGTAGGAATTTGCAGCAAATTCTTAATTTTACATAATTTTTATTTCCGATGTTAGTTTACATCCGTGCATTTATGAAAACCGGCTTTTTTTCAATGTAAACAAGATGCGCGCGCATGTTTCAGGCATTGGCAGCACCATCGCTGAATTGTGGGGGATTTGAGAGTGAAATTGTTGACTTATGCCATCACTGTTTTATAATAACAGAAAATAACTCATCTGCATTGTTGATGAGTCAAAATTTGGGGAAGAAATTGAAAGATACTGGAAAAAATAGCAGATGAGGAGATTGATAGGAGTATCTTATCAACGCCGGTTGATCAAATTTTAGTCATCATGATACACAATGATACAAGTATGACGCAAATGTGAAGAATGGATTGTGCCAGAGGGCAAGTGATGTTTTTATGGATGAAATAGAGGTGTAATTCTGAGGATTGAAAGGTGAATTCAGGATAAGTCTATTTTTCGGTGGAATTTTGCATTCATAAAAGTAGACTTTTTTTTCATTCGTTTTTTTAAGATATCTTGGAAATTAAGCGAGATAGCGAAATTTTGATAGAATCATTTTTTGTAGAGAATTTCAAGAGCTACAAAAAAGGTCATTATGAAAATTGCTCTATCTCGCTTAGTTTCCGTGATATTTTCCAAAAACTGACGATGGAATAATATCGATTTGTCTGCTAACTTCAAAGTCTTAATTTTGATTCACTACTTTCTGGAATATCTCGGAAACTAAGCGAGATAGAGAAATTTTTATTGAGACCTTTTTTATAGAGAATTTTAAGAGCTACAAAAATGGTCATTATGAAAATCGCTCTATCTGGCTTAGATTCTGAGATATATTCAAATAACTGACTTATTCTCCATTATTGTGATATTCTCAAATTAATGCGCATGTTTCAATTTATTTTCCTCTATAATTTTATTAAAAATTGAGGTTTTTGTGAAAATTATCATTTGGATGCAGTGAAATGCGCATATGCCCTAGTTTCTTGGATGAATGTCAATAATTTCCATTGAAATAAGAGACTTGAGGTGATTTTTGCACCTTCAATTGAATTATTTACTCTAAATGAATTAACTTGGAGGATAATAATGGAATTGAATTAATTGTGACATTTCGAATGGAAGTAATTGACCTAGACACTTGGGAAGCCTCTCGACACGATGATGTATATTTTGCGTGATGAATCAAGGATGCAGAAATAATCGAGGAATTTCAACGGATTTAAAAAAAATCAGATTTTTTTATATTTTTCTCCAAATCCCTTCAATCTCATCATTAGTTTTCTCAAGATATCTCGGAAACTAAGCGAGATAGGGAAATTTTCATAGATATCTTTTTTGTAGAGAATTTCAAGAGCTACAAAAAAGGTCTCCATAAAAATTTCCCTATCTCTCTTAGTTTCCGAGATATATTCAAAAAACTGATGATTGAGTAAAATCTATTTAAAAAAAAATCACAGAGGGATTTTCATAATAATTAATAATGAGAAAAAAGTTGGATAAACACTCACGTATCGAATCAGTCTTCTTCCCCTCGTCCTTTTTATTCTTCTTATTTTTCGAGTAAATACTGCCAATTTTACTCTGTCCACAACCCATCCTGTCTCCGTACGGCCTCCTCTCCACGATTTTCAATTCTCTCAATTACACTTAATTCCTCAAATCGTTCACTTCACAAAATTACCGAAATTCCGAAGAACCTCTTCGTCACATTATTTATACAATTTTAATGCATTAAAAAAAATCATGATTGTCAATGAATTTTTTAGAAAATTAATTATACAATTCAGTTTTTCATAATTTAATTATTTACAGTAAAAATGAAAAATTTTAAGATATGTTTTTTTTTCATCATTCAAATATTTTTCTAAATTTTGTAAAAAAAAAATCTATTTAAGATTGTCTGCTTCTTTTTTTCTTCTCAAAATTTTAGAATTGAAATTTTTTCCTATTTTATTCTCTTTTTCCTTCTACAATGAATAAGGCTACCTGAATAAAGGTAACCAATCCATTTTCGAAGGTCTCTTTAATTTTATTTTCTTCACTTCAGTCTCTTATCTCTCGACATTGTCACCTACGCCTCTTAATATCGTATTTATCATTATTTTCCCCATAATTGTGAATAAATGAAAATTCGTGTTTTTTTATATTTTTTATGATAAATCCTTTTCCAATTCTTCTCGTGCCAATGAATTCTACGTCTGGAGTTTATTAAGCGCAACTTGTAAGACGCTCCAAATTCTCAAAATAAACTACTCAATGACGTGTACCAATGATGTGGGGAAAGACACAAATGTGTTGTAACAAAAAAAAGTCATTTGAATTTCATGAAATTTAGATTTACTAACAAAAAATTAAGAATTTTTTCTGCAGTTTTTTTTTCCTCTAATTCTCAATAATTATCTTATTTTTATGCAAACTCTTTTTTTTTTCATTCAATCATCGATGATGGAAATGGACATTATCTTCATTGGCTTCTTGGTAGAGCTGTAAATATCAGAGAAAAACAAATTGTATTAAATCAAAGAATTCATTCATTTTGCGATGAGAAATTTATCGATTTCTCTTTCGTGCAAAAAAATGTTATCTTGTTTTGTTTATTCTTTTATCAAAGCAGATTGAAAAAAAAAGTCAATTTTTTTTTGATCACGCGCCACCTTTTTGCTACTTCGGGAACAAACAAAGCAGATGAGTCGATAACATGATTTTGCGTTAAGTATTCTCAGCTGGGTGTCGTGTTAAACAGTTAAAAATTTCAGATAACGGTGTTTTCAGTGCACTTGAAGAATGTTAATTCTTCCATTGAGAACAGAATTTTGAAAAATCGATTTCATTGTATCATTTTTTGCGAAAATCTCGGAAACCAAGCGAGATAGAGCAATTAGTGTAATGACCTTTTTTGAGGAGAATTTCAAGAGCTACAAAAAAGGTCATGATAATTATTGCTCTATCTCGCTTAGATTCCGAGATATTCCGAGATTTCTGCGGACGTTTTCGATTCTTTATTTTCATCATCATCAGTTTCTTGAAGATATCTCGGAATCTGAGCGAGATAGAGCGATTTTCATGATGACCTTTTTTGTAGAGAATTTCAAGAGCTACAGAAAAGGTCATTATGATTATGGCTCTATCTCGCTTGGATTCCGAGATATATTCAAATAACTGACTTACTCTCCATTCTTGTGATCATTCTCGTGACATTATCTCGGAAACTAAGCGAGATAGGGCGATTCCACATCAATCCTTTTTTGTAGAGAATTTCGAGACCTACAAAAAAGAATCAGGACGAAATCGCCGTATCTCGCTTAGTTACCGAGATAATTTGAAAAAACCATGAAATGTAGAAATCATGGGAATTTTTGGATTCTAGAATATTCCATAAAATACCAAAAATCTCGTTATCTGGTTATCTGGAATGATATCTACCTGTTCAATAACTTCAGTGGAAGAAAATCAGATTATCCCTTCGTGCAATCACACTCAACACATCAACACTCGTTTGTTGGTGATAATGTTATGTCAATGAAACTACATGATTCGCAAAATCAAGTAAAAAACGACAACCGCACGTCTTTATTGTACGGCGTTTCAACATCGACTGAAGAAAATACAACGGAGGAACATATGCACGGAGTAACATCCACTGCGCATGCGCCAATGGCCTCCCCAGTACTCTCATGGGGTATCGTATTTTTTTAGAAACAATTCAATTTTATTTTTTATTCAATTTGCGAGAATATCTTGGAAATTAAGCGAGATAGGGAAAATTTCGTAGAGACCTTTTTTGTAGAGAATTTCAAGAGCTACGAAAAAGGTCTCTTGTAAAATTGCTCTATCTCGTTTAGTTTCCGAGATATTCTCATTGAAAGATCAGAATTTTAATTTTTTTGAAAAAATCAAAATCAAATGCTTTTCCCGAGAAAAAAATTGTTTCAGGGATTTGAGATTAAAAATAATTAGATAAGATCGAGTCGATTTTATTCATATTTGATATTAAATACAATATTTTTTTTTCCGTGTGATTTTACGTTTTTTTTTGGAATTTTCATTATTTTTTATTTATTTTTTCCATTTCATCGGCTTTTTCCCGATTCGTTAAGTAAATTCAGAGGTTTTCACACACACGTACAGTTTTACACTCTCTGTCTCATTTGCGTTATTAATTTTGATTGGAATAACAAAAAAAAAATATTATCCTAGATAAATAAATAAATAGTATAAAAGAAGGACATAAGATTCATTATATTTTCCGAGCATTTTTTAACAACTCTGAAATTTTCCGAAAAATCGAATTAATTTCTTCACGAGTTTTCTCAAGATATCTCAGAAACTAAGCGAGATAGGAAAATTTTCGTAGATACCTTTTTTGTAGAGAATTTCAAGAGCTACAAAAAAGGTCTCTATGAATTTGTCTCTATCTCGCTTAGTTTCCGAGATATCTTAAAAAAAGTGATTAAATAAAATCGATTTGCCTGAAAAATTCACATTCGTCATTTTTTCCCTTTAATTATAATCTTCATCATTGTTAATTATTAATTAAATTAATCGCTTATTAAAATAATTGTGATATCGTTCTTTAGGCCCTACATCATCTCCAAACATTTAACTAAAACAATTTTTCAGGTATTAATTGAAATTGAAAATTTATTAATAAATACGTAAAATAAGTTTCCTTGTTTTTTCAAGATATCTCGGAAACTAAAGGAGATAGAGGAAATTTTGTAGAGACCTTTTTTGTAAGGAATTTCAAGAGCTACAAAAAAGCATTCTATGAAAATTTCATTATCTCGCTTAGTTTCCGAGATATCTTCAAAAAAGTAATGATTGAATAAAATGAAATTTTCTGAAAAATTTTACATTCTTTTTTGTCGAATCTATCTCGTTTTACTTCTCTATCACTAAATTAATCATAATTTTCTCTTTCAATCATAGAAATCGATACTTTACGTATTTTCATGAAATTTAAATTCTTTTTTCAAATTCTATCAATTTTATGAAAAATCAATTCTACTAATTTGGAAAGAGAGAAAAAAATGAAATAAAAATATGAAAAATAAAGGATTTTTCCAAATAAAATTCTACATAAATTAAAATCCTTCATTTTTTTGTCTTTCTAAATATCAATTTGATTTTTTTTTAAGTTTTATTTTTTTCTAGAATTGGCAAAAAATGTTTTTTTATCTACCTATCGACTTATGTATGTATCTCGTTACATTTTCATGATATTATATATATATACATTTACTTCTGTAATAATTTTTTTGAATATCTCATTAATGCAGTAATTGAGTGATAAAATGTGATGAGTTAATTTTGGTTTCGTCAATTTCCGTGAAAAATCTCGATGAATAGGAAAAAAATTATTGGGATTTATTTTTCAGGGAAAAAAAAAATTCAAAAAAAATTTCCATTATTTATCGAGGAATTTCACAAAAACTGTTAATGAGTCACGAGATATTAACTTATCTCATACCACTTCACTACTGGATAATAATTAATTAGTACAGTTCAATTGTTTCTCATTTTTAAGCTTCAATCCTCCTTTTCAGGGCAGTATGTACAACTGCAATAACTACTCACAAAAATTGTCATTTTTCTAAGATAAAACATTAATGTTTTTCCTAAATCTCATTTCACCTAAAATTTACAAAAGTGAGATTTTTCTCTTTTTATGTGAATATCTTGGAAACTAAGCTAGATAGCGAAATTTTCGTAGAGACCTTTTTTGTAGAGCTCAAAATTTTGTCCAAAAAAGGATCAGACCTAAATTGCTCTATCTCATCTAGTTTCCGAGATATTGTCAAAAAAAAGAAAATTTTCGCTACAGATAAAAATACAGTTTTTCTCGAATAAAAGAAAAAAACAAAATTATCAATGAAAATTGAGAATCATTTAGGAGATAAGAAAAATAATAATCTTAATATCAATAAAAAATAATTGAAATTATCATAGATAAACAACAATTCTTATGCACCTTCATTAAATGCTGTTTTTTTTTAACTACTAAAAAGTGAGTATGTGTATGTTTTACATCCTTTTGAAGGATCATTTCATTATTTTCCATTATCTTGCACACACAAACCCCCTAGAAGAATCACTTTCATGATTGAAGGAAAATAATTAATTGTCAATTCGATATTTTTCTTTATATACACAAAGTTTCCGCCTTCAAAAACTGATAACGTTTCTTCAAAAATTCTCACAATTCCGTTAATTTTTTTTAATCTCACTGATTAAAGTTATTTTAATGTGAAAATATTTCATGAACTATGATGATTCAGCAGCGAAGTGATTGAAAGAGACGAAAATTTTGAAATTTCTCAACCTTCGTATATATTAAGAAAAGAAAATGGAATTAAATGGATTTCGTTCCAAAAAAGGAATTCAATAAAATCCAATAAAATAACGCATTTTTCTACCAAAATTAAATCTTTTCAATATTAAAAAGATAGAACTGGAAAAATAGATGTTTCAAAATTGCTTAATCTCATTTCTGAGATATTTTCCAAAAACTGAAAAAATTAAATAAACACACAGGACACCACAAAAAAAAATCAAAAAACCTTTCTCCTCCTCATAATCAGAACTTCACTCCTGAATCACCAAAAAAAAAACTGCAAAAAAGTTCTTAAATATTTCCCCCAGTAGGATAAAATGGAAAAGCTCCAAATTGGAAATTAACTGGAGTTTTCGGCGAGGCGCACGCATAAAGGAAATCATCCGATTGAAGCTGCGTCCTATTTAAATTAGGTTCTGACGCTGACCTCGTGATTTTCGGTAATCCTCTGATCAATCCCTCCAGACTCGCCAGAATCTGTCTAAAAATGGGTCTATCATCCCTCGAGAATTTGATGCAATCCTCAGTGAGTCTCTTCAATGCTTTCGGTGTGTCGGATCTCAATTTATTGAGATCAGGTCGCAGATACCCACGCCCAACCATAAACAGAATCTGATCCTTATTATTGATATTAGAGTAAGGCAATTGTCCTGCTAATAATTCAAATAAAACCACACCGAATGCATAAACATCAGACTGAAAGCTGTACGGATTTTCCTCTTGCATTCTGATGACTTCGGGCGCCATCCACAGTATCGACCCAGTGGGCTGATGAAATTGCTGAGACCCAGACCATCGAGTTTTCGCCGTAGCCAGTCCAAAGTCCCCAATTTTCACCGTCAAATCATCATGCAAGAAGATATTATTGCTCTTGAGATCCCGATGAATGATATTTTTCGCATGCAGATAATCCATTCCCTGTGCAGTTTGCCTGCCGATCTCTATCAACGTGAGCAGCTCAAACTTGGATTCAAAAACGTGCAGATGTTTGTAGAGAGATGATCCTTCGCACCATTGAGTGACAATTGCAAGCTTAGGTTCGCTTACACAGCCCATGAATAGCAGAATATTAACGTGCCGCGTTTTCCTCAGTACGGCGACTTCGTTCTTGAAGGCTTGAAGTTGTGCGTTCGTCGGGATTTTGACATTGAGAGTTTTAACAGTAACGGGACCGTGCCAGTGGGCCTTGTAGACGGTTCCGAAGGATCCGGAGCCGATTCGGGGACCGACGAGAATTTTTTCAGCCGGAATTTCCCAGTCCTCGATGGACTCTCTCGGCGCCAGGAGATTCTTCGAGGATTCATCCGCCGATCTGGCGCGAGGTCTTTTCGGTCTTAATGTGCTCGTCGGCGATGCTTGCGTCGACTGACTGTGCTTGGTTGGACTGCTTCCCGGGGACAATGGCGACTGATTCGTGTCTATTGGACGCGATAAACTCGCTGAACGTGTGTAGTCATCTATGTTTATCTGCTCGCCGGGTTTCACCATGTTGAAGCAGACGTTCGGCGCGGAACTCGAGCGATCGTGCTCGGCTAAGGTGCGAGGGCGTTTCTGATCACGTGTGTGGACTAGTGATGGTGACATGCTGCGGGATAAGTCGTAACCCGGCAGCTGCAGAATGTCGGCGCTTGTGTCCACTTTGTGCGCGAGAAGCGCTTGATAGTAAACGTCCTGCATTCGCACCTGGTGACATAATGCCGGCACACCACCAGCGCAACGCTGGTGGAATCTGTAGTTACACGTGCGACAATAAAATCCTTGGAACAACAGCTTTCTGCAGCATTCGCAGAAGGCCAAGGAAAAGAACGTCTTTCGTACAAAATTGTGGGATATTGAGGTTGTTATCGGGAATTTGTCGGATATCTCCACGGATATTTCATCACACTCCAGTGATGATATGTCCGTTTCCCAGGGAATTGGGTGCTTTGAGTTTGTGTCGTCCACTATGTAGACGACGCAGACCTCCGTGCTGAGGTTACGCAGCTTCATCGCTTTTGATAGAGCATCGCGCAGTGTCATGCCTTCTCGTACCTGAAAATTCAATTTATTTAGAAAATAATTGATTTTTTAAAATAAAGTGATGAATAATTGAATTGGACGGTCTTTTAGAGAAAGTGCAGGAATAGTGAGAAGGTAAAACAGAACAAATTGACGAAACTTTATCATTGTTATCAATGATTTCACCCATTTTTTTTGTTTTTTTTTTTTTTAAAGGAAATCTCAGTTATTTTTAGAGATAGCGTAATTTTCATAATGACCTTTTTTGTAGAAAATTTCGAGAGCTACAAAAAAGATTATCATGAAAATTGCTCTATCTCGCTCAGATTCCGTGCTATTTCTAAAAAATTGAGAAAATATCATAAAAACACTCGATAATTTCCCTGAAATCCAAAAAATTCAATAACTTAATGATTCAACGAAGAAAAATAATGGAAAGAAATATTTGATTTCATAAAATTCTCTTCAAATTTTCATAAAATAAATTCAGAGTTGCAAAAAAAAAAAAAGGTTATGACACAAATTCGTCTATGGCCTCAAAATTCTGCAAGCCATCAAAAATGCAGAATCTCACAGCAGAAAATAAAAGAAGCAAATGAATCAAACTTCACCTGGACACTTGTTCTCTGTTGATTTGGCAAATGTGCCCTCAACAATGACTTGAGTGGTGTACGTGGAGACTTGTAACGTTCTGACAATTGCAAATCATCATCGCCGCTGTTTCCAATACTCCCTGAATTGATTAATTCATTCAACTTTTGTTCCTTCGACTCCAATTCATGTAATTTGCTCGTTAATTCTTGATATTCAGTCAAATAAATTGTTGGTGGATGTTGAAATGCAGCAAAACGATTATTTAATGCATCAATATTTTGCCTTGTCACGTGTATAACATTTTGTATATTTCTCAATTCATCTTTAACTGGATCCGTATCAATATAATTATCATCATTATCACTTATATCACAATCATCGTTTTGATTATTGCTACCAGAATTTAACGATGAAGACATTACGATTAATATTAATTTAATTAATTGCGACTTAATAATGTCACAATTATCAATTATTAATCGACGGTTATATGTTGTATCGTCAATAATGACGATTTTACATTCACCGTACGATATTGATAATAATTTATTATCATTTACCGGTTTTAAGATTGATATGCCGATTACGGCCATATTACAATTTCGTCAACCATTGTAAAAGAGACACCGCTGAATATATTGCTTGTTTTTTTTTTCATTCTCACTTTTTTCCGTCGCTTGTGAGCACTGATATAAAAAACAAGAGATAGTCGATTCTCGGGGGTTAAGGCTGACTCGGTTATTTAAAGGGCGGCACGCATGGGAACTAATCTGAGAGTCACTGCTTAGAGCCAATCACAGCCGAGGTGCGTTCTTGAAGACGAGAAGAATAGCGCGCGTCTTTCAACAAAAAAGGGACTTACGTCAAACGTCTTAGGCTGGGTTTTTGGTTCTCGGATTAGCGTAATCCGAGAGTTAAAGTAGTCCAAGGTTTAGTTTAGTCCGGGGTTTTGACCATGCACGCCCCTAGCGGCCGGAGGAGGATAATAACATATTACTTGTGCAATCATATTGTTATTGAAGAATTTCTTATTTTTTAAATGAAATATTAAGTAAATTTTCGATTCATTAATCCCATTGTAATTGTCATAATGCTGAGCATTAGAGGGAACATTATCATCATTAGGAATTAATTATTGAAGTGTTTAGAAGCAATGGTTTCGATACTTTATTTTCAATAAAATAAAGAAAATTAAAGTGCTGTTCATTTTTATCGGTTCATTCCATGTGCTGAATCAGCAGAAAAATTCGTGTGAGTTCAATGGCGTGTAAAAGAAACGACGTGGTACTAGTGACAGGTGAAAAAATCAACGATTTCTAATTAATATCATCACCTTAGAAGTAAAGGGGCGTAAGTGCTATGATTATTCACAGCACTTACGCCCCTTTGTTTCTAAGTCGACGATATATCAAACACATGTTACTCTTCCATTAATTTGTTTTTCCCTGAATTCCCCAGAAAATTCACTAGATGCTTGCGGATTTTTGCGAAAAAACGTGCTGCAGCAACTTTCGAAAGATGTGACATTAAAAATTTATTAGAAATTGAGAACAGAGCAGAATAATGTTGACGGTATTAAGATTAATTATTTCATAATGTTCTTCAAACTAATGAATAATTCACTTCTCCATTATTCTCCTCAAGTTACAGAAAATGTTATAAGATTGTGTATTCAAGAGAACGTAGAGCGATTGATCTGCTGCAGTACAACAGAAGTGACGCTGAGATCGTACATAAAGGGTGGAATTGTTGCAGTTGTGGTTTATCAAAGAGAATCGAGAATTGGATTACCTGAAAATGAGAATAGACTGTTCATGGGCCCTTACGCAGTATCGAAATTGAAGCTAATGGAAAACTTCTTTAAAACGGAAATTCGAAATAATTGAATGCGAATTAGCTTCTTAATTTAATTAATTGATATTAATTACAAAATATTTAAGAATAAAATTGAAAACAGTAGCAATAAGACCCACTTTGCTCTGCCGTCCAGGAGATACAAGATTCATCTCTAAAATTCTGAAATATGGGAAAAAATAGGGGAATGTGCTTCCGAGATTTGCAGGAAAAGGCGGAAAGCAGCAGATAACTTACGCAGGTGAGAGAATCATAATTTCCTAATTTTCCAAAGAATTTTCATGGGTTTTGTTGCAGGCAATGCAGCATTTTTAGCAATCTGTGCTAAAAAATACTCTTCGAGACAGACCAGAAGCTATTGCTGGTCTTCCAGTAACTATAACTGATGACAATAGAGTTGATGACATCCTGAGATTTTGTGAAAGAATCACAGGAGATTGGGATTATCCCATGAGAAGGTCTTCTTGGTGGATTCCCATGCTGATTTCTTATTTAATCGCTTCAGTGATGGAGATAATTTGGAGATTTGGTAAAAAAATCGTTGGGAAGCTTCCGATAGCTCCAACAAGTGTGCTAGCCTACATGGACTCTGTGTTTGTGTACGACGAATTTAATTAATTTATTAACTTTAAATTGTAAAAAAAATTGATTGAGTCGGTACGCACCGGTGAATACACATGCAAGAAATAAATATGGCTGCACAAGTAATATTTTATCATTCTCCTCCGGCCGCTAAAGAGCGTGCATGGTCAAAACCCCGGACTAAACTAAACCTCGGACTACTTTAACTCTCGGATTACGCTAATCCGAGAATTCAATCACTGCGATGATTTCTATTGGCTGATTGGGTCAATAAAACAGCCAATGGGAATGAATTTGGGGCAAGTCTAAAAAGCTATAAATGAAAATAGTAAGAATTTATTACATAAAAATATCTCTCATCTTTTAACAGTTGAAATAGTTTGGTAATTAAAAAAGTATCACTGAGTCTCATCCATTCAAAACTCCCACTCGTAAATTAAAAAATATATTATAACACTAGTGTGAAAAGTATATACATAAAAGTATATAGAAAAATATAATTTCCCCCGAAAAACTACCTTTTAGAATCGATCCCAACTCTTCTCACCCAGCATACTCAGTACAATGTCCCTCAACACAAAGAAACTCTCCAAAATCCAGGGTGAATGCTGCAATTGTCCACGAAGATACTCATCAACGTCATCATGCTCTTCAAAAGTCTTGAAGAATTTGTAAAACAAAACACCGTTGTACGTTCTGTGAAGTGGCACACCTACATACGGATACCGAAGCATCGAATTAAGAATCATAGCTTCCTTCAAACAGCTGTGCAACTGTGTGAATGTATGAACGATCCTTTTCCAATCTCCGTCGAGTTGCTGAAACTCTAGAGCAGTCATACTCGAGTTCCTGATGAAGAATGGTGCTGCGGCAATGCATTCATCCTTGTTGATGCGTTTCATCGTCTCTCTCAGGCTCAAGCCCTTCACCAATTTGCTCATGAGTTCTGGCTTGCTGATGATGTCCTTGTAGGCGTCTCCGAATTCCTCATCAAATGTCAACATGCTCCTAACCACGCCAATTTCCTCGTCAACTCTTCCCTGAAGCATCGCAAGGATAACTGCGAATGCGTGGGCCTTTTTCTTTCTCGGCATGACATTCTGCTTTAGCCAAAAGACTATTGTGACGACATAGAGTCGCCAGCAGTTTGGCAGTTCATTCAATCGATTAGAGTTGTTAATGCTAAGGGTCTTGATGACTACACGTCTTTTCTCTGATTCTTCATAACTGGCAATGTTCCTCAGATCAAACGAAGTAGTTCGAATCATCCGTTTCATTCCCTGTATCTCCGTGCCCCTCGGATAAATAATCTCCAAGAGATTCTCATCCTCATTCCCTAATGACAAAAGGATACTGTATATTTTCTCCAGAATGGGAAGACTTGTGAAACCCGTCGGTGGCTGGCTCTCGTCTTCTGTCCGTGTTTTTAATGGGGCAAGGGAGAACATGAACAGTTCAAAAGGACGACATGGCAGTTTTCCTCTGAATAGATCATCGATCATCCACTCTGGGAAAATGGCGACGAGCTCCCGTTCGATGGAGTAATGATCTTTCAGCTCTTCATCGATGTTCAATTCCATCAGAGTCTTCAACGGACTCATTGCTTCCTGAATCTGCACCATTTTTCTTGAATTTGTTTCGAGAATCTGGATCGTTATGCTCTCGGGAAGATCCAATGCCTTAATGGCCAGAGATGAAGCAATGCCAACCTTGCTAAGCATCATCCTGATGTTGTCGAAAATGTTCTGCCTGTCCTCCATTTTGATGCATGTGAGAATCGACGCAATGGCTTCGGTTATTGACGAGTATTGACTCAACCATTTGAAAAATTTCTCAATTCTTTTGTGGTTATAATTTCTTGTGTCAGCGGTATAATCTCGTTCTAATTTTTCGAAGAATGGCAGCATTATGTCATTATTTAGATAACTTCTTCCATTTTTATTTCCGAGAATTGGCAGTGCAAGGGGAAGAACAGACTCGTCGAGGATACCACTGTTTGATACGAATTTTTTGCAGAAACTTTCGACGTTATAAAGCAAACAAAGCATGAAAAACTTATTTCGGTCTTTGCTCCCGGTCAGAGGTGTTCTGTCGAGTAAGTCGAAGGACGTGACCTCGATTCCCTCGAGGAAAAAATCACCGTCATTTGATAACACTGGGCAGTCCAGGGCCTTGGCTAGCGCCACTATCGTTTCATCAGCTTCGCCGATTGTTCGAACCCATTTTATCTTGAAGCTCGTGAGAACGCTGCAGAAAACATTAATTACGAACTCGGGTACTAGGCAGCTGGTATCTGAAGGCACTTGTGCCCACTTGTCTCCAATCATTTGCATGAAATTCTCTTTGTTTATTGTGTTGAGGCTGTCGAAGACAACTATCGGACGGATGTCGCAGCGTAAGAGAGCTTCAACGAATTTTCTGACTACTTCAAAAAATGAATCGTACTGCCCACCCATTCTTCCGAGCTGCTTGTCGCAAATTGAATACAGCGAGGCCACCATATTCATTCCGTCAATCACTAGATACGTATCATGTAATCCATGAAGCTCGAAAAAATCGTTTGGATTTTTTTTTATGTACCCAGAAAGTCCTCGGATTCCCATAGTTCTAATGGGAAGAATAAATTTTTATTGAGTTATGTGAATGATTCTTGCACTTTTCAATTTTTCTTTTGATGCCTTCAATGATTATTATTCATTGATCAATTTTTTAATTTCTAAATCACAAATTTCAACCACAATTGCCAAAAATTCGTTTTATGAAGTGATTATTTTTGAGGTTACGATCCTCATTGTTCTTTATTCTCTGTCCCGGCATCGATCCACAATCGATTTTTTCAATTCGATAAATGAGCTTGAAGTTTGCTGCTAAATCCGGAAGTTGGCACTTCTGCAGAGCATATACACTACGTGAGTTAATATTTTTTGAAAATTCAAAATTCTTTATACTTACTATTTTATTACGTAAACGTGATGATTTTTTTTTCTTTCCTCTCAATTTTGGAAATTTCCGCCACTAAATTAGGATGAATGGAACCTTCTGCAAGGGATGTCTAGTGTAAAAATGAAGTTATTAAAAAAATAAATAAAACACTTTTTAGCAATAGAAAAATCTGGACGTGTTATTTTTTTTTTTTTTTTTTTCGTGCTCTTGATAAGCTGATTTACCTTCTCTTCCGGGAAAACTTCAGCAAGCGTTATCTCTTCAGAAAATGATGCTAGAAATTTTTTTGAAAAATGTTTTTTTCTTCAGCAAAAAAAAACTTTTCGTGATGATTTTTTTTTTCAATTTTTTAATTTAAATACTTTTTTAAATTTATTTTACCCATAGTCTTCCGCATTTTATTGATCATAATTGACAGTTTTTCTACTTACCTCTTGTGCACCAGGATCGAGGTAATAAAGGGAAGAGTCACTACAGTTGACGTATAAAAGTACCCAGTGACAATTATTTACGAAACATGGAAAAAAGAATTCAGCTTTGTTCTCCAATAATTTTCGTGACTCTCTGCACAATTTCTCACCAATAATCAATAATGAAATTCGCTATCCACTTGTGATCAAAAAGGATTGCGAAGTCTTGCAGCAGAATCTGAATCTTTTTTCCTGGATTGCTGATGTCCTCTGTGTAGCCAACTACAGACTCCTGTAATGGTGCAGAATCATGATAATATTCCGGAAAAGCGATCATTTTATGTTCATTAAATCGTAAGACTTTTGGATGATTTGGCATTGCCTGCAAATGTTTTCCCTGCTGGTGTGTGATTCGGGAAGTCTTCAATTCAGGCCCTCTTCTCCAATACTCCTTTGACTACTCATTATCTGGCTCATTTATTCTCCTTTTTGCAGCTTTGACGTAGTTTTTTGGAGGTGCAGTTATAATTTTCATCTACAAAACGTCCTGCTTTCACGTTTAGAACATTCTCCATTTTTCTAATTTTGAAGTACTGCTCTGCTGGAGTGTTGATGACGTGCTGCTTATTGGGAGTAATCAGAGTAGTTCACAAAGGACAATAAGGGAGAAGGTTACCTATCATAATATCACACCCTGAAAATATCACATCAGAATATCACAGTTAAAAATAACACGAATGATAACATCACAGAACAAAAATATCATGATATTAAAATATCATAGTAGAAAACATCATACTCAAAAATATCACACTTCATAATATCATTGAATTTAATTATCATAAATGTTCATTTATTCAATTCTTTTCCAATCAAACACAATTTTTATCCAACAATCAATTAACAACATAATTAAAAAATAATAAAAAACCGAATGAAAAATAAATAATGACAAGACATGGTAATTGTTAATTCATACTTCAATATTATGAGCGATGCTACGAAGATAAACCAAAACATCAGCTTCAGCATCAAAATTATTAACCAAAGCGACGAGAATTATATAAATAACCATTATTGACTAATTATCTTTTTCCTTTCTGACTGATGAGAAATTGCAAACCCATTTTGATGTTTACACCACAGATAAAAGTCATAGACTGAATAAATAGGAGAGAAATAAGACTCACGGAGATACCCAAGTTTACAAAAGAAGTAAACACGTCATGTCAATCAATATATTGATTTCCAAATGACAAGCTAATGTAATATTTTAATTGGGTAATATTTTTTTTTAATTTCAAAGTGTGAGATTTTTCTACTGTGATATTTTGAGGTATATTTTAATTGTGTAATATTTTTTTTTTATATATTTTAAAGTGTGATATTTTGATACTGAGGGAGAAGATTCTTGATCAAATAATCAGCAAAGGGGACACATCTATATTCATTATCAATCTCCCACGGTTCACAATTTTCAGCGTCTTTCATCATTTTCTTATAAATATTGTCGAAGATCTCGAAGAAAGGACTTTGTTGATACAGTGGTGGTTGAGCTTTTTTCGTTCCTTTTTCTGCTTCTTCTTCTTCTTCTTCTTCTTTTTCTTCTTCTTTTTCTTTCTTTATGTATTCTGCATCCACAGGATCAGCTCTATTAGATTTTTCTATATCTTAGATTTCTTCTAAAGCAATTTTCAAAGAAAAGCGGAATATGTCATTCTCTTTATCGGATTCACTGTCATCAGAGTCTTCATCATATTCTGTTGACATATGGCTTAAAGTTTTTGAGAACTTCTCTATTCCCTCTTCATCATCACCATGATTCTCATCCTCATCTTCAGCATTCTCATCGTCATCCTCATTACCAGTGACATCACTATCACTGTCATTTTTCGAAATAAAAAATAATCGATTCTTCGATTTTTTTCATTGCAAATGATTTTTTTTTAATGATAAAAAATCGATTTTCGTCATTTTTGGAAAGTGCCCATCGTTATCTACAGAGATTTGTTGAAGAAATTCAGCACGGGCGCCATCTTGCAGCATTTCTGTGACCTCATCTCATCACGACGATCGAATTTTTGATGATTACGGATTAATTATCATTTTCCAAACGTTATTGATCTTTTACCAAACACCACCAAACAATTCACAAACGAATGATCACAGTCACAATTTAAAATAAGTATTTTATTTGCCAAATATGCGGTTGTCATTCTACTCACAATCAAAGCCCCTATACATGTACACACATAACTATTGTTGTCATATCCCAGTATTGTTGGTTAAACACATGAAAATTCATGCGAAAGAGGGGTTAAAAATACATCTCTAGAACAGACGGGAGCAAGTACACAACTTCATCCATACAATAGCATTAAATTGAAAAATTGAAGTGAAAGAATAAGTGAAAGAATGATAATTAGTTGATGTGGCCAGGGTGTATGAAAAATGTGTCTTCAGTAAATTGTTATTCATTCTCTCCATTTTTTTGTGCATTGAAAGGTAATCATTGATCAATACATCAATGTTTACAAGTTGGCCTTGTCACTGAAAGCTGCTGAAAGGTGTGGATATGGAAAATTAGAAGGAATAATATGAAAAAACATACGAAAATTTCTTCTCATTTTTAGGCAGAGTTTTCAATGAATTATGAGGCCATAATTTTTGATATTTTCGAAGGCACTGAAGGCTGATATTATGCGATGGGGTGGATAGAAATAACGTCTATATGGTTTGTCATGTGGACATGCCTCATGCGAGGATTGGAATTGGCACCGCAGATTAATCCAAAACAAGTACCATGTGATAAAACGAGGAAAGTCTTTACGGAATCATGGGGTATGATCAGTGATGGTCCAATGGGATCAAACTACACACAGGATTCACACTGTGAATGGTTAATAAAAGGTAGTTTTTCATTTTTGTTGACAACTGTTATTTCATCCTTAGTTTTCTTCAAATATCTCGGAAACTAAGCGAGATAGAGAAATTTTACAAGAGACGTTTTTTGTAGAGAATTTCAAGAACTACAAAAAAGGTTTCTATGGAAATTTCTCTATCTCACTCGGTTTCCGAGATATCTTTGAAAAACTGATGATTGCATGAAAATTTTTGCTAAGAAAGTTTAGAAAATTCTGAAATATTGAAATAATACTGCGAGTACATTGTAGCGACAAAACCGGATTACTATGTTGAGAATAAGGAAAGAAGGTATTGATTATACTAGAATAATACCGGTTTTGTATAATTAAAAGTGGATTTGAAATTTTTTCACCGTCACTCAACACTACTCTTTCGCATTCATTTTTTTATAAATATCTTGAAAACTAAGCGAGATAGAGGGATTTTGCAAGAGACCTTTTTTGTAGCTCTTGAAATTCTCTACAAAAAAGGTCTCTTGTAAAATCGCTCTATCTCTCTTATTTTCAGAGATATTTTCAAAAAACTTTCGAAAAACTAAATAAAATTGTGAATTTTCAGCAAACAACAGTCGTCAATTCATAACTCTGAGCTTCAGAACAATGGGCACTGAATGCAGTTACGATTATGTATTCGTTTACGATGGTGACTCTTTTCGTTCACCATTATTGGGCAGTTTCAGTGGTAAAACAGAGCCACAACAAGTTACTTCGTCGTCTGGTTACGTGAGTTATTCAATTTTTGTTTCCTTTTTTTAATATAATAATACACAATTACGCAATATATGTCAATGTCGAATACTTTTGCACAGAGAAACAGAAAACTGAATAACATTGTAATTAATCATTCCGGTTATGCAAATAGCGTGAATGATAATTTTTTCAATTTTCTCGATGCAATTTTCTCAATTTATTGATTTTTATCTTCAATTTTTTGCTATTTAATTCCTTTGAAAAATTCAAAAAAAAACAAAAAAAGAAGAAAAAAAAATCCTTTGAATATGGAAAATAATATTTTTACTTCTTTCAGATGCTAATTCTATTGTACAGCGATACGAATTACGTTTTGGATGGATTTCACGCTGAATTCTCAGTTACGGATTGTCCAAATAATTGTACAAAACATGGTAAATGTATAAATAATACATGCTTTTGTGAGAATGATTGGGGCGGTAAAGATTGCTCAAGGGCACTTTGCCCGAATAATTGTGGAATTGGCGGTACATGCGGTATCAAGAGGTGCCAATGTAGAAAAGGCTTTTCTGGGCAATCCTGCTCACTTCATTCAACTCATCCTGATGGTAACAAGTGAGTTGATGAATTATTTAATCAAAGGAAATGATCATTTTAGAGATTTTTTTTTAGTAAATTCTAAAATGTTCGAATTATTCAAAATTTCTTGAATTTTTCGAAAATTTATTTTCACACTTTTTCAATTAAATCTCATATTTTCTCCTATTCTCACTATGCTTAATTAATTTAATAATTTTTATCCATGCAGATGGCACTGGTTATCACATTCAGAAGGTGGAATGACACCAAGAGCAGCTCATACAGCTGTTTATGACAATGAAACTGATTCACTCTACGTTTTTGGTGGATACGATCTTAATTACGTTCTCGGTGATTTAGAAGTTTATAGATTCAACACGAGTCAATGGGAAGACGAGTATGGAAACGTATTAGGTAAATTGACCGCTGATTAGCAAAATCACTATTCAAATTTATTTCACATAATCTCAATAATTTTGTTAATCTAATTACGCTGACATGAGGGAAAATTAATGTAAGTTTCTTGAAAAATCATTTAATATTCGATTTGAGAAAAGCCAGAAAATTGAAAGTGATATCTAAATTATCTATGTTCAATTTTTAAGACCATTTTCATTACTTAAAAACGCTGATAAATATTAAAAATTCCAGAAGGTGCATCTGCTGCTGAATATTTAGATCCGATGCTGATAGCAAGTGAGCTCGAGCGAATCGGTGCTGATCCAGAAGAGAAGTACGGTCTCTCCTCCTCGTCCTTCGTGTGGAAGCTCCTCTACAACATAAAAGGCAATGGCACTCTGAGCCTGCGCGACAGAGCAACAATGAACAACACGCAGCACGGTTGGCGCGAGTTGCGCAACACACCAGAGCATCGCGATCGCGTAAAAGCACAAGAGGCCCGAGAACTTGAAGATCGCCGGAAGAATCGTCCGATCCGTTCGATTCCCAGAAATCGCCGAAGCTCCGAAGATTTCCCCATCTTCATCGAATCACCGGAATCTGAATTCGTCCAGATGTTCGACTCCAACACGACCACTGAAAACATTTTTTCAGCCGAAATAATAAACACAACAACAACAAACGACACGAAACTTCGGCCGAGTCCGCGCTATGGTCATGCAGCATGTAAGTATTCCCGAGGCTTTGTTATTTACGGTGGCAAACTGTCGGATGGTTCATTGTCAAATGAACTCTGGCACTACAATGTGGATACAAAATTATGGACCCTACGTGCTCAAAATTCTGATTTTTATCCCCCAAAATTAACACGACACACGTTGACATTAGGCGACGAAGCGATTTATTTATTCGGCGGTAGCACAGTTGACGGCGAATTCTCCTCGAATCTCTACACAATAAAGCTAGATTTGTCTGATCCATCGTCATCATCAGAACGATGGAGACGCGTTCGTCCACGTGGTGGTAAGGAGCTCGATGTCCGTGTAGTCGCCCATTCCACGGTCTACCACAGAGCGACGAATTCTTTACTAGTCTACGGTGGAGTAGTCGCCAGCGTAGCTCGATTCAGTAAACTGTCAGACAGAATGTTCGTATTTCAATTGGACCGCAAGGTGTGGTCGGAGATCCATTACCCCCGAGAACACTTGCCTGACATCTACGTCCCTCGAGAACGCGCGTTTCACACTTGCAACATAATTGGTAACTATCTGGTCGTCTTTGGCGGCTATTCGCATCGTCACAACAAAGAGGAGATTTGTTACGATAACCAGATGTATCTGTACAACCTTGGCTGCCACGTTTGGGTCAGTCACGAGGTTCTTGGAGCGAGCGATAAGGAATCGAGTTATCCGAAGCAGCAAGGTGTCTTTGCGCATGCGGTAGACGTTAGGAACGGTAATACGATGCTTTTGGTCGGGGGTTATCACGGCAATGTCAATGCGGATCTGCTTGCTTATACTCTGCCGCCGATGTTGGCACCTGGGGATATTGATTACGTTGAGCCGGAACAGCTGTGCCCAAAACACAAGAGCTTTACCGAGTGCTCAGCCAATCCCGAATGCGGCTGGTGCTCTGCTGATGAAATTTGTTATGGTCGAACGATAGGCAGCAACTGCACAACCAATCTGCAGACGTCTCGGTGTCCTGGGGTATGTCCGGTACTCGGGGATTGTCATTCGTGCTTGATACACGGTCAGCCCGGTGGCGGTTGGGGGACAAACTCGATCGGTAAGCTGTCGATATCGAATAAGTTAAATTTAGGTACCTGCACGTGGTGCGTGCAGAATGCACGATGTCATCATAAAAACGATAATTATGGAGTCTGCGGGCTTAGGGATGATACTCTGTCGCAAATCCCCGGTTGGTGGGGTAGCAAGGGCACGGAGATAACGAAAGTTGAAGAGTGTCGGGAAATGGATAAGAGACCGGGACTCACGTTCCTCAAGTACAAACCACCTGTCAATTTCACACAACCGGATTCGGTGACGATCGTTAACGCCACGACAATCGACTTCAACGTACCATCAATGCAAGGAGCCAAAACGGAATCCGCTTTGGGTGGTGAGATGATAGCGCGACTGATCGGTTTCTTAAGACCTCCACAATATTACTGGGATTCAGCAGCTGAAAATCTGAAGATCTGCGTCAGCTACAACAGCGCTACTCTTCGGGTATCTCATCTTAATGACACTAATGAATTAGACCTCGTCGCTAATTTGACTGCTGAAACGTCACAATGTATTCCAACGAAGTGGTCAAACGGTAGTTTAATGAATTTGGAGTCTGCGCGTTATTTACTCGATTTCGAATCAAAGAGAATGGTAACAGCAAATTACGCTTATCCGTCGAAAATGGAGATAACGCATAATCGAAAAGGGGAAAACCAGAAAGTCTTTACTTTTGAGTATCTCGAACCATATCAGAACGGTTCATGTTCACAGTACAAGAACTGTCTACATTGCCTGATCGATTCATCCTGCGGTTGGTGCGATGTGAACAACATGTGCCTGTCGCGTACGACAAATGAAACGGAAAGCTGCGCAGTGACTGTCGATTACGACGACAACAATAATCCAATCAGCGAGTGGCATTACTTGACCATCACACCATCATCCTGTGCGAATTGTTCTAATTATATATCCTGTGAGTCCTGTGTCTCGACGAATCTCTGTGAGTGGTGGACTGAAGAAGCGCGATGCTCGCGAATTGGTAGACTGCCAAACAGCGTTATGACTCTGTCAGAGTGTCCTGTGCCATGTCGACAACGCAATAACTGCACGCAGTGTCTGGACGAACGAGGTCGATGCGTATGGTGTGAAGCGACGAACGAGTGCTTCTCATTCTCGGTCTACACGTCGGAGTACCAATTTGGTTTGTGCCGTGAGTGGATGGATCAGGCTGGCCTGATGGGTGTAACATCACGATCGGGCTCGTTGACGGGTAACGATCAGTGCAAGAGCTGCAACAGACACACGAATTGTACGAGCTGCTTGCACTCGTTGAGTTGCGGCTGGTGTTATAGTTTAGACAATCCGATAACTGGCGTTTGCGTTCAGGGAGACTTCAACAGAGCACACGTCAACTGTTCATGGGCGATCAATCAGGTCGAACACATCAACGAGACGCTAGGTGAAGATCAGGCGGGATGGGCGTATGCACAATGTCCAGATGTCGACGAGTGTGATCTCGGTCTCCATGACTGTCACAAGGACGCACAGTGTACAAATACACATGGCAGCTACAGCTGCCAATGCAAACGAGGGTTCCACGGGGACGGTAAGGAGAACTGCACGAAAACGTGTTACGAAAAGTGCGTGAATGGTTACTGCAGTGAAGCGCCGGAGTATAAGTGCGAATGTAATTTGGGATGGACCGGACCTGATTGCCGAACCAACTGCGGATGTTACAATCACTCGACTTGCGTTAGTTCGGTCGGCGTTTGTGATGAATGTCAGGATTGGACAACGGGGAAATATTGTGATGAGTGTAAAGCCGGAAGCTACGGTAATGCGACGACTACGCTTGGGTGCAGAAAGTGCAACTGCAATGAGCACGGAGACAAGAATCTGGACTACTGTGACAGACAAAGTGGCAAGTGCTTCTGCAAGGACAACACGATTGGGGAAAACTGTGAGAGATGTAAGAAGGGATATTATGGTGATCCGAGGAATGGGGGAATGTGCTATTACGGATGCATGTCTCGGGGAATGTTGAGTGATGAGGGAAGCGGCAAACAGGGCCTTGGCAGTAGGCACTCGCAACTATCCTTGTGGGAGTCTCATCTGGGAGGCACTCCAACCAGGGAGTGTCTTTGGATTGTCGGCCCAAGAAGTCAATTTTCATCAACGCCGTCAGCACCTGGGACATCACAGAGTATTATACAATTCACAATTCATGATGACATCAATGTCAGTTGTCAAGAGAACAGCGTCTACGTCTACGACGGTCTTCCTGACTTTGTTTCCTCGACGAGTAGCCATCAGAGTCAACTGCTAGGTGTATACTGCACTGAAAGCACAGATTATCCTGTAACTGTGGAAGCCAAATCGGGGACTTTAACGGTCCACTATAAACAGCTTGATGAGGTCGAAGGTTTCAATGCGAGTTACGTGGCTATTACTTGCGGTAACGGTTGCCCACACAATCGCGAATGCCGTGGCGGTAATTGTCTCTGTAAAGTTGACTATGTTGGAATCAACTGTGATATTGAGCTCTGCCCCAATAACTGTACGTCCTCGAAGAAGCAGGGAATTTGTGACAAAAGTTATGGACACTGCGTCTGCACAAACGGTTATGGAGGTCGCGATTGTTCGATCAAAATCAAAGAGCATCAACTAGTCTTCACTGAATTGTTCAATTCTGAATACTTGGCTGATAACCTTGATCATCTGCGAAAAACTCTACCGCGTTTCGGACACAGTTTGGTGGCCGATCGGCGAGGGAGCTTATGGATGTTCGGTGGTTATTCTCTGAGTCATGGGCCGTTGAATGACATTCGGCTATTTGATACCAAAAACAACACGTGGATGCCGGTAACAGTAGAGTCAACATCAGAAGCATCAATGCCACAAGGTAGATACTTTCACGCCGCTGAGATCGTCCACAGTCGCCAGCAGATTTATATTTACGGTGGACTCACAATGAAAGAGGAAGGAATTCAGGGTTTATCGAATAACACACTGAGTGATTTTTGGAAGTTTAGTCTACAGAATCAGCGATGGAGCTTGGTAAAACCTGACAGCATTCACCGAGATGAGCCACCTCCACTTGCGGGACATACGTTAACGCTTCGTCGAAACGGCGAATCGGAGAGCTTAATTCTGATCGGTGGTTTCAGTCCAAAATACGGGTACTTAGAAAATGTTTGGGAGTTCAATCTAGAGACCGAAATCTGGGAGCGGGTCAAGACAAACGGAAACGGACCAATCGGTGTTTACGGACATACCACAGTCCATCACGGCAAATCCGATAGCTTCTACGTTTTCGGTGGTTACACCTACGCAGTCAATAGAACATTCATCTCCAATAAACTGTACTCATTGAACTACAAATTCAGAACTTGGTCTATTCTACCCCCGTTCGACGACGACGGAGATAGGAATAGTCTACCTCAGGCAAGATTCCTGCATTCTGCTGTTACAACAGACGAATACATGGTGATATTCGGCGGTCGACAGAATCCTCATAATACGAGTGATTCATTGATAGCTTATAAGTACTCTTGCAACCTCTGGATTCGTCTGATAACAAAAGACACGCAAATCATTGGAACACCACCCCCACCAGCCTATGCTCATGCCATGACACACGCAGATCCAGAGCTAAACCTGATTTACGTTGTTGGTGGTTTTGACGGTGGAATCAAGAGCCACGTAACACAAATAAGCATTCCAGAAGATCTTTGCTCTCTGTGGACGGATAAAGGGACCTGTAGGAAGTACTTCGGCTGTTCCTTCTGCTCTGTAACAACGATTGACGGTAGAAATGCATCGTACTGCTTCTCCAATCAGCTTTACGCCAATCGTGATGATAAGTGTGACATCAACGTAACGCAGTCACAGCGATCGAACGGAATCCTATGTAATTCCGAATGGATGGCGAGTAGGAAGTGTCAGAATTTGAGGAGCTGCACCGAGTGTTTAGCACAATGGCCGTATTACAAAGACGACGAAGACTCACCAGTCTGCAAGTGGTGCACGAACTGCCAGCAAGGTAAATGTATTCCAGCGAACAAGGATTGTAACGAACAAAACAAGTGCAACAATCAGCAGATATCGTTGATCGACGTCAATCAGTGTGGGGAGAGCCAGTGCCCCGCTTCGGATTGTGACAAGTGTGCCGCTCTGGGTGACGAATGCGTTTGGACGAGGCAGATTTTAAAAACCTCTGAATCTGGATGGAAACAGTCAGCCGAATTGGTTTACGATTGGAACTGCGTTTCGAAGGACATTTTCAATCGTTCGAGTATCAAGATGATGATAAGTAACGAATGCGAGAAACGTTGTAGCGAACACAAGGACTGCAGAAGTTGCTTGAAAGCAACTGGAGCTGAGGGCGGGTGGCACGAGTGCAGATGGTCGACGCAGATGAACGAGTGCCTATCACCATCCTATCAGCCACTGTATTGTGCTGGTGGTGTGTGCGGCTTGGTCCTGAAGAACAGTGATGTTGAGCATTGTCCAGAACCTTGCTCGGTTTTCCAACAATGTAGCACTTGTCTGAAGCACTCGCATTGTGGTTGGTGCTCATTAGACTCGACTAACATCACTGGACAGGGAATCTGTACTGAGGGATCGTTGGAAGCACCAACAGATCATCCAGCTGGTGGAACTTGTTTGATGCTCTATAATCAGATAAATCCAACGACGCGACCACCAATCACGACGACATTGCCATCGAATTCGTCAGCTTCTGAAAATAAAACGAGTGTTTCAGTTGATGCAATTAGAGAGACGGTCTTCTCCTGGCACTATGTCAGATGTCCACCTGAGAATGAATGCATCAACGGTCACCATACGTGTTCACCGAAGAGCGAGAAATGCTTCGATCTGGATGAAGGCTTTGAGTGTATGTGTGGCGATGGTTACAAGAACGAGACTGCCGCGACATTCAACGAATTCGGTAGAAAGTCATGTGTACCGATGTGTACTCAGGGCTGTGTACGGGGTACCTGCATCGAGCCCAATATCTGTCGTTGTGACTTTGGCTACGTAGGTGCCAATTGCTCGATTCAGTGTCAGTGCAACGGCCACAGCAATTGTGCTGGACCGGACAAGCTTGATGAGTGTCTCAAGTGTCATAACAACACGATGGGTCCACAGTGCGATAAATGTGAACCGCTCTATGTTGGTAATCCAGCAGATAATGGTCAATGCGTGCCGTGTTTGGAGTACTGCAATGGACATACGCGCATCTGCATCAACGAAAGCATGACGGTTTCTGATCCGAACTCAGTCGATCGTATGTCGATCGAGCTGTTGACCAAACAATTAATCGAGGGACCGGTATCAAAAGCAAAGTGTGTCAACTGCGGCAATAATACTCGCGGCGACAAGTGTGGTGAATGCGTCTCCGGTTATTTCCGTGGTACGGAGGACCTCCGTGACATCTGTCGCCAATGCGAGTGTCATGGCCACGGCTTCACTTGTGACCCAGTAACCGGAGAGAAGTGCAACTGCGGCAACAACACAGAGAGCGAACCCTCTTGCATCAGTGGACCGACGAAAGGTACCAACATCGGCGGAACTCCGTGTTGGAAGCTGCAATGCAGTAAGTGCCGTGAGAATTACGCAGGTAATCCCATCGATGGTCACCAATGCTACAAGACGGTAACCGTCGACAATAAAATGTGTTTCGATTCCAAACTCATTGATGAATGCAAAATGAAACCGAAGCCGCTGAATCCCGGACAGACTGTCTTCTACATGGTCCAACCTCGTTTCATGAACGTCGACATTCGCGTTATGATCGATGTGACCCAAGGTGCATTGGACCTCTACCTATCCCCACGTGACGACTCCTTCGTCGTCAACATCAATGCGTCTACTGGTTACCAAGAAGTCGAGTTAGACGGTAGATTCAAGTGGAGGAAAGATCACTATGACAATTGGTATGACGATAGTATGCTGCATCGCATCAGAGTCTACGAATTCCAACCGAATAAAAACATAAATGACAGCTTCAGTGAGTACCATTGGAACAGTGGACCGCAGTACATTGTTATGGAGCGTTATGCCGATGGTCTAGCTACATTCATAACTATTGAACAGAGAAACACGTTCCTAGTCGTTCGGAACCTGACTAATCGATTGGTCCTCACCTTGCCCCAGGACAGGCACGAGCTCGGGTCGACGAAGTTTCACATCGCCCTAAGGGCTATCGACAATTCGTATCCAGAACTAAACGGACGCGCTGCGTACGGAATGATCTTTTTCCGACAGGATCAATTACACATCGATCTATTCGTCTTTTTCTCCGTTTTCTTCTCCTGCTTCTTTCTCTTCCTTGCCGCTTGTGTTGTCGCGTGGAAAACGAAACAAGCTGCCGATGTTAGGCGCGCGAGGAGAAGACATGTCGTTGAGATGCTGCACATGGCAAAGCGACCGTTCGCATCTGCTACGATTATTTATGATCGTGATGGGAATGAACTTAGTCCGAGTTCGCCGCAGAGGAAAGGACGGAGAAATAAAGTCGTTAATTTTCATAGCGATGTGAGACCAGTTGCCGTTGAACCGACTGATGATGGCGTTGCTGCAGTTGCGACGGTCTTCATACGGTTACCCGGGGGAAGACAGGCGCCGGTCAAACTCGCACTTGCTAGCTCGCTTATTCTGTTGACGAGGGTTTATCCAGTGAATAGCAGAGTTTTCCTCAGACGGAGGAACAGTCACGCTGTTAATTAATTTTTTCTCAGGTGAAATTCATGATAAGTCTCCCCCGGAGGAGGAAAACGGAGTTCATCTCAGAGGGTTGATAAAAAATACTAGTCTATTCGCTGGAAAAATCAATTGGTTCCCTTTTTTCGAAATATGGTTTGTGTTTCATGTTTGAGGATTATGGTAAAATTGCCTTATCTCCCTAAGTTTCTGAAATGCTTTCAAGGAATCATTCAAAAACTATCGGATTCGTTACCCTATCTGCCCTAGATTCTGAGATTTTTTATGAAAATCTGATTCTAAAGTCAAAAATTTGTCATCTCTCTTATTTTCATCGTCAACATTTCTTTAGAACTGAAAAAAAAATCGCTGATAGCGATGAGTGCATAATAAGATTGAAGATCCGCACAAAAAAAGTGAATAAATTAAACAGTATTAATGATAACTGCAAATTAATTATTGAATCGAGAAAATTAATTGTAAAATTGCATTAAACTCGAATGTTCCTAATGTGAATATTTAAAAAAAAGGAAAAATGATAATGAATTTTTTGTGATGGTCGTCTGAATGAGTTAAGTGATAACTTATCAAATGATATTTGAAGCATTAATAATACATTGATTATTATTAGGAAAATTTTAATATTTGTATTTTCAAAAATGATATATGTATATGTATGTAAAGTCAATGCATAATTTTCTTGCATTTATTTTAATTAACATTCAACGTAATGACATTGAAAAATTCCAAAAATCCAGAGCCATTTCATTTCATAATTAATAATGAAAAAAAAAAAAAAAAAGTGTAAATAATTTTAATTTTTTGTTCATTTAATTGAAAAGACAGACTTTTTAAAATTAATTAATACTAAATTTTAAAGAAATTATCATAATTTTTTTCTCGAATCTTCAAAGTTTTCATTAATCTCAATTATCCGAAATCTCATGATATTTTGTAAGATAATTATAAATATTGATATTGTATATGATTGTAATGCTTGTAATGCTTGGAAGAAAACTATATAAATCTGCTGTACAGATCTGATTAATATTATTTTATAAATAATTTTAGTTTCTAGTGATTTATGAATATGATTAAGTAAATTATAATTCAATACTGCAGCTTCCATAGTGAAGTGGTAAACAAGGTTGTCATATACTTAACCTCGTTTACCACTTCACTACTGAATTCTATGGCGATGTGGTAAAATAGGATATGTAGAAATTTTTGAGGAAATGAATTGAAAATATAGCGATCGATTTTTTATGAAAAAAAAATCGATCCCTCCGACTTATTCTAGTTTACCACTTCACTGTAGAATTTTTAACGTCACACTCACACGTTACATTGTGCCCGAAATAATGAGGAAATATGATACTGATTAACATTAAGATATATATATACATATGTAATTAATTATAGAAAATGGAGTTCTGATGGAAAAGTTAGTTTATTACATTGAATTATTGAAGAAAAATGATGAAGTTGTGCAATGTATGATGGGATTTTATTTAATAAATTGATGAAAATTTGTCAATAACTTTTACAATCCTTTTTTTTAAAAAAAAAAAATCTTGCCTACTGTAAATAAGAACTAAAAAATTCAATGATAAACATAAATTTTTAATTTCCCACATTTGAGATTATTTTTTTATTTCCAACATTTCTTTCATGACCAGCAAAAATGAAGTGCTGTGAATTTTTTTTTCATATTGATAAAACATTTATAAAATTTTCCGTCACTAAATTTTTCCGCAAGTCGTGAAATACGTGTAGAGAATGAAAATGTAATCTCAAATGTGGAGAATTTAACATTGAAGTTTATAAAAGTGGATTGTGATTTTCATAAACCAGTTGTGAGCAACGATTCTCAATTATTCAGTTAAAATAGTTAAAAATCACTGAAAAGGCAATCGTATGTATTTTTCATTGCATAATAGATAAAATTTAATCTTTAAACTTTGGAGTTCTCCCGAATTTGTTATAGAATGCAACAACCCTGTTTTTGATAAAATCAATCAGTTTTGAGGATTTGAAGTATCTATCGATACTTCATTCTTGCGGCTGCGCGTGTTATAGAAAGCTCAAGACAGAAAGTTAATCTGTAAATGGAGCAAACTTTTTGCATCCCTCCACTCTGATGAAATGACTTTTCCATTTCTTTATTTTCTCTGAACAAATTTTCAAAGAGGAAAAAAATAATTCCATGATTTTTCTAAATTGAAAATTCGTCTGATATAAAAATCATAGAATAAATCTAAAAGTATGCACATTCAATCTTCCAATAACATAGTGGGACTACACGAAATACTAGACTACAGCTCTGGACTCAAGAATCAGTATGTGAATCGCTCTCACCGCAAGTGGTCAGTTATTACCGATTGCACCCAAATATATGACTGAAGGATTTGTGATGGGTAATGGAAATGCGTACGTAGGATTTGATTCTCATGTAGTACGTTAGGTTTAAGAATTCAGTAGTGAAGTGGTAAAAAAGGTTAAGTATATGTGCTATACCTATACAACTCAACCCTGTTTACCACTTCACCACCTGAATTCAATTAAATTTGGTATATTTATAGATTATAGTGAGACACGACATTTCAAAATTTTCATATATATTTCCCACTCAAGATCAATCGGTAATGGATACAAAAAATTTCTTATTAATCTTCACTCATAATTTTTCCAGATGGAAGTTGCACCCGAAATTCCAGAAGTCATACATAAATCCAACTCATACAGATCGCATATATAATACTGCAGAATGGAGCTCTCTTGGTTTAAGGTTGGAGCAATCGAGCCTGAAGAATGACTTTGGACAATCAACTCTACCGCTATTCGATTCTCCATTATTCACTATGGAATGGAATTCCATAGTGAATAATGGAGACTTTTGGAAACTTTTGGGAGAAAGAAACCCCAGCGCCCCAGCCAGGAATCGAACCCGGGACCTTCCAGTTACGCGCCGGATACTCTACCAACTGAGCTACCGGGGAACTACCGAATCTTTCTCTCTCGAACTCCAGCGAGTCCCCACCGCCGTCCCTCCTGCGGCAAATTAATCCAATCAAGAATAAATAATTTTTGGGAGAAAGAAACCCCAGCGCCCCAGCCAGGAATCGAACCCGGGAAATGTATCATCGAGGCTCGTTATATCATTCAGGATTCATTTAATTGGAACACTACCAAGTTGAACATTTTTCACTTGATGATTATATAAAAGAACTTGAGGAGAGCTGCAATGAAACATTTCTTGACGCTCCTTTTTCAGTTGTGACTAATTAGGAAAGGTCATTTAGGAAGCAGAGAATTTGATTGAAAATATAATAATTTCATGACGAATATTCGAAATAATGTGAAATAATTCATTGTACAGATAATTACTGATCCTGTTTGTTCTACTGAATCCGTGAACATTACTTAATACTTCAAAATTTAACAATAATCACGGCTTTCGAATATCAATTTTTTTTATCGGTGAAGGACCTCAAACAGATAAGCTTCACGACAAGCTGAGATTAGGCTGCACCTGTTCATGCGAAACTATTCACGCAGAAAAAGTGTATTTGTACTATTTCACAATCAAAGGTATTTAAGAAGTCTCAGTAATGATCATGAATCAGTTGTGAGCAGCGATTGTCAATTGTTCAGTTAAAAATGTTAAAAATACAACTTTTGTTACTGTTCCTTAAATGTTACATGCAGAATGCATCTTCCACAAGTATTATAACACCGGGCATAGGTAATGTAGTCATTATGGTACATTTTTAAATAAATGCGATCAAATATTAAAATATATTTCTTGTGGATTGTATCGGAAATGGTTAATATTTTTAATTACTTTTAAAATCATTATTCAGTTCATCTTTCTTGAGAATTCTACTAGACATTAAAAATAAAAAAAGATCATCGCTTATGAATAACACTATGCTACTTTGAGATGCCAAAATACGTCTTTTCGAAGATCTGACTCAAACTGACTCAAACTTTTCTCTCGGATTTCTTTCATCAAAAATATTAATGAATCCAATATTTCTATTAAGATTGTAAAACAAAATTTTGATTCCGTAGTTGCAATAGTCCGAACGACAATAGCAAAGATGAATCAAATTGACACTATTCATCACCATGGAGAGTCTTTCGTTAAATTAATCAACACGAATCACAATGGGTCTTCAATATGGGAATCTTTGAAATGGCTCAGTCCAGTGTTGGTTGACGATAGAGATCTGTTGATCGGGTGCAACGATTTTGATCAATTACTGATTGCACTCTATCCGACTAAGAGATTCAGCAGTTCTCATGAGGTACTGTAATCAAACAAGCTATCCAACTTCTAGGAATTTTCAGTAGTGAAGTGGTGAACCATGTTAAGTTTACATGGTATCCCTATTTGACTTAACGCGCCTCGGGATTATATGTATAGATATACAACGACGTGGGCGCTTTTGCGCCATCCCCACATCGTTATTAATTGATGGATAAATATGGTCAATACCTTAGGAAATTTGTTATTTTTTTCTTCATCGGGTGAAATAGTATTTCATCCGGGAAAAACGTGGACTTCGGAAAAATATCAATTTTAATTCGCGAAGCGTGATGACAGCCGGTCGTCATGATGTTTTTTTTTGTTTTTCTTTATTTTGAAATGAGGGGAGGAGGCGAGAGAAAATATGATATTTTTCGTGAATGCACGTTTTTTCGGATGAGATCCTATTTCACCCGGTAAAGAAAAAAAAAACTAATTTTTCAAGGTATTTATCATATTTATCTATCAATTAATAACGACGTGAGGATGGCGCAAAGTTTCCCACGTCGTTGTATATCTATATGTATACTCCCGAGGCGCGTTAACCTGGTTTACCACTTCACTACTAATTTCATTATCTCCAAATTTTACCCAAAAACATTTCCATTAGTTGTTTGTAGAGACTCAGGTACGTGACTGCTTTGAAATCTTCAAAACGGATTGGAACCGCATTCGGGAAGAGAATTATGAGGGACTCACTGCTCTTGTTGAAAAGACGATCGTATGTATTTCTCATTGAGCAGTAGATAGAATTTTGTTGTTTAAACTTTGAAGTTCTTCCAAATTTCTTATAGAATGCGAGAAATGGAGGGTGTATCGGGCCCACTGCTTTTGATGGAATAAATCAGTTCTACTTACGGACGATGAGATTGGAAGCCTATGGATACTTCATTTCTGCGGCTATGCGATTGATCAATAGCTTGAGAAATGGAGGTAATCTATCAATGTATAAAAAATTCTGCATTAGACGAAGAAATTTTCAGAAGAAAAAATTTTCTGATTGAAAAATGATAAAATGAATTTGAAAGTATACTAATGTCATCTTTTGATAAAATAGTGGCACAACCCAAAATACCAGACTACAATTCTGAATTCAAGAATCAGTATGTGAATTATACAACGAAATTCATATCATTATTGAAAGCAATAGAACCTTTTTTCTCGGCGGATTGTAATGAAGAAGACACTATCCCTCTTCAAGGTAAATGCATCGAACTTGTGCGATAAAGTACACTTCTTCACACTTACGTCATAAAATAATATATGTTGAATTCTTTTAGACGAATCCTTTATCGAATTCGAAGGGCTTCTCGGTCCTAGACTGTTCCTATACGCTAAAAGAGCTGCACCAAATGGGGAGGGTTGCCAGAGTCAAGCAAAAAACTCTCTCCACGAAGAATTCCTTGGAGTATGGCTCCATAAACCTTATACTTGTGATAACACTTCCTTGTCTTGTGCATTTTTAGGACGTAGCACAATGTGTCTAAAGGTAAAAAACATGATAATCAAATAATATAAAATAATGTACTGTTTCACTCCTTCACTACTGACTTCAACGTCTAAAATTTTCAGCCTCACTGGTTCCAATACTCAGAAGACAGCAGTGTTGTAGACTATTATGATTACGTATATGTCGACTCCTGGCGCTACGGTTTTCAAGGCCGAAAGAGCAACTGTACTTCAGACAAATACAATAACTTCACAATACCAAGAGACGATTCTATCCAAAATCTCTGTTATTGTCATTGCTTCAACATTGAACGGAAGATTAATGTGGATCTAATCACAAGCAACATTAATGAAAATTAGTGAGTTAATTAAATCTTGTTCGTAATTAGTTCCATTGGCATCTAATTTCATCCAATAAGATCGTATCAATTGAAATTTAATTTCATTATGCTTCATCTCCAGTGTTATTGTTGGTGCACGTTTTCAATTCATCAATAATACGTTGACTCTTCAGGCAGCTCAAGGAAAATTAAGAAGTCTCCTATATGTCACTGATTTTATGTGGATACCCCTTGAAGATGTGGAAAAAAAATCCGTACAAATGACTCCGGAAAATCGTCATATTTTCACCGACAATCTGAAATTGAATGCTCCTTTTGTAATCACAGGTGAATACTTTTCTTCCTAATCTTGTTTTTTTTTTTGAGAATTAAAACGATTTTATAATTTTTAGGCATCGGACTAGAGTCTGCGGTGAGAATTAATGGAGTCACTGGATTCCAAATCAAGATAATTGGAACATACGCTATTATCGAAAGTGGTCGGTTACTACCGATTCCTTCCACATCTATAATTGAAGAATCTGTGATTGGGGATAGCAATGAGTACGAAAAAATTTCTACTTTTAACGATTTTTTCCAGTATATTTTGATAAAATCAAAAATAATTATTTAACCGTCTATTTCTATGTTTTTCTACGTTTCTTTCCAGGTGGGCATTCTACTTTGTACCCAAGAAACCATTCATCAATCCAACTTATTCGATGCGCCTAAGTTATACTACAAAATGGAGCACTACTTCTCTGACTCTCGTCCAATCAAGCATGGACGATGACTTTGGACAATCAACGCTACCCCTATTCGATTCTCCATCGTTCACTATGCCCAGAAAAATGAAAGCATTGAATGGAATTGAAATGTATCATCGAGGCTCGTTATATCATTCAGGATTCATTTCGTTGGAACACCATCAAGTTCAGAATTTTTCACTTCATAATTACATAGAAGAGCTTGAGAAGATTTCCATAGAAGCACTGAATGCTCCTCATCCACTCATTTCTTATTAGGAAAGGTCAGTGGTAATGAATATTCTAAAAAAATAAAGAAACCTTAAATAAAGTAAAAAAGGATAAAAATACTGATTTATTTCACTTTTCCATCGACATCATTCTTAACTCGATTAGCTTTCGTATACACTTCGAATTTCTTCTTCAAGATATGAACTCTCTCCTTCAGAAGAGGCAGAAGTCTTTGAGCAATCATCGAATTTTTCTTCAGCACAACAACATAAATCTGCCACAGTGTCAATCTAACTGCCAGATTCTCCTCCTTATTCCTCGACACTTTAGTATAGTAAAATCTCATCAACTTGTTAATTACTTCATAAATAACTTTGTAGATAAACTCTTCCGGAAAACTCGCTGGATTGATTGAGTGAAGACAGAAGATGAAACATCTTCGAGCTGAAACAGCACAACTACAGCAAAGCGCTTTAATAATTGTCCTCCTGGAATTGATCTCTGGATCGTAAATGAGTTGAATTAACTTCAATCCACCGAATGTCATCATTCTCGTTTTGAAATGCGACTGCTCCTCTTTTGCACCAACAGCACGTAGCGTCATATTATACTGTGATGGTACTTCCATACCACTCGGAAGAACTTCACCGGTTAAACTGTCAAATTTATACCCAAGAAACGAAAATTTGTTCCGACAAAACGGCGGTAAATTTGTGGAAGTCTTCGACTGATTGAACTTACAGTTGTAGTCTGGAATTCCATTCTTAACTGTAAAGAGAAAAAGTTCAGCAGCAACTCGATGATTCGTCACATACAGAAAATCATCAACATAACGCACCAAAGTTCCAACCTTCTGGAACATCATGAACTTCTCATGCATTAATCGGCCGTAATAGATTTCAGATAATAACGTTGATAATCTCAAACCCTGACCCACTCCCTGTCGCATCTTGTAGCACGTTTCATTGATGACGACGATTTGATCATCGATGAATTCTTGAAGTTTGTCTCTGAGCAATTTTTTGGGGACAGATCCACTGCCACGTGGTTTTACACAAAAAAGCGAGCGCTGGCCTATACTCAGCGAGAGACTTTCATGAAGAAATCTTATTTTAATTGAATACTGATGCTTACGAGCAGTCATGCAGTAGAAGGTCTGATAAGGAATATTATCTGGTAGTTTTTCGAAGACCTCATCTAGAATACTCGTGAGTTTCTCATGATTAATTGAGCCATAAGCATCAGAGACATCGCACGCTACGTAGAAAATTCGGGACTCTTTTCTTCCTAAAGCGTATGGCTTCCAGACATTGTGAAGATCATGAGGACTGATGCTGTGCGGTTGATGTACATTCAACTGCTTCATTAGTGTCAACAATGTTTTCATCATCTTCTTATGTCCCTTGTTCAGAAATGTCTGATAAATCGGCCGAAGTCCGCCCGGTTTGAGGTAGAGGCTCAATGTCGCTATTGGAATTTCGTTAGATTTATCGTAAGATGTCTTCACCAGAACTCTCCTATCCAAAAGATTGTTGATGTAGGCGTCAGTTTGTTTTCGTAATTCCATTATGGGGAAGAAAATTCTCTTTGAACTGTCTGCCGTTCGATTTGACGCAAGATACGTACTGACGACTATCATTCCGTAGTTCTTTATGAACCATTCGACCAAGTTATTGATGATCAATTTCTTCGTTTTGTCGTCACTAATTCCTTTCAGCCAAGTTATTGTTTTTAAATTGAATCTATTTGTTATCACATCGGGGATGAAAAAATGACGCTTTCTGCTTTTTATGTGATCGAGAAGACCCGATCGGAGGCGCTTCACGTTTCCTCGGTGGCCGAATAATCCTGGAGGAGAAACTTTGAAGACAATTATGGAGAAGAGACGATTCAGTTGGGGTTCGGATAATTGAGAAGTGAATGGTCCAACGGAGTTTGATGCGAAGTTCTTGATCATGTGGAAGTACTTGAAGTTTTTGTGGTTTATGATGAATTTGGAGAGGTAGGGTTTGAGGAGGGGAAGACATGGCTCTGCTGATGGACAATCGCTCATTATACTTTTGAAGAGACCTGTGGCGTCTAGGGTTCCCAGTGGGTGATCGGTGGGGAAGTGTGGAGATTTCGAGGATAATCCAAATCTAACTCCACAACCACGCATACTTCTGCGCGGGGAAGCCGCACTCTTCATTAAAGTCTCCTTGGGGGCGGGGTCGAAGGGGGGATCTGATGGCGAAGAGTCTTCTAGATCTGATGATTCAGTGAATTCATCTGGAATATCAAGTTTTTTTGAATATTAGGGAAGACGAGAAAAGTGCATTTATCTCAGTTAATATGGAAGAAGACAAAATTTTACCGAATAATTCAGGTGGAATTATTAGAGCATCATTCCCTCTATTTCTTCGTTTCATACGGTGTCTCTCACGCCTTTGGCGCTTACTAATTTTTAATTTTGTATTCTTTTTGCATAGAGGTATGAAGGGCTTGCGTCTCATATACTTATTCATTTGTTTATCTTGAATAATGGAGAATTGACAATCCTCAAGAATTTTCGTATTGGGAACAAAAAAACAACTATTCCCACATCTTCTCAGTAATTTCACTCGGGACAATATTCTGAAACAATAGCATAATATTTTATCGTCAGTTTTTTGAGGATATCTCGGAATCTAAGCGAAATAGAGTCATTTTCATAAGGACCTTTTTTATAGAGAATTTGCAGAGCTACAAAAAAGGTCATTATAAAAATTACTCTATCTCACTTAGATTCTGAGATATTTTGGAAAAAGTGAAAAAACAAAATCGACTCGTCTGAAAATTTCATATTTCACCATCAGATTTTCTGAGAATATCTCGGAAACTAAGTGAGATAGAGTCATTTTCATAAGGACCTTTTTTATAGAGAATTTTAGGAGCTACAAAAAAGGTCTCTATGAAAATTTCTCTATCTCGCTTAGTTTCCGAGATATTCTCAGAAAATCAACGAGAAAATTCAGTAGTGGAAAGGGAAAATCACTTGAGCTTACCTCAGTTTTTTTCAAATATCTCGGAAACTAAGCGAGATAGAGCAATTTAGTAGGAATCCTTTTCTGTAGAGAATTTCGAGAGCTACAAAAAAGGTCTCTACGAAAATTTCTCTATCTCACTTACTTTCCGCGGTATCTCCAAAGAACTGATAAAATTAAATCGACTTATCTGAAAACTTTGAAAAATCGTTAAAAAATAGATTGAAAAATATAGATATTCACCCGTAAATGTCCGTTCCAAATATTGCTTTGATTTTCCTTCGGTCCCTCGCTCGAACAAGTGGTAGACGCGCCGGCATGTTGATCCATAAAATCTCCAATCCAAAACAAGTTTATGAAAATTTCCTAAAAATAAAAAGACGTCTGCACTTTCATCACAATTAACTGAATAATTCATCTTCTCCATTAATCATCAATTAATTCTACAAATTAAAAAAATCAAAACATACCTGAGGACCAAGTGTTTTTGGTAAAAATGAACATTTTTTGAGGAAGAAGGCGCCACCGTCGCATTTAATCCTCCGAAAGAGAGAGAGAGAGATGGAGAATGTGCAAACATGAAAAAAGGTTGGGTTCATGAGTTTATCACTCGTAAAATTAAATTCGTCCAATGAAATTTTGTATCGAATCATGCTCATTAATGGCAAGAGCATGATTTCAGTGAAAATAAAATATGTTCATATTTTTTTTTATATTTAATTTTGTCGTTATCACGTGATTAATAGGGTTTTGTAATTAAACAAGTCGTTTTCTGTAGATTAACTCACTTTCTCCAGTGTTTTTTTTTTGTTTCCTTTTTTGATTTCATGAACACACGTTAATCTTGTTCATTATTTAATTGAGATTTTAAATAACAATAAAATTGACAGTATGTTCAATATGAACACATTGTTCTTGTGCATTTGTTTGTGTTTAACATGTGCAACAAGTGAGAGTGTTGATGGAACTGGAGGCACTGGAGTTAATAATGTAACAATTCATAATGAGAAAAATGTAAGAAAGTTTGATATTAAATTTGTTGAAATGTAAATTGATGTGTTTCTTTTGTCACTACTTTTCTTTGAGAATATCTCGGAAAATAAGCGAGATAGAGCAATTTTCCAAGAGACCTTTTTTGTAGCTCTCAAAATTCTCTACAAAAAAAGTCTCTTGTAAAATTCGTCTATCTCGCTTAATTTCCGAGATATTTTCAAAAAACTGAAGGAGAAAGTCATTAGTAAAATGGAGTCACTTTTTTTCATCAGTTTTAAAAGAATATCTTGGAAAATAAGCGAGATCGAGCGATTTTGCAAGAAACCTTTTTTTTAGAGAATTTTAAGAGCTACAAAAAAGGTCTCCTGTAAAATCGCTCTATCTCGCTTATTTTCCGAGATATTTACATGAATAGATGTTTTTCTTTTACAAAACATTATAATCTCCTTTTTTTTTTACAGGAAAATTTATCCAACGATGATAACAAATTAACGACAATCGCTGAGGGCGTCAAAATTCAATCCCATGAATTAACGATATCCAAAGGGAAATTACCAGTTGAACGTAATGCACAGCCATTAGTAGTCCCTCGGAAGGGCGTAAAAAGTTCAATAGCAGCTAGAAAAGGTGTGGAACCACTAACTAATGAATTTACGAAAAATAATACAAAATCGATATTATCAAAAATTAATGACCCAGAAATTGATAAAAATACCACCGACAAAATACTCGGAATTGATTTAATGAAATCAATGAATATCGATGATAAGAATATATCGACAACTGAAAAAACAAAATTACCAAAAAAATTTAAACCAAAACCAACTGTTACAATACCTGGAGACGGAGATTTAGTTAAACCAATAATTGGTATACCAACGAAAATTCCACCACTTGGAATGTCATCAAAAATAAATTATGTAGTGCCTGTTATTGTAACGATATTAGTATTACCATTATTTATCATATTTGTTATATTTTTATACAGAAATGGTTTAGAGTGTTGGGAAAAAAGGCACTACAGAAGAATGGATTTTCTCATTGATGGAATGTACAATGAATAATTTATTTTTTATCATTTTTATTTTACATATATTTTTTTGTTTATTTTAAAAGCATTTAAAATGACAATTCATGCATTTTTTCCAAAAATTCATTAATCTTTTTGTTTTTTTTTTTAAACAATAAATAGTTATTAGTAATTAGAGAATGAATCTCATATTTTTGAAAAAATATATATCAATTTAAAAAAAAATGAAAATAATAGAATTTAAAGAAACAAAGTAATTGTGAATTATTCATTATTATTATTATTATTATTATTATATTTGAAAAGTGAATAAATTAATTTAATTTTTTAATATGAGGTAGTAAATCAGCAATTGTATCTGTATAATAATCAGGTATTAATTTTTTATCACTTTGATTATCTGATTTTTTCCAATTTTCAATATTTTTTGTATTAGTAACACCAGTTAGTACTAATAGTGTCTTGAATCCACAATTTTTACCGAATAATATATCAGTGTATGAACTATCACCGATCATCAATGTACGTTTTGGATCAATTGAATGATTATTCATTAGCACATTACAAATGTAGGGAGCTGGTTTTCCCATTAATGTTGCACTCCGTTCTGAACACGTTTCAATACATTTCACCATACTACCAGTACCTAGAGACAATATTTTTTTATCAAAATTAAAGAGAAAATTAAATGAAACGAAGAAAGGTTGAAAAAAATGTTTTTTTTTTATGATATCTCGGAAAATAAACGAGATAGAGTGATTTTGCAAGAGACCTTTTTTGTAGAGAATTTTAAGAGCTACAAAAAAGTATTCTAGTAAAATTGCTCTATCTCGCTTAGTTTCTGAGTTATTTCCAAAAAACTACTGAGAAAATTGAATAGTAGAAAGGGGAAGAGGACGAGTCACTTTTTTCCTTCAGTTTTTGTACAATATCTCGGAAAATAAACGAGATACAGGGATTTTGCAAGAGACCTTTTTTGTAGAGCATTTCATGAGCTACAAAAAAGGTCTCTAGCAAAATCTCCCTATCTCGTTTAGTTTCCGAGATATTCTCGAAAAATGAGGGAAAATATGCAATTTTCATCAATTATCGAATATTGTTGATTTAAATAAGAAAATAGTTAAACCTGGCATAACTAGAGTCTCCCTAGCTGGAAAACGTGGATCAATGTTAGTAGCAATAAAGAGAATATCTTTGTTATTGAGATAAGTAGCGGCTTTCATCATTTTCATTAAACTGAAGTGTTGATCAAATCCCACAACAACAGCTCCAACTTCCTCATCAATTGGAAACGATGCATCAAAGGCGAAATCATTGGTTACTGGATCAGGTCCTAAGCCAATATAGGAAATTCCAACTTTGTCTAATTCCTTGGCGATACCTAATTAATATTATCATTATTATTATTATTATCATCAGTTCAGTGATGAAAAATGTGAAATTCTCAAATAAATCGATTTTCATTTCATCATCAGGTTTTTCCTGATATCTCAGAAACTAAGCGAGATAGAGCAATTTTTATAATCACCTTTTTTTTAGCTCGTGAAATTCTCTACAAAAAAGGTCATTATGAAAATTGCTCTATCTCGCTTAGTTTCCGAGATATTTTGAAAAGAAAGGGATGATGAAATAAAATGAAGTTTATCCGAAAATTTTAGTCAATAACAAACCTGTTGATCCAATTAAGTAAATTTTTTTTTTGAAGTTGATATCACGAAAATATTTAGCAACTAAATAAGATGTACACAGTATGTTATCATTGCTTGCAATAAAATTCAATTTTTTAAATTTTTCCATAACTTCCTCTCTACTTTTTGTACTATTATTAGTGACGTAAAAAATTTTACGTCCATTATTATGGAATGCATTCATCACATTTGCTGCATTATCAATGGGATCGTTGACTCTCCACAAAACCCCTGAAAATTGAATTGAATAATCGGATTGAAGTTTATTTAAAATTGTTTGAAGTTTAAGAGTTTCTGAATTATTTGTAAATAATTTTAAATAGTCTGGGAATTCATGAAAATACTTCCTTATTGGATATCTTATCGGCTACAAAAGTATTTTAATAAATTCAGTAGTCAATAAGTGGAACAGAATAAAATTTTTCCTTATTCTTATCATTTTCATTCAGTCAAAGAAAGGAGTGTAAAATTTTCCGATTAATTGCTTTCATTTCATCATTAGTTTTTTCATTATATCTCGGAAACTAAGCGAGATGGAGAAAACTTCGTAATGACCTTTTTTGTAGAGAATTTCAAGAGCTACAAAAAAGGTCTCTTGCAACATTGCTCTATCGCGCTTAGTTTCCGAGATATCTTAAAAAAACCGATGAAATAAAATCGATTTATCTGAAAACTTCAAATTCCTTGAATTTTCTTAAATTCCTTAATATCTCGGAAATTAAGCGAGATAGAGTAATTTTGATGATGACCTTTTTTGTAGAGAATTTCAAGAGCTACAAAAAAGATCTCCTGCAAAATTGCTCTATCTCTCTTGGTTTCCGAAATATCGCGAAAAAACAGGAAACGAATTCAGTAAAAAAACTCACCATCACAATCAGCCAAAACAGTGTCAAATGAACTCATGAACTCTGCAATTTCCTCAGAGTTCAGACTTTTCAAATTAATAGCAGCCATCGCCTTTGATAAACAATTAAGACTTAACAATTAATGATTCAAGATCAAGATTTTCAAAAATTTCCACTTGTCACCTCTAGTGTCCTCTACTCACTCTCTTGAATTTCCTATTTTTCACGAATAATTCCCTAATTATCTTAATTGTCATCAGAAGATGAAATTTCTCGTTTATCTGAAAAATTCAATATTTTTTTATAATTAAAAAAAATAATTATGAATATAAATAATTCAATGGAAATTCCTGACCTTGAGTCGATTGCCTCGCACCTGAATGTGAGTCGTGCCAAAGACAAGTTGACACTATCCCGTCATGCGATAACCTCTAATTCCATTGACACACTCGTGCGCATGCGCAAAAGAAAAACGTGTTTGTCTCTGTATTTTTGTGGGCGAAAACGTGCTATGAATTAATTGTCACTGATAATGGTAAAAAAAAGTTGAATCACTCTGGTGATTGTGAAAATATATTTTTTTGAGGAAAATAGTTCATTCGTCAGAATTCGTCAGAATGCGGCAGTTTTTGAATGAATCCAATGAACTGTTGACACAGGTTGATAATTTGCCACAAGAAGGTGTCAACAAAATAAGATTGAAGCGAGTGAGAAATTATGAATGCACTTTTGAGGGATGCAAGGCGACCTTCAAGAAACCCTCGAGACTCGAGTGGCACATGAGGCAGCATACTGGAGAGGTAATTCATGAGAAATTGAAGATTGAGGTTATGAAACTGAAGTTTCGTCTGTGGTGTCGTTTTTTAGAAATATCTCGGAAACTAAGAGAGATAGAGCATTTTTTGTAATCACCTTTTTTGTAGCTCTTAAAATTCTCTACAAAAAAGGTTCTTATGAAAATTACTCTATTTCGTTTGGATTCCGAGATATTTTGAAAAAACTGATGGAGCACTGAAATTGAAAAACTTCAATTTTTCGACTGATGAGTTTTTCTCAAATATCTCGGAAACTAAGAGAGATAGAGCGATTTTTGTCATCACCTTTCTTCTAGCTCTTGAAATTCTCTACAAAAAAGGTCATTATAAAAATTGCTCTATCTCGCTTAGTTTCCGAAATATCCTGAAAAAACTGTAATTTTGAAGAAACTCCTAATTTTCTTGTTTTTTCCTTTGAATATAGCGACCGTATAAATGCAGTTTTGAAAATTGCACGAAAGCCTATTCTACATCCTCACACTTGAAGAGACACGAGCAGAGTCATAACACAGTTGCATCGAAATTGATGTAAGTTATAAGTTTTTTATACTTCGAGAAAAAAATCTAAAAAATGCAAATCAATTTCACTCCATTGTCACTTTTTTGAGAATATCGCGGAAACTAAGCGAGATAGAGCAATTTTCATAATAACCTTTTTTGTTGCTCTTGAAATTCTCTACAAGAAAGGTCTCTTGCAAAATCGCTCTATCTCGTTTAGTTCCCGAGATATTGTCAAGAAACTAATGAGAGAGAGTGACTTGTTTTCTTACCTTTTCATTACTGATTTTTCTCGTTAGTTTTTTGGAAATATCTCGGAAACCAAGCGAGATAGAGCGATTTTCATAATAACCTTTTTTGTTGCTCTTAGAATTCTTTATAAAAAAGGTCTCTTGCAAAATCGCTCTATCTCGCTCAGTTTCCGAGATAGTCTAAAAAAACTGATGAAGTAATGGAAAAATGATTTCAAAAAAATTCGATCTCTCTTTTAAATTCAAATATTTTTCAAGATGTGAGAAATGCCAGAAGAACTTCAGCAATCGTCAGAATTTACTGAAACATTATCACAGAATCCACAATTCAAACCGACTGAGTTGCCAGGAATGCGGTAAAGTATTCAGGAAGAAGAACAAATTAGAGGAGCACATGTCACTTCATGAAAACGAATCAAACGTCTACAATTGTGATAAATGTTCGAAATACTACAGATCAAGTTATCTACTGAAAAAACATCAGAATTCAGTCCATGCTAAGAAAGATCATTGTTGTAACAGACCTGATTGTAATCAAGTTTTCGCAAAATTCAGGGATTTGTCGTTGCATTTGAAGAATGATCACGTTACTGGTAATTTTTTCATATTAAATTTTTTCTTGAAATTATTAAAAAAATTCAATTTTTTTAAACAATTTCAATTATCTCCATTAATTCCCAAAATACCCTTAAAAAAATAGATTTTTTCAGTTTTATCTTTTCGCTACTAAATTAACTCAAATTTATTTTCCAGAATACAAATGCTCCGAGTGTGATAAAGTCTTCGTCACAAAATCCCGTCTTCGAATGCACTCACGAGCTCACACATTGTTTCTAATTCCCTGTCCATTCGAAAAATGCCATAAATCATATAATTATCAGAGCAATCTAGTCGCTCACATACGTGCAAATCACATGAACATAATGTTCGAATGTGACGTATGTAAATTTGGATTCCACACGAAAGCAGTGCTGAAGAGACACATTGAAACAATTCACATGAGTAAACCGAAACCGAAGAGTTTGAAGAAGAATTTAAGGAGAAAGAGGAAGGATGCTGGTATCCGTAAAAAGAGCATGGTCGGAAAATTGAGTGGAGTTGAATTGGAACCGAATGAAGAAAAAATTATGCTCAATCGACAGCCACGAGTCGACGTTGTCGACACTTTTTTCCCGACTCAAGAAATTAGAACTATTTAATTTATTAGAAATCTCGAGTAATTAAACTTCATTTTTACGTTTTTTTTGTGTTCCACATTTTTAAAAATTCTGATTTAATTATTTGTTTAAAAATATTACGACTGAATTTATCACTATTTTTTTTTTTTGTCTTTTTCATTTTTGTTTCTTTGAATTTATGTATGAAAAATAATTGTATTATCACTACATACGTATGTATATAAAAAAAACTCTTTATTTTCGATTAAAAAGGAAAAAAAAAATTGTTTTACGTTTAATGATAATTATTTTCTTATAAAATGACACATAGCACAGTGTATTATACTACTAACATTGCATATATAAATTATCTCAAGAAAATTATATTATAATACCTCTCTCACTTTTGTTAAATTTGGTATAACGTCATTTGATCAAGAAAAATAAATCCAACATGATTCAAAAATTCACTGAAGACATAAAAACGTGATATTTCAGATAAATTTTTTAATTACAATTTTTTCCGATTGTTTTTTGAGAATATCTCCGAAACTATTGGAGATACGCTTTTTTTGCTCTGAACCTTTTTTGTAGCTCTTGAAATTTTCTACAAAAAAGGTCTTAAGCAAAATCGCTGTATCTCGCTTAGTTTCCGAGATATTTCAATGAGAATATTCACAAAAATTCAATTGTGATTAACATAATCTTTCATTCGAATAATTACCAAATTTTCGATTATCCCTCAAAAAACTCAAATTATCGATTATTCAAATTTTCAGCATTTTGATAAAATTGATTTGAGATCAAAATTTCAACAATAGCGAGAGATTGTTAGTATCATATCAGTGCAATATAAATAATTACGTAGAAAATTAAATTAATATTAATCTATTGGTGATTCATTTGGCGCAGGTACTCTGGGGCATGGTAATGTTGTTGGGTGTGTGATAATGTTGGATGAATTGGTGGCGGGAAGCATCTCACGTGTTCAACACTAGTTGAATCACTGTCGCCACTCTTCAAGTATTTATTGAGTACAGCGAAAATTTGGGAATTTAATACTTGGAATCTCCGGATCCTATCGACCATTCTCTTCAGATGCTGCAATGGAGAATAGAAAGTGGATTAATAAAAAACATAATTACAAATTGAAAAATCTGAGGAACTTGAGAGAAAAAAACACTTACAATTCCTTTAACATTCTCATCCTTCCCATCGACCCTCTGCACCCTCAGTATATGATAGCAGAAGTCGAGTGCCTCGAACCGTCTCTGCTGTCCAAGCAGCACAATCATAGCACATCCAGCCCAATGTAGCCCCTCCCCAAACAGTTCCTCCACCGTGAACTCAGTCTCTCCCACCGGAATACAATAAACAAACTGCAAAGCGCTCCAGAGCCTATGAAACTCCGTGCACTCGTCGATATTCATGACACCATTAGCAGGCGGAGGTCCAACCCAAATAGGATCATCCAGAAAGCTCTTCAGCCTGCTCAGCACCACCTCGAAAATCGACAAACCGCAGCAAAGCCTCTCCCTCGTCAACAAATCCCCCTCTCTCGCAATCATCGCTTGCTTCGCAGTTCCCAATTTATCAACATTCGGCACAATCTGCAATGCCGCATATTTAGCCTCAAGTCTCTTCTGCTTAGTCTCCGGTTTCTCTCCCTCCTTGCAATGCGGTCTCGGCAGAATATTCTGAAACGGTGCTGCATGCAGCAAATCACAAACTTCCTCCTGCGACAGCGCCTGTTCCATCAACAAGCAAAAGAGAATAGTATTCCCAAACTCTCGAAAATTATGAAATAACTCGGTTTTCGCATCTGGATACTGAACAATGTCATTCAGCTGCGCATGATAGTACCCAAGAACACCTGGAGAACCGTAATCATATCTCGGTAACTTGCAGACTTTCGGCATGGCTTCCATCAGGGTTTTCGTGAACTGCAGGAGACTTCCCTGAATCAGAGACTTCACGATCTTCAATAATTCCTCCATAACTACTGCGATTCCTTGGTATCCAAGGAGCTTGCACATCATCCGGAAGTGGGAGGGTCCAACGAATCCAGTGTACTGACCATACTGCGTATTGTACGCTAGATTCAATTGTTTACTTCCCCATAAATAATGATGGGACATTTGCGGGGGCTTGTCTCGATGAACCGGTTGGACGAACTGTAATCCTCTGCACTTGACAAATCTGTTGGTCGCTGCATTGTAACAGTAATTAGGCAGAAAATCGTAATTCAATTCCCAGAAAACGTGCAGCGTGATTCTTCCATAAGGTGCGAGGACGTTGTGATTCGCCTCTCTGAACATTGCGTCGTATTCGTCGAGTGCGAGATGTTTGCTCAGGAGTTTATGGGTCAATCGGTTTACCTGGAGCAATCCGTCGAGTTCAATGACTCCAGTGATGTCACCCGATTCGAATTTACTGATTGCGAGGTCGAGGGATTTTTGCATGTCCGCGTTGATCCTTTGAGTTATGAGTTTGTTTAGATCGATGCTGCGGCCCAGTAACTGAACGTGCCGCTGTTTCAGGAGAGTTTCGTAACGATTAGCACGGGGATATGGCAGAAGATATGCGCCCAATGCTACACATTCAACACGAAATCTCTTGTCAAGTAGAATACTCGAGGCCAATTGCTTGTAATGCGCAAATATCTGTTCACTCAATTTATAGACAAACTGATCGAAACAGAGATTAACTTCTGCCTCAACTTCATCGTAAAGAAATTGTTTTCTAAATATTGTTAATGCGTAAAGGGCACTGTCATTGTATAAATCTAGAGGATAAAGAACGTATTCCATCATCGACGGTTCTTTACTCCGAAGAATGTGATCAGTTAAAATCCATGGCATTGACATTTCAATGGGAAATTGGATTCTTTTCTCCATTGTTATCAAATCACTGCACTCTTCATTGTGCTGATGACGCACCTGACACTTGTGAATCTTTCGGCCCATCGTCATCTCCAGATAAAATTCACGATACCAAAGTTGCGATAAATCGCAGCACCTTTGAAGTGATTCAGAGAAATTCAAGAGGTAACTCCAGTAAAATGATGTTTTGTGGAACAGATCAATTTGAACTAAATATTGTCCATCAATATCCTTTCTCAGGGTTCGTTTTCCCCCGCTTTTATCAGCAATTAGAGACTCCAGCATCGTCCGAACCATGTAAAGTTGGGTGGAAGATGGCCCGACGTTTCTGCGAGGGACTTTAATCCCGAAACCATTATCCGGATCTTTTTTGCCTTTCAGTGCAGGATCGCTCAGAGGCTCTACACCAAAGTGCCAATCTGCGCAGGTTTCTCTGACGGAAACGATGATGCTTCTTATCAGATCCTTCTTGTTTTTAATGGCCTTTCTCAAGGGCTCCCGCAGGATCAACTGAACGAAATCCTGGAGTTCTGCGTAAATATTACGGCGGATTGCGTCGATGAAGACAGTCTCCATTCGTGCCATCAGAACCTGAAGACCCTTTATCATCGCTATTACCTCGATAAGTGCGAATTTTTCCTCGTCTGTGTAATTGTAACGAGTCGCACGTTCGTATTCCTCGGCCTCTTGAGGACATTCCTTGTTCATGTGATGATCTGTTGGATGCAGGAGCTTCCAGGAATATAATTCCGTTACGACACTCGTCCATTGTGACAGCAATTGGAGTCCTCGAAGAGCCAATTCTGCTGTGTCTCGATTTTCAGAGTCACTTCCGCATTCTTTGTACGTTGTTGTCACCTCGTTACTGTATTTCGCTAGTTCGCTTATGTATTTAACGTGATCCTCACGAATTTGCGGCAAATGCACCATCAGATCAGCCTGAGGGCTCATGCTGTTGGAGGATGCTGAAAGCGGCCATCTAGATGCATCAAAGTGCTTCGATCGTTTTATGTAGTTGAATGGAGCAATCTGCATGTCACCAAACAATGGAACAACTTCGAGATTCTTGAATATTCTGTCGATTTTATCCAATTTCAGTTTTTTCTTCTGATCCAATTTGTTTATGTTACAGAGCTCACTGTCCATTAAAAAGAGCCCGAAGCCCATTACCTTCACCAACATGTGCTTCTCGTTTGGAGTGAGGTACATCTTTGTCTCGAACATGTGAACGCAAATGTTAACAACGTCAGCTAATAATTCCTCGTATCCTGGAATTTTTTCGAGATTTTCTTTTACTGTATCACGAATTTTATTTTGTGTTGCTAAAAACATTGATAAATTCTGGGATTCCTGGAGAGTTTGGGAGTCAGACATGACTTTGAGAAATTGTGCTGCTCTTCTGTATGTTGAGTAATCGTTTTTTACACTTGATTTCATGTTTTTGAGTTCATCCAAAACTGCAAACATGTTTATGAATTTACCGAGAGTTAATAGATAAGCTTCTGATACGAAATCTTTTCTTTTTTCGTGGTGACAGAGACGTTTTACCTCCGCTGAGAATCTCTCTATTGCTTTACGCTGGAAGTACATGAAATTGAGGAGTTTGTTGACTTCTGGTGCTAATACTTCGACGGTTTTTTCGTAGATTTCAACGCGATTTGGTTGCTCGTTTGATTTTGGCTGGGGTATTGCACGAGAACAGCAACGCCAAGTGTATAACATAACGGCGTGCTCTAAGCCCTCTTCGAGGAGTTCGTTTAAGCTCGCGTGAACAGTTGCTTCTTCGATGTATTTGGCGATGCCGGTGACAAATCCATTTCTGTCCTCGAAATTTGTGTCGAAGTTGGCTTGATAAACTACGGAACATGGTTGAGCCTCGATGCAGGGCTGTTCGTCGGGCAATGTGAACTCGTCGAGAACGTCGACGTTGGAGAGTGCATCGCCGAGGGTTACTTTGTCTGCTGTCATCTTGGCCAATTGGCCAATTTCCTGCAAAAAAAAGAAAATCAGAAATTTTTAAGAGGAAAGGGATAACTCGGAAACTGAGTGAGATAGGGAATTTGTTGTAGAGACCTTTTTTGTAGAGAATTTTAAGAGCTACGAAAAAGGATTGATGCAAAATTACTCTATCTCGCTTAGTTTTCGAGATATTTAAGATAAACAAATAATTAAAAACTATATTTTTCTATTCTTTTGACATCTGGGTTTTTTATAATTCTTTCAGGACGAATATCTCGGAAACTAAACGAGATACAGCATTTTCACTCGAATTCTTTTTTGTAGAGAATTTCAAGAGCTACAAAAAAGGATGGATGCAAAATTGCTCTATCTCGCTTAGTTTCCGAGATATTTGAGAAAAACTGAGGTCTACCTGAGAATAAGCATTCAATTGTGGAAAAATTAACCAATAAAATAGAAGAACTGTCTCGACAATATTTTTGTATGATAAATTCTCCTCAACATTTGCAATAGTTATGAATGCATCTCCAAAGTGATTCATGTGCTATTAGCTATTCATTCTTCTGCTGTCAATAACTGTAATTAATTTTAATTGTTCCACCTTGAATTCTATGTTCCCAAGGGAAGAAAAAAACACAACATTAATTGTCGATGGAATTTTATTTTTTACCTGAATCTGATGATCAAGAGAACACACTTATACTTCTAACGGGACTCGAATTGTTTTGATGACGATTTTTTCATTAAGAATTATTAATTGACGGTGATTTAATATGTGGAGACGCCTCACAACTTTTTATCTCAACTGAGTGTTGGGAGGAAACATGACCCCCCAAGGAAATTGTAGTACAGTGTTTACTGCAAGATGGCGCCGCATTCGCCAGCAGATGGAGTAAGCAGCGTTTTGAGTCGGATATCACTGTCGGTAAAACAGTTTCTGGGGTTTTTGGACATACATTTCATTTCATCATCAGTTTTTTGGAGATATCTCGGAAACTAAGCGAGATAGAGCAATTTTCATGATAACCTTTTTTGTAGCTCTTGAAATTCTCTACAAAAAAGGTCATTGTGAAAAATGCTCTATCTCACTGAGTTTCAGAGATATCTTCAAATTTGTCTGAAAACTTCAAAGTCATTATTAACACTTACGCCATTTTGTTTATGAGATCTGATATTTTGCATTCTGAATGAGGAAAGAATCATAAAATTGAGCTTTTTCAAACAGAACGAGGTACGTATTAAAATTGAGGAAAAAAATGATAAAATCCTGATAAAAAAAAATCTAAATTTTATCAATCAAACAAAAGTAAACCTTCACTCAATATTTGAATGAAAAGATTGTGGAAAAAATCAGGAATTAACTAGTTTAGTCTCTGACATTGTTGACTCTGAAATAAAGTTGGTAATTATTATTTTTTTCAGAATAAAAAATATGATGAATGAGATGAATCTCGAAACACGTATCACTTACACATTAATCCTCCAATTCCGTTTCATTTCATCAACCACATGAGAGCTTATTGTTACAATGTATATGTTGGTTTATACGGCATTGGAAACACGAGACAGGATGCGGTCAATTCAGACGTAAAGCTTTGTCCACGTATGACTCAGATTATGTGACGAAACGTAACTACAGTTGTATTTGTATAATTCTTCTCTTCTTATATACAATAATCAAAATTTAACCTGATATTTCTGGTTAGGGTTTAACACACTGGACTCAAGGAACAAAATGAAACGAGTCATCAATTGGACAAGAAGAAGTTACGAGAAAGAGTTCTTGAAAAAGAGAATCTTAAAAAAAAATGATCACCAAAATAGTAGATAGGTCGGAGCATCTCTGCGATTTTTTCCAAATTCATTCTTTTTTTTTTTTTTATTAAAAAAAAATGTTAAGTCTATTGATGAAAGAAGTTTCATCGATTTTTCTTGTGAATGGCTCTTTGATTTTTATGTTTCAGTTTTCGAGGAATAATGAATTTTCAAATGAATGTTGGTATGCAGAATTTAATTGATCGTAATATGAAATAGGGTGGAATACCTCGGAAACGACATATGTGAACAACACGATACGTAACATACAACGTTGCCACGATTCCATCACTGTTGTATAAAAGGGTGAATATATATTTTTAGGGTCAATCCATATTTTTGTGTACACAAAAATAGATTTTGGAGAAGATTCAGAGAAACCCTTCACATTTCAATGTAATAAAATTTGCTCGAGTTTCTTAAATGTTTTATATACAATTTTTCACAATTGTCAATATATGTGGTCACCTCAGGAACAAAGTGGCGTAAGTGCTATGCGCATTAATTTGATTTAATCATTAGTTTTTTTTAAGATATCTCGGGAACTAAGTGAAATAGAGCAATTTTCATAATTACCTTTTTTGTAGAGAATTTCAAGAGCTACAAAAAAGGTCATTATAAAAATTGCTCTATCTCTCTTAGTTTCCGAGATATCTTCAAAAAACTAATGGCGAAAAAGTCGATTTCTCGAGAAATTTTATATTTTTTGAAGTTTCGATATTCTTTCCCTGGTCTATTTTACCATAATTCACTGGGATGCCTAATTTCATTGAATTCTGAAGGGTAATTCTAAAACCATTTGAGTCTATTCATCAAAAAGTGTCTATAATTCTTCCCAGACAGTTGGGAATCATAGGTTAGACGAAGAAATTGGAAAATGAATGGATAGAGAAATGAATTAAATTTAAAAAAATCATTCATATCATCGTTTAATGAATTAATTTTTATAATTCAATCATTTCAGTGCCGGCACTTATCCATCAACTCGGTTCAAACCCTCTCCTCAAGCGACCGAGTTTACCGAATATTACCGTCTACCGCCGAACTCACCCGAACGATGCCCATTCCCCAACCGCCATGAGAGAAACTTCCATCATCCAACTGCCTCGAAGAAAATAATTTTTTTGAGACTAAAAAACATGGTGAGGACGAATTTCATCAATTGCAGACCAAATAAGAATAGTTTTATGAGAATTACCAAAAATCTCTGAATGATTTTTTTATTTTTTTAGACCATTTTCTCACGCCTGAAGAATTAGTCAGCGAGGATCTCTCATAGGCGAACTGCTGTAATTCAGGGGAAAAAAAATCATAAATTTTATTGAAAAAAATAAGGATTTTCGAAAATATTGACCACTATACTACCGAAGAACTGTTCTCCGAGAAAAATAATCTCCGAAAAATCAACCAACCAGAGACACTTTAATCAAAGCATTTTTCTGCCAAACAAATGACAAATCGTTTTTCTCATGATCTATATATTATTCCTTCGAACAATGCAGTGATGTTTGATCCTGTTAGACGAGTATGCATACACACATAAGTGTAAACGAAGAAAGCGATGAAGTGGAAGGGATAAAACATGAAGGTAGGAAGTTGGAGCTGTGTGGCCCGGTAGCACAGAGGGGGAACATTGGATGAGGCCAGGCTAACGCCTCTTACGACTCAGTTCTCTGTGTTTTATTCAGGCAAACGGTTATTTTTTTTGTGTTGAAAAATTCCTTCACCTTCATGAAATTTCGATTATCTTTTCTCGCCCCGGACGATCAGTAATTACTCCTTTTTTTTTTTTCATAGACAAAGAATTTTTTTGAAAATTCAAAAAAATGGTAGCCAAAGAGTTTCACACGAATGTTACGGAGTCAGTGAACCCGTATGGGAAACCGCCCAGTATGACCACAGGGCAATCGATTAAAACATTTGTTTACAATCCAGAAACTGGTGCATGTGTTGGAAGGACTCCGAGAAGTTGGCGTAAGTTTATGCATTTTATTTAAATTCATGTTTATTCAATAAATTCTATTGGATCGGTCGATGTTTGAGGAAAGTTCGGTACTAAAATCTGTAGTTTGTACACAAACGCACTATACACATTTGTTTTTCACTATCGCCCAGGAAGTGATGCCTCATGGTTTTTGCTGTTGTAAATCATTTCCAATTGATGTTTCGGGAATTTTTAAGATTTTAAAGAATTTTGGTAAAAAAAAAAATCCGTGGAAAGATTATGGAATTTGTTAATGAAGGTATAACACCGGTGATTCATGCGAAAACAATGACTCAATCGCTATGGAATTTTTTCTTTTTTTTTCTCTGTTTTTAATAATTATTGAATAATTCTTGAGTTGATTTGATTTTAGATTTTCATGGTTTTCTTTCGGTTGAATCCTTTCTCGATCTTTTTTTGATATTTGAGGACGAGTTGTTGCGGGAAGCACGCTTACAGGTGTGACGATCCCATTTTGAATCTTCTTTACCGACAGAGCGGCATTTCTTCGCAATTCAAGCGCGGGAGATGAAATGAGGTTAAAATTCAATCAATTTCATCACGTCATCAGTTTTTTGGATATATCTCATAATCTAAGTGAGATAGAGCAATTTTTATGGGAACCTTTTTTGTAGCTCTTGAAATTCTCTACAAAAAAGGTCATTATGAAAATTACTCTATCTCGCTTAAATTCCGAGATATTTCTGGAAAACAGTTATGCACAGTTTAGTTAAGAAAAAATCAGTTTTTTTAGAAACAATTTCTTCGAAATAATTTTTGATTTTTTCCAATTTCTCAGTTCAAGCCCTCTGACCTTGAAATCAACCAGTTATGGTCCGGATGAGAGGTCAAGATATTTCTGGTTCCGATGTGAAGACATATAAATATTTATTGCGCCTGAAACCCTAGGATGATATGACAATCTCGTCTACATTCGTGTCATAATATTATCAGAAGCCCAGTTTTTTTACTCAATTAGAATATTATCAGCTTCTATTCCAATCTTTTTATTACAATATAAATAAAATCCAATTTTAAGCTAATGTCACTTCCAGTTGCTCGTTTATGAAAACTCCAGAGATCAATATCTCAGGAACTGAACGAGATAGAACAATTTTCAGAATAACCTTTTTTGTAGAGAATTTCAAGAGCTACAAAAAAGGTTCTTTTGAAAATTGCTCTATCTCGCTTAGTTACCGAGATAACTTCAAAAAACTGATGATGAAATGAAATTAATTTGAAAACTTCATAGTAGTTTTTTGACGATAGCTCGGAAACTAAGCGAGATAGAGCAAACTTCATAATGATCTTTTTTGTAGCTCTTGAAATTCTCCACAAAAAAGGTATCTACAAAAATTTCTGTATCTCACTTAGTTTCTGAGATATCTCAAAAACACTAATGGTGAAATGAGATCAATTTGTCTGAAAATTTCATAGTCATTTTTACCTAGTAGTTTTTTGGGGATATCTCGGAAACTAAGCGAGATAGAGCAAAATTCATAACGACCTTTTTTGTAGCTCTTAAAATTCTCCACAAAAATGTCTCTATCTCTCTTAGTTTCTGAGATATCTTAAAACAACTAATGATGAAATAAAATCAATTTGACACTTGAAAAAAAAAACTCAAAACATTATTTAATTTTATTATTATCTCATCATAATCTACAAATATGCCAAATTTCATTGAAAAAAAAAAAAAAAAAAAAATTGGATCTATAGATCATACAGTTTTAGGTGCTGAATGGCAATTGTTGAGCTTCCCTTAGTAAAAACGTTTACAATGAGGTCAATTGACATTAAATGATGATATTATGCTATTACGTAAGTGCATAGGGCCACACCAAAAGAGTACACTAAAACTATATTCATCCATTAGTATTATGGTAACATGAATGCTTCAGAAAGACAAGGAATTTAAATAATAGTATTGAAAATAGACGTGAAAAAAAAAGTGTTTTCTTTTTCTCTCAATTTTCGATTTTTCAACGAAATTTGATGGATTGTCTTGATCGATTGATGAATGTAATTATTTCATGATTTTTTTTTTTCCCTAAAAGTCGTAATTAGTGATTTCCGTTTCCCGGACTTTATTCAGGATGTTGAAATGTTAGTTGTAAATGAATTGACCCTGACAAAATATTGAATCAGCGCTATGTAATTGGATTGCTCCACTTGACTGAGCATTTTCCAGCCTCCTCTTTATAAATTGATGGAGTACAAGTCTAAACTTAATTGATCTGTTGCTCCTGACATTTCAAGTGCATGTGCACTTGTTTTAGGAAGAATGGGAAACTTCCGTTTTGAGGCTTGTGTCAATGAAAACATAATGTTCTTTGATTTCTCGGAGATAAGAGTTGCAGACACGATGAGTGAAAACATTGAGAAATTTTGAAAAAATCTGGAGTTTTTGGACAATTGGATTTTTTTCAGTTTTTCTTAAATATCTCGGAAACTAAGCGAGATAGAGAAATTTTTATAGGGACCTTTTTTGTAGCTTTTGAAATTCTCTACAAAAAAGGTAATTTTGAAAATTGCTCTATCTCGCTTAGTTTCCGAGATATCGTGAAATTACAAAAATTTAAGAAACAAGTTTTCAGACAACTTGATTTTATTTAATCATCAGTTTTTTGGAGATATCTCGGAAACTAAGCGAGATAGAGCTATTTTCATAATAACCTTTTTTGTAGCCCTTGAAATTCTCTATGAAAAAGGTATTCATGAAAATTTCTCTATTTCTCTTAGTTTCCGAGATATTTAATAAAAAGCAATGGTGGAATGAAGTTGATTTGTTCATGTTCGTAAAAATTTCGAATAATTTTAATTAATTTTTTACTCATTTTTTTCAGTCAAAATTGGTCTCTTCTATCTGACATTCTATGGAGTTTTGGCTGCTCTTGTTGCCGTTTGCTATGTGGGATTTTCCCAGTTTTTGGATAAAAGAGTACCGAGATGGCAGCTGGACAAATCGCTGATTGGCACAAATCCAGGTGATTTTTTCTTAAATATATATTTTAATAATGAAAAAAAAAAACGAATAATTTGAAAAATAAAGAGAAAATCGAATAATTGAAAAATTTTGTTTCTGTTTTCAATTTTAAATCGATTTTTTTTTTTTTCAATTTGAATCGAAAAATTTAAAAATTTTCAAAAAAGTTAAAAAAAAACAAAATTTTCAAAATTCGCTCTGCTTTTCAATAGAATATTAAAATTCAATTTTTCAAGATATTCCAAAATAATAAATAAATAATTGATATTCTACTATTCTAAAGACGCATTTATTTTCAAGGATTGGGATTCAGGCCAATGCCTCCAGAGGACAACGTCGAAAGTACGTTAATTTGGTTCAAGGGTAGTGATTCTCAAAATTACAAATACTGGGTTGATTCCTTGAAGGAGTTCCTTTACGGTAATATTCATCAAAAATACAATTGTAATTTCCTATCTACATCGAATATTAAATAATTTCTATTCTCTCACAGATTACAAAAAACCGGGAACCGAAGCAGGTCGTGGTGCAAACATCAGAAAATGCGATTACAATCAATTACCAGGTCCTGGACAATTTTGTGATGTTGATGTGCATCATTGGAGTATATGTCACGAAGAAAATCACTTTGGTTTTCATAAATCTAGTCCCTGTATTTTCCTGAAACTCAACAAGGTATAAATTCATCAAATCAACTATTAATGTAAAAAAAAAGAAAATATTAATTTAAAAAAATGAAAATAAGAGTTGAAAAAAATAAATGATTTTTTTTTTTTTTTTTTATGAATGATTTTAATTTTTTCATGCAAAGATTTATGGATGGAAGCCGGAATTTTATAATGATACAGTGGACCTACCTCACAATATGCCAGTAAAATTGAAGGACAAAATAGCGGAATTGAAACGCTCAAACTCAAAGGAATTAAATACCATATGGGTATCATGTGAGGGTGAAAATCCAGCTGATGAGGAGAATATTGGGCAAATAGACTATTACCCACGTCCAGGATTTCCTGGGTATTATTATCCATATGAGAATGTTGTGGGATATCTTAGTCCACTGGTTGCTGTTCATTTTAAACGTCCAAGAAGTAAGTAGATCCATTATTTTATGAAAAAATTTTGAAAATTTTTCAGTTTTTTTTGAGAATTTTTCAAAAAAAATTAATTTTCAAGAAATTTAAAGAATTTTAATTTTTTTTGAAATTTTTATAAATTTGTAAAATCAAAAAATTCTCGGAATTTTTAAAAAAAAATCACAATTTTTGATTTCGATTTTCAATGGAATCATTAGGAAATCGCTATCTCCAATATCGATTTTCTTTCAAACAGCTAAATTTTTTTTTTTCAATGAAATTTCCTAAAAATTTTCATTTTTAATTTATTAAATAACCAATTTTTTTTTTCTTTTTCAGCGGGAATTCTGATCAATATTGAATGTAAAGCTTGGGCCAAAAATATCATCCACAACAGGAATGATCGATTAGGCTCAGTACATTTTGAATTCCTCATAGATTAATTTTTCTTCTTCATTGCTGCTGAGTTATGTTCAATTTTATTTCTCTTTTCTATAATCACAAGTTTCGGAATCGAAGTCGATTCCTAATTAAAGTCTTCTCGAAGAATCTCCGAAGATAATGCAATCGTAGAAATAATGAAGAAATGATCTGTAAATTTTGGTCGAAAATTTTTATTGCATTTTCGAAAAAGTCGAGAGTTTTTTTTCGATTTTAATGGATTAACTCAAATTGCATGATATTTGAATAAATTCATTTTTTTTTAAATCTGAAACAATATATTTGCGATACTCAACAAGATATTATTGTAAATAGCTGGAAGAAACCACTGAAGTCTGTAAAAATTCAAATGGATGAAAAAATCTTTTATAAAACTAGAATTTAGGAATTTTTTCGATAATTGTACACTGATAATATTTAACATCACTGACGTGATGAAACTCTTCCGAATTTTCGTCAATTTTTGGGGATTATTAAAAAAAAAAAAGAATTTCTCTATTTCCATGAGATTTCGAGATAATTCTAAGGAATAATTTTAGAAAACTCCGAAATATTTTCATAAATTTATTACTAAATTCGTATAATAATCTGAATAAATTGTTGAATTATTCTTGAGAAAAAAACATATTTTAAAATACACCAATGCATATCATTTATTAAATTTAGAAAAATCATTGAAAATATTTTGAAGAAAAAAAAAAAACATTAAAAGTAATTTTAAAAAATAAAACATATTTACTGCCATGAAAGTCATGCTTTCCTTTATTCTACTGAAATTATTGAAAAAAAAGTAATTGTGTGCGTGTGCGTTTATTTTTAAGCATTCGAATCAAAATTGCCTTTTCTCTTAGAATTAACGTAAATTATAATTTAATGAGTGAAACGCAAAAAAAAAACTATATTTCTGAAGAAAAAAATCGGAAAATCTTTTGATTGAAAAATTTCATGAATCCATGAAAAAGAATATTTGTAAAATCATTTGTGATTTTTTTTTCTGAAAATAAAAAAAATTGACATAAAAGAAAAACTCACTTTTTCCCTTTTCTTTTTTCAAATAAATAAATCTTCGTTTTTCTTTCATTTTCTCGGATGTATGAAATTGATGCCAATTTAATACAACAAATATTCAAAATATAATTTTTAATAATTATATTGAAATATGATTTTTCTTTTTTATTCGATTAAAATATGAATTCATTTTTTTATTATTAAAGTACACACCGATTGAAATTTCATTTATAATAAATTCTATAAGTACGTTTTTTTTAATAATTCAATAGTGAAGTGGTAAAATAGGTCAAGTATACATTGTATCCCAATACGACTTAACCTTGTTTACCACTTTGCCACTGAATTATAGATTCCGTTAGTGATACAACAATTTTACTGTAAAATTTCTCAAATTTATGGAGAATTTAATTAAACATTAATAGAAATGAATTCAATATTGAAGTGGTAAACAAGGTATACTTAACCTTGTTTACCACTTCACTGCTGAATTATCTATGAACCACAATTTTTTTTTTTACTGAATTATTTCAATTTTTTCTTTCGACAAGGGAGTGCAGGAACGAATTCTAAATCTAATTAACAAAAAAAAAAATGTCTGTATCTCTAAACAAAAGAGGCAATGCAATGCATTCACATAGAGAGAATCCTGTCCTCTACCAGTAGAAAAAAAAAAAGGATTTTTTTTAAATACTCTAGGCTCTTGACTCAACATTGTCAACTGAGTCTAAGCCTCTTCAATGATACGTCAATCATCAACTTGCAGTTCGAACTGAACGACGCCAAGTTTTTCCGCATGATCATATTTTATATTCTTCGCCCATGCTCTGCACTCCACTGTGATTATTTGATTACCTGCAAATAATAATTAATTATTAAAAAAATGTCTGAATTAATTTTCCTTATGTACAACATGAAAAGTAAGATTTGTTAATTTTACTCTTTTTATTCTTTTTTTTTATTAAAAAAGATTGATACATACGTGTGGGTCGAACAAAATGTACAGCTACAAGAGGACTCAAATATCCAGGTGTGTTGCTGTAAGGATAGTAGTATCCTGGAAAACCTCTACTGTCTAATGGATAATAATTCAAAGGTCCAAGGATTTCTCTATCTGCACTGTAAGTACCATTGCAGCTGACCCAGACTGTGTTCAACTATTCACAACAAAAGTAATGTCAGAAAAGAATTGTTAAAGGAAAAAAATAATAATTGTGATTGACATGTAAGTTACCTGTTTACTGGGGAGCTTGGAGATGTGATTGACAAGGTCCTGCGGCATATCTGCAGGTAAATCTTCTGTGCTGTTGTAATACTCTGGAATCCATCCATAAATCTGTAAAAATACAATATTAACGACCATGAAGCTCACAGACAAATCACCTTTATTTCATCATTAGTTTTTGTTGAATATCTCGGTAACTAAGAGAGACAGAGAAATTTTTGTTGATACATTTTTTGTAAAAAATTTCAAGAGCTATGAAAAAGGTCTCTATGAAAATTTCTCTATTTCGCTTAGTTTCCGAGATATCTTCAAAAAACTGATGATCAAATGAATTCAAGTTGTCTGTAAACTTCAGTTTCTTCAATATTAATGAAATAACTCAGATTTTTACTTTTTTCTTGAATATCTCGGAAACTAAGGGAGGTAGAGCAATTTTTATGATGACCTTTTTTGTAGAGAATTTCAAGAGCTACAAAAAAGGGTCTTATAAAAATTGCTCTATCTCGCTTAGTTTCCGAGATATCTTCGATAAAGTAAGGTGAAATCGACACTATTACGAAAATTCAATTTAAATAATTTAAAAAAAATTTAATTACCCTGTTTAGCTTGATGAATATGCAAGGCGATGATTTATTGAAGCCATATCCCTCCTTCGGTGAACACGGTCCCCAATTATCAATATCAACAGCACAAACATTTCCAGTCTTTACGGTTGGATGATCGTAACTGCATATTTGACGATTGTTTCCAGCAGTTGAGGATTTTGAAGAGTGTACATAATCTGGTTATCGACCGAATGTAACTGAATAAGCGTGTATATCTCTTTTATACAATTAAGTCAACATAAATTTACTATCCATTAAATTATTTATTTTTTTTTCTAGTTTTTTAAGGTTCATGCTAAAATTGGATTTGATGAGGAAAAAATGGAATTTTCATTTCTTGATAAAATATAAATTAATTTCAATTTTTATAAACTCACTAGTGAGGAATTGATTGAGGCGCTCGATCCACTGGCTAACTTCCGTTTTATTAGTTGCTTTATAATTTATTAATGAGCCTCGTTCGACGTGAATGGAGGATGGTCGGAATCCTAAACCTGTAATTTATTTATAAAATCATTGAAAATTCAATAATTTGAGGGAACCGATTTTTAATTAATAAATTCGTGAATTTTTGAATAATTTAAAATTTCCAGAATTGTTATTATTTTGAAAATTTTGAAATTTTTGAATAATTTGATATTTTCAGAATTGTTAAGTTTTTTTTAGAAATTTCAAAATTTTTGAGAATTAATAATAATTCAAAATTTACAGAATTGTTTAATTTTTTTGAGAATTTTCAAAATTATGAATAATTTGCAATTTGTTGAAAATTTTGAAAATTTTGAAAATTTTGAAAATTTTGAAAATTTTGAAAATTTTGAAAATTTTGAAAATTTTTGAACTTTTGAAAATTTTTAAAATTTTGAAAATTTCGAGTTTTTCACTTTACACTTACATAAATGAACTGAGTAATCATACCTGGATTTGTTCCTATCAAACTTTTGTCAAGCTGCCATGTGGGTTCATGCTCAGATAAAGTCGCTAATAATCCTTTCGCGCATATTGCGCAAAGAATTGCCAATCCTGTGTAGAAACAGAGGTAGAATAGTCCCGTGATTCCTGCAAAAAAAAAAATATATGTATTGATTTTTTTTTTTATTAAATAATTTTGTTTTTTCTTTAATAAATTTAAAAAAAATGATTTGATATCGTTACCTTAAAAACTAAAGGGCGTAAGTGTTATGGATTAATCATGACACTTACGCCATTTTCTTTCTAAGACAACGATTCACTTTAATCAGGGCCTGCATTGAGTTTCTGATATAAAATAACAGGGGGGGGGGGGGGATTTTCAAATAATCAACAGATAAATATGAGTCAGTGATAAGAACAATCACTCATTGTTCATCCACATAATTTTTATAGATAAAAAGGAAGTTGATATTTTATACAGTAAATGGACTACAGAATATTCGAGGAACATCGTCAGTCTAAACTAAAATATCTTAAAATAATCAGTTAACCAGGCATCTTGCCAGCAGCTGAACTAAATACAACAGAGCGAGCTTGAAAGCGTCAATGAATGCGTACACTATCTACGTCATTTATTACGAATTAATGTAGTACTGTGGGTTTTATAATTATCGTTCGGAATTCAATGAAATTCGGGATTTTCGTTGATTATGATTCGATTGAAAAAATATGAAGTCGTGATTTTTGAAGATATCTCGGAAACTGAGCGAGATAGAGCAATTTTCATAATGACCTTTTTTGTAGCTCTTGAAATTCTCTACAAAAAAGGTCTCTATGAAAATCGCTCTATCTCGCTTAGTTTTCGAGTTATCTCAAAAAAACTAATCTTGATATAAACTCAATTTATCTGAAAAATATATTTTTATAATATTTAAAATATATTAATAGTGAAGTGGTAAACCAGGTTAAGTCATATTAGAATACCATCTATACTTAACCTTGTTTACCACTTCGCAACTGATGATTTTCTCCATGGGGGATATCTTCATAAAACTATTGATTATTGCCTCCAGTGATAACTATCAGCTGACTTTTATTTGTCAACTGATTAGATTTCAATGAACATGAATAAAACAGTATTTTCACTCATGTCGCAATGCTCACGTGATTGGAGTGAGCGTTATTTCGTAACTTTGGCCCTGCGCACGAGACGCTCAAAGAATGAGGTATCGTATGTTTTTTTTTTCAGAATTTTTCTATGTTAATTTTCTAAACAAATGAAGCAGTGGGCTGAGGAAACGAGGTGAGGCAATTGGAATATGTTTTAAAGGAGATAATCTCGGTGTCTCTGAGAAAAAAAAGAGAAAATTTTGTGTGATGAAAATTTTTATGCCTCAGTATAGAAAAAAAAAATCTGATGAAGAAATAAAAACTCTGAATTCTTCAGAATAAATCAATTTTACTTCGTCATCAGTTTTTTCAAGATATCTCGGAAACTAAGCGAGATAGAGCAATTTTTGTGATTACCTTTTTTGTAGCTCTTGGAATTTCCTATAAAAAAGGTTTCTACGAAAATTTGTCTATCTCGCTTAGTTTCCGAGATATCTTCGAAAAACTGATGATAATACAAATTCTGTCGTAAATTTCATTATTTTATTACTTTTCAAGTTTGTTTTTCAGAATATCTCGGTATTTATGAAGAACAGAAAATTTTGTAACACCTTTTTTCCACGAAAAATTACAAATGATGAAATCTTCTATGGAAAAAAATTATCATCTTTTGTAGAATTAAAGTGAAGCTATAGATTTCGAGATAATTCACATTAAACCGTTGATAATTAAAAAAAAAAAATTATTCCTTTGGATTCATGATGCATGTAATTGAAATGGTAATTCACACGTCCTTCATGCCAAAAAAATTAACGTGAGAATTTTCAAAAATGGTTGAAAAAAAAGAAACGATTTTTTTTTATAAAAAAAAAAACGATTTTTTTATAAAAAAAAAAAGAAACGATTTTTTTTTATTAGGAAAAAAAATGAGATTTTCTTTTTATAGGAAAAAGAAAAAAAGAAGAAATTAATAGTTAAAATCGTAATTTAAATGATATTAAATGAACTTTTGATGTAATCACGACAATTTAATTAAATTTCATGAATTAATTGTAACATCACTTACTCCCTAATGAAACTAACTTAATTACGTTTATTGGTAAAACAGGCCTTTTTATCAACTTAATTTCTGTGCCATTGAACCAACATAGTGTCATTAAAATTGTTATCCCCCTAATACACACACATATACAATGTTTACTTGGCCTTACCCAGCCCGATTGTATTATCCATATGTTGACAATTCACAGAGCCACGCAATTTCTCTAATTCTTTTTTTTTTCATCTCATTTCATTTGAAATTCACACAAAAAAAATAAAAAATTATCACAAATTAAAAAAAAAAAAAAAAAAATTATCACGAATTAAAAAAGAAAAAAAATTATTAAAACGATAAAAAAAGAATCGAATTTTTGAAAAATTCTATTTTTTTTTTAAATTATGACTAAAATTAAAAAATTAGCATGTGCCCATTTTACCCCTTGTGGCATGATTCAATTAAAATCAATAATTCAGTGGTGAAGTGGTAAACAAGGTCAAGTCACATATCATGTGTACTTGACCTTGTTTACCACTTCACCACTGAATTTTCCCCAATTTCTGGTAAAAGTAATTAATTACAGAAAATACTCAGAAATTGAATGATCAAATGAAATGAAGGGGAGTCACAATATCCAAGTGCTTCCAGGCAAAAATAAACTCGGGGGAAAAAACATAAAGTAGCCGCACCTATTTCCCATTCCTTAAGTCATTCTGACCACGTGTTAGCTATCACTGAATGTCTCTCTCGATTATTTTTTTAATCCACGCCCGGTTTTACATGAGTTTCAAAAAAGCGTTTTGAAGGGATATTTGGAGTAATTATTGAGGTGTTATGTTTTTTGTAAAAAAATAATGTTATTGCAACGGATTTTAGTGAAAACAATTGCAAAAACACCTGAACAATAACTGCGTATTTTCGAATTTAATGTGAATGCATTATTTATCATTTTAAAATATTTATTATTGAAGAAACTTGTAGTTACGAGCGTCTGCTAATGATAAGAGCATGAAAGATGATAAGAAGATTATGTGGAGAGTATTAAAAAACACTTTGACAGTTTTTTTTGTCTATTTCTGATTTTTTTTCTCAAAAATTTGAAGTTTTTTCAACCGATTCATTCAATTGTCATCAGTTTTTTGGAAATATCTCGGAAACTAAGCGAGATAGAGCAATTTTACTCTGAACCTTTTTTGTAGAAAATTTCAAGCGCTACAAAAAAGGTTCTTATAAAAATTACTCTATCTCGCTTAGTTTCCGGGATATTTTCAATTGAAAGATTTTATTGAATTCTTCGTTTTTTCAAGTTATCTCGGAAAGTAAGCGAGATAGAGTAATTTTTATAAGGACTTTTTTTGTAGCTCTTGAAATTCTCTACAAAAAAGGTCATAATAAAAATTTCTCTATCTCACTTAGTTTCCGAGATATCTCAAAAAAACTAACGATGGAGTAAAATTGACATTTCTGTTTTACCTCATCGCAACGAAGTGTTTAAAAAATTTAATCACTCTCCATTATCCCCCCCCATTAACTCAATGACATCGGGAATTTCCAATATGAAATCCCCCCCTCTGAACTCTCTCACGTGTTTCACATTACACTGCACATTTTTCCCGCTAATCATTCATAATTTTTCATGTAAATTCACACGATTCGGAGGCAAAGAAATTCAAGGATTCTTGAGGTTTCGATGAAGTAAAAATAGACGAGAAAAAAGAACAAATTTCCTCCAGTTATCTGCGTATTCCGAAGTTCAACGGCAACGCAAAGTTACATAATGAACTAGATATTGAATATGAGTAATTAAACTTACCCCATTGTTTTCCAGTTTTTCCCAAAATTTTTCCCTTCTCTGGATTGTAAATTCCGTCAGTCAATGCCTTCCATCGCGTCTTTATAACTGGTTTACGCATGTAATCATCAGCATCACAAGTACCATTTCCCGCAGGCACTCTTTTTACACTCATTTTTTTTTTTTTTACAAAAAAAAGTTTTTTTTTTTAATGATTTTTTTCACTATTTTTAAACAATTTTTTTTTCACGTTATTTTAACACAATTTTTTAATTTTTTTTTTAGATTCTTGTGGCCCTGCGGTAACGAACTACCGCCGACCAATGCCGAGCGCGGACTGGTGTTTGAAGCGGACGATGACGAAGTCGAGACTCGAGACTCGATCGCTACCAAAGAAGTTTACCGTTCATTCGTTTTCGTTATCTTCGCGTGGGGATTTCTTCGTTTGATTTATCACTACATTTCAATTTTGCGGAGTATCGAGGAGGGGGGGGGGGGTATCTTGGAGGACCTTGCGTTCACTTCTCAGGTGAAAGTTTTGGGGACGACTTCGAGAGGACATCGAGGGAATTTGGGAGTGGATCGAATAGTGTTTGATGCAAAAGTGGGATTGAGATTTTTTTTTATATATTCGGGAATTTTCGGAATATTCGAAACTTCAATTTTTGATCTAATTATTTGGATTTTTTGAGTTATTCGAAATTTTTCGAATTATTCAAAAATTTTTGAGTTTTTAGAATTATTCGGAATTTTTCGAAATCTTTCGGAATATTCGAAACGTTTCGGAATATTCGAACCCTCTCGGAATATTCGAAATTTTTAGAACTATTCGAAATTTTTCGAATTATTTGAAATCATTCGGAATATTAGAATTTTTCGAATTATTCGGAATTTTTCGAATTATTCGGAATTTTTCGAGTTTTAGGAATTTTTAGAATTATTCGGAATGTTTCGAAATCTTTCGGAATATTCGAAACGTTTCGGAATATTCGAACCCTCTCGGAATATTCGAAATTTTTAGAACCATTCGAAATTTTTCGAATTGTTTGAAATCATTCGGAATATTAGAATTTTTCGAATTATTCGGAATTTTTCGAGTTTTCGGAATTTTTAGAATTATTCGGAATGTTTCGGAATATTCGAAACGTTTCGGAATATTCGAACCCTCTCGGAATATTCGAAATTTTTAGAACCATTCGAAATTTTTCGAATTATTTGAAATCATTCGGAATATTAGAATTTTTCGAATAATTCGAAATTTTTCGAATTATTCGGAATTTTTCGAATTATTCGGAATTTTTCGAATTATTCGGAATATTTCGAATTATTAAAAATCTTACGGAATATTCGAAACGTTTCGGAATATTAGAAATCTTTCGGAATATTAGAAATTTTCCGAATTATCAGAATTTTTCCGAATTATTCGAAGAAACGACTCTTCGCCATTCTTTCCAATTATTCAGAACTTTTCAAAATATAAAAAAAATCAAAATCGATTATTTTTGCAGAAATTCAAATTTCATTCAAACCTTGAATTTAGAATCGAATAGTAATATTCGATTCGAAACAAATAATTCACAAATTTAAAGTATTCACACACTTTTAATTCAAAGATCTTCATTCATTCCGACACGAATAATTCATAAATTCGAATGATTCGCACACTCAATTCTCCAGGAATCCAATTTTCCCAACATATTACGAAATGAACATAAAAATTAATGAAAATCGTTATTTTTATTAAAACATCACAAAAAGCCTTATCTCCAGCAATAATGACAATATAACGACAATTACGCAATGAATTTCATGAGTAATAAAAAAATTCTCACGTTCCATTAAACTCATCCCTCAACCACTTTTAGCTACTTTTTATTACTATTATTATTATTAAACTACTTTTAGCCATTTCGTTGAATTCAAGTACATATGTGAAGATGCTTCAGCTGTTCACAAAAACACGACTATTTGAAAATCTAATGCATAACTCTCAGCGATATTCTTGGCCCAGATGTGGCATTCGACTGTGACCAATCTATTTGCTGAAGTGTTTAAAAGAACAATAATAATTATTGATTATTAAAAAATGATCAAAAAACGACTTAATTTTTCATCATAACGATGTCATTAGTTTTTTAGGGATATCTCGGAAACTAAGCGAGATAGAGCAATTATCATAGAAACCTTTTTTGTAGAGAATTTAAAGATCTACAAAAAAGGTCTCTTGCAAAATTGCTCTATCTCGCTTAGTTTCTGAGATATCTAAAAAAAACTAAAAATGGAGGAAAATGTATTTTTTAGGAGTATTTAATGGATTATTTTTACCAGTCAAATTATGGAATTGAATCGCCACGATTGGCGAGAGATACTGGGAGTGTCCGGTGTATGGAAAATATTCAGCAGAAAAGCCAGGAGATGGTTGGTAACTTATCTCTCCCATGTGTTCTTTGTCAACATTGTTGATACCATTGCATGATAGCCAGACTTGACGCTGGATATGATTCATGAAAATAATAGAGACGTGAAAGAGGAAAAAATTCTTTTTCTCACTCACATCGCTTTCGTCGAATTGATTATGAAATAATTCAAAGGTCAATCCTATTGCAGTTATTAGAAACTTTTACGTAAATTTTATTGAAAATTCAATTTTAATTTGCAGTGAAATTGTGATTAAATTTTGTGGAATTTGCGGTAGGATTGTCGGTTTGATTTTCTTTCATTGGAAAACATTTCTCTATGCATTGAGTTTTTTTTTTCAAATTTTTTTTTCGAATCAATCGAAACTTTGCTGTAGAATACGTTGATATTATCAACTGTTCCTTCATTCATCGACTGTTATATTATTTTTCCTGAATTCACACCAATCAACTATCGTGAATGAAATTAACATCGAGAAATCATTTTTATTCATTTTCAGTGTAATTCACAATTACGAATTTCCATACGGATCTTTCAGAAAGTTGAAACTGAAGATTTAGATTACAATAATAAGTTCAATAGATTTTTAGAGATTATTCAGAGTAAATTTCCAAGATCTTCCACTGATTTAAAATAAAAACTCAATGCATCCGATGAAAAATGTAATATTATTCCAAAACCATTGCGCTGAATATATGTATACATATCGTCGTCTTAGAAACAAAAAGACGTAAGTGCTATGCTTATACACAGCACTTACGTCTCTTCAACTCTAAGGCAACGATATATTCAGTGCAATAGTCTACATTTCTTAAGTCGATAGAAATGTATCAAATGAATAGAAATGTATTGCTAATAAATTTGTATTGATTTGATACATTTGTATCGACTTAACGCGCCTCGGGATTATATGTATAGATATACAACGACGTGGGCGCTTTTGCGCCATCCCCACATCATTATTAATTGATGGATAAATATGGTCAATACCTTAGGAAATTTGTTATTTTTTTCTTCATCGGGTGAAATAGTATTTCATCCGGGAAAAACGTGGACTTCGGAAAAATATCAATTTTAATTCGCGAAGCGTGATGACAGCCGGTCGTCATGATGTTTTTTTTTGTTTTTCTTTATTTTTAAATGAGGGGAGGAGGCGAGAGAAAATATGATATTTTTCGTGAATGCACGTTTTTTCGGATGAAATCCTATTTCACCCGGTAAAGAAAAAAAAAACTAATTTTTCAAGGTATTTATCATATTTATCTATCAATTAATAACGACGTGAGGATGGCGCAAAGTTTCCCACGTCGTTGTATATCTATATATATACTCCCGAGGCGCGTTAAGAAATATAGTCTTTGAATCGATAGCAATCCATGAGTAAAATTCAACATTACGAATGATTTCTATACGAATAGATTTTTTTTTGTTTCTATACGTAAATTAGATGCTATGCGAATGATTTCTAAATGAAAAAGACCAACGTTCTTTTGAAGGAAACATTGAAAACGCCAATAAACGCAAAGAATTAGAAGCAAGTTGCATTTTGGTTTCAATGTATTGCGTTTTTCGGCGTTTATTTTACATTATTGGCGTTTTCAATGTTACCTTTAAATGAACGTTGGTGTTTTTGTATTTTCCACATTGTATTTCATTTATATGTACAAATTGTATGTGTAAAAATTATTAATAAGATCAATTGGACAAAAATTGAATATGAATTATTGAAAAACTTTGAATTATTTGAAATTTGATCCTGAAATCTTGACCATCCATGTCTTATGAGAATTTTCTATGGAATTCTCTATAAAAATACTACTACTAAAAATTATAACAGATTATCAATCAATAAAAATCGATTATTTTGACAATACCTGATCCGATGATTTGACGATTTCTTTCAATTGATTTGGCATGTTCTCTGGCAATTCGGAGGTTTTGTTATAGTAATGGGGGAACCAGTCAAATCTCTACGAGTACAGAAAGTACGATGAATTGTAATTTTATCATTATTTTTGTGATATTACTTTAGTGATAATATTCACGGTCGGTAACAACGAAATTTTTGATAAATTGTCATTTTACCTTATTGAATTTTATAAAGACACAAGGCCGATATGGTGCTTCATATCCATATGGCATCTGCCAACATTTTCCGAGCGTTTTTATATCGAAAAAACATGGCTTCGTTCTTCTGACACTGGAAACAACTCTGTCCGGACAATTAGCGTCATAATTTGATCTATTTCGATGATAATCTGCGTAAATAATTCTTTTTGTGAATTTCAATTATTTATATTTCTCGGCTTTTTTTACCGTTGAGAAATTCTGAAATTGCCGGTATGTAGCGCTTCGGTTCGCCATTCTTGTGAGTCTCGCTGATCCAGATTACCGGCGATGATGAAGACATTTGAATGATATTTGGAACAAATCCTAAACCTTTTTTTGAGTTTTATTTGAGGGTGCACGAATCAATTGAATTTATTAATTATTCGATATTGAGATCCAAATTAAAAGAAAAAAATTGAATTAAAGAATTTTGAGCTTTCAATTTGTTCATGAAATTCCGATTTTTTCGAAAATGTTAAAAAATTCTAAAATTCGGATTTTTTCGAAAATTTGAAAAATTCAAAAATTCGGATTTTTTCGAAAATTTGAAAAAGTTCTAAAATTTCGATTTTTTTTTGAAATTTTAAAAAATTTATAAATTTCAATTTTTTTTAATTAAAAATCATGACTAATCAGTAAATCACCGGGATTTCCAAGGTCTCCATTGGACGAATAAAACAACGATCTCTTCTCAGCAACAATAGCCTTTGGGCCCTGACTACCATGCTTCACGAATGGTTTCTCCAAGTCAGCAATGTAATCAAGAGTAAGCCACAGTTGGAAAGCGAACAGGGCGAATAAAATTCCAAAGAAAAATAAATAAAACAGGCACACTTCACCTAATAATAATTCGAATTAATCAATTCTAAACGAATTGAAAGAAAAAACATTGTCAAATAGAATAAAAATGAAAATTAAGTCTACAAAATATTTTTTCTACTGAAAAAATTTTTTTATGAAAATTTCATAGAAAATAAGCATTTTTTAGCTAATCGATTTTATTCGATTACCAGTCTTCTCAGAATATCTCGGAAACTAAGCGAGATGGAGAATTTTTTGTAGAAACCTTTTTTGTAGAGAATCTCAAGAGCTACAAAAAAGGTTCAGAGCGAAATAGCCCTATCTCGCTTAGTTTCCGAGATATCTCCAAAAAAGGTTCCGAAAAACAAAGAAAAAACAAATAAGCCCCTTTTTCCTGTCAAGAGTTTTTTCAGAATATATCCAAAACTAAGCGAGATAACGAAATTTATGAAGTAACCTTTTTTGTAGCTTTTGAAATTCTCTACAAAAAAGATATCTACGAAATTTCTACTATCTTGCTTAGTTTCCGAGATATTCACTCTGGAAATTCCACAGCTTCAAGAAATTAAAAAAAATTATAATAATTTCACTACTAAATCTCTTTGAATTCATTTCATTTGAATAAACTACTCTGATTAATTCTGCAGTATCAATGACTGTCCCATCTTACCCCATTCTCTGGCAGTGCGATCAAGAAACGCTCGTTTCTCAGGATTCCAGATGAATCTCCTAAAATTTCGGACTTCTCCCAAATTTTCAACTGGTCTACGACTTTCATAGTAAACATCATCGTGCGATATCATCTCGATAACCTGGATGATTCCCTGGAAATGCAATTTTAAAGATTTGAAAATGATTTTAAAGATTTTCAGATTTTTTTTGAGAAACAAAAGTCCACTTTTTTAAAATAATTTCCCAAAAATTTGAAAAAAATGTCTATTTACCACTTTTTCAATTAACGTTAGTCGAGAAAATTTAATTAATTAAAACCCCTCTCGAATTTCCCATCAATGCCCTCCAATTACGTCAAAAAAACACCAAAAGTCAAGACTAATTAATAACCAAAACCTTAAAAATATTTTGAAAGTAATCCGCTGCAAGCCTTTCAGTCTTTAGCGCCATCTGGAGAAGATAAAAGCCCCAAATTTCTCTTTACCGACTGTCCCTAAAAATCACCTCAGAAAAAAAGAGGCGAAAGTGTCTATACTCATACGGCAGACTTACGCCTCTTTATTTCCCCCCTCAGTCATAATAATTCCCCATGCGCGTAAAAATGCGCATAAAAGTCCCCCAGAATTCCGCAAATCCTCAATAACCCCAAAAAAGACGTTAAAAAAATCCCGAAAATAATCACAAAATGTTCGTCTCAAAAAACCAAAAGTCGTAACTCCAATCCCCATCCCCAGCACTTACGCCTCTCTCTTCCTAACCCAATTAAATGCAAAAAAATTCGAATAAACCGCCGCAAAATGGCCGACGTTCATTCGTTAATGTCACGACACTAGTGTCCTCGCGCGAAGTTACTCTCCAAGATGGCGGAAATCTGATCATCAGTGTGTGTTAACTAAAAAAAGAGACTTTGTGTGAGAAAAAAAAGAAGGGAAAAAAAACGGAAAGAAATCTGTTCATTGTATGTTACAAATACTTACATGACAATTCACTGTTTGAACGTGGTTGAACGCGCAATACGGGGGCGTAAGTAACCATAAAGCCAAAGAGGTATAAGCGTATAAGTGTAATAAGTGTTAGGGCTTGTGAGAAACACAATCCGTGAAAAAAAATTGGAGAATTTTTTTTAATGAAAAAGGAGAAAATATAAATCATTGTTAACAATAGTTGCTTCGTATTTTATTTGGGATCGTGAATGCAAGTGTTTGATTTTTTTCAGTGAAAAAGAAGGAAATCATTGAAGTTACCGAACGATAAAATAATAAAGTGAAAAATTGGCGTGGACCCAGGTCATCCTGCTCTTCTTCACGGTATTAAAAAGAAAAAAAAAAAATGTGTTAATTTTTTTAAAAAAATTTAAATTAATTAAAACTAACGAAATTTGGGAGTTTTGGGGAATGTGTGTATGTGTGTGTGTTTTTCAGTGTTGAATTATCAACAGAAAAAGTGGAAAATTTAGTGAATCTTCATTTTTTTTTAGATTAATTTGTGCTATTGTTGCATGCAAAATTACGGATTTTATTACGATTTTTTTTTTTAATTTAATCTTAATTTGGAGCTTTTGGTTATTGTGACGAGGTCGCCTTTTTTGTCAATGTATGTGTGTCCCTACGTTAACCCCCCGGGGTTTTACAGGCTCCGCCCTTTCAATTTTATCTCGTTAATACGAAACCACGATTTTCATCCGCATTAATGGCAATGTCAGGAGTTATACGCGTAACATCCGTATAACCTCATGACAATCATAATTTTTTTTTTCATTTGTAATTTAAACTTCATTTCATACCTTTTAAGGAAGCTCACTGAATTACACTGTTTCATCATTCTGGAGTGATTATGATTATTATCAATTTTTGTTAATTTTTTGAAGAGGAAATTTTTTGAGGATGTGAAGGTTTCCAGGGTAAATATCTCGGAGAATCAACGAGATAGAGCGATTTTACAGGAGACCTTTTTTATATAGAATTTTGAGAGCTTTAAAAAAGGATTCCTGCAAAATCGACCTATCTCGCTTAGTTTCCGAGATATTCTCAAAAAACTGCTGACCGGAAAAATATAATTATTCTGTAATCTTTTTGTTTATGAACTTTGTTTGTAGAATATCTCGGAAACTAATGGAGCTAGCGTAATTTTTGTAGAATCCTTTTTCGTAGAGAATTTCAAGAGCTATAAAAAAGGATTCTTGTAAAATTCCGCTATCTCGCTCAATTTCCGAGATATTGTCGAAAAACCAATCAAATAAACTTAATTTCTCTTCAGATTCAATTGAGAAAAAATAATAAATTAAATCATCCACTAATGATTTGCATTATTCATTAATTTATTAATACACCGCTACATTATAATCTAATTAGTGAAATTTATTCAAACACATGTTCCTCACGATTTTATAATGAAAAAAAAAATAATCATCATTAACAAATTAATCCTAGGAAGTAATTACATCAGTAAATATCAATCAACATTTCCTGAGAAAAGAAAAATAAAATTCCATTAAAATAAAATATATGTTGGAATTGAAGTCATGTGATTTGGATTAATGCCATTCTAACACCTGTGATTTTCTGCCAAACATTTAAGCCTTAATTTTTATTTCTACACTTTGACAATTCGCCCATTCACATTAAATTATTATTTATTGCTCATTTTTATAAAAAGAAGAGGATTAAAAATCCCAGGATTTTTACCTCTAATTCCTTTCATTCTTCTCTTTAATGTAAATAAATGAATTTTTTATGATGAACGCAGAAACGATTATGATAGATGACAAGTGGCACTAATCCACATCAGTGTTAGTAAAGCAAAAGAGATTGCCCGTATGCTGACTTCAACTCAGCATTCACCAACTGTTACTAATTTTAGAATTCATTTTGTATCTTCCATAGCTATTTACAAAAGGCATATACTATCTTAGAAACCTTCTAAACTTATGAGTCTCAGCAATTTAAGCTTTTACCGAAAATCAATATATTTATAAATTTTTTCGAGTGCTTTTCAAGTGCCTCCAGTGATTCTAATAATATTTATACTCGAATTATTGCTCATTGGATTTGTAAAATTGTTTTGAAAATCATTTGAGATGGGGCAATTTTTGTTGATACTTCCTTCTTTTGGGGTATTTTGGAAAATATAGATCTAGGTCAATTGGTGGAAAACAAGACTATCAAATTTTTCTGGAATTTTATTGGTTTCTTTCTAGAATATCTCGGGGATTAAGTGAGATAGGGAGATTCTGACTTAATGCTTTTTTAAAGCTCTCGAAATTCTCTTAAAAAAAGGATTTGGGTGAAATTGCTCTAGCTCGCTTAATTCCTGGGATATTTTGAAAAAATTAATTTGAAAATTTCATATTCTTCAATACATCATTAGTTTTTGCAGGATATCTCGGAAACTAAGCGAGATAGAGCAATAATCATAATAACCTTTTTTGTAGCTCTCGAAATTCTCTAAAAAAAAGGATTCTTTCGAAATTGCCCTATCTCCCTTAGTTTCCGAGATACTTACGAAAATAAAGAAGAAAACGAATAAATTCTATTTTTATTTTTTATTTTCCTCAAATATTCCGGAAACTAAGGGAGATAGCGCTATTTGACCCTGAACCATTTTTGGAGCTCTCAAAATTCCCCACAAAAAAGAATTAAGGTAAAAAAGACGTATCTCCATTATTTTAAAAAGTATTGACGGAAGAACGGAAAATTACGATTTTTCTGTTCCATTTTTCATCATTTTATTTCCCCAGTTTTATTATCGAGAGGCATGTGAGAAACTAAGCGAGATAAGACACTTCTTCCACCAATCATTTGTCGTCTGAATCATCTATAAAGAAACCCTTTAAAAAAAAATCTCATTGTCATAAAATTTCGAAATAATCTTTAAAAAATTGAGAAATTTTATGAAGAAAAAAAATCGCGTTATTCTCTAAAATTTCTTCTCTCAAACCTCTTTATTATCATCATTACATTTCTCTACATACATAACACGTATTGTGTACAATAATATTGCCAAGTGTACATTGGCATACTGATAACAGACAAAACAATTTTTATACTCATTTCTTCATTCAATAATTTATACTTGGATTGTGCGTGTTTGAAAGATTAACTCATGGTGTATTTTCTTCATTTGAGTATTAAATATCGAATTAAATGAGGCATCAAAACCCTCATTTTCCCTCCAAATTTATGTTAATATTACTGAAGAGATGAGGAAAAAAAAAAGAATCTGAAATTTTCAGACAAATTTACCCAATTCCATCATAAGTTTTTCAAAGATAACTCGGAAACTAAGCGAGATAGAGCAATTTTTATAATAACCTTTTTTGTAGCTCTTGAAATTCTCTACAAAAAAGGTTTCTTTGAAAATTCCTCTATCTCCCTTAGTTTCCGAGATATCTTTGAAAACAGATATTAACATTAAAGTTTGTGAATTTAATTAGATTGTAGAAGCGAAAAAATCAGCTAATTTAACTGTTTATTTTTTTGATTTGCAGATGAAAATTGAAACGTCAGTGGATCTCACATAGTCGGGCGAATATTACAGGCACTGTTCTGTTTTTATTTCGAGATATTGAAAGGCAAAAAAAAAGGAGAAAAAGGAAAGATGGACGGTCATGTGCCGTAGAGAGAATAATTCAATGCTAGTGACGAATAAGTCATCGGCACAAAGCAATAATTCAACGAATATGTTGTCAGTACTTGAGGAAGAGGCTAACAATGACATTGACGATGTCTTTCCACCTCATGTCGATACGTCAAATATTGTTATTCATCCAGAATCACCGACAACTAAGAAACAAGCGTTAAAAACATTCAATGAAGTTAATGGATTATTACAAGTTGGTAGAAAGCGTGAAGTTAAATTGATAATACGTGATAATCCATGGCCACTTAATAATGGTATCAGAGCACAATTGTGGCCAGCATTGTGCCAACAGCATGCACATGGCAAAAGTATGCTCGATGGATTCTACTGGGACATGGTTAATCAAGTCTTTGGAACTACTGGTAGGAATTTCCGACGTTTTTTGCATTTTTTGGGGAAAATACGCGTAATAGGGAGATTTTACCTGAATCATTTTTTGTAGAGAATTCTAAGAGCTACAAAAAAGGATTCTTGATAAATTTCCCTATCTCGCTTAGTTTCAGTGATAATTTGAAAAAAACTTGAGACACAAATGGATAAAATACAAATTTTCAGATAAATCGAGTTTATTTCATCAGTTTTTTGGAAATATCTTGGAAACTAAGCGAGATAGAGCAATTTTCATAATAACCTTTTTTGTAGCTCTTGAAATTCTCTACAAAAAAGGTCATTATGAAGTTTTCTCTATCTCCATTAGTTTCCGAGATATCTTTAAAAAAAACTAATGAATTCGAATATTTCAAATATCTCAGAACATTAATCGTTTAATCTCAACAAACTATCATTATTATTATTTAATTATAGCTGGGATTCATATTGAATCAATACCTGCATTCGGTTATTTTCAATTACTCTGCATGATTTATCTGTATATTCTGATGTGAATTAAAGATAATTGAAATGCATAAAATAATGCGATCAAAAATATCTTTAACGCATTATTTATGACTCTTGAAGTCATACTTAATGCGAGCATCTGTTTACGTCTTGATTTGTTTAAAAATACGTTTCATAAATTTCATCTGAATTCAATGATAATTAAGAAATGGGGCAGAATGGCATGTTTTTTAATTAACAAAATTCATAATTATGAAAATAGTAATTTTTTCATTGTTTTTTTTCTCTTATTTCAGAGCTGCCGGATAAATCAATAATGTTACCACCATTTGTCGATAGTACCCACTGTTTATCATACAATTTAACGAGAAAAGGAAGAAGCGTTGCTGATAGAGTTGTATCTGTACTTGGATATGCTTGTCCAGATATAACTTACAGTCCATCATTGTATCCAATCACTGCACTATTATTGCACTTTATGCCAGGTAAATATACAATTTTTTCTCTGTTTTATTGAGGGGAAGGTATTATGGAATTGACGATTTTATTCGGATTTTTTCCGGCTTTTACAGAAGAAGAATGTTATCACTGCATGGCGAGTCTTGTAGCGGCTAAGGAAAAAATGTTCATAACCCAGACAAAATTATTGTACGAAGTTACCTGGAAGACTGTCGAACAAATAACTAAGAAACATGTGAAATCAGCAGCAGTGCATTTGGCGCGGCATTGCTCAGGCTCCAGGGCTGAAAGAATTTACATGGATTGGATCTGGTGGATTCTTCAATTATTACCGTTTCAGCATCTAGTCAGAGTTATGGACTGTTTTTTGCACGAAGGGTCCAAAGTAAATTCAATTTTTCGCAATCTTTTAAATATGTCGAAAACTAAGCGAGATATAGCAATAATCATAATCACCTTTTTTGTAGAGAATTTCAAGAGCTACAAAAAAGGTCATTACGAAAATTTCTCTATCTCACTTAGTTTCTGAGATATCATCAGAAATCATGAAAATCATCAATTCTATTTCATGAGCAGTTTTTTTAAAGATATCTCGGAAACTAAGCGAGATAGCGAAATTTTTGTAGATGGCTTTTTTGTAGCTTTTAAAATTCTCTACGAAAAAGGTCTCTTGTGAAATTACTCTATCTCGCTTATTTTCCGAGATATCACGGGAAAACTAATGATGAATTTAAAAAAAAATGAAAATCATTTATTCTTGAATTTTCAGGTTTTCTATCGAGTTGCTATGGCCATTGTGTTACTCTTCTATAAACACTCATCATCGCAAACATCAGAGTGGATGGGCGAAATAGCGAAGAATGGAGTTGATGCGGCTCTTTCAAAATTTTGCCGGCAAATACCGGTAATTATTAAAGAAGAATAATGAATTTAAAAAGATTATTCTCTTTCTCAATTCATCAATTATTGAAAAATATTAAAAAAAAATAATTTATTAACAGGTGAGCCCGGCGAAATTTTTGAGGACAGCCTTTGGCATACGTGGACTAAGTTCAGCATACATATCAAGAGTTTTTTTACGTACAGAAATGGCTCTGAAAAGCCGAAGTGTATTGAGTGGCTCGAGATCATTAGCAAGATCACGATCAACTGACAATTTACCAACGAGCCAGTCGCAGGTCAATATACAGATGATGTCACACACACTCACAATTCGAGAGGTAAGTCGCCAAGTATTTAATAAAAAAAACAAATTATCAATAAAATATCAAATTACATTATTCTAGAGAATAATAATAATAACGTAAGCATATTTTTCATTTAATTAAGTTACTTTTAATTTAACTGATGTTGCAAATTTATTTATGACTTCCGTTAGGAATTACGAATTGTGCAAATTTTCATGGTAAAATAAGAATTTAATGATTTAATTATAAAACATTATCTAATTTTAATGGATAATTGTTTTATGCTGTTTTTTTTTCTCTTTCCAATTTTTGTCCTTTTTTTTCTCATTTCAATCTCGTTTTTCGATCTGTGAATTTGGTTATTGTGGTAATGGGCTAAAAACTAACTAAATGTTTCTTGTTTATGGTGTCTATCGATTTTTTAATTCACCTTTTTTTTTTTTTCTTTAGTTTCCTCTGATAAATGAATCAGTGAAGTGATAAATTATGGAATCAGTTTGAATTTTACAAATGGCGAAACTGCTGATATCTTCGGAATAAGTGGATTTAAAGGAATTTATGAAGAGACAATTTCTGTAAAAAATCGGATGAAATTCTTATCATATAAAGTCTCTTCGTGAATTCATCTAAACCCTTTAATTTCATAGATATACCTAAATCCGTAGGAGAAGGTGGGGTAAAATGGGCACGCCGTAATTTTGATTTTCCGATGAGAATCATTTATTATTATTTTTTTACAATTTTTCGATTTGGGAAAAAATCAATTTTTTTTTTGATTAAAAATCGAAAATTTTGAAATTACAAAAAAAAAATTCATTTTTGCATATTTTACACCACTTTTTCTCCTGTGCATTTTTTTACTTTCTTCAACTTTGTTATTTCACTATTCAATTCTACTATTTTATATAAATTATTTTTCTCCTTGTCGTTTAGTTCAGGGACCACAACGACGGACACAAATGAAATATTAACTATAAAAATTCATTCAAAAAAAAAAAAAAAAAAAAATCATTCGCTATTACAGAGAAAACATAATTCATTGAAAGAGATAAATTTTCATGAAAAAAAAAAAGAAAAACACATTTCTCAATGCTTTAATTTGTTTTCAGAAAGAGTGCGAAGACACGTACAAAGACAGGGTATTGTATAATTAATACTTTATGGAAAATGTGTCGTTTAGTTTTTCATGTTGCTATCCTCTGTCCCTGAACTATTTAATATATTTTTTTTCAACTTTTTTTTTATCGAAATGAAAAAGTCATTACTGAAGTTGTAAAACGAAAAACTATTTTTTTATTGGCAAAGTATTATTTTATTTTATCATCAATTTTTCGAGAATATCTCGGAAACTAAGAGAGATAGAGCAATTTTGCAAGAGACCTTTTTTGTAGATCTTGAAATTCTCTACAAAAAAGGTCATTATGAAAATTACTCTATCTCGCTTAGTTTCCGAGATATTCTGAAAAAATTGATTTGAATCTCAATTATTTACGACCATGGAATTCACAGACAAATCAACTTTATTTCATCATCAGTTTTTTGAAGATATCTCGGAAACTAAGCGAGATAGAGAAATTTTTGTGGATACCTTTTTTGTAGAGAATTTCAAGACCTACGAAAAAGGTTTCCATGAAAATTTCTCTATCTCTCCTAGTTTCCGAGATATCTTCAAAAAACTGGTGATGAAATAAATTCAGTTTCTTAATTATTTTCGTTTTCTCAGCTTCTAATGAAATTATTCCATGTTTATATTACTTACATCAGTATTATACTCACAAACATGGTTTTACTTAAATTATTTACTTATTTTCGTGCATATTCAGCTTTTTCGCCGTTTACCATTCATTTTTGAGTTTAAAAAACTGCAATAATTCATCAATTAATTCTTTTATATTTTTCTGAATCATCGAAAGGTTATCAATCTCTCACGATTGCACTCAAAGAAAATTCGAGACAATTTTTTCTATTCTCTTGATTGTCGTTTCATGAGGCACAATCGACAAGCCTTTAATTATTGTTATTTTTAACGTTTTTCTTGCGCTTTATTATTTGCAACTTTGAAAGATTAAATTTGAATGATTTTTCTCACTCATTAAATGAACATTTGCATTTAATTGGTTTATTACATCGAATGTCTCTCTTTTTGTTTCATAAACAGAATGGATTTCTCTTCCTTCATTCTCAGAGCAAAGGAAATTTTTTAAAAAACTTTGCGATATTTACATTTTTGTAATGAACAATAGAATGATTAATTCATAAGTGCAGGATTTTTTTTTTTTTTCATTGATAAATGAGGTTTATCAATGCATAACTAACTTGAATGTTTTTATGATGGCAAATTTTCATGAGAAAATATGGGGCAAAATGGGCGATAATTTTCGGATTTTTTTTTTTTTTTTTTTGGAAATCAATACGTTTTTGATATTTTTCGTTTAAAAATATCCCCTCAAATCGACCCATTTTGCCCCATAATTCCAATTGTTCTTGAAGCATGCCAATCGATGAAACCGAGAAATGTGAATTATGGAAATAAATTTGAAAAAAAAAACACAGAGGACAGTGTTGATTTAATGCAGAAAAAAGTGCAGCTAATCACTATCGCAGGAAACTTCTTCATTTTCTAAAAAAAAAAAAAAAAGGATCATTAATAATTTTTGCAGGGGAGCCATCCTTATCTCAGTATGCATGGCTGCTAATTTCGAAACTGAAACGAATAATTTTCTGTTGACATTTTTTTTTAGAAAATTGGATTTTTGTTATCTTTTGTGAGCTTCTATCCTTAGGTGTAACCTGCTCCCAGAGTGCCGAGAGTAGTCGAGCAGATCAACGAGCGAAAAGTCGCTTTTTCCCTTTTTTTCGATTTTTTTTTAATGAACAAAAATTAGGAAATTTAATTGAATTCTTTAATTACCGTTAAGATTAATGAAAACTGATGGTTCTGTATTTATTGTCTTGTTACGCTGCATCGCTCCGGATGGACGGAATTTTTTCATTTTTTTTTTCTATCGTAAATTATTTAAAAAAATAAAAAAAAATATTTTGTCGATGGCGATGGATTAAATAGGGTGCACACAGCCCTGGACCCAGAGCTCTGTCAATGGGCGTTTATCCTATACAGACAGTTAACTCGCAGATCTTAGATGTGCCTGATGTAAGTACATTTTTCCCCGGGCCAATGTACAAAAAAAACGTTGCGGCCAAATTGTTGAAAGTTCATTAATTTTTTATACTTTTTTTTTTTTTTCTGATAATTGTGCTCCGGCAGATCATACGAGCTCGATGACATGGAGCATGTCAATATTGTCGTTATTTATTATGTTTAATTGTTTATTATTATTTTTTTATTGTTTTATTTATTTGGAGAGTGGTGGGGAGGGAGATTAAAAGTGACTTTTTGGGAAATTTTTGATTTTTTATTTTCAATTGTTTTTTTTCGAATTTTTCCGATTACGAGAATTTTTTTTTTTCCAATTATTTCAATTTTTTGGAATTTCAGAAATTTAGAAATTTCGAAAAAATTCAGAAATTTTGAAAAAAAATAGTAAGGTCAAAAATTTTAGAAATTTCAAAAATTTCAGAAATTCTAGAAAAAAACGAAAAATTGCAAAAAAAAAATCGAAGATTTTCAGAATTTTACAATTTCAAAATTTCGAAAAAAAAAACAAAATTTTGAAAAAAAATCCAAAAATTTCGAAAAAAAACATAATTTCTCCAATTTAACCACTCATCCAATTATCTAATAACAATTATAGCAGCTTTCGTTGGATAATCACGTATGATTGTTTCTAGCTTCCCTCATTAGTGATAATTGAATCCACGAAACCAAATTGCCAACAATGTAATTCTGTAATTTTTATTATTTATTTAATTATGTAATAAAATTATATTATTTCCGAATTCTCTGAATTACTTAAGGATGGCGGCCTCAGTAGTTTCTTCCAGTGGCTGTACTCATTAAGTGCATGAATTAAGCTAATTAAAAATAAAAAATAAAAGTTTGAAGAGTGAGCTTTTTGTGATTGAATTTTGTTGAAATGAATTGAAATATTAAACGCGCTACATTGTAATAATTTTCCATGAAAAATTTAATTTCCTCATTATTTCATTATTTTCATCGCATGTTTGTGATTATTATTATTTATGTATGCGAATGAATTTCATCATAAATCATTGATTTTTAATTAATTTATTCACATTATTATAATTTATTTTCAGATTTTTTTTCAATCATTTACTGAATGACTGGAGCTTTCATCGATAATTCACAGTCATTATCAATTTTTTTCATTTACATTTAATATAATTATAATTTTATTGATTGTAAAAAAAAAAAATGCTTGATAATTATACACTCAATGTTGAAGCATGAGCCACTCATTGAGTGGTTAATTTCTTTCTCACTTAATTTATTATAATTATTAAAAATGTCAGTATGCTAAGTGGTTTCTATTTTCATTAATCCAAATTTAAAGATTTTCTAAATTTTTTATCTCCTCTTTTTTTCATAGTTATTCACACTCTGGTCGTGGCTACCCGTCAGAATAACAATGTATCAGCCGATACTGCTATACACAACTGAGGAGCATGGATGCTCATTGACGACGTTCTATGTCAGAGTAGAACAGCATGAACCAACATTGCTCATGATCAAAACGTGCAACAATGAGGTATTTTCATTATTGAAATATCGAAAAGTTTTAGTGGGCCGAATTATTCGAATTCATTAATTCATTGATGAAGTGGTAAACAAGACTAAGTATATATGGTATCCCTGTATGACTTAACCTTCTTTACCACTTCACTACTGAATTTTTTGTATAGAATTGTATGTTAATATTCGAATGGAGGAATTTTGAAAATTTTCATTTTTTTTTTAAATTTCCAAATATTTTATCTTTTTTCAAAATTTGATTTTTTTTTTTTTTTTTTAAATTGATATTTTTCGTTTCTCATTCCAAAATTTTTGACTGATTTCAAATTTTTTGGGAATGTTTCCAATTTTGAAATTGAATTCGAAAAAAACGGTTTTTTCTGATAATTTATTTTCCTCATTTTTTCTGTCAAAGGTTTTTGGAGCTTACTGTTCGACAAGATGGTGCGAGAGGAACTTGAAAGACGACAAAGGACAGAGACAGGCATATTTTGGTACCGGTGAAACATTCCTCTTCAGTTTGTATCCCGAACGTGCCAAGTATCCGTGGGTAGGTATGGATTCGTCGCACAATGACTCAAGGGTCCATCATTCAGCGGAATTGTTCATGGCTGCTGATGCCAAGATGATTACCATCGGCGGTGGGTGAGTAATGATTTTTTCCAATCAATCACTATCTGAAGGAGTTCAATTCCACCTCTTTCTTTTTTCACAAAATAATGAAATTATCAGGGTGAGGTTTGACTGAGAATTTTTCAAATTTCTGAGAATTATTCGAAATTTTTATAATTGATCGCAATATGTCGATTCATTTTTTTCTTTAAATTGACGGTTTTTTCAAAAAATTTCGAAGATTTTCAAAATTTCGATTTTTTTTTTGAAATTTTCTAAATTTTCATAAATTTTTCGGAATTTTTTGATTTTCTTTCGAAATTTTTCGAAAAATTTCGAAATTTTCGAGATTATTATAAATTTTTCGGAATTTTTCGAAAATTTTGAAATTATTATAAAATTTTCGGAATTTTTCCATTTTTTCGAAATTTTTCGGAATCTTTCAAACCTTCTCAAAAAAATCAGAAATTCTTGAAATTATTATAAATTTTTCGGAATTGTTAGCAATATATCGAAATTCCTCGAAATCTTTGAAATTTCCATAATTACCGTAATTATTTTTCAGTGATGGTCAAGCAATATGGATGGACGAAAACATCAGGTTTGGTAAAACCGATCGCTGTTCCACATTCAACAATCCACCGCTGTGTGCAAGTGGTGATTTTGAGATTAGGGTTCTCGAAGTTTATGGTTTCGCCGGGGCCTAAAGATAGAGCTAAAAAAAAGGGAGATTCATTTCCAATAATTAACTTTTTCCAACAGAAATTCTTCCTCCAAAATGACCTGTTTCATGTTTTAAAGAAAAAATATTTAAAAAAAACACAACTGCCATTTTAATCAACTCTCTATTAATCTTCGTCTCGTCATCTCGTCATCGATGTTCCAATAACTTTTACATATACATAAAAAAATTATGTATGCAAAGAAATGAAAAAAAAAAAAACAAAGTTTATTGTTCGTGTAATCCTCTGTTGCTTCGATATATAAATAGTATTATTATGGCGTGATATGGCTTTAATATTACCAATTAAATCACGATTAATTAATCCTTCAGAGTTATAATTAAAGAAAGATTAGGTAGAGAATGAGAACAAAAAGAAAATCTTAATGTTTCATCGTTTATTGATTTTGGAATTGTTTCGATGTTTTTTTTTTTTTTTGAAAAAAAATAGTTGAATTAATTTTTTTTTCAAAAATTTCGAATAATTCAATTTTTTTTGGATAATTCAAAAAATTTTGAATTCGAAAAAAAAAATGAAAAATTTCCGATCATTTGAAAAACTTCGAGTAATTCAATAGTGAAGTGGTAAACAAGGTCAAGTATATATGGTATCCTTATATGACTTGACCTTGTTTACCACTTCACTACTAAATTATTCATTTTTCAAAAGAAACAAAAAAGTCAAAAATATAAAAATTTTGATTTTTTCGATTCAATTTTTTTTTTTATAAATAATGACAGCAGAAATGAAATTCTCATCACGATGAACAAATAAAAACATCAAAAATAATTCAATTACCCAGTGAAATTGAATTGTCAAATAATTACGCTTTTCTCGTTTTTTTTTTTTTTTCGTAGTAATATTCTTTTCTTTATTTGTAATTCATTAAAACAAATGCGAATTTTCTGTATCACAATCCATGGTGCATATTGCCTAATTATATAAAACCATAGATGCATGCTTATCAATGAGAGACGTCAAATCAGTGAGACTCATGAGACTATTTAATTATTTAAAAAAAGTAAAAAAGTGAAAAAATATATATATACAAGTTTTTGTATAGTTAATTGAGTAAACGCCCCTAGTCTTATTATCGGTACGCATTGTAATAAATTTAATGTTAATTCATTGATAAATTGATTAATTATTATTTTCATTAAATTTAAGGAATCTGTTATTAATTTCGCTCGATTATTAAGAAACATTGGAGCCGGCTCCTCATTATAATTTTTTCTTCAAAATAAACATATATATTTCTGACAATAATATTGAATTAAAAATTAAGGAGAAAAAATGTTTTTTTTTTTTTTTTTTAAATCCAATTCTCGGACCACAATTATGACTATATACATAAATTTATATAATTTTTATTTGTTGAAAATATTTTTTTTCCATTAATTTTTCCTTCATTTTCAGATTATTGTTAATTTTATAGCTTTAATCATGTTAGTAGAAAACAATTATTTCTTGTATATAATTATAAATATTTATAAATTCTTATCACGAAAATTTGCTCTTCTCACAAAAAATTGAAGTTCAATGTTTATAAAAAAATGAAATAATGAGTTTGAATGTGTAAAACGATGTTTCATTAGTGTAAACAGGAAAATAATTAGAAATAATTGTGAAAATTTTACAATATTACAATATATCAGGAAAAATAATTGTCAATCAGTTAATTATTGTAAAACTGATTGACTATAAACAATAATTCGTCTCAATTTCATCCTCCAAAAAGTTATTAATCCTTAAAAAAAGAAAAAGAAACGAATTATTTATTTATTTTCCATTTGATCGAACAATTAATCATAAATTACTCGTCGTTTCCAATGTAATGTCATTCCTTCTGTCATTTTATTTTAGAAATTAGAAAAAAAAACATTGCTGCATACCAAATGCATAGTTGAAAATAAAAAAAAAGAAAAGAAGAAATGATTAAATAAATTTCCTTAAATTTTCTTTATTAAAAGAAATGAGTCACAATTTGTTTTCAATAAAAAAAAAAAGTAATTTTGGTAATTAATATAAAAAATTGTTGATTTAGGAATGATGCATATCAGGTATGCTGCAAATTTTTTTTTATTCAGAAAAACCGGTTCTACATTTATTTCTACGTATTTATTTCAATAATAAAACTATGTAAATATACAATAAATATTGCATGTAGAATTGTTGATAAAACCCAAAAATTTTCAATTACCAATATGAAAAATTATTGCAGAGAAAAACATTGATTTACCAATGAAATCATTAAAATAATAAATTTCACGTCATTTTTTTTTGTTTAAATATGTTAATTGACTGTATATGGTATGTGCTTTATGAATGTGATGCTAAAATGAAACAAGAAATGAAAAAAAACAAAATAATAATAATAAGAAAATTAAAATTATTGTTAATAATTATTACAAATCGTTATAGTTTGTAGGACAGGCTCATTATCAGGAAGATAATTATAAACAAAAAAAAATAATTATAATTTTAATTAAAGCGAAAAAAATGAGATAATTTTCTTTGTTACTCTGATTTTCTATGAAAAGAAAAAAAAAATCCAAATATTATTGAAATCTCATGTTTTTCATTCAATTATATTTCTCAATGTCGAGAAGCAAACGAACAACGCAAATAATTAACAATAAAAACGAACTAAATACATCAAAATACGAAAATGGAAAGTATTATCGAAATGTTTTTTTTTTTTTTTATTTAAATAGATAGAAAAAGCATTGCCTATTGATGCAAAAGGTACAAGTTAATGATTATTCATGAAAGTTACATTTAAAAATAATTAACGAAAAAAGAAAAATATTATTTAAAAATCAAATAAATATATAATCGTATGGAGTGTTGTCGGATATGTTTATTCTATGTATAAATGAGTTTGAAAAGAAAAAAAAAACAATCATTGTTATAATCGCAATAATTATAACTATTATTGATCATATTAGGAAATTCTGAAGAATACGATATGAATTGTTGCCAATTAACGCTACACAACCATATCATAATTATTTGGAAAAAAAATAAAAATAATAATGAAAATATAATGAAAGATATAAATAAATGGATAAACACTAACGTCGTGTATAGTAGTTAGTATAAATATTGTTAAATTGATTTTAAAATGAATGAAAAAAAAAAAAACAAAATTATTGTGAAAATTATTTTCTTTTCATTTGCCTTCTGATTATAAAATCTCGGAAACTAAGCGAGATAGAGGGAATTTACAAGAGACCTTTTTTACAGAGAATTTCAAGAGCTTCAAAAAAGGATTCCTGCAAAATCGCTCTATCTCGCTTAGTTTCTGAGATATTCTCAAAAAACTGATGTCACAGGATTAACTTTAATTCTCAAAATTTCTTGATTTTGTCACCAGTTTTTTTGGAATATCTCGGGAACGAAGCGAGATAGAGCGATTTTACAGAGGACCTTTTTTATAGAGAATTTCAAGAGCTTCGAAAAAGTATTAATACCAAAACGGCGTATCTCTGATAGTTTCGGAGATATTCTCAAAAAACAATAAAGAGACTTAAAATTGATGTTTGGTACTTGAGAATGTGCAAACCTTTTATGTACATGAGATACACATTATTGTGTAATTTAATGGGTAACCGCGTTTGCCAAATACGTACATGCTCATTACACTACACTTGACGGGGTTTGGATAGTGAGTAGTACAGCAAACTACATGGAACTGTTGACGGACTCTCGTAGTCTCGCCACGTAAGTCGGAGAATCATTTGTAACACCGGCAATGACTTATTTCTTTTGAACAGTCGAAGTCTGTGTTGTCGTTACTTCGCGCGCTCTTACCTTTACCACCTTGTGCTACTTTGCTTTTCAATTTCGAAGCATGTGCGTTTCTTTGGTGTTTCGTCTTTCATAGCTCAATGGAAAGTCGCTTTTTCGTGTTTCGTGTCGATGGGGGATTTTAATTGAAAAACGCTTCTTTTTTTTAATTGCAGTTTCATGGAGGAAATTACGTTTTTCTATTTTCAGGTGAGAATTTCGTTATTTTACTTCAAATTAGTTTGAATGAAATTATTTAAAAAAAAATGAAAAACATTTTTTATTAGAATAAGTCAAAAGTATTCCATGAATTTTATTTTTTTTCCACAAATGTTATTGGAATAATTGTACCATCCGTCATGAACTGACGTGATCCATTATTTCGAAATATTTTCAATTCTCAATAAAATGAAGAAAGAAGAATTATTAGTTTTTGAAGGCTGGAAGAAATTCCGTGATTGCAAAAAAAAAACAGAAATTGCTGGAAGAAAAATCCAGCAGTTCGAAAAAAATCATTAAATTTTATTAATTATATTCAATAATATTTCAAAAAAAATATAAAGATTATTAGTTATTCAAGTAATTTTTTCTAGCGAATTCATTAACTTAAATTGAAAAATAGTTTTATGAAGATATCTTGGAAAATAAGCGAGATAGAGCAATTTCACAAGAGACCTTTTTTGTAGCTCTTGAAATTCTCTACAAAAAAGATCCTCTGCAAAATTGTTCTATCTCGCTTAATTTCCGAGATATAGAAAAAAAAACAAAGAATACAAAAAATACTTATTTAAAAAGAAATTCTTGTTTTCATTCTTTCTCTGAGAATATCTGGGAGGTTTAAGGAGATAGAGCAATAATCATAATGACCTTTTTTGTAGCTCTTGAAATTCTCTACAAAAAAGGTCTCTCGTGAAATTGCTCTATCTCTCTTAATTGCCGAGATATTTCAAAAAATTAATCTCAAGTCTTTGTCTCTCAAAGAATTATTAAAGAAACATTGACGATGAATCAAACTTTTGTTATTCAAGAAGTAATTTTTCATGGAACAAAAAGTTAACGATAATAACCAACGACAGGTCGGCGGTTTAATGACGCGAATACTCTTTCACGTTGGACGTGACGATAATTATGAAGGTTGAAATGATAATGATAATTTTTCGTTTTTTTTTTACGTTTTTTCGTAGGTAAATCAAAGTATTTATGTTGTTTGTCTTCGAAGAGTCATTAAGGTGAGAGAGCTCTCAACGAGGAAGTTCGAGTTTTCATTACGAGTTTATCACGCAAAGTCAATCTGGATAAACGAGAACTTCAATGACTCATTGAAAGAGACGTTGTCATTCATTTTAATTCATTTCTGTCTGATTTCTTCAGTTTTTCAAGAATATCTCGGAATCTAAGCGAGATAGCGCAGTTTTGCAAATGACCTTTTTCGTAGAAGATTTAAAGAACTATAAAAAAGGTCTCTACAAATTTTTCGCTATCTCGCTTAGTTTTCATGATATTCTCAAAAAAGTGATGATGGAATGAAGTCAATTGAAATTCTGACAATTTTTTTCATTTCGTCACAAGTTTTTTGGAAAAATCTCGGAATCCAAGCGAGATAGAGTGATTCTGTGAGAGACCTTTTTTGTGGAAAATTTTGAGGGCTACAAAAAAGGTCTTCTGAAAAATTTCGGTATCTCACTTAGTTCCCGAGATATTCTCAAAAAACTGATGATAGAATAAAATCAATTTGAAAAATTATCTTTTTTTTGTTTGAAAGAGTGTTAAAAAATGGAATACCAGATATGATAATAGAAAACTAAATGTGACCATGACACGCAGTAGAATTTCGAGGTCTTCCGGAGGCTCCACGAGCTCTTCTGTATTGTGTGACTAAATACTGCTGGAGATAATTCAAAAATTCCTTACCAATATTCGAAAAAAACAGTTTTATTCAAATATCTCGGAAACTAAGCGAGATAGAGCAATTTTTATAATGACTTTTTTTGTAGATAATTTTGAGAGCTACAAAAAAGGTTTCTACAAAAATCGCTCTATCTCGCTTAGTTTCCGAGTTATTTCAAATCGAGGGATTTCCGGTTTTCATGAGTTTTTTGAAAATAACTCGGAAACTAAGCAAGATAGAGCAATTTTCATAATTACTTTTTTTGTAGATCATTTTGAGAGCTACAAAAAAGGTCATTACAAAAATTGCTCTATCTCGCTTAGTTTCTGAGATATCTTCAAAAAACTAATGAATCATTTGGCATGAACAGAATTTCTATAAAGGAAAAAAATTATTGATAAAGATCGATAAATTTTATACTATTCCCACTACACATTTAAGGCTCTTATTGTCCCAACATAAGTGACACTTTGAGGTCACAAGAACGACACTTGTCAGACCAGACCTGTAATTATTAATGCAGAAACGTATTTCTTGAAAGAATTGTGACGTTTTGTGATGCAGTGACAAATTCAATTTGCTTTGTTACCAGTTTTCATTAAATATCTCGGAAACTAAGCGAGATAGAGCAATTTTACAAGAGACCTTTTTTGTAGAGAATTTTAAGAGCTACTGAAAAGGTCATTACCAAAATTACTCTATCTCGCTTAGTTTTCGAGATATTCTCAAAAAACCGCGGGTGGAATCTATTATTTTTTTTATTTTTTTCAGAGTGCAATCGTCAGGTGAAAATGCCGAGTAATAAGGGACTCGAGGATAATAATGTTGGGTATAGAAGGGGAAGCTTAGCACTGACAATCGGTGCTAATTTGGCGGCTCTTGGGTCATCAGTTGATACACTTCAAGTCGTTGGTTCAGCTAAAAGGAGATTGAGTAACGTGAGCGACGCGGTTTCCAGGAGAATTTCACATACTATTGGCTGGAGGTCGGTTTCAGCATCGCTTGAACTCATTGTTGCACAGGTTGACAGAAATTTTTATCATAAATCACTGGGAGAATTCTAAAAATTCGATGTTTTTTTTTTTTTTTTTTTTTTTTTTAAATATTAGAATTAAAAAAAAAACAATATTCCTTTTTTTTCCCAAAATATTCAATTTATTGTAAATATTCGAAATATTTGACATTTTTGGGAATTATTCTAAACATTCGGATTTTTTCGTTTTTTCCCGAATTTTTCGTTTTTTCTGAATTTTTATCTTTTTTTGAATTTTTCATTTTTTTCGGAATTTTTTATTTTTTTTCGGAATTTTTTACGGAATTTTCATTCTTTTTCAGGATTTTTCATTATTTTTCGGAATTTTTAGCTTTTTCTCGGAATTTTTCGAATTATTTCTTTTTTTTCGGAATTTTTGAATCATCCATTTTTTCGGAATGTTTTGAATTATTTCGTTTTTTCTTCGGAATCTTCCGAATCATTTCGATGTTTTTCGGGATGCTTCGAATTATTCCGATTTTTTTCGGAATGTTTCTAAGTGTCCGAAATTTTTTAAATTATTCTGAAAATTCGGAATTTTCGAATTTTTTTTAAATATTTGAATTTTTTCAAATTTTTCGAAAATATTCTATTCGATGCGATTAATTCTCAAATTAGATTGATTCACTCCCTAAAAAATCATTCCATTCCCACAAAAAATCATTGAATAATGCCATTTCGATTCTCGAAAAAAATGAACAGGGATCTTCTTTATGCGGACAATACATCCGGAACCGATTGAAGCGTTCCGGAATTTTCCAACGCAAACTGGGGCTGAAAAAAATGAGAAGTGCACTATCATCGACAAGTACAACAATAATAAGTGAAGTTTATCCAGAGTTAATAGCACTTGGTGTTGAGCTTGAGAAAATGCATCCAAATTTATTCATGAGAATAGGCAGACAAGTTGGCTGCGGTGCATTTACAAGTGAGCAAACAGCAGCCGAAGCGTTGCACGATGTTGCGAGAGAAGTATTGCGATTTGGTGAGATGACCTGGTGCAAAATTGTTGCACTCTATGCTGTTGCTGGAGCTATTGCTGTTGATTGTGTGAGACAAGAAAAACCAGCATTCATACCAGCAATCCAACGTGCTATGACGGAAATACTCGAAGAGGATTTAGCAAATTGGATTCAAGCAAATGGTGGCTGGGTAAGTTTTTACGAAAAAATCTCGAATTTATAGAGCAATTTAGTTTTTTTTAAATATCTCGGAATCTAAGCGAGATAGAGCAATTTTTATAATGACCTTTTTCGTAGAGAATTTCAAGAGCTACGAAAAAGGTTATTATGAAAATTGCTCTATCTCGCTTAGATTCCAAGTTATTCCTAGAAAACTGTTGGAATGGAAGACATTAATTGAAGAAATTCAAAATGACTTTATTTCATCATCAGTTTTTTGAGAATATCTCGGAATCCAAGCGAGATAGAGCAATTTTCATAACGACCTTTTTTGTAGCTCTTGAAATTCTCTACAAAAAAGGTATCCATAAAAATCGCTCTATCTCGCTTATATTCCGAGATATTCACAAAAAACTGCCAAGATTTAATCAATTTCTCCAGAAATTTCATAAAAAATTATTATTGAATAATTTGTTTGCTAATGATCTTGAGCTTTAATGTTACATTAATTCTTTCAGAGTGCATTAGCAGCAAAGTATCATCCTCCGAAGGAAGAACCAACGTGGCAAGAGAAAAATTTCATAATTTTATTAGTAATTTGTACATTAATTGTTGGATTAATTGCCATATTTTTGAGATCATTGATTAGTTGATGAATATCAATGTTTAGAGTAATTAATTGATAAATCTTTTCACCTGTTCCTCTGTGGATTTCAAAAAACTGTCGATTCGTCAATTAATTCATCCATTTCCATCTCTTTTTTTTCGCCCTTTGTTTCTTGCTGGAAGAAAAACAATAATTAATTCATGAATTGATTTAATAAAAAAATATGTAAATAATTATTAATTTTTAAAATTGCACGAACCTGTGGTTTCTTCTGATTACCCATCAATGCCAGAAAACTGGAATTCGTTTCCTCCTTGTCCAACTCCTTCAGATACGCGTTTCTGGATTCAAGGACTTCTTTCACCAATTTCTTGTGTCTTGTTGCCAATTCTAATGCTCTTTGAGGAATGCAACATTAAACGAATGTGAATTTTCCAAAATCGATTTCATCTGATTGCCACTTTTTTGAAGATATCTCGGAATTTCTCTTTTTTTTCGGAATTTTCAGATTTTATTTTTCGGAATTTTTTCATTTTTTTTCTCGAAAATTTCCGATTTTTTCGGAATGTTTCAATTTTTTTCGGAATTTTTTCATTTTTTTTCGGAATTTTTTCATTTTTTTCGGAATTTTTAGATTTTTTTTTTCTGAATCTTTCGAATTATTTCGACTTCTTCGGAATGTTCCACAATATCCTAAATTTTTTAAATTATTCTAAATATTCGGAATTTTCGAAATTCTTGTAAATAGTTTGTAGAGACCTTTTTTTTAAGCTCATCTGATTGCCACTTTTTTGAAGATATCTCGGAATTTCTCTTTTTTTTCGGAATTTTCAGATTTTATTTTTCGGAATTTTTCATTTTTTTTCTCGAAAATTTCCGATTTTTTCGGAATGTTTCAATTTTTTTCGGAATTTTTTCATTTTTTTTCGGAATTTTTCGTTTTTTCGGAATTTTTAGATTTTTTTTTTCAGAATCTTTCGAATTATTTCGACTTCTTCGGAATGTTTCACAATATCCTAAATTTTTTAAATTATTCTAAATATTCGGAATTTTCGAAATTCTTGTAAATAGTTTGTAGAGACCTTTTTTTTAAGCTCATAAAATTCTCTACAAAAAAGGTTTGCATAAATATTTCTCTATGTCACTTAGTTTCCAAAATATCTTTAAAAAATTGTTGATCAGATCAGATTGATTTGTCTCATAACTTCAGAGCCGTTACATCAATTATCACGAATTTTCACAAATGACACTTTCTTTCTCTTAATTACCTGTTCCAAGAGTACATCTCGATATTCATCCGAATGGCCTCATTAATGAGTCCATTCTGCAGCAGAATTCCTTCGGCCCCAAGCAGATCTCCAGCGAGCAGCGCCATTTCCGCCAATTTCCCCGTTTTGTTCGGTAATTTCTTTTAAATTAAAGAAGAACATGAAAAAAATCATCTCATCAAGTCTCTAAATAATGAAAATTAACATAATTACATTGATTCTTTGGATGTAATCAACTTTGTCGTATCTCTCAATTGCAGCATAAGCCTCTTCCGCAGCACTCATCTGCTTGGCGTCAGTCGCCATAACGGCCATGCAGGTCCACAAAATTTCGTTCTGTGCAATACGACAAATTGATAACGCTTCTTGCCATTTATCGGTTGTTATTAATTTATGCAAACTTATGAAAAATGTGTAGAATGCCGTTGCAACGAGGGCACCGTCACCGCGTCTCACTGTCACCATTCCATTGCTGACGTTAACAATGCTCGGCTGTTTTCCAAATTCACTGGAAAAAATGTAATAATCAAATTGAAAAATAGAATAATTTGAGTTTGTTCATTATATTCAAAATTTTAGATTTTTTTCAAATTTTCGATTTTTTTCAAATTTTTATTTTTTTCGAATTTCGGAATTTTTTCAAATTTTTTTTTTTTTTCAAATTTTGAATTTTTTTCAAATTTTTTTTTTTTTTCAAATTTTCGAAAAAATTGAAAAATCACGAAGAATTTGAAAAAAAAAATATTTTTTCAATATTTTGGAAAATGAGTAAAATTTTCTGATTATTTTATTTTCACCTATTCTCTCTATCGATTCGAGTCTTCCTAATGACTTTTCTGTCACTATAATGAACGCAATTCGGGCACAGCCAGACTGACAATGTCGCATCCAGCATGGCCGCAAGGACATTAGCATCAGTTGCCCAAGCTACACTCTGCGCCATTGATGCTGAAAATTATCTCAGTTATTGCTCCGAATTCAATAAAATTTGGCATATTATGACATTATTAGTTTTCTTGAAATACCTCAAAAACTAAGCGAGATAGAGCAATTTTCATAATGACCTTTTTTGTAGCTCTCAAAATTCTCTACAAAAAAGGTAATTATGAAAATTTCTCTATCTCGCTTAGTTTCCAAAAAATCTCAAAAAAACAAATGACGAAAAAAAATCTACAAATTTCTCTTGTATCAAGAATATCTCGGAAACTAAGCAAGATAGAGAAATTTTTATGAAGACCTTTTTTGTAGAGAATTTCAAGAGCTACAAAAAAGGTTATTATAAAAATTGTTCTATCTCCCTTAGTTTCCGAGATATCTCAGAAGAACAAATGATTAAAAAAAATGTACAAATTACTGCATTTACCAATTTTACAAACACGCCCAAAGCCACTGGTTCTGACAGTCACGAGGTACAAATCTCGATTAACATCGATTACTGCTAATTGACGATCATTCAAGCTGCCAATGTAATTAATTGCAATTGCAATTACTTCAGTTTGATGCAAATGCGGCTGAGCTTCGACTGCAGGTTTATTCGATGATATTTCGAGAATGTGCAGCACTTGAATACAAAGGAAAATAGACATTAAAAAAAATTGATTTTTTTCTTTTATGTTTACTGACATTTCCCGTTACTCTGGTCCCTCACTACGAGAGTATCGGAACAAAGCGCTATGCATGGAGGATAAAGGGGCTCCTGGCTCATTCCCTTCCACTTGGGGACACTCAGCAATCTTCCTTGATAACTGTACAGTGTCACTGAATTCCACTCGATTAGGAGAAAATGTCTGCAATTATTTAAATCAAGCCTTAGTGATAGAACAGAGAATTTAAATAAAATTTAATTCATCATTTTTTAAAGATATCTCGAAAACTAAGCGAGATAGCGCAATTTTCATAATTACCTTTTTTGTAGCGAATTTCAAGAGCTACAAAAAAAGTCATTATGAAAATTGCCCTATCTCGTTTAGTTTCCGAGATATCTAAAAGAAACAAATGATGAAAGAAAATTACAAATTTCTTTTGTGTTGAGAATATCTCGGAAACTAAGCGAGATAGAGACATTTTTATAATGACCTTTTTTGTAGAGAATTTCAAGAGCTACAAAAAAGGTCATTACGAAAATTGCTCTATCTCGCTTAGTTTCCGAGATATTTTGAAGAATTTAAAAATTTTGTGAAATGGAGAGAATTCTTTTTTTTTACTTGTCAGCAAGAAGAACTGCGGATATCGACGCATTTTTCAACTCAAAAATTGCGGGTGTATTCCAATTCGTCGTCGAATAAACGTGACACTGACTCGGTGTCACAACCACAAGATGACCGAATGCAAATTCGAAATGAACAACTCTGTCTGATATTTCTAGTGTCTCTAGAATCTCATTTCCGACTTCTCGTACTTCTATCGTCTTCCTTCTCACGAGAGTCGCCTCGTAATTGTTCCATTCGAGTCGTCTGTGAATAAATAATAAAATTATTAGGTTTTTTTTTTTTTTCTTTCATTTAAAAAAAATATTTTTACCTGTCAATAACATGAGCTGTCAACACACTGCCATTTCCACAAGCCATTGCTACTTGAGTACTGTCAGTTGACCACGCAATACTGTAGATACTCCCGGTATTAACTTTTTCCAATGAATATGACCACTATGAAACAAATTAATTAATTAGATAATTATTGAATAATTATTTCATTAAATTATTCGAAAATGGAAATTTTCTGTCATCAGTTTTATCGATATATCTCGGAAACTAAGTGCGATAGCGCAACTTTACTGGAATCCTTTTTTGTAGAGAATTTCAAGAGCTACAAAAAAGGTTTGCACAAAAATTTTGCTATCTCGCTTAGTTTCCGAGATATTCTCAAAAAACTAAAAATCAATATTTTTTCTTTTTCGAAACTTTATTTTCTCTTTTTTAAGAATATCTCTAAAACTAAGCAAGATAGAGTAATTTTGGAAGAGGACTTATTTGTAGAAAATTTCAAGAGCTTCAAAAAAGGTCTCCTACAAAAACACTCTATCTCACTTAGTTTCCAAGATATTCTTTAAAAAAAACGATGTCATAAAGTCAATTCGAATTTTTAAACAAATGTCTTCCATTTCGTCACCAGCTTTCTCCAAATATCTCGGAAACTAAGCGAGATAGAGCGATTTTATTAGAATCCTTTTTTGTAGAGAATTTCAGAAGCTACAAAAAAGGATTCTTTCATAATTACTCTATCTCGCTTAGTTTCAGAGATATTTTTAAAAAAACTGTGGTGATGCTTTCTGTGAATCTTATGATTTAATATAATTTGCATGAAAACTCACCCCAGTTTTGTCGCAGAGTTTAATAGTATTGTAAGAACCAACAGCGAAATAATTCCCATTGAAAGACCAATTAACAGCAGTTATTGGAAATTCAGCACCACTGCTGCTGTAGAGTTGATTTCCATTGTTGTCCCACAATTTGTATCGACAGTCTTCACCACCAGATAAAATTAATCCATTGCTCCTGCACCATGAGACAACAAGAATCAAACCCTCATGTGCGTACCACTGATAATAACAATTAATTAATCAAATAAATTCGAATAATGAACTAGCAAAGAGGAAAAACAGAATAAATCCACTTTTTTCAATGGTTTTTTTAGGAAAGTGAAATGAAATGGAATAAAACCTTTTGTGGCTTCGAATTTGAGTTCAAGGATTGAATAGCCAATTGCGAGCCCTGTGAAAACAATATCATGGTGCAATCAGGACTCCAGCTCGTTGCTAGAACGGGAAGTTTTGCTCGGACGATTGTAGAACGTAACATTCCACTTCGTGACCAAATTTTTATAGTTCCATCTTCACCAGCTGAAAATTCCGTTAATTTTCTAGATTATTCTATCATCAGTTTTTTGGGAATATCTCGGAAACTAAGCGAGATGGAGAAATTTTCATAGAGACCTTTTTTGTAGCTCTGGAAATTCCCTACAAAAAAGGTCTCTTGCAAAATTCCTCTATCTCACTTAGTTTCTGAGATATGCATGAAAACCTGATGACAAAATAGAATAAATTTGTTGAAAAACAAAAAATCTTCTTTTCATAATTTTTCCTGAAAAATCTCACATGTTAGCAATGCTGATCCATCGAAGCTCCATTTTCCAGCCAATGCTGCGCCTTTGTGAGCCTCAACGCTCTTCTCAATTCGTCCATTCTTATTAACAAAATGGAATTTTCCTAAAATTTTCAGAAAAAATGAGTTAATTATGATTTTCAATTTGGCTAAAATGAATTTACGAACCATCAGCAGTTGTTATCAATAAAACATCGAGGGATTGTTTCTTGATGCTCGTACTAAGTGTTTGTACTGAACGTGGATGCCACTGCATGTCAGTTGGAAAGAAATCATTTGGAAATTGTGTAACAGTTGTTGCATGAGCTGCACCACCCTCTAAATGCCAACTGACTAACAGATGATCTTCCCTAATTTCATTAGTTTTTATGGAAAATACAAAAATTCAAATATCTCGGAAACTAAGCGAGATAGAGCAATTTTCATGATGACCTTTTTTGTAGAGAATTTCAAGATCTACAAAAAAGGTCTCCACAAAAATATCCCTATCTTTCTTATTTTCCGAGATATCCTCAAATAACTGAAATTTATCTGAAGAAATAAAAAAAAAAATACATACCCTGTAGAATAAATTTCGTCTGATGAATTCCACGCGACACACGTCACCATTTTTTTATGCCCAGTGCTCTTGCCCCATTGAGCCACTTTGAATCGCATTTCGATGAAATTACGATAAAGTTCAGTATTTATTTTCGGAAAAATGTGAGAACGAATGAGAATTTTGACAACTTCGATGCAGCTGGAAATGTTGTGTTTATGAAGCGGCGACGTTGCCAAGGAAACTCGAAGGCACGTGACTCGAGCGATGGGATTGGAGTAATTAGCGGAGGGATAAATGAGGTTAAGTCACACAAAGTTCCCATATATATACTTAGCCTCGTTTACTACTTCACGACAATAAAGTTTTAATTCTTTCGATAAAAAGAGGACTTTTCATTATCATTAACATTTTTACAATTTTTTTTTTCAAATGTTAAAAATTATTGAATTTAATGTCTTTTTGGAGAAATAGAACGTGAAAAAGTAATCCATGAAGTTATAATAATAGAAGACACACTTGTATTATTTTCTAAAATTTCTGATCAACTGCAAAGCATGATGCATTCGATTGTAGACATGAACGGATATCCAATTTGGAGAGTCTTTCTTTGAAAATTGTATAATCGAGTGGGAACAATCTCAGTGAAAGATATGGAGTACCATCTGAAGCCTTTTGATGGAAAATCCCAACTCCACCAATTGCTAATAATGGAGCAGGCAAAACTGGGACAACATCGAGCTTCGTTAGTTTTTTCGATGAAGTACTGTTCTTATCATCTGTGGTACTAAATTCCACAGAAGTATATTCAATTGGTTTCTGCTGTTTGCTCCAGCGCGAACGTCGTGAGTTATCCCTGAACACCAGAGAAATACAGATATAGAGTTCCAATTATAATATTTTTTATGTATCAGGCAATGATAGATGAAAACAGTTATGATAATTTTTGTGGGTAATATTGATTCGACAGATTCCTTGTGAATTGATGACTTTTGATCTATTTCTCTTTGGTTTCTGCATTATTCAACAAATTACCTTGGTAAATCTGGAGCTAGGACAAAAGTTTCATCAGTTAGATCCAATATTCCAGTTTCGTAATCGAATTTCACGCCATATAATCCAATTTTGAATCCCTTTTCTCCATATACCAGTTGTGGAACGAATTTAATTCCTAGGATGGTCAAAAAAATCATTTACCATTAGACAGGTTTTTAATATTTTGAGACGAGCACTAGAGTACGTTTAACTCGTGAACGCGCTTCATATACATTTCCTATTAGAGCCTTTTTTTCTAATAGACGTGGTCGCTCTCCGGAAATTTTTTTAGGCTATTTGTCATTGTCTCGCATTGACGCTATGTATAATGAATTGCGAAATAATGATCCTTATAGTTTAATAAAAAATTATTTAGAGTAAGCCACCCCCCTCATCCTCGATTTTATGTAAAAAGGAAACTGCGTGAGACATCTGCTGGTAGATTTTTTTCTCGATTTTTCCTACATTGGGGGAAAATAACCCAGCTATGCTGTTTCATTTTTCGTTAGACCAGATATCACAGAACACATTCATGATTTATTGATATAAATGTTTATTTGGAAAATAAAATGACAAAATGAAGAAACGCGGTAGTGTTTAGCGCCATTTGCAAGTGGAAAATCGTGCAAGCGCTTATATTCACATTTATGATTAGACCGTTTTTTTTTATCAAACATTCCTTGCCGGAAAATGATCATATGTCCGTTCTAAGATTCTATTGAAGAATCAACATTGAAAAATAACAATTTCAATGTAAGCCACGTCCCTTCCCAACGTTTTTGTGTAAAATATAACAGAATCTTCCATTTACCTGTTAAAATATACGAAGGTGATAATTGAATGTCACCTAAAGCCATATTTTTTCCCTCATTGATCGTCAATGACGCTTCGAAAGGATCTTGCCCGTTTGCTTTTTTAGTCGGTGTTATCCATGTATAATTCGAAATATAACCATTGGTCTCCAGCTTCCCTTCCGCGATTTGAATGTAAATATAGTTGTCCTGCTTCTGAAATCGCATGCCCACCACAACACTAGAAAATACAAGAATTGAATGCAATTATTAATCTCATTCCGAGGTGATATTTTCCTTCAAAAACTCACTAATTGTCCTTCACTCGGCCCTGCATCAATGTCAATACAAACTTCGCATACATCAGACAAGTGCATACGCGTCGGTTGATCTCAAAATCCACCATTGCAGCTCCGGCCACTCCAAGAACCTCCGAAAGTTTTTTTTTGCAATCACACGAGTCAACAAATGTGTCCCATGCCTGTAAAGTATAGATTTTAATTTCGTACAATTTATGAAACCTGCTACTCGGTAGCAAAGGTAAATTATGCGCTAAATAATGACTGTGCGCGCGTGTAGAGGGGGCGGGGGGCTTTTTCTAATAAATATTAGTTTCGAGCTTACTTTGAAGCATTGGTATTCCACTACCGACTCTCCGTAGGGGTTCGGGGTTCCCCCACAGCTCATTGCAACGTCACAGTCATCCGCAGGATCACCGCCGTCTGCCGCAGTAGTCCGAACAGTGTGAGTTTGGTGTAAAGCGGGTCGTCGTTGGAGTGATTTTTTGGAGAGGAGTACGTCATGATAATCTTGCATGGAGCCAACTAAATGGATTGAATAAAATAAGTCAAATTTAAAGGTGAGAAAATAACTCAAAAAGAAAAGAAGAATGTTATTGAATGGATGGATATCCATCCATTCAATAACATTCTTCTTCCAAGCCGAAAGAAATACGAAATGAAGGAGACTCAAGACAAGGAATACTGGAACTTACCTTGATCATGACAAGCTCTGATGTGTGGTCTTTCCTCGATTCGCAAGGCCGCCAGTAATTCCTCTACATAATCCTTGATCATTCGAATGAGCCGGTTTGTAAACTTGTCAGCTTCCCTCCTCCATCCTGATCCATCAAACATTGATTAACGAATTATTGTTAAGATGAGGTTTTCAAGGAATGCGGGTAAGTGAAATAGGGGTATGAGAAAACTCATAAGCACGTAGCAGTTCAGTCAGCGAAACTGCATTTTTTTCGACCCGACCAATTAACATTGCTGTGGTATCTATCGCGAGAATGGGAATGACGAGCCCACTCAATTGCCAGCTCACTGCATGAAGAGTGGGGCGTTCTATTTTTCGTAACGCTTTCATGTCATACCGTGTGGAGATACTTTACCAAGCAAAGAGGAGTTGGACTTAAAAAAGCTCATCGAACAAAAATGATTTATATTAAGTGAAAAACGAAAAAAGTACCTTTTTTACCAGGATATTTGTCGTTGGTCGCAAGAGTTTGCAGAATGATTGTTTTCATTTCAGTTGAAAGGATGCTTTGAAATAAATGTATAACACTATTGTGCGATGTTTCTCCATCACACAGAACATGTCTCTCATCCTATGGAAGAAAAAGAATGAAATATATTTGGGATTAGAACTTAAGGCAAACACGGATTGCAGATAATTCAAACAGATATTTCAATTGACAATTAAGTCATGGAGAAACTCGAATCTCGTCACTACATAGTACGATTAAAATTATTGTTCTAGACTTGCTGAAATGAAAAATGAGCATGATTTTCAAAAAATTGGATGATGTGTTATATTGAAAATATTCAATTAATTCTTCAAATTGATTGGTAATGAGATGAATTGTTATTTTCTCATGAGTTTTTTTCTGTATGTCTCAATCATTGAGAAATTCGGAAAACTCGGCGAGAGAATGAACTCATTCTCTTTTACCTCTCCGCTACTAACTTCTCAACAGTTTTTACCTTCTGCATCAGTGCTATAGACGCGAGGAGTCCATTCATTCTACCACCCACTCTGTCTGGCAGTATCGAGTATCGAAATTTGTCGAGGTTCCGATTAATATACCGCATATTACTCCACATCATATGACTATACACTTCAGCAGTGACTCCCTTTTTCACAATTACCTTCATTCTCTGCCATCTTTGGTTTATAGACTTTACATATTTTCCTAGAATTTGTCTCGCTCTCAAAATCTCTATTTCTTGTGGTAAGTTCTGAATTAAATCTTCAATAATCTCGAAATGATTAGAGGCAAAGAGCCTAAGATCATTAAACTTGACATCTAATGCTTCAAACCTCGCCCCAAATGTATCATGAAGTTCTTCCATTTTATGGCGAAGACTATCGTTCCCAGACTCAGGAACCACGTCTTTATCAAGCTCCGGTTTCGCAGTCGGACCTGTCCAATGACTCTTATCATCCAAATGACTCTTATCATCCGGCTGACTCCAACCAGTCGTAACACTTGTAAACAACTCTTTTACAGATTCCACAGCAGAAGGTAAAGTTTTAATGAAATCCACGATCATTCCTGCTCCAGATACTAACAGATAATAGTCACCCCCAGTTATAAAATCGAGAACATTTATTTTCCTCATAAGTAATTCAATAGTGAAGGAGTAGAGAAGGTTAAGTTGATTTTTTCATTCAAATGTGTCTTTCTGAAAATATGTTTCAGCAAGACTCATGAGAAATTACGTTCATTCTGTGAGTTTTTTTTCAAAAATCATTTGTCAGAAAGTATCGACTTACCCTGTTTACCCCTGCATTTAGTGAATCAACAATTGATTGATTTAATTACAGATTGACGTTAGTGTTCCGATGAAACCTGAAGAATTTTGCAACCAGAGTATAAAGACTAAAACCAAAAACTGTTTCTTCAACATCTTTAGGCCGTTCGTGTAACCCGTAATAATGATATCTGCGTTGATTTTCCACACTGTCTATATTTTATCGCTTCACAACTGAACAGAAAAGGATAATTCTCAGTGTTTTTCTAACATTCCAAAAATTCTCATCAATTCTGGATAATTAATCTATTCTAATTGAAAACCTATCTAAGCAGTGATTTTTTTTTTTTTTTTCAGATCCTTGGAATCGCAGAGAATCTAGAAGATCACTTTGCATAAAAATAATAATTTGTTCACCAAATTTTTCATTCAATTAAATTAAAAACATAATACTCACCTATAACTTCACTGTCAAATAAATCGTCTGTACCTGTCACCAACTGCTGAAAATGGTGAATATATAGTCATACGGTATCATACGTGTCACATAAGTGTAGGGCAGAGCTCCCCACTCTTCATAGGAAAGAATAGCAGCTGAGAATAGAAATAAATTTTATCTAATGAACCATTATAGACTTTATCCCGGAATATAATAAGTAATTAAATGTAAAATCGGGAATAGAAATGATTATTTGTAAATGAACCGAAAATTGTGATTCTCCTGGGAAAAGAACCCCGAAATCTGAAGCACAGGACACACAGAACATCTTACGATCATGAAGTTCACAGTCAAATGAACTTTATTTCATCATCAGTTTTTGTTGAATATCTCGTGAACTAACAGAGATAGAGCAATTTCTAACATCACCTTTTTTGTAGAGAATTTTGAGGGCTACCAAAAAGGTTATCATGAAAATAGCCATATCTCGCTTAGTCCCCGAGATATCATCAAAAAACTGATGATGAATAAATTCAAGTTGTCTGAAAACTTCAGTTTCTTGAAAACTTTGTAGAATCGTAGAGAAACCACGAAAACATATATTTTTAGAAGAAAGAATCCTTGCAAATGCCAATTGAATTTCATGATTCCAAACATTCTCGCTCCATTCAGCTCATGTAAATTCATAGAGTACGGATGGAAGGATATGTGAATTTTCAGCAATATCTCCAGCCTCTGAGCCGAAAAAATACTGATTTTTAGAAATCTAAATGTCGAACAAAAACTATTCTGTGTGAAAAATTGTCCGATTCTCTTCTGATAAACTTCAATGACAAATTCCTTACATTCGAGATTGTCTTTTCATTTGCTACACGTGTTTTACGACTTGCAGAGAATGCAGTGATGACAAAATCCACCGTAGACGAGTATGGCGTGTTCTTTTTTAGTTTTGATAATTTTTTCACATTGCTGCTACATTCAGCTCGTGTCGTATGAAGCGGCGCCATTGCCAAGGGAACTGGAAGGCACGTGACTCGAGCGATGGGATTGCAGTATTAGCGGAGAGGTAAATGAGGTTAAGTCACACAAAGTTCCCAGTATATACTATTTAGCCTCGTTGACTACTTCACTACAATAAAGTTTTAATTCTTTCAATAAAAAGAGGACTTTTCATTATCATTAACATCCTTACAATTTTTTTTTTTTCAAATGTTAAAAATTATTGAATTTAATGTCTTTTTGGAGAAATAGAACGTGAAAAAGTCATCCATGGAGTTATAATAATAGAAGGCACACTTGTATTATTTTCTAAAATTTCTGATCAACTGCAAAGCATGATGCATTCGATTGTAGACATGAACGGATATCCAATTTGGAGAGTGTTTCTTTGAAGATTGTATAATCGAGTGGGAACAATCTCAGTGAAAGATATGGAGTACCATCTGAAGCCTTTTGATGGAAAATCCCAACTCCACCAATTGCTAATAATGGAGTAGGCAAAACTGGGACAACATCGAGCTTCGTTAGTTTTTCCGATGAAGTACTGTTCTTATCATCTGTGGTACTAAATTCCACAGAAGTATATTCAATTGGTTTCTGCTGTTTGCTCCAGCGCGAACGTCGTAGAACGAAAATCCTAAACATCAGAGAAATACAGATATAGAGTTCCAATTATAATATTTTTTATGTATCAGGCAATGATAGATAAAAACAGTTATGATAATTTTTGTGGGTAATATTGATTCGACAGATTCCTTGTGAATTGATGACTTTAGATCTATTTCTCTTTGGTTTCTGCATTATTCAACAAATTACCTTGGTAAATCTGGAGCTAGGACAAAAGTTTCATCAGTTAGATCCAATATTCCAGTTTCGTAATCGAATTTCACGCCATATAATCCAATTTTGAATCCCTTTTCTCCATATACCAGTTGTGGAACGAATTTAATTCCTAGGATGGTCAAAAAAATCATTTACCATTAGACAGGTTTTTAATATTTTGAGTCGAGCACTAGAGTACGTTTAACTCGTGAACGCGCTTCATATACATTTCCTATTAGAGCCTTTTTTTCTAATAGACGTGTTTGCCCTCCGGAAATTTTTTTAGGCTATTCGTCATTGTCTCGCATTGACGCTATGTATAATGAATTGCGAAATAATGATCCATATAGTTAAATAAAAAATTATTTAGAGTAAGCCACCCCCCTCATCCTCGATTTTATGTAAAAAGGAAACTGCGTGAGACATCTGCTGGTAGATTTTTTTTCGATTTTTCCTCGTTTGGGGGAAAATAACCCAGCTATGCTGTTTCATTTTTCGTTAGACCGGATATCACAGAACACATCCATGATTTATTAACATGAATGTTTATTTGGAAAATAAAATGACAAAATGAAAAAACGCGGTAGTATTTTGCGCCATTTGTAAGTGGAAAATCGTACGAGCCCTTATATTCACTTTTACAATTAGGCCGTTTTTTTATCAAACATGTCTTGCCGAAAAATTATCATATGTTTGAAGATTCTATTGGAGAATCAACATTGAAAAATAACAATTTCGATGTAAGCCACGTCCCTTCCCAACATTTTTGTGTAAAATATAACAGAATCTTCCATTTACCTGTTAAAATATACGAAGGTGGTAATTGAGTGTCACCTAAAGCCATAGTTTTTCCCTCATTGATCGTCAACGACGCTTCGAAAGGATCCTGCCCGTTTGCTTTTTTAGTCGGTGTTATCCATGTATAATTCGAAATATGACCATTGGTCTCCAGCTTCCCTTCCGCGATTTGAATGTAAATATAGTTGTCTTGCTTCTGAAATCGCATACCCACTACAACACTAGAAAATACAAGAATTTAATGCAATTATTAATCTCATTCCGAGGTGATTTTTTTTTCTTTGTAAACTCACAAATTGTCCTTCACTCGGCCCTGCATCAATGTCAATACAAACTTCGCATACATCAGACAAGTGCATATGCGATTGTTGACGTCATTCTCCTCCATCATTTCTTCAGTATTTTGAAGAATGACCGAAAGGTGTTTTTTGCAATAACACGAGTCAACAAATGTGTCCCATTCCTGTAAAGTATAGTGTTTAATTTCATACAATGTATAAAACCTGCTGCTGGGTAGCAAAGGCTTTTTCTAACAAATATTAGTTTCGAGCTCACTTTTTGGCATGAGGTTAGCACAATCGGAACAAAATGTACTTTCTCGGCAATCCCACAGCTTATTGCAAAGTCACAGTCATCCGCAGGATCACCACCATTCTTATCAGTAGTCCGAACAGTGTGAGTTTGGTACGAAGTCATTCGTCGTTGGAATGAATTTCTGAAGTGGAGTACGTCATGATAATCTTGCACGGAGCCAACTAAATGGATTGAATAAAATGAGTCAAATTTGAAGGTGACAAAATAACTCAAGATGAAAACAAGAATGTCATTCAATGGATGAAGCCGAAAGAAATGCGAAATGAAGGAGATTCAAGACAAGGAATACTGGAACTTACCTTGATCATGACACGCTCTGATGTGTGGTCTTTCCTCGATTCGCAAGGCCGCCAGTAATTCCTCTACATAATCCTTGATCATTCGAATGAGCCGGTTTGTAAACTTGTCAGCTTCCCTCCTCCATCCTGATCCATCAAACATTGATTAACGAATTATTGTTAAGATGAGGTTTTCAAGGAATGCGGGTAAGTGAAATGAGGGTATGAGAAAACTCATAAGCACGTAGCAGTTCAGTCAGCGAAACTGCATTTTTTTCGACCCGACCAATTAACATTGCTGTGGTATCTATCGCGAGAATGGAAATGACGAGCCCACTCAATTGCCAGCTCACTGCATGAAGAGTGGGGCGTTCTATTTTTCGTAACGCTTTCATGTCATACCGTGTGGAGATACTTTACCAAGCAAAGAGGAGTTGGACTTAAAAAAGCTCATCGAAATGATTTATATTAAGTGAAAAACGAAAAAAGTACCTTTTTTACCAGGATATTTGTCGTTGGTCGCAAGAGTTTGCAGAATGATTGTTTTCATTTCAGTTGAAAGGATGCTTTGAAATAAATGTATAACACTATTGTGCGATGTTTCTCCATCACACAGAACATGTCTCTCATCCTATGGAAGAAAAAGAATGAAATATATTTGGGATTAGAACTTAAGGCAAACACGGATTGCAGATAATTCAAACAGATATTTCAATTGACAATTAAGTCATGGAGAAACTCGAATCTCGTCACTACATAGTACAATTAACATTATTGTTCTGGACTTGCTGACCTCGAAAATGATCATGATTTCAAAAAAATTGGATAATGTGATGTATTGAAAATATTCGATTAATCCTTTAAATTGATTGGCAACAAGATGAATTGTTATTTTCTCATGAGTTTTTTTCCGTATGTCTCAAACATTGAAAAATTTGGAAAACTCGGCTAACTTCTCAACACTTTTTACCTTTTGCATCAGTGCTATAGATGCGAGGAGTCCATTCACTCTACCACCCACTCTGTCTGGCAGTATCGAGTATCGAAATTTGTCGAGGTTCCGATTAATATACCGCATATTACTCCACATCATATGACTATACACTTCAGCAGTGACTCCCTTTTTCACAATTACCTTCATTCTCTGCCATCTCTGGTTTATAGACTTTACATATTTTCCTAGAATTTGTCTCGCTCTCAAAATCTCTATTTCTTGTGGTAAGTTCTGAATTAAATCTTCAATAATCTCAAAATGATTAGAGGCAAAGAGCTTAAGATCATTAAACTTGACATCTAATGCTTCAAACCTCGCCCCAAATGTATCATGAAGTTCTTCCATTTTATGGCAAAGACTATCGTTCCCAGACTCAGGAACCACGTCTTTATCAAGCTCCGGTTTCGCAGTCGGACCTGTCCAATGACTCTTATCATCCAAATGACTCTTATCATCCGGCTGACTCCAACCAGTCGTAATACTTGTAAACAACTCTTTTACAGATTCCACAGCAGAAGGTAGAGTTTTAATGAAATCCACGATCATTCCTGCTCCAGATACTAACAGATAATAGTCAGCCCCAGTTATAAAATCGAGAACATTTATTTTCCTCATAAGTAATTCAATGGTGAAGGAGTAGAGAAGGTTAAGTTGATTCTTTCATTCAAATGTGTCTTTCTGAAAATATGTTTCAGCAAGACTCAGGAGAAATTACGTTCATTCTGTGAGTTTTTTTTCAAAAATCATTTGTCAGAAAGTATCGACTTACCCTGTTTACCCCTGCATTTAGTGAATCAACAATTGATTGATTTAATTACAGATTGACGTTAGTGTTCCGATGAAACCTGAAGAATTTTGCAACCAGAGTATAAAGACTAAAACCAAAAACTGTTTCTTCAACATCTTTAGGCCGTTCGTGTAACCCGTAATAATGATATCTGCGTTGATTTTCCACACTCTCTATATTTTATCGCTTCACAACTGAACAGAAAAGGATAATTCTCAGTGTTTTTCTAACATTCAAAAAATTCTCATCAATTCTGGATAATTAATCTATTCTAATTGAAAACCTATCTAAGCAGTGATTTTTTTTTTTTCAGATTCTTGGAATCGCAGAGAATCTAGAAGATCACTTTCCATAAAAATAATAATTTGTTCACCAAATTTTTCATTTAATTGAATTAAAAACATAATACTCACCTATAACTTCACTGTCGAATAAATCGTCTGTACCTGTCACCAACTGCTGAGAATGGTAAATATATAGTCATACGGTATCATACGTGTCACATAAGTATAGGGCAGAGCTCCCCACTCTTCATAGGGAAGAATAGCAGCTGAGAAGAGAAATAAATTTTATCTAATGAACCATTATAGACTTTATCCCGGAATATAATAAGTAATTAAATGTAAAATCGGGAATAGAAATGATTATTTGTAAATGAACCGAAAATTGTGATTCTCCTGGGAAAAGAACCCTGAAATCTGAAGCACAGGACACAGAGAAGAACTTACGATCATGAAGTTCACAGTCAAATGAACTTTATTTCATCATCAGTTTTTGTTGAATATCTCGTAAACTAACAGAGATAGAGCAATTTCTAAAATCACCTTTTTTGTAGAGAATTTTGAGGGCTACCAAAAAGGTTATCATGAAAATAGCCATATCTCGCTTAGTCCCCGAGATATCATCAAAAAACTGATGATGAATAAATTCAAGTTGTCTGAAAACTTCAGTTCCTTGAAAACTTTGTAGAATCGTAGAGAAACCACGAAAACATATATTTTTAGAAGAAAGAATCCTTGCAAATGCCAATTGAATTTCATGATTCCAAACATTCTCGCTCCATTCAGCTCATGTAAATTCATAGAGTACGGATGGAAGGATATGTGAATTTTCAGCAATATCTCCAGCCTCTGAGCCGAAAAAATACTGATTTTTAGAAATCCAAATGTCGAACAAAAACTATTCTGTGTGAAAAATTGTCCGATTCTCTTCTGATAAACTTCAATGACAAATTCCGTACATTCGAGATTGTCTTTTCATTTGCTACACGTGTTTTACGACTTGCAGAGAATGCAGTGATGACAAAATCCACCGCAGACGAGTATGGCGTGTTCTTTTTTAGTTTTGATAATTTTTTCACATTGCTGCTACATTCAGCTCGTGTCGTATGAAGCGGCGCCATTGCCAAGGGAACTGGAAGGCACGTGACTCGAGCGATGGGATTGGAGTATTAGCGGAGAGGTAAATGAGGTTAAGTCACACAAAGTTCCCATATATACTTAGCCTCGTTTACTACTTCACTACAATAAAGTTTCAATTCTTTCAATAAAAAGAGGACTTTTCATTATTATTAACATTTTTACAATTTTTTTTTTTTTCAAATGTCAAGAATTATTGAATTTAATGTCTTTTTGGAGAAATAGAACGTGAAAAAGTCATCCATGAAGTTATAATAATAGAAGACACACTTGTATTATTTTCTAAAATTTCTGATCAACTGCAAAGCATGATGCATTCGATTGTAGACATGAACGGATATCCAATTTGGAGAGTCTTTCTTTGAAAATTGTATAATCGAGTGGGAACAATCTCAGTGAAAGATATGGAGTACCATCTGAAGCATTTTGATGGAAAATCCCAACTCCACCAATTGCTAATAATGGAGCAGGCAAAACTGGGACAACATCGAGCTTCGTTAGTTTTTTCGATGAAGTACTGTTCTTATCACCTGTGGTACTAAATTCCACAGAAGTATATTCAATGGGTTTCTGCTGTTTGCTCCAGCGCGAACGTCGTGAGTTATCCCTGAACATCAGAGAAATACAGATATAGAGTTCCAATTATAATATTTTCTATGTATCAGGCAATGATAGATAAAAATAGTTATGATAATTTTTGTGGGTAATATTGATTCGACAGATTCCTTGTGAATTGATGACTTTTGATCTATTCCTCTTTGGTTTCTGCATTATTTAACAAATTACCTTGGTAAATCTGGAGCTAGGACAAAAGTTTCATCAGTTAGATCCAATATTCCAGTTTCGTACTCGAATTTCACGCCATATAATCCAATTTTGAATCCCTTTTCTCCATATACCAGTTGTGGAACGAATTTAATTCCTAGGATGGTCAAAAAAATCATTTACCATTAGACAGATTTTCAATATTTTGAGACGAGCACTAGAGTACGTTCAACTCGTGAACGCGCTTTATATACATTTCCTATTAGAGCCTTTTTTTTCTAATAGACGTGGTCGCTCTCCGGAAATTTTTTTAGGCTATTTGTCATTGTCTCGCATTGATGCGATGTATAATGAATTGCGAAGTACTGATCCATATAGTTAAATGAAAAATTATTTAGAGTAAGCCACGCCCCTCATCCTCGATTTTGTGTAAAGAGGAAACTGCGTGAGACATCTGCTGGTAGATTTTTTCTCGATTTTTCCTAGTTCGGGGAAAATAACCCAGCTATGCTGTTTCATTTTTCGTTAGACCGGATATCACAGAACACATTCATGATTTATTAATATTAATGTTTATTTGGAAAATAAAATGACAAAATGAAAAAACGCGGTAGTGTTTAGCGCCATTTGCAAGTGGAAGATCGTGCAAGCCCTTATATTCACATTTATGATTAGACCGTTTTTTTTATCAAACATTCCTTGCCGGAAAATGATCATATGTCCGTTCTAAGATTCTATTGAAGAATCAACATTGAAAAATAACAATTTCAATGTAAGCTACGTCCCTTCCCAACGTTTTTGTGTAAAATATAACAGAATCTTCCATTTACCTGTTAAAATATACGAAGGTGGTAATTGAGTGTCACCTAAAGCCATAGTTTTTCCCTCATTGATCGTCAACGACGCTTCGAAAGGATCCTGCCCGTTTGCTTTTTTAGTCGATGTTATCCATGTATAATTCGAAATATGACCATTGGTCTCCAGCTTCCCTTCCGCGATTTGAATGTAAATATAGTTGTCCTGCTTCTGAAATCGCATGCCCACTACAACACTAGAAAATACAAGAATTAAATGCAATTATTAATCTCATTCCGAGGTGATTTTTTTTTTCGAAAACTCACTAATTGTCCTTCACTCGGCCCTGCATCAATGTCAATACAAACTTCGTATACATCAGACAAGTGCATACGCGGCGGTTGATCTCAGACTCCACCTGTCGAGTTCCATCAGCCCGTTGAAGAATATGCAAAAGTTGCTTTCGGCAATTACACGTGTCATTAAATGTGTTCCATTCCTGTAAAGTATAGATTTCAATTTCGTACAATTTATGAAACCTGCTACTTGGTAGCAAAGGTAAATTATGCGCTAAATAATGACTGTGCGCGCGTGTAGGGGGGGGGGGGCTTTTTCTAATAAATATTAGTTTCGAGCTTACGTCAAAGCATCTGGATTTCAGTTTCAAAACTTTGTAGGAGTTCGGCTGTACCCTACAGCTCATTGCAACGTCACAGTCATCCGCAGGATCACCGCCGTCTGCCGCAACAGTCCGAACAGTGTAAGTTTGGCGTAAAGCGATTTGTCGTTGGACTGATTCTTTGGAGAGGAGTACGTCATGATAATCTTGCATGGAGCCAACTAAATGGATTGAATAAAATAAGTCAAATTTAAAGGTGACAAAATAACTCAAAAAGAAAAGAAGAATATTATTGAATGGATGGATATCCATCCATTCAATAACATTCTTCTTCCAAGCCGAAAGAAATACGAAATGAAGGAGACTCAAGACAAGGAATACTGGAACTTACCTTGATCATGACAAGCTCTGATGTGTGGTCTTTCCTCGATTCGCAAGGCCGCCAGTAATTCCTCTACATAGTCCTTGATCATTCGAATGAGCCGGTTTGTAAACTTGTCAGCTTCCCTCCTCCATCCTGATCCATCAAACATTGATTAACGAATTATTGTTAAGATGAGGTTTTCAAGGAATGCGGGTAAGTGAAATAGGGGTATCAAAAAACTCATAAGCACGTAGCAGTTCAGTCAGCGAAACTGCATTTTTTTCGACTCGACCAATTAACATTGCTGTGGTATCTATCGCGAGAATGGGAATGACGAGCCCACTCAATTGCCAGCTCACTGCATGAAGAGTGGGGCGTTCTATTTTTCGTAACGCTTTCATGTCATACCGTGTGGAGATACTCTACCAAGCAAAGAGGAGTTGGAACTAAAAAAGCTCATCGAACAAAAATGATTTATATTAAGTGAAAAACGAAAAAAATACCTCTTTTACCAGGATATTTGTCGTTGGTCGCAAGAGTTTGCAGAATGATTGTTTTCATTTCAGTTGAAAGGATGCTTTGAAATAAATGTATAACACTATTGTGCGATGTTTCTCCATCACACAGAACATGTCTCTCATCCTATGGAAGAAAAAGAATGAAATATATTTGGGATTAGAACTTAAGGCAAACACGGATTGCAGATAATTCAAACAGATATTTCAATTGACAATTAAGTCATGGAGAAACTCGAATCTCGTCACTACATAGTACGATTAACATTATTGTTCTGGACTTGATGAAATCGAAAATGATCATGATTTTAAAAAAATTGGATGATGTTGAGACAGGCTTCCTTTTTATTGTAAATATTGATCAATGATAATTCAAATTGATCAATAAAAATTAATTGAAAATAACTAAATGGAAAATAAATCAGAAGAATTGAAGCCTACACCGTGCGCGGCCTGGGTCAATGGCGGCTCGGGCTCTATTTGACAATTCTTAATAATAAGAAATAATGTTGAGCGCCAATTAGTCTTATGGGAAACTAATAAACCATGCAATTAACAATATGGTCCAACGTACGTAGATCTAAATAGAAAATATAGAGAAATAAAGAAAGGGTTCGATTTGGGGGACAGAAGGATAAGAAAATTGCAGAGTTAAGGAGATGAAATAATTGTGTCATTACTTACAGCTTGATCCAGGTTTATCTCCTCAAATTACTCTATACAAAGAATCGACCGAGGTATCCAATTTACGATCGATTAATTACAATAAAACCGCAAGAGGCTATTATATGCAACAAAATTCCACACGTCAGTATCAAAGCCAATTGATCTCAATGGATCGACTTGATATCTAATGTACGTGTAATAGAATTATAAAGATATTAAAATCACGCAACCGGCAAAATATAAGACGATTGATCCCTATGGATCGACTTAATATTTAATGCACGCGCAAACGAATTATTAAAATTTACAACGAACGTATAGTTCTGATAATGGGGGAACGACGAGTGACTTGGCTTCACTCGTCGTGAAAACGCGTGGTTGCCTGGCCCTTCTTGATCGACGATTTAGAATAGAGGCCCTCTTCAACTCTTGACCGATAATTATTGATCATCGCCAGAGATGTCGAGGCAGTCTCCTTTTATCGACACGGAATTCTGTCTCAATGTGTTATATTGAAATTATTCAATTAATTCTTTAAATTGATTGGTAATGAGATGAAGTGTTATTTTCTCATGAGTTTTTTTCTGTATGTCTCAATCATTGAGAAATTCGGAAAACTCGGCGAGAGAATGAACTCATTCTCTTTTACCTCTCCGCTACTAACTTCTCAACAGTTTTTACCTTCTGCATCAGTGCTATAGACGCGAGGAGTCCATTCATTCTACCACCCACTCTGTCTGGCAGTATCGAGTATCGGAATTTGTCGAGGTTCCGATCAATATACCGCATATTACTCCACATCATATGACTATACACTTCTGCAGTGACTCCCTTTTTCACAATTACCTTCATTCTCTGCCATCTTTGGTTTATAGACTTTACATATTTTCCTAGAATTTGTCTCGCTCTCAAAATCTCTATTTCTTGTGGTAAGTTCTGAATTAAATCTTCAATAATCTCAAAATGATTAGAGGCAAAGAGCTTAAGATCATTAAACTTGACATCTAATGCTTCAAACCTCGCCCCAAATGTATCATGAAGTTCTTCCATTTTATGGCGAAGACTATCGTTCCCAGACTCAGGAACCACGTCTTTATCAAGCTCCGGTTTCGCAGTCGGACCTGTCCAATGACTCTTATCATCCAAATGACTCTTATCATCCGGCTGACTCCAACCAGTCGTAACACTTGTAAACAACTCTTTTACAGATTCCACAGCAGAAGGTAAAGTTTTAATGAAATCCACGATCATTCCTGCTCCAGATACTAACAGATAATAGTCACCCCCAGTTATAAAATCGAGAACATTTATTCTCCTCATAAGTAATTCAATGGTGAAGGAGTAGAGAAGGTTAAGTTGATTTTTTCATTCAAATGTGTCTTTCTGAAAATATGTTTCAGCAAGACTCAGGAGAAATTACGTTCATTTTGTGAGTTTTTTTTCAAAAATCATTTGTCAGAAAGTATCGACTGACCCTGTTTACCCCTGCATTTAGTGAATCAACAATTGATCGATTTAATTACAGATTGACGTTAGTGTTCCGATGAAACCTGAAGAATTTTGCAACCAGAGTATAAAGACTAAAACCAAAAACTGTTTCTTCAACATCTTTAGGCCGTTCGTGTAACCCGTAATAATGATATCTGCGTTGATTTTCCACACTCTCTATATTTTATCGCTTCACAACTGAACAGAAAAGGATAATTCTCAGTGTTTTTCTAACATTCCAAAAATTCTCATCAATTCTGGATAATTAATCTATTCTAATTGGAAACCTATCCAAGCAGTGATTTTTTTTTTTTCTTCAGATCCTCGGAATCGCAGAGAATCTAGAAGATCACTTTCCATAAAAATAATAATTTGTTCACCAAATTTTTCATTTAATTAACTTAAAAACATAAGACTCACCTATAACTTCACTGTTAGATAAATCGTCTGTACCTGTCACCAACTGCTGAAAATGGTAAATATATAGTCATACGGTATCATACGTGTCACATAAGTATAGGACAAAGCTCCCCACTCTTCGTAGGGAAGAATAGCAGCTGAGAAGAGAAATAAATTTTATCTAATGAACCATTATAGACTTTATCCCGGAATATAATAAGTAATTAAATGTAAAATCGGGAATAGAAATGATTATTTGTAAATGAACCGAAAATTGTGATTCTCCTGGGAAAAGAACTCCGAAATCTGAAGCACAGGACACACAGAACAACTTACGATCATGAAGTTCACAGACAAATGAACTTTATTTCATCATCAGTTTTTGTTGAATATCTCGTAAACTGACAGGGATAGAGCAATTTCTAAAATCACCTTTTTTGTAGAGAATTTTAAGGGCTACCAAAAAGGTTATCACAAAAATAGCTATATCTCGCTTAGTTCCCGAGATATCTTCAAAAAACTGATGATGAATAAATTCAAGTTGTCTGAAAACTTCAGTTTCTTGAAAACTTGGTAGAATCGTAGAAAAACCATGAATAACATATATTTTTAGAAGAAAAAATCCTTGCAAATGGCAATTGAATTTCATAATTCCAAACATTCTCGCTCCATTCAGCTCATGTAAATTCATAGAATACGAATGGAAGGATATGTGAATTTTCAGCAATATCTCCAGCCTCTGAACCCAAAAAATACTGATTTTTATAAATCTAAATGTCGAACAAAAACTATTCTGTGTGAAAAATTGTCCGATTCTCTTCTGATAAACTTCAATGACAAATTCCTTACATTCGAGATTGTCTTTTTATTTTTTCCACGTGTTTTACGACTTGCAAAAGAATGGAGTGATGCACAATTTTAGAAACAGCGTAAAAAAATACTTTTTTCGTGATTTTTTTCCATTATGGATTGATCAATTTTATTCGCACCTTTTGTACATTATTGAGCATACTTTTCACTATGTTGTATAATTTTATCATGCAGAAATATTGAGACATAAGCCGGTAACAGAGCTTCCCCCAGAATGCCTTGGGAAAAGAGCACATTTTGCGGTGTTCACTGTAACTTGGCCAAAAATTATCTAAGATGGAAAAGGGTGAAATTTAGTCAAATTATAATCAAATCTTCCCCCCACCCCCCTACCTTTACTATTTTTTTTTTACATTAAGGTTGTTTCCCACCCACAAAATTGCGGAATTTCTCGTGGAAAATGACAATTTACACTTTAGATGGCCACCGAAAGTTTTTGAATGAAAAAAAAAAAATTATCAGAGAACGTAGGAGGAAAGACTTGATTATTATTTGACTAAATTTCAATGGTTCTCCAATTCAGATAATTCCCAGCCAAGTTACAGTGAAACACTGCCAAATTTATTTTTCCCGAGGCGTCATAGAAGAAGCTCTGCTACCGGTTTATGCCTCAATATTGTTGCATCATAAAATTGTACAATGTAGTTAAAAGTATGATCAATTATGTGCAAAAGGTGTGAATGAAATTGATCAATGCATACTGGAGAGAAAAAAATCACAAGAAAAGTGTTTTTTTGCGCTGAAACCCTAACCCGTCTCTTAACTCAAGTTTTCTTTTTCTTCCTGAAATTAAAATTTTCAACATTCGCAGTTCATATCTTAGAAAATAACCTTCCATAAACCTCATGAAAATTGATAGAGCACGAGTGTACATTCTCAGGAATATCTCCTGAGTCAGTGAGTCGGAAAAATGCTGATTTTATCAATCAAAATGTCTATCAAGAAATTTTCTGTGGGAAAAACTGATCGATTTTATTTTCATAAACTTCAATGTCAAATTCCTCACAATCGAGATTGTCTTTTTATTTTCTACACACGTGTTTTACGACTTGCAAAGAATGCAGCGATGGCAAAATCCAATGTAGACAAATGACAATGCAAAAACAATTGCAATAAGGGAGCCAAGTATGGCATGTTCTTTTTTATTTTTAATAATTTTTTCACATTGCTGCTACGCAATGCTACGTTCAGCTCGTGTCGAATGGTGGCTTTTTGTTTACAGCGTAAACAAAAACGTAACATCACTGTGAAAAAGTATTATTCGAAACGAGTGCGTCAGGGTTTTTCAGCTCGTGTGATTGGCAGCCCTCGGCTTCGTCTCGTGCCGCCAATTTTACCAACTACATTCGATCGGGAAAAATAGCGGGAAATGTAGCTACAGGTATCCGAATTTTGGATGGTGAAATAAATGAGAACGAAAATGTTTATTTTCCTTCATAATAATTATATTTACCAATTATTATCAATGAGATAAAACCACACTGAAGGAATAAGACACTTTGGTCTGACTCTTTGAGAAATTCATGATTAACTATCATGTTTGATGTAAGTGTTCAGTTTCCATGATTGCAGTGAAATTTAATTTTGACATGCTATCTATGAAAATAGAATAATCAATTGAAAATAATCGCAGTGAAAGATGTATAATATTTTTTTCATCAAGTTCAGAAAAAATCCCAGCGCCACCAAGTGCTAATAATGGATTTGGCAAAACTCCAGCAGGATCGAACTTGGGTAGCCTCTGCGATAAGTCGCTGTGGTCGTAAGGTGGGTTGCGGAATTTCCCAAGAGTATCGTCAAATAAGTTCACATAATTCGTCTGGCTGGAAGACTGCAGATTTTGCCTGAATGGTGCCAAAAATACAGATATCAAACTTCAAAATGTGCATTCAGAGAATCAGTTTTGTGAGAAAGATTGACATATTTTTCAATAATGATCGAGAAATTCTGCTACTATTATTATGGAATGATACATAAGGATAGTTAATTACCCTTGAAGATCTGAAACTAGCACAAACGTTTCATTAGTTGGATCCAATATTCCAGTATCGTAATCGAATTTCACACCATACACTCCAAATTCGACTATTTTTCCTTCAGATGCCACTGGTCGAACGAATTTAATTCCTATGATGGTCAAAAAAATAATTTACCATTTGGGACATTTTCAAGATTTTGATGGAAAAAAACAACGAGCTTGAACTATTTACCTGTTAAAATATACCAAGGCGGTAATTGTACGTCACCTAAAGCAATCGATCTTCCCTCACGAGTCGACAACAAGGCTTCGAAGGGATCTTCACCGTTTTTTTTTTTAGTCGGTGGGATCCATTCGAACTCTGAAATATAACCATTGGTCTCCAGTTTCCCTTCAGCAATTTCAATGTAGATATAATTCTGTTGCATCTGGAATCGCACAGCCACTACAACACTACAAAATGTAAAATTTGCGTCAAAATCGATCATTCAAATGTGATATTTATTATTCTGAGACAGAGTCCTGGATATCATCGATTTTAATTACCCTCGACATCTTGCGGGGCCGAGGGAAAACAGCGAGACGAGTGGTCAATGCGGATGACCCTTAAATATTCATTTTCGGGGATCAAGCAACCACGCGGCTAGGCAACGGATCAAGCGAAGCCACTCGTCGTTCGCCCATTGCATTAGTTACACGTTCTTTGTAAACTTACGAATAATTTTGTTACGCGCGTATAGAGACTAATCGATCCAGAGTGATCAATTGATTATATCGAAACGCCTTCCGTGGCATTATTATACGTTATTCCAACACGTGCATTAACCACTATTCGATCTCTTGCAATCAATTGTCTTGGTGGTTGACGTGTGGAATTTTGTTATTGTTAATAACCTCTTGGGGTTATATTGTTAGATCATACGGAACTTGGTAAATTGATCAACCATTGTAGAGCCTTTCTGGAGAGAATAAACACGGATCATACTGTAAGTAATCGCATAATTAATTCATCTCCTTAGCTCTGCAATTTCCTTGTCATTGGGTCCCCCAAATCGAATCCTTTCTTTATTTCTTGATACTTTCGCATCGATCAACGGACATTGGACAATCATTTATTTATTTAAGGGTTTATTAGTTTCCCCTGAAAACTAATTGGCGTCCAACACTTTTAACCATCATTTAAACAGTCAATTAGAGCCCGAGCAGCCATTGACCCAGGCCGCGCTCGGTGTAGGCTTCAATTCTTTTATTATATTTTCTAGTTAATTATTTTCAGTTTAATTTTCATTGATCAAGAGGAATTTTCCTTGGTCAATAATTAAAAATAATTCGACTAAAAAAGGGAACCTGTCTCAATTCAAATACTCACTAGTTTTCGTCCACACGGCTCTGCATCAATGCAACTATAAATTTATTATATTCCACGCACCAGCATTCAGAATCCGGAGAAGACTCCTATTTGCATATTTTGAAAGTTGCAGCAGTGGTGAATTTAATGCAGAGCATCATTGTAAGAATAATGAAAAAATAAAACAGGACACAGTATATTACCAACCAAATATTGTAAAATACTACTATTTGCACTCAAGGAGTGTGAATATTATTCTAGACTTACGCATACAGCGTTTCTGTCATTATTCGACGTGATTTTACAAGCGTCCAAATACTCTTGATCACAGTAGTCCAGACTATGGTCAGGATCGTGAACAAGCCAATTTTTGTATGCCATATATACAGGCCTTTCCACGAATTTAATGCTTACGGCTTCATGATACTGCGAATCTAAAATAGTTTTTAATTAATTACCGACAAATTTCTATGGGTAATCACTCAAATGATCCTTGTAAAATTCGTCTTATGGAATCTTTTGACGGGGAACGATTTCAATGGAATATTGAAGCTCACCTCCGGGATCACAGGCTCTAACATACGGTTTTCTCTCGAACTGCAAGGCGCTTCTTAAATCAGCTTTATATTCCTCCAGATATTCAATGAATTCAACTTGCATTTGATCTAGTATCAGCTTCCATCCTAATTCATTGAAAATTTATGAAAATATTCAAGAGCTTTTTCTCTCCTAAACTTTTTTTTTTTTATTATCAAATGGCAAAAGAATATATACCTTTATCTCCAGGGAATACTTCATTGAACGCAAAAGCTTGCAGAACGAATACTTTTATTTCAGTTGCAAAGATGATTTCGAAGAGATTTATGATACTATTGTGCGATAAGTCTCCGTTACATAGAACTCGTTCTTCATCCTATGAAAAAATAGAGAATGAAATATAAATAAGGGCTTAGATTTCATGGAAAACACTTACAGGAATTACTATTAATCAAATCAAAAACATTTATTGTACATGCTTCTTGTATATATTTCTCAACAATTCTTACCTTTTCCAACTTTGCTATGTCCATGAAGAGTCCAGAAGCCTCGCTAGTGATATCTGGACGCTCTATTATATTGTAACGAAAGTTGTCGAGTTCATTCTCAATATATTTCAGATTACCCCACATCAACGAATTATAGTATTCTGGACCGTCAATTCCTTCCTTCAGGATGTCTACCATGTCAGCCCATCTTTTATCTATAGTCATTACGAACTCTCCTATCATTGCTCTCCTCGACTGAAGGCTTACTTGATGTGGTAGGTCTTCAAGTAATGTTTCAATACGCTGGAAACGATCAGTCACGAAGAGGTTGAGATTGTGGAACCTATCATCGACCTCTTTAAATTTATCCGTAAGTAGATGAGTTAAGTTAGCCATTTGCTGGGAGAGTTCATAATCCTTCTTGGAAGACGGGTTAACTGTACTTCCATCAATCTGGGGGAGCTTGGTTGTCGCATCTGATGCATCACTCGTACCACCCCAAGCACTCGAAATACTTGTAACCACCTCTTTTATAGATTCCACAGCAGAAGGTAAAGTTTTAATGAATTCCACGATCATTCCTGCTCCAGATACTAACAGATAATATTCACCCCGAGTTATAAAATCGAAAACATTTTTTTTTTCTCATAAGTAATTCAATAGTGAAGAAGTAGAGAAGGTTAAGTTGATTTTTTCTTTCAAATGTGTCTTTCTGAAAATATGTTTCGGCAAGACTCAGGAGAAATTACGTTTATTCTCTGAGTTTTTTTCAAAAAATCATTTGTCAGAAAGTATCGACCCTGTTTACTCCTACATTTAGTGAATCAATAATTTATTGATTTAATTACAGATTGCCGTGAGTGTTGCGATGAAACCTGAAGAATTTTGCAGCCAGAATATAAAGACCAAAACCAAAAACTGTTTCTTCAACATCTTTAGGCCGTTCGTGTGACCCGTAATAATGATATCTGGGTTGATTTTTCACACTGTCTATATTTTATCGCTTCACAACTGAACAGAAAAAGATAATTCTCAATGTTTTTCTAAGATTCCAAAAATTTTCATCAATTCTGGATAATTAATCTATTCTAATCAGAAACCTATGTCAGCAGTAATTTCTTTTTTTTTCAGATCACTTTCGATAAAAATAACAATTTTTTCACCAAATTTTTCATTTAATTAATTTTAAAAAATAATACTCACCTATAACTTCACTGTTAGATGAATCGTTTATACCTGTCACCAACTGCTCAAAATGGAATATTTATAGTCCTCCAATATTATACGTGTCATGTAAGATAAAAGACACTCACGTTTCTTTCCTTTATCTTGAGGAAGCAGAAAAACTGCAAAAATTTGCGTTGAAAAATAGGTGTCAGCATTAAAATTAAAAGCTTTTTCGGAAACTCAATTTTTTTCAGTCGATAATTAAAGTTAGGAAACTTTGCATTTTCAGAAAATTCAAAAGTTTTATTGATCATTTTGATTTACTATTTTCATTTACATATTTTACAGCAGAGATGTAGATAATTGCGCAGGGAAATGTTTGAATTCATTTATTGGATTATTTCATAGAATTCCACATCCAGCAGCGCAATGCATTTTTTTGAAGCCGTAAAATACGTGTGGAATATAAAAAGACAATCACAAATGTGAGAAACTTGAAATTGAAGGTTATCATAGAATAGTTCGATTTTTTTCTTAGAAAATAAATTACTCGAAAAGGGTGAATATTGTATTGATTTAACGCTCGGATTAAATAAGGATTTTTTTTAGGCCCAAAATGGAGATTAAAAAAAGACAAAATCTCAAGAAAATAACTTGCCGGTCTAGAAACAGAGATATCGTCCCCAAAGTTTACCCTTTTCTCCATTCGATAACACGGAGATTCATTAATTTAGTCATACTTTTTCTGTTAAAAATATTTACAAAAAAAAATAATCAGATTTGCTCGTTCAGTTTACGAGAAAAAAAGGTTTTGAAGTACGAAAAATTGTAAAAAAAAAGTGGGGGAAGAATTCTTAAGCGTTAGATCCCAACGCTCCCCACTCTTTCATAGGAAACTTTCCGGATTTAGTTATGTATTGATAATATATTCCTCAAATTTTCCATCACTGCCCTTTTTGCAAGTCGTAAAACACGTGTAGAAAATGAAAAAAAAGAACATCTTAAAAGTTAGAAATTTGAGATTGCAGCTTATGGAAAGAGAATTCATCGATTTTTTCTCACAGAACATTTTTTACTTGAGTTTCAAGCTCAAAAAAATTCAAGCTTTCAACATTTTCACCTGATGCAAATTCATAGAGCACCAATTGGATGTTGTGTGAATTTTCAGGAAGATCTCAAGCCTCTACGTAAAAAAAAATCTGATTTTATTAATCTAAGCGTTCTGTGGGAAAAATTGTCCGATTCTCTTTTCATAAACTTCAATGTCAAATTACTCACATTCGAGATTGTCTTTTCATTTTCTACACGTGTTTTATGACTTTACAAAGAATGCACTTCAGTTGAAGGTCTGTATATCATTCCGGCCAATAGATAAAAAAAGTTCCATCAATATCTACATTTTACGTTGAAATGATAGAATTAATAATAACATTTTAATCCGAATGATGGGCTGAAATTCTAATCAAAACAAATACTCTAAATTTTAGACAATTTTCATGAGAATTTTTCTCTAGAGTTTTTATGAGCTACAAAATATTTAATTAATGATATTGAATAGTTTTTTTTTTATTGAAAAATACAAGACATTACAAATAATGTTTCCATCGAAGATGATAAAAGTATCAAATATTATATTCAACATAGGTATGGCACAAAACAATGCGAAATTTTTACCTAAAGTTATCTTTATCAGGAAGATGATAAAATAAAAACCAAACAAATAGAAAAGTTGATAGAATATAGAACAAAACTTTAAGTATAAAAATAAAGCAGGCGATGATGAATAGTAAAGTGTTCAATATTAGGCTCACTATGAAAGCGATGGAATTAAAAACCATTAGTAAAGTGCTTAACAATAGCATTGGGCCGTAAAAAACAATGTTCTTAAAAATAAGGAAAAGATTTATAACGGTAAAAATTAATGTCATCACTTCTGCCACTACAAGAATGGCATGTTTCTCCTTATCATCTGGATGTATCTTGTCAACCACATAAGCTGAACACAACATGATTTCACCATCGTAAACCCTGAAAACTAGTCTGAAACGTCTGAAAAATCTTGGCACAAAGACTTCATGAATATCAGTGCCATCTTCAGAATCTTTCAGTTGATACAATTTTAGGCTGTTTTTAGTTTCTTCCGAAAATATTTTTATCCAATCGTAATACTCTCTGACGGAAATTATACTGCCATCGTGAGGAAGTCTCCTGTGTTTAAAGTAGTGGTACACCGCTGCGAAAATGTCGCGAAAGTTTGGTAATACGGTACTCCATGCCGCAGTTTCGGCTTTGATTTCAGTTTTTAAATTATTAAACAGCTTCATTAGGTTCTCAGCAATATCTTTTTCATTAACAATCTCAGAGATAATTTTTTCTCGACGCTCCTCGGGCCTCATTTTCGTCTCTTCTGTCTCAGTTCCACTCGAAATACGAGTGCGTTCCAGTAATTCGTCACTGATGTAAGTTTGAACAAACTCCAACAGGCTGAGGAAATTCAAAAATGAGATGTCCCCAGAAAAGTGTTCTTTGAACAATTTTATAACTAGTTCAATCACCACCTCTAGTGTACCGAATTTTTGTAGTGGTCCGAGGACTTTTGACAAATAATCTCTCTGTGATTCTGAAAGATCTTCAAAAATGCTAGAAAATGGTTCACTTCCATTGCCGTATACAATTATCAAAATTTTTTTCAATAATTTCATAAAAGTCTCGAAGGGAACACCTCTCTTTTTGCGCTTCTTATTGTTGTTGTTTTTGTTGCCCTGTGGTGGTGGAGGGGATCCATGATTTGATCCAGAAGTATCAGACTTCTTTTTTTCGCTATTAGCTCGCTGTTCCTTTTTCCTACATTCTTCTTGAGACTTCTGTTGTCTTTCACTTTGTTCCTTTTCTGTCTGCTCATCTTCTCTCCGCGCTTCCCCCTCTCTTTCTTCCAGTTCTCCTTTCATCTCTCTATACCACCATAGTAGTCCTTCTACTTCTTCCTGTATTTTTTCTGTCTCTCTTTTCCGCCATTGTCGTTCTCTTTCTTCCTGCTCTTGTTCTCTCCCTCTTTCCCACCAGTGTCGGTCTCTTTCCTCCGGTTCTTCTTCTTCCTCGCTGTCCCACCATTTTCGTTCTCTCTCCTCCGATTCTTCTTCGTCCTCGCTCTCCCACCATTGTCGTTCCCTTTCTTCCTGTTCTCGTTCTCTCTCTCTCCCCCACCATGGTCGATCCCTTTCTTCCTGTCCTCGTTCTCTCTCTCTCTCCCGCCATCGTCGCTCTCTTTCTCGCTCCTCCCATTCTCTCTGCCGCCTTCGTCGCTCTCTTTCTCGCTCCTCCCATTCTCTCTCCCTTCGCTCCTGCTCTTCAAGTTTAGTTCTTTGCATAGCCGTCAATCCAACATGAGTAGACATCACAAAAGCTCTCTCCGCAACTTTTTCTGCAGCTCTCTGCGACGCTTTCCGACCAACCATCTTGCCGGCTTCTGCTGCTGAAATCCTCACTGATTTCTGGATAACTTGCTCTCCACCCTTTTGCATAGTTTTCCCAAACACTTTACTAGATGCCTTACTCACGCCTCCAGAAGAGCCTCCATAGCCACTCATTCCATCGAAAAGCAGCTGTGTACCTGCAGATGCGATTGAACCCATCGGATTTCTGTCGGCTTCAATATCATCACTTATGTTTTTGCATGAATTAATGAATCCTTTTTCTTTTTTCATAAGAGCAGAAGCTGCAGCATCTGTCGCAGCCCCAGCGCCTATTGCTCCCGCTGGACCGCCAACTAAACCTCCTCCTATGACTGCTAAAGATCTGGTGGATTGGTACAGAGCTTCGTCTCCTTTTTCCTCCTCTCCACGCGTGTAATGATATACCGCCTTCAGGGTACCAACACCGGGAGTTGCGTCTACTAAATTGGATAAGAAACCCATTTTTTATTGTTCTTAATAAGAGAGAATAATTATCTCCTTGTTGGATGAAAAAAAATAAATATTTCTATCAATGTATTTAGTATATCGTTGGTTCTCTTTCAAGAATTCACTGACACCACCAAGTGTGTGATGAGGGCACTTTCTTCGAGCCCCCTGACTCTCTATCGCTAGAACCTTCGTCAGAATCACTCAAATCACATAAGTCGTTGATGAGGTCATCGAGTATCTTGACGCTCTCTCTTATATTTGCATCCAGAAGAACTTTCGACAAGGTTGAATCGCCTGCAGGGAACTGGCCGTAGTTGTCTATTAGGAATTGAAGTGCTGATCTTTTCATAAGAACGCAATTGTCGAGTCTGGTTCTGTAGACACAGGCTGTACCCTCAATGTTGACTTTTATGGGTTTAATGGCGGTGGCTAACAAAGCTCCGAAGGTTTTCTGCTCTTCGACAGTGAAGGCGGTTTGTTTTGTGCCAGCTTGATATATCAGATTCAGAGCATTTTCCGCTTTTGCGTCGCTTTTTCGAGCGTTGACTCGGTCAGTGTAATTGACGTCCTTGAGATCTTGAAGGCATTGCTTCAACTTTGTTTTCAACGACATACCAGAATGAAGGGAGATATCTGAAATAATTAATGGAGAAGAGTTATTTTGAGGAAGAGACAGTATATTTATTTGTCAATACGTTTTTCCCAAAAATTTAGAATATTGAAAAGACCCCCCCCCCCCCCTCCCCTTCCTTTCAATGGATCATTTGTAAGATGATGAAATTCGTTCTATAAAAGAAGCATGAACATCAGCTCATGTATCTTGAAATTGTTATCAGCATTTTCATAAGCAACGTGACTCAGAGCTACGAAATAGTGTGTGTGTGTGTGTGTTTGTGGGTGTGTCTTATGCATGTAAGGGAGAGTGGGGCAAAATGAGCTTCCGGTGCAACATGATAGAGATTTTTTTTTTCGTGAAGGACTCCATAAAGAATTCTGAAAAAAATCCTGAATATGCTCGAATATATTGACATTGTTGGTGATTATTTTTTGATTTTTACCTAGAGGCCTTCACCCTCAAAAAAATCCCTTAATCAAATGATTGCTACAATGACGAAGTGCTTACTTCAATAATTAACCTCTAAAACAGGAGCTTTTTCAAGATTCTATGGAGAACGGTGCAAAAAAATCAACTCGACGATTCAGTAGTGAAGTGGTGAACAAGGTTAAGTATAATGCCATCCCTCAATTACTTAACCTTGTTTACCACTTCATTACTGAAATTAACTTACCAGTGATTTGCTGAAATTTTTCACTATCAAATTCCTGTGGATGAATCACAATATGAATTGAATACAATGAGAATTTTACAACAAAGAATGTCGATCCATGGATCGCCTGATCAATAGATCTTCGTGTCAGTCGCGGTCAGTGTCGCAAGAAGACTGCGGGGGGATGACAGAGAGATCTCTATTATCGGATCAACGAATGAGTCGACATCCGAAGGGTGCCGAAGCCGAAGATTACAGGGTAAGGGTTGGAGCCGAAGAAAGCCGATGTCCGGATCTTTCACTGATCGTTCGATATGAATTTTGCTTGATCATAAAATTTCCGTTCTGTCATGGGAGCTTTCCCATGGCTTATTTTCCCATGGATGAATTTACGACCAATGGGACGCGCGGAGACAGGAGAAGGCATTTTGTGAGGGAAGTGGGCGTGGTTTTCAGTGGCCCTTTGCCTTTGAGGGGCGGAGGAGCGTACAGAGAGCAAAGGAGGGGAAGGGGGAGCACCCTTTTCCTTCCCCTTCTTTCACAGTGGAAAATGGGAAATAAATCGACCAATCCAATCGTCGGTAACTTATCATATCGGCTAGACTCTGGTGAAATCCAGGTAATCTAGTAATATTCGTGACGTCTAGGAACTTTCTTTTGAACAGTTGCAGCAATCACAGAAAATTCCATCTGCCATTAGAACTACAAAGTTAACAACTGAGGACACATTTTACGAATAATTGTTGAATTATAGAATAAATCTCAATTATTATTTAGCACAAATTGAATCAACGGAATAATTGAAAAATTCGGTTTCATAAATGAAATAATTGAGACTTTTCGCCGGTAGATGTCAAGTGGTTGCCATTGTTATTATTGGAAGAAAAACAGAGAATATTAACTATTTCTGCATTTAAAATATTGATAGGAAATTATTCGAAAAGGTTTGAAATATTATTATTATCTGCCTAAAATCGTGTAATTCTTGAATTTCCAAGTGCTTTCAGGAATATTTTATCAAAAGGTAAATAATTGAGCAGCGAAGAGGTTATATTTGTATTTCTCAAAATATCTCGGAAACTAAGCGGAATAGAGCAATTTTACATGAGACCTTTTTTGTAGCTCTCAAAATTATCTACAAAAAAGGTCTCCATGAAAATTGCTCTATCTCGCTGAGTTTCCGAGATATTCTGCAAAGAGCATTGACAAACCGATTTTTTTTTTTTTTCAAGATTTTTTGCTTTTTTCAAATTGATCTTTCTCTTGCGAATATCTCGGAAACTAAGCGAGATAGCAAAAATTTTGTAGAGACCTTTTTTGTAGCTCTCAAAATTCTCTACAAAAAAGGTCTCTTGCAAAATTGCTCTATCTAGCTTAGTTTCCGAGATAATCTTATAATAATGTAATTATAAAATTTCACTCTTTATTCTCAATAAATAAATAATGGATATTAATTAATACAATTTTAATTAATTAATGAGGCTTAACATGCTGGAAATAACGTGCAACGATCGTCTTGGTAAAAAAGTCAGAGTCAAGTGCAATCCAGATGATACAATTGGCGATTTGAAGAAATTAATTGCCGCACAAACGGGGACACATTGGGAAAAAATTGTCCTCAAAAAATGGTATACTATCTACAAGGATCACATTAAACTCCAGGACTGTATCCTTTTTTCATGTGATTTTCACTCTTAAAAATATCCACTTTTTTTCAATCAACTTTACGATTAATTAAAAAGATGAATGCAATTTTTCCAAAGATAATTTTGATTTTATTTGTGCATTTTTCTATAATACAATAATTCCCTTTTTTTTTTTCAATTTTCCTTAATTAATAATTAATTAGATGAAATACACGACGGGATGAATCTAGAGCTGTACTATCAGTAGATTTAATCAATAAATTAATTTGTAACAATAATTTTTGTAAAATAAAAATATTTCTCAAATTTTTCACACTTTTTTTTTCGTTTCTAATGTAATTTTTTACATTTTTTTTTTTTTCAATCACAAAATATTATAATTATTTACATAATTACCGAAAATTAAAATATAAAAAAATATTTTTTCAAAATATCTTCGTTCCTCTTTTTTTCATCAATTTTGTACAATTTTTTTGATTCGTAAAAATTTTAATTATCAACGACAAAAAAATACAATTATTGAAAAAATATAAATTAATATTTGGTTTTAAACTGTTAATAAATTATTTTAATTAAACACAAATTTATAATAATTCAAGAAAATATAATAATTAAATAATTTAAATTAAAATTAATTCAAATCACAGTGAAAGTGCCATAATTCTCCTTTTAATTAATTAATTAGTCATAAGATAATTAAAAGAAAACAGAAGCGCAGAGATAAAACAAAATAAATCTATTTTTTATTCCTCATCATTTTCTGCGAATTACTCGGAAACTAAGCGAGATAGAGCGGTTTTGCAAGAGACCTTTTTTGTAGAGAATTTTGAGAGCTACAAAAAAGGTCTTCACAAAAATTTTCCTATCTCGCTTAGTTTCCAAGATATTCGCAAGAGAAAAAGATCAAGCCAAAAATCTCCTAAAAAAACATTAATTTGTTCGTCAATGCTTTTTGCAGAATATCTCGGAAACTAAGCGAGATAGATCGATTTTCGTGGATACCTTTTTTGTAGAAAATTTTAAGAGCTACAAAAAAGGTCTCTTGCAAAATTTCGCTATCTCGCTTAATTTCTGAGATATTTGAAAAAGATTATTGAATTAAAAAAATCGAGTTATTCTGTTCTTTTCGCTACTGAATTTGTAGAATTTTTTCCTTATGTGCAAATTAGTGAAAATTTAATGAGGCCTCTTGGAGAGATGACCGCGGCTTACTGGACTCTCAGGTTCAATCGTTACACGTCCACGATTACCCAGGAAATCCCGTATGTGTTGGACAATCAGATCAATGGCAACTGAAAAATAATTGAATCATATAGAATTATAAAATAATCATTTGACTGGAAAAAAAAAATTGTCTTTGTTTTTTGAGAATATTTCGGAAACTGAGCGAGATAAAGAAAATTTTATAGAGACCTTTTTTGTAGCTCTTGAAATTCTCTACAAAAAAGGTCATTATGAAAATAGCGCTATCTCGCTTAGTTTCTAAGACATTCTCAAAGAACGAAGAAAAAGGTAAATCGGAAGGGTAAAACCGGAAAAATGAATTTTCATTGTTTTTTCCCTAATATCTTGGAAACTAAGCGAGATAGCGAAAAATATGTAGAGACCTTTTTTGTAGCTCTTGAAATTCTCTACGAAAAAGGTCTCTCGCAAAATTACGCTATCTCGTTTAGTCTCCGAGATATTCTAATGTGAAGCAATCAAGATAAAACTATTCTCTAAAAATATTAAAAAATTGGATTTTTTTCATCTATTTATCTTATAACGAGATATTTCAGCGGAAGTCATCTTCAGATAAATAATTCCAACAATTCATCTTTTTTATCCACTTTTTATTACTTGGCAAGCTTCGCACTTTCTCTCGTCTTTCTCAATTACAATTGGCATCTTTTTTTTTAAATTAAATCTAAGGAATATTTATCTCGCAATATCGCCTGAACATGCACCATAAAAATTAAACATGCTATAATTTTATTTTAATTATGTAATCCCTTAAAAAAACGAAATTAATCAAAATATATATTTTTTTCAATATCAAAATTTCGGAAGAAAAAACAAATTAAAGTCATAAAATTTGTGTTTGAGTGCAGCTTAAAAAAATTATGGATTTTCAATTTCTTAATTAATTATGTTAATTGCTTTTTGTGTAAATTAATGAATAATTTTTTCATCAGTATTAAAATTGGAAGAAAAAAATAATGATAATAATGTAATGTATTTAGGTTTATGCATTGCTTAATAAAATTACGGATTTTTAATCTCCTAATTAATTAATTATGTTAATTTTCTTATGATTATTAATACATAGTCCGCTGATCATCAAATGAAACAGAGAAAATTATTCTTCAAAAATGAAATTATGGAAATTACTTAATTAATTACGTTAATTTGAGTAATTAATTAATTATGCTAATGAAGTTCTGTGATATTTAATGAATTATCGATTTTCATAAAAATTGACGAAAAAAAATATTGAATTTCAAAATCATGAAATTTGTGTTTTACTGCACTGTTCAATAAAATTATCAAAATCTCTTAATTAATTATGTTAATTTATTAATTAATCAATTAATTATGCTAATTGATTTTCTGTTATATTTAATGAATTATCGATTTCAATAAAAATTTACAAAAACAAATCAAATTAATGCACTGTTTAATAAAATTATTGAAATTTCCTAATTAATTAATTATCTAATTAACTAATTAATTAATTAATTAATCATGCTAATTAATTTTTTTCTATATTTAATGAATTATCGATTTCCATGAAACTTAACGGAAAAAAATTAAATTAATGCATTATTTAATGAAATTATCAAAATCTCCTAATTAATCATGTCAATCGATTAATTAATTGATTAATTCTGCTAATTAATTTTCTGTTATATTTAATGAATTATTGATTTCCAGAAAAATTGTCGAAAAAAAAAATCATGAAATTTGTGTTTTAATGCACTGTTTAATGAAATTATGAAAAAAAATTCAATTAATTAATTATGTTAATTGATTTTTGTTATATTTAATAGATCATCTGCTGAGGGTGTCTGATGATGCTGATGTACGACGTAGCTGGATGCATGGTAGCTGCCCGGCGCCTGTTTCAGCCTTTTTCGAATGCAATATGTCCCAGATGTGATGAACTATAAGGTCTATCGCCACTGTAAACATACAATACCAATCTTCGTATGTTTTCTTTTTTTTTTTTCAATGCAAAAACCTTTTTTTTTTTTTTAGTTCTCTTCAACGCATTCACTTAACAATATCTGACCGGGCAGCACCCATACCAATAATAAAATAATTAATTTCATCAATTTAATTAATTTAATAAATTCGTTTAAAGAAATTAAAAAGCTGGAAAATTATGCGAAAGTCCTTTTTTTTTAAAGGGAATCATTGGAATTAAAAGTGTCAAGAAAAGCGATAAAAATGATGACAATAGCGATTTATTGAGTTTAAGTGAATTGAGTGTAAGATGATTCAATTCTTTGAATTATTACGCTAATTATAATATTTACACGTGCGTAAGATATGTGAATTTGTTTACCTGTATTGTCTGCACCTCTGGGTATGATAACGTCAGCAAATTTTTTTGTTGGTAAGCAAAATTCTTCGAATGCAGGTTTTACAAAATTCATGTACTGATTAAGTACGTAATCCAGATCTCTGCCTCTCTCTTTGATGTCTCTTGGTACTGATGATTAAATAACAAAATAGATGAAATTTTTCGGCAAATTTATCGTACTTTGTCATCAGTTTTTTTGGAATATCTCGGAAACTAAGGGAGATAGAGCGATTTTCATAGGGACCTTTTTCGTAGGGAATTTGGAGAGCTACAAAAAGGTCTCTACAAAAATTTCGCTATCTCGCTTAGTTTCCGAGATATCTTGAAAAAACTAATGATGGAATGATGATCACTTTCGTGATTATTCCTGATAGGATTAGTTTTTTTAAGATATCTCGGAAACTAAGCGAGATAGAACAATTTCCGTGATTACCTTTTTCGTAGGGAATTTCAAGAGCTACAAAAAAGGTCTCTAGAAAAATTTCGCTATCTCGCTTAGTTTTTAAGTATCTTCAAAAAAACTGATGACCAAGAAACGTTGAAACAAAATAATTCAATTTTTTGCAAATGATTTTTTGAAGATATCTCAGCAACTAAGCGAGATAGCGCATTCTTCGTAATGACGTTTTTCGTAGCTCTTGAAATTCTCTACAAAAAAGATCTCTTCGAAAATTTCGCTATCTCGCTTAGTTTCCGAAATATTCTCAAAATAACAAACCCAGCAAATCGAAATGTTCAATTTCTTTGAAATTAATTAATAAAAAAATTATGAAAAATTACCTCTTCTCGCGAGTCGAGTGTCGGAATCCGTGTCCACAAAGAGTTTCATGTGAAATAAGTCTCTTATTTTCGGAAAATAAAAAACTAAAATCCCCTCAAATAACACAACATCAGCTGGATAAATTGTGGTAATTTGGTCTTTAACTCTGTAACAAAAAACGTAAAAAAAATCATATATTTTACGAACGAGGAAGAAGGAACTGAAGACCCGAAGCACGCAAAATTCGGGCCGACGTCCTGTACATGAAAATATTATTAAAAAACAATGAATTATGACAATTTCCTCATTTTTTTTTCTCCAAAATAAACAGGAAAAAGTGGCAAAAACAATGGGAGTATAAAAGCGTCTGATTTTCTTGAGAAATTCACAGTTTTGAAGAATCATTAATTGAGATATTAAAATCTTCTCAAAAAAAAAAAAAAAAAAAATTAAAAATGGAAGGAAAATATTTCTCATCATTTCTCATCATTGCAATTTTTTGCGCGATGTCTCTTGAGTCGGTTGATGCCTGTCACGGTCTAAAATGCAACATTTTGCAGAAAAAGTACAATCGTCATTGCGGTGCACATACGACTGTCCCAGTTCCTGCACCAGAAGACTGCTACGACATTGGAAGGCCACTATATTATCCCTACACTGCGCCTATTCCAATAAATTATCGTCTACAAGCGAAACTGCATGCGTTCTATAGGAAACCTATAGTAAGACCAGCTTATTACTGCCAAAATTACAATGATGAAGACCAGGTAACTCCCAAAAATCTTGAAATTTATGATTCTAGAGAAAAAAAATCGTTTTTTTCTTATATCTCGGAAACTATGCGAGATAAAGCAATTTCCGTAATGACCTTTGTTGTAGATCTTAAAATTCTCTACAACAAAGATATCTACAAAAATTGCCCTATCTCGCTTAGCTTCCGAGATATTCTCAAAGAACCGAAAATTCAATTTTTTTTAAATTGAAACAACTCGCTTTTTCCTATTTCGTTTTTTGCAGATATCTCAGAAACTAAGCGAGATAGAGAAATTTAGCAGGAGACCTTTTTTGTAGCTCTTAAAATTCTCTACAAAAAAGGTCTCTTGCAAAATTACTCTATGACGCTTAGTTTCCGAGATACAGACGACGTAACTCCCAAAAATCTTAAATGCATGATTCTAAAGAAAAAATGATGGATTATTCGTTTTCTCATAATATCTCGGAAACTATGCGAGATAGAGCAATTTTTGTAATGACCTTTGTTGTAGATCTTAAAATTCTCTACAACAAAGATATCTACGAAAATTGCCCTATCTCGCTTAGCTTCCGAGATATTCTCAAAAAACCGAAAATTCAATTTTTTTTAAATTGAAACAACTCGCTTTTTCCTATTTCGTTTTTTGCAGATATCTCAGAAACTAAGATAGATAGAGAAATTTAGCAGGAGACCTTTTTTGTAGCTCTTGGAATTCTCTACAAAAAAGGTCTTCTGCAAAATTACTCCATGACGCTTAGTTTCCGAGATATTCAACATTTCTTCTCTCCACAAATTAATATCAATTTAAAACGATTTTTTTCAGTATGATGACGACAGCAGATCAGCAGTCTGCACCTGCAGATTATCACCAAGAAATCGTTTATACTATCGTAACCGTCTCGGCCATGAAGCTCAATAACTAATTCTCTCGAATTACTGGAAAATATGTGAATATTCATCAAAACAATAAATTAAAGAATTTGAAAAAAATTGAAAAAACGTACAAACTATTTGTTCTGTAGTCATAGGCAGGGATTTCACATTTTACACCAGCCAGAATGTCCTGCAGTGTCTGTAGTATAAGATCATTGTCGAATGCATCTGGATGATCAAAATTATATTGTCCCTTTTCTGCTATTAATTTCTCGGCTGGTGTTAAGTCACGATAGAAACTGTCCTGCGATATGCAGACCACTTGACGCTCCTGATGATCCATATCAACTTGACCCAGTTTTTCCATTATACGTTTGCACACCGTTGACTGGAGAGAAAATGATTAGTCATTATTTTTAACTCAAGTCATTTTCGTGTGATGAAAAATTGATTTTTAGGGTTTTTATTAATATCTCGGAAACTAAGCGAGATAGAGACATTTTTGTGGAGACCTTTTTTGTAGCCCTTGAAATTGTCTACAGAAAAGGTTATTATGGAAATCACTCTATCTCGCTTAGTTTCCGAGATATTTTGGAAAAACTGATGAATTGGAATCGATTTGAAAATTTCAATTGTAAATAATTCGATATTTTTTTAAGATATCTCGGAAACTAAGCGAGATAGAGCAATTTTGGAAGAGACCTTTTTTGTAGAGAATTTTAAGAGGTATAAAAAAGATCTCTGGGAAATTTTCTCTATCTGGCTTAGTTTCCGAGATATCTTCAAAAAACTAATCAAGAATTAAAACTCAATGAATAGACTCTTCCCCCAGTTTTTTGAGGATATCTCGGAAACTAAGCGAGATAGGGAATTTTTCATTATCACCTTTTTTGTAGCTCTTGAAATTCTCTACAAAAAAGGTTATTATGATTATTGCTCTATCTCGCTTAGTTTCCGAGATATCCTCAAAAAACTGGACAACAAAATCAAAAAATCTCTTTTTCTCAAAAAAACTCTCAAAAATTTTAGGTTAAAAAATTCCTCAAACTCTTAATTAACTATTTTCACCATAAAAATCCTATAATTACCTTTCCACTAGCAGTACCACCAGAAACACCAATCAAAAACGGCGTTTTTCCCTCAATTCCATTAATTTTATTGACAAAACCAAACGACATTTTACGACTCGCCATATTAATAGGTACATCCGCCATTCTTCCACCAAATAAATGCACCACTCTCCCCAAAATCTTCAAAATTTCCCAACAAACTCAACCCAACAACCAAAAATAATTAATCCAATTTTTTAACAATTTTTCCCGAATTAAATTGACAAATAATTCAATGATATAACCTTTCTCAACAAATTCTCATGCGGCCATTGATTTCCTCCCCCCTCCTTTCGTGTTTACACAGCCTCACAGACACGAGTGCACACAGTTGCAGAATAGAACCACGTGTTCTCCAAAAATTCTAATATTTTCTGAAAGTAAACAAAAAAGAGAAAAAATCTAACAAATATTTTGTGATGAAAAAAAATTTGATTTCTTCGATAAAATTTGTAAGTTAATGATCAATTAAAATTTGAATAAATTCATTTTTGGTTAATGCATGAACAATCATAATAATAATAGACTTTGATGAATTTTGTGATATGATTGATAAGTTTTGATGACGTCACTGCTGCTGATCACAGGGTAATTCGATATTCTGAGGAAAAATTGAGGAAGAAAAAGTATTATTTGTATCTGTTAACATGAGATTACGTAATTTATTGGATTGGAATTATTCATTAGATGGTGATACTACGCACAATGCAGACCTCCGGTTCATCAAAGTTGACGTATCAGGTAATTAGTTATTGTTTTGGTAATTAATTGTTGCTTTGAGATTTTGAAGTTTTTAGGGCAATTAAGTTTATTTGGTTCGTTTTTTGAAGATATCTCGGAAACTAAGTGAGATAGAGAAATTTAGAAGAAGACCTTTTTTGTAGCTTTTGAAATTCTCTACAAAAAAAGTCTCTTGCAAAATCGCTCTATCTCGCTTAGTTTCCGAGATATTTGGGAAAAACAAATGACTAGAAAATTATTTTCTTAATTTTTTTCTCATCCGAGTTGTTTATATTCTTTCATGGAGGATATCTCGGAAACTAAGCGAGATAGAGCGATTTTCATAGAGACCTTTTTTGTAGAGAATTTCAAGAGCTACAAAAAAGGTTTCTACAAAAATTCCTCTATCTCGCTTAGTTTCCGAGATATTCGCAAATAACAACTCAATTGAGAAGAAGAGAATAAAATGTATTCTTTTAGTTTTTTGAGAATATCTCGGAAACTAAGCGAGATAGCGCAATTTCACAAGAATCCTTTTTTGTAGCTCTTAAAATTCTCTACAAAAAAGGTCATTACAATAATTGCTCTATCTCGCTTAGTTTCCGAGATATTCTTCACTTCTGAATTCTTGATTAATTGCAAATTTTTCAGCACGCGATCGAGGCTCTAAATAAGCTGCAATCCAATGCCGCATACATACGAACAGCACCGAAACACAATGACGTTAATACCACGTTGCAAGAGACCCACAAATTCCTCAAGAGGTAAATTCCTCATTTCATTCATTATTACATCAGAAGAAATAAAGTTTCTGATCTTTTATCATTCAGAGGGTAAATAAAAGGCGATGAGTCAATTCTTCAGTTTTTATCTGCGGATATCTGGAGTTAAGCAGTTGGACGAGATTTATCAAGAGACCTTTCGCAGTTTATCGAATTTCTTTCGAAGAATTATTGATATCAATCCCCTTGACCCAATAGTTTTCGAGAAATTCATGAAATACGTTCTTCTCATTGGTTTTTCGAAGATATCTCAGAAACCAAGAGAGATAGCGCAATTTTCATGGAAACCTTTTTTGTAGCTCTTGAAATTCTCTACAAAAAAGGTCTCTATGAAAATCGCTCTATCTCGCTCAATTTCTGAGATATATTTAAAAAACTGGTGACAAGGTCAAAGACGCTTTGATTTTTTTTAATTCAATTTTCTCTCGTTATTTCTTGGCAAATATCTCGGAATCCAAGCGAGATAGAGCAATTATGCAAGAGACCTTCTTTGTAGAGAATTTCAAGACCTCCAAAAAAGCTCTCTACAAAATTTTCCCTATCTCGCTTAATCTCCAAGATATCTTCAGAAAACTAATCATTAATTAAAATCCCCCAAGAAACCATGAATAGACTCTTCCAACAGTTTTTCAAAGATATCCCGGAAAGTAAGCAAGATAGAGCAATTTTCATGAATACCTTTTTTCTCGCTCTTGAAATTCCCTACAAAAAAGCTCTCTACAAAAATTTCCCTATCCCCTCTACTTTCCGAGATATCCTCAAAAAACTGTCGATAGTATAAAACCATTTTATCTTCACTCCAAAAAACTCTTTTTTTCAGATCCGGAATCACTCAGAACCAACTGGACTCCCTGCCCATAATCCACGTAGCTGGAACGAAGGGCAAAGGTTCGACGTGCGCCTTCCTGGAGACAATCCTCCGCCACCACAACCTGAAAACGGCCCTCTACACCTCCCCCCACTTGATAACAGTCCGCGAAAGAATCCGCTTAAACGGCGTAATAATCCCCGAATCCCTCTTCACCCACCACTTCTGGAATCTCTACACATCCCTCGAACAACAACAATCCTATCCCGGAGACATGCCCCCATACTTCAAGTTCATCACAATCCTCATGTTCCACGTGCTCCTAAATTCCGACATCGACGTCGCCATAATCGAGGTCGGAATCGGCGGCGAATACGACTGCACGAACGTCATAAAATCCCCAATCTGCGTTGGAGTATCCGCACTTGGTCTAGACCACGTGACTCTACTCGGTGACACGATATCATCAATCGCCTGGCAGAAATCCGGGATTTTTAAAGCAAATGTTCCAGCGGTGACTGTGAAACAGCCGGAGGAGGCGATGGACGTTTTGAAGAAAAGAGCGGAAGAGAAGAATTGTGATTTAACACTCGCACCTGATCTAAACACCTACAATTGGACGGAATCACCTCCAAAATTGGGCATTTCCGGGGACATTCAGTATGAAAATGCGGCACTGTCTGTTAGATTAGCGGAGATTTTTTTCGCGAGGGGAAAGGGGTTTAATATTAGAATTGTTGAGAATGCGTTGAGGTCTTGCAGGTGGCCCGGGAGAACTCAGGTTCTCTCCGGGAAATCCAGTGATTTTTATCTGGATGGGGCGCATACTGTTGATAGTATGAAGATATGTGTTTCCTGGTTTGAGAAACTGCAGAAGGAGAAGAGTTTTCAGAAGATTCTGGTTTTTAATTGCATTGGAACGAGGGATTTTAGGGAATTGATGGATTTGTTGAAGGATGTGGACTTTTATCGGGCGTATTTTGTGCCTAATGCTTCGGGTGTTGATGTCATTGATCAGGTGAAGTTTTTTTTAATGAGGAATTAATGAATTTGTTAATGATTTTTTTTTAAATTATTTTTCAGGTGAACTTTAAGGTGACGAGTGGAGAACAAGCGAGAAAGTGCAAGGAACATCGGGATTATTGGGGAGATTCGGGATTTATTGGGGAGTCGGTTCTGGAAGTGCTGGAGGAGATTGAGGCGGGGGCGAGGAGGGGGGAGAGGAGTCAAGTGCTTATTACTGGGTCGCTGCATCTTGTGGGGGCCGCGTTGGCGGTGTTGGATCCTGAACTGAGCATGAAGACGAAATTCTAGGGTTTGAGAGAATTTATAAAATATCTTGGGAAATAAGAGAGATGGAGCGATTTTGCTCTGAACCTTTTTTGTAGGGAATTTTAAGGGCTGCAAAAAAGGTCTCTTGAGAAATTACTCTATCTCGCGTAGTTTCTGAGATATTTGAGAAAAACTAATGATGAGTAACTGGATTTTTTTTCTGGTGAATTTTGTGTTTTTTAACGATATCTCGGAAACTAAGAGAGATAGCGCATTTTTGGAAGAATCCTTTTTTGTAGAGAATTTCAAGAGCTAGAAAAAAGGTTATTACGAAAATTTCTCTATCTCGCTTAGTTTCCAAGATATTCTCGAAAACATGACCGAAAAAAATGAATTATTCCATTTTACCTTTTTTTACTGAATTATTTCTGAGGTTTTTGAAGGATATTTCGGAAACTAAACGAGATAGGGAAAAAATCATAGATACCTTTTTTGTAGAGAATTTCAAGAGCTACAAAAAAGGTCTCTATGAAAAATTCCATATCTCTATTGGATTCCGAGATAATCGCGAAAAAATGGATCTGAAGGAAAATCTATTTCCCTAGATTTTCTTTTGAACTGAAAGAATATTTTCAATGAAAAATCGAGAAAATTCATCTCGAATTATGAAAATATTTTCTCGTTTTCTAAATATCAAATTCTATTTTTCTAAAAAAAAAACAAAACCATTAAAATTATTTTTTAGAAATAATTACAATTTTTTTTTATGTACAAATAGAAAAATTACTCATTTATTTACTTTCACAATATTAAAATTAAATACAATTGAGTTATTATTAATTCAGTACATGTATCCATATTTTTCGATACATTTGCATTGTTAATATTGAGTGATAACGAGATCAAAAAAATATGAATCTCAATTAAACTGAGTACTTAAAAAATAAATGACTTTTTGTACTTATTTTTATTAATTTGAAAAATTTCATAAATTTCCCTTAATTTCTATGCTTTTATCTGATGAAAATAAAAGCATAGAATTATTTCTATTTTCTCCTGTCTCTTCATTAATAACAAAACAAATAACTCATTAATATAATTTTAACAAAAACAAGATTTTTTTTTGCCAATTTCATTAGAATTCTGAAATTAGAATAACTTTGGATGATATTCCAGCTCTGATTCGGCTTCAGTATCAGAGAGGCTCAATGAGACACCAGCACGACGTCTCAGTCGATTGTCTTCTGGACTCTGCATAATTAAAAATTAATAATTAATTAATTAATATAATTAAAACCTTTGATTGTAAAATAATTCTTTTTTTGGTGAATTTTGTCATGGATGAAAAATGTAAATATCTCGGAAACTAAGCGAGATAGAGCAATTTTGCAAGAGACCTTTTTTGTAGTTCTTGAAATTCTCTACAAAAAAGGTCTCCTGCAAAATCGCTCTATCTCGCTTAGTTTCCGAGATATTCACAAAAAACAACTCAATCGATAAGAAATTGAATAAAATGCCTTTTTTTAGTCTTTTGAAAATATCTCGGAAACTAAGCGAGATAGAGGAATTGTCATAGAAACCATTTTTGTAGCCCTTGAAATTCTCTACAAAAAAGGTCTCTTGCCAAATCGCTTTATCTCCCTTAGTTTCCGAGATATTTACAAGAAACGATTGAGAGAAAGAAATCGACTGAAATGAGAATAATTAAATGTTTCAAGATGCATTTACCTGATCCAAAATTCCAGCAGTTGGCTCCGACGCGTAGCCAACCTCTTGTGCATCTTCCTCAAGGTCAGCTTCGTACTCTTCAAACTCATCTGAGTCTGTATCATACATATCACCGTAACGACTGCCACGTGATACTTTACAAACCATTTGTGCTAAATCTGTGAAAGTATATGTCGATACTGGATCCTGATTGGCTGTTTTGTGTTTTTCTCTCATGGCTTTTGCATTCTCACGGTCTGCATTGAAACGGGGTAGAATACCGGCCTTCGATTGACCCTCGAAATACGTTTTTCCTTCAATCATAATAAAATTTAATTAAATTTAATGAAATTCAAATCCTGAAAAAAACGAAATTCTTCAAAATTTGCCAGTTTTTTGAGGATATCTCGGAAACTAAGCGAGATAAAGCAATTTTGCAGGAGACCTTTTTTGTAGAGAATTTCAAGACCCACAAAAAAGGTCTCCACAACAATTCCTCTATCTCGCTTATTTTTCGAGATATTCTCAAAAAACAAATTCATTGAGAAGAATTTTAAAAAAATGTATTTTTTTCGTTTTTTGAGAATATCTCGGAAGATAAGCGAGATAGAGTAATAATCATAATAACCTTTTTTGTAGCTCTTGAAATTCTCTACAAAAAAGGTCTCCTCCAAAATTGCTCTATCTCGCTTACCTTCCGAGATATGTGCAAAAAAGAGAAATTCCTTCACCACTGCATTATTGAAATAATAATAAAATGAAATTACCATGGTAATAGCCAACGTCCTTGATCTCATCAAAATTAGCAAATTGAAGTGTTTTATATTTGTCAATTGGCGGCCTTATGTATTCACAGTAATCGGATGATTTGACCTCTTCCAATTGTCTGACACAACTCACATAAGCCAGTCTTGATTGGATATCTGGTAAATTGGGTACTTTAACCGGTGTAGCAAATGGATTCCATTTTTTCCATAATAACCACCAGCCAGACAATGAATCACCGTAATTTGTTAAATCAGTATCATCCTGCGAACCAACGTCGATTGCCAGTATGTGATGGGCTCCTTGTCGCAGCATGACGTCAGCTAATTTTTTTTTTTATAATTTATGAAAAATTAAGATTTAAAGAATTTTATCGTGAAGAAAAACGAAATATTTCGAATAATTCGAAATAAAATCGAATATTTCGAAAATATCATCAATTCAGTGGTGAAGTGGTAAACAAGGTTAAGTACATATGGTATCCTTATAGGACTTAACCTTGTTTACCACTTCATGACTGAATTTAAAAAATTTCGAATAATTTGAAAATTTTCATAAAATTCGAAAAAAAAACGAAAAATCTTTCAAATTACTAATACCTAATTTAGAAAATTCCAAATAATTCGAAAAATACGGAAAATTTGAAAAATTTCAAATAATTCGAAAAATTTCAAAAAATTTCAAAAATTTCAAAAAATTTCAAAAATTTCAAAAAATTATCAAAATTTCAAAAAATTATCAAAATTTCAAAAAATTATCAAAATTTCAAAAAATTATCAAAATTTCAAAAAATTCACAAAATTTCGGAAAATTCTGAAAATTTCGAATAATTTAAAAAAAAATCAATAATGGAAAAGTTTGAATAATTCTAAAAAAACTCAAAAAATTTATGATAATCCAAAATTTCCGAATTATTCAAAACCTTCCATTTTACCCCACATGCCCCTATCATTTTCCCCCCAAAATTCCTTTTCATGATTTTTACCTGGTACATTATTAACATAACACCCGTCGACCAAGAGATGCCCGTCGAGAGGATCACAAATTGGTGGAAAAACCCCAGCGATTGTCATACTGGCCCTCACGCATTTCCACAGTAACCCTATTATATTTTTGTTAACAATTTTATTACATCACGACACAAGTGCTCAAAAGAAGCGTTTTTCAAATCGTTAAAAACGATTTTTTGTGTATCGTACGAAATTTTATGACACTAGTGGGAAAAAATCGTTTTTTCGTAAGAAGGTGTGAAAAGTGAATTTTCAAGCACGTTCGTGCAGAAAAGGCCACGTTCATGCGGTAAACTGCACTTAAAAGCACGTTCGTGCAAAGGGCACTTATTTCCATGAGCGTGCCTGAAAGTGCCGTTTGTCGATCGTGCGAAAAAGTGTGTTTTTTTGCACGAAAATATAAAAGAAGGCACTTTTACGCACGTTTTCACAAAAAAAGTGCAATTTCAGGCACGTTCCTACGAAAAAGTGTACTTTTCGTGACCGTGCCTAAAAGTGCACTTTTCTGCACGTTCCTGCAAGAAAGTGCACTTTTAGGCACGTTAAAGAAAAGTGCACTTTTTCCCGTTTAAGTGCAAAAAAAAATACTTTCAGGCACGTTTGTGCGAAAAAATGCACTTTTTATGCATCTGCGAATAAGTGCACTTTTCTGCTGAAAAGTGCACTTTTACACACAAGTGCACTTTTTCACACGAACCTGCGAACCACCGCACTTCCCTGGACGTACGAAAAAGTCCCCTTTTCTCGCACTTGTGTCATAAAAATGGCAAAAAAGTGCACTTTTACACACAAGTGCACTTTCCTGCGCGAACGTGCGAATCAGTGCACTTTCCTGCACGCACAAAAAAGTCCCCTTTTTCGCACTTGTGTCATAAAAATGGCAAAAAAGTGCACTTTTTCGCACGTTCGTGCAAAAAAAACACTTTCACGAACAAGTGCACTTTTTTGCACGAACATGCGAATCAGTGCACTTTCCTGCACGTACGAAAAAGGCCCTTTTTCGCACTTGTGCCATAAAAATGATTTCATCACATGAATTTCTCAACGTTGCATCCTCTCATCGACGGGAGCGAGTTCCTTATTCTTCAAATATGCATTTTCATGAATTTTATTCTCTGGTAAATTTTTGTTCTTTAATTTAATTACCTGGAAGGTTATTGACGTACCCGCCATCCAGGAGTAGGTGGCCATCAGTGGGGTCGCACAATGGTGGCATATAACCAGACAATGACATCGAACTTCGAATGTAACGCCACAGCGATCCTAAACATTACTACGAATTATTTTTATTTTCTTGAATTTATGTAATTTTGTTGTTTTTTTTTTTTTGCAATTCGAACGATTTCACGGGGTTGCAAATTATATTAATCAATTGTAGGAGATGAGGGGGCAAAATGGACCAGTGGAAAATAAGAGATTGGAATATTTACGAAATAGTTGAATTTTTCGAAAAATCGAAAAAATTATTTTCAAAAAAAAATTTACTGGTTTTTTTTTTAATGAAAGATTCTAGAAAAATATTCCTTGTATTTATCTCACTTAGTTTCCGAGATAATTGAGAAAATTATCATAGAATAAAATTGATTTGATTTTTTTTAAACAAATTTCTTTCATTTTGTAATTAGTTTTCTTGAAATAACTCGGAATCTAAGCGAGATAGAGTGATTTTACAAGAGATCTTTTTTGTAGAGAATTTCAAGAGCTACAAAAAAGATCTCTTTTAAAATCGCTCTATCTCGCTTAGTTTCTGAGATATTCAAAGAAAACTGATAACAAAAAAAATTGACTCATTTCCTTCTATCACTCGTTTTTCTCGAATATTTCGGAAACTAAGCGAGATAGAGCAATAATCATAATAACCTTTTTTGTAGCTCTCGAAATTCTCTACAAAAAAGGTCTCTTGTAAAATCGCTCTATCTTGATTTTTTTTTGAGATATTCTCGAAAAATCCACAATCTGCAATTCCCTTCACCAAAACTCAAAGCAAACAGTTACTTAATTAATCATTATCAAAGATCCATTTTGCCCCAGGGGTCTAATTCACCCTACCTTAACCTACCCAGTGACTCCCGTGTCTTAAATTTTATGTTAATAATAACAATTAATAAAAAACCTCAAAAAACCCGTTTTCATTAAATTCAGAATATTCCAAAAATACTCAGAAATAATTCATTCAATTAATTATAAAAATCAAATGCAAATTGAATTATTAAAAAATTTGACCTGGACACAAAATGATGAGTACGTCAACAACATAATTCATTAAGAAACTCGCTCCCGTCAAGGAATATTTTGATAATAGAATTTTTTTAATTAAAAACAAGTGCAAATTAATTAAATTCTTTTTCTCTCTTTTTTCTACGGTGGAAAAATTAATGAAAATTTAATTTTTAATAAATAATAAATAATTGCAAATGATAGTTAAATTGTGAGAAACGACTAATTAATTATAATATTAGAGACAATTTAATAAATTCTAATATTTTATGATTTTTAACTATATTTTTTTTTGAGTTTTTATACAAACCATGTGTATGCGTGCGCATGCAGGAAGCTGTTATGTCCGTAGTTATAATGAAAAATGGGAGCCACAAATCTTCGATGTAAGTATCGCCAAATGTTTGATGAATTGTCTTATTAAAATCACGACCAGAAAACATTGACGTCACTGGATAAGTCAAATCCCAAATTTGACGCCACCATTGTGTCATTTTCTGCAAAAAAACGTATTTTCAAAAATTCATTAATATCTTCGAAATCAAGAGGTTTAGAAGAATTTCACAAGAGACCTTTTTTGTAGAGAATTTCAAGAGCTACAAAAAAGGTCTCTACAAAAATTTTGGTATCTCGCTTAGTTTCCGAGATATTCAAAGAATGCAGTACATCGAATTTTCACATTTTCTTTTTTTCAACTTTTCAACTCTAATTAAAAGGTATTATTATCATTATTCTCTTACTTTTGACCATTCACGTGCTTTCTGGGTTGTCGTAGTGATGTTCTTCTCCATACACCACAAAGCGCCCATTAATGACCCAATACTGACACCACCAACCATATCAATTGGAATTCCAGCCTCAAGAATTGCTTTCAGCATTCCAACATGTGCAGCACCACGTGCACCACCGCCACCAAGAACAAGTCCAACTGAAGTCCCAGTGAGCCATCTTGCTAATCTACTGAAATCGCTGTGGACATTGGGCTCTGACATCAGTACTTTAGAGTAAAGTTCATTCTGAAAATCCGCAAAAAGTCATTATTTCATAATTTTTATTGTATTTTAAATAATAACTCGATAAAAAAGCGAGATATCGAAATTTTCATAGAGACCTTTTTTGTAGCGAATTTCAAGTGCTCTAAAAAAGGTCTCTTGATAAATTTCGCTATCTCGTTTAGTTTCCAAGATATCCTTAAAAATCCCAAAGCAATGCAGAAACTTACGATTCTATACTGCGACCTCCTCGTGAACATTCTCTTGGGACACTGTATATGATGATGACTAGAGACCCAGCTCCTCATATTGAGCCACTCGACAGTATTCCCGGGTCTCTGTCCACTCTGCTCCTTATGCAGAAGCACCAATTCCTTCTGCGTCCTCATAGCGAGCCTCTCCACCTCCCTCTCCGTCCTCCCAAGACTCGGGGGTTTATCCCCGAGCCCAACAATGAGAATGCAATCCGCCTGCCGGACGCACCTCTGCGTCCACGCGGAATAAACCGAATCACACTGATAAAGCGATATCCTGTGCTGATCCTCCTGCTGCGCCAACCAGGACGTCAACCTGTACTCATTAGGCGCCTCCATGATACTCGTCCCCAGTGTCTTCCTCACGACCTCCGACGTCAGCCTCAAACAAGACCCAATAGCGCAAAGCGAGTGATAAAGTTCATACGTAAACGCAGTCAACGGGACATCCTCCGAGACCGGAACAATCGCCACCGTCGAGAAATTAATCTGCGCCGGTCTCGCATCGACATTAGCCCTCTGATTTCCCCCACTCGGACACTGCTGCCAAGTCCCCAGAATCCTGTGCCCCAGGAGATTAATCAGCCTCGTCACCACGATCGGATACCTCAGCTTGATGACATTGAAGAGCCCCTCCGGCAATTTCGCGAGCTCCGAGTCTCGAACCGCCATCACAGTCGTCGATCTCGACGTCTGCGTCACCATCTCCACGATCCCCACCAAGTCCCCTTTCCCGTACTCAGCGACCACCTCCTTCTTCCCGTTTTCATGCGTGATGACGGACCGGAGTCTTCCCGAGAGGACGATGAATGTCGAGTCCGACTCGTCCCCCTGACGGTACACCGCTCTCCCGCTCTCCAAGAACAGCCAATCAAGAGCAAAGTCCACCTGACGGACGAACGGGCTCAGGCGCCTGACGACCGTGTTGGCGACGTGCAGGACGACGGTCGGAGTCTCTCGCATTATCGAGAAGAACGTCTGCTTGCTGAGGAGAGCGATCCTGCTCGCGTGCTTCGCGCGGATCGTGTAGAACGACGGCTCGCCCGTTAGAACGGCGAGACCCCCGACGATTTCACCCTGGTGAGCACTGAACATGTGGACTTCTTGGTTCGTGTTGGATTCCGCGGTCTTCTGGCTGATTATTAGAGACCCGGAGACGACGTAGACCAGGGCGACGTCTTTGTGGGACTCTTCTTTCATTAGGTAGGTGCCGGAGGGGACCTCACGGATCTCCACCTTTTCTTTGAGGACGGAGTCGTCCTCGAGGCCGAGCTCACGGACGAAAGCTTCGGTGGCGATCTGGACTAAATGCGACTCGTCGAAGGGTTGGAGAGGCGGGTCGTTTGTCGATTTCTTGCGTTGGGAGAGACTCGGGGTGGTTAGGTCTGGGGGGGCTTGCGGAGGGGGGGTGGACCAGTGCGCGTCGCACTCGGGGACCATGTCCGGGGGGGTGGGTTGGGAGAGGTGCGGTGAAGGGGTCTGCAGCTTCCAGTCGAGGTTGATTTTTGGTCTGGAAAAGAAATGCGAAAAGTTGTTACTTTATGATTTAATTCTTCTTGTATTTTGGAATTACCTCTTTGAGCTAATGGTTAGGGGATGGGAACCAGAGGCGTTGGATGATTCAGGTCCGTCGTGTTCATTGGAATTCGAGTAAATTCCATCGACGGTTTGTGTTGGGAAGTTGTCCTTTGTTCTCGAACGAACTGGTGAACCGGAAAATGGACTGTGTTTCTTCTTGTGAGAGCCCTGATTCACTAGCTCAGCTGATAATCCGAGGTACTGATGAAGTGCAGTGAACGTGACACGTTGCAAACGAACCATTATCACTTGGATAACGCGAATGAATGCGTCTGGATGATCTTGAAAGACCTGTTGAATAATTATACGAATTATTAAGAATTCTTTATTGTTTCAAGTCAAGAGTCTTTTTTGAGAATATCTCTGAAACTAAGAGAGATAGAGCGATTTTACAAGAGACTTTTCTTGTAGAGAATTTCGAGACCTTCAAAAAAGGTCTCTACGAAAATTTTCCTATCTCGCTTAATTTCTGAGATATCTTCAAAAAACCCAACGAACAAGAATTGATCATTGAAAACAGGATTTTTTTTGTTTTTTGAGTATAACTCGGGGAATAATTGAGATAGAAGAATTTTGAAAGAGACCTTCTTTGTAGAGAATTTTAAGAGCTTTAAAAAAGGTCTCTACGAAAATTCCTGTATCTCACTTGGTTTCCGAGATATCCTTCATTACCTCTTGAAAAGCGCTCATCGGCAGTTTAACGACCACCGAATCCTCCACGACCCTCGCCGAGACAGTTTTGTAAGTGCTCGTATGCCCAGTAAGTACATCAGTAAAGCTCAGCAAGCTCGTGACAGATTCCCCAGTTTTCACGAGTTTCAGCGGCACCTGAGACCCATCAACGCCATTGATATAAACATTAACCAATCCCTGCTGCACAATAAAAACATTCTCATCCGGATCTCCAATTTTAAAGAGCGCTGTTCCAGCTGGTAAATTCATAATTTCCGTGTGCTTGCATAATTTCAAGAAAACCGGCTTCTCAAAGTGCCCGAAAACACGAATACTTTGGAGAATATAAAGTGCATCTGGTGGTACACGTTCACCAGGGCCAAGGTCCTCCTCCAAGTACTCCGCCGGTGGTTCAAGCACCTTCAATTGCTGCGGCACATTGTCCTTCTTTAATTGCAATAATCTGCGTGCAAATCTCATGACTGCACGACGCTTTTTACCCTGACCAGTTGGATGCACTTGGCCGCTTATTGACTTGACTTTTCTCAGCATTTTTCTACCGTAAAATAATACTTTGTCACGTTTACGAAATCGAGGTTTTCCAACTCCAACGAACTCCTTCACTTCCTTCACCAACAAACTCTTGTTCTTCCATTTTCGCAGGACTGATACTGTTATTATCAGGATTATTGAGATTATCGTTGTTATTATTATTATGTTGCGGGTTATTTCGTATTCTGAGAGGAGGGGGTAGAGCCATTGAGGCAGCAGGTAGGATCCAATGTTGGAGTTCAGGTGATTAAACAGCTCTACAACCTGAAATGTAATTTTTTTTTTAGTTTTTAGGGTTTTAGAATTTGTTTTTTTTTCAATAGCACGGAAACTAAGCGAGATAGCGAATTTTTTGTAGAGACCTTTTTTGGAGGTCTTGAAATTCTCTACAAAAAAGGTCTCTTGTAAAATTATGCTATCTCGCTTAGTTTCCGCGATAATGAGGAAAGAGTGAAACAGTGATTTTACAAAAATTGTGAGAAAATTGAATTTTCCCAGTTTTTCTCAATTATCTGGGAAACTAAATGAGATAGAGCGATTTTGCAAGAGACCTTTTTTTTAGCTCTTGAAATTCTCTACAAAAAAGGTCTCTTAAAAAATTTCGCTATCTCGCTGAGTTGTCGAGATATTGTCAAAAAAAATGGTTATTCAATGAAAAATAAATAATAAAAAAATCCCAATATATTTAGCAATGAAATAATTCTGATGTTTTTTACTATAAAATTACCTCCATCGTGAAATGGACAAAAACCACATTCTCATCAGTTCAGTTCGCTCGTAATATCGTTCTGCAACGTTTAGTACCACTCTAAAGACGTATGAAAAATTGCGTAATGATTAGAAAACAAGAGTGGTTACAACGTCTTTCTAACTGAATGAAAAAAAAATCAGAAACAAACAAGAATAATTTCAACTGATAAATCCACCTTGATTGACGTAGTCGAGTCAACACATCTGACTGTCAATTGACAGAGACAACTTACGTTAACGTCAACGTAAAAAATATCAAGAGGACCTTTGACACCACTTGCACTCCATTCCCGTCATCCGACGCCATTATTGTTTTTGTGGTGCAATCTTCTGTCTCTCTCTCTTTCGTGTATGGAGTGAAGTGAGCGGTTTGTGAATCGTCTGAAGTGAGTTGCCGATCAGGACGATTTCTATTGGTTGAATGAGGATTCATTGGCCAATAGGAATGAGGATAAAGTGTGTTCGGTGTGAAGTGAGCTGAGGTTCATTTTCTCACTGAAAATAAAATATCTGTAGTCTGAAGTTAGCTGATGTTCTTGTTTTGAGGATATCTCGGAAACTAAGCGAGATAGGAGAATTTTTGTGGAGACCTTTTTTGTAGCTCTTAAAATTCTCTACAAAAAAGGTCTCTACAAAAATCTCGTTATCTCGCTTTGTTTCCGAGATATCTCCAAAAGAAGAAAAATAGTTTCAAGAATTTTTTCACAAAAATATTCCTTCTTCCCCCACTTTTTCTCAAATATCTCGGAAACTAAACGAGATAGCGCGATTTTCATAATGACCTCTTTCGTAGATAATTTCAAGGGCTACAAAAAAGGTTATCACAAAAATTCCTCCATCTCGCTTAGTTTCCGAGATATTCGAGAAAAAGGGAAGAAACTCCGAAAATTCCCCAGAAAGTCCCTAGTTCCCCGGTAGATGTCGCCACAGTCGTATTCCTGGGCGTTTCGCAGTAAAAAAAAACCATCCATTCCCCATTCTACAAGCATTGGCCTTCGGGTTAGGCACGTTCGGCGAGACCTTTTGGGTGTGGGGCCAGTCAGTGGTTACACGGTCTTCTCCTCGTACACGGTTACAAAAGGCGGACATGTTGTAGGTGTATTTCCGTCAATGTGCGCGGTGTTCTGACGCGTGAAGGAGAAAAAAACCACCAAAAATCACTAAAAAATTACACAAGCCCAAAATATCAACGACAAAGTCCACCAAAGTGCTAATAAAACAACAACATTTTTTTTTTCAACACTTTAATGAATTTTATCTCCGGCAATTGGATAAAGTGCACAGTTTGTGTTGTGATAATTTAGTCAAATAAACTCAACATATGTGATGTGCTAGTGGAATTCAAGTTTTCACGTATTCTCAGGTTTTTTTACCTTTTTTTCCTTAACAAAAAGTTGGATTGGAGGATTGTTATCATTATTCAATATGAGCTGGGGCAGTGAGCTCTGGGTGAGTTGAGTCGATTTTTTTTTTCTTTTTTTTTTTAAAGGAATTCTTAATTTTTTTGTGTTTTTTTCGTTTTTTTTCACGAATTTTGGGGCAATTTTTTTTACAGAAAAAAGAAACCAGTTTCAAGTTTTGCCGCAGGCTAATGGCAAAATCCACCATTCTCACTCCAATCTTCTCTCTCACTCTAAGGCACTTCTGCCTTTTTTTTTTTTCATAATAATTAAATTGTTTTTTTTTTTTTGAGAAAACGAAAAGAGGTGAAATATCGATTTCATTACTTTTTGCAGTTTTTTGAGGATATCTCGGAAACTAAGCGAGATAGAGCTATTATCATGATAACCTTTTTTGTAGCTCTTGAAAGTCTCTACAAAAAAGGTATCTTGTAAAATTTCTCTATCTCGCTTAGTTTCCGAGATATTCTCAACAATCTGCCTTTTTTTCTCATAATAATTGAATTCTTTTTTTGGTTCAATTCAAGTGGAATTTATATTAATTTAATTGTTTACTTTGATGAAGGTGCATTCTATTTTTGCATTCGAGTTTCAGGGTTCTTTAGGGGGTGTGGGTGGGTGCTATTATTATTATTATTTGAAGAAATGACGATTTGGTTGGGAATTTTCTGGTGGATTTTTGCTTGGTTAGTTTTGTGAAGATATCTTCGAAATTAAGGGATTTAGAAGAATTTTACAAGAGACCTTTTTTGTAGAGAATTTTAAGAGCTACAAAAAAGGTCTCCACGAAATTTTCGCTATCTCGCTTATTCTCCGAAATATCTTCAAAAAACTAATGAACAAGAATCGATCATTGATAAGAGGATTTTTTTGTTTTTTTAGAATAACTCGGAAAATAAGAGAGATAGAGGAATTTCGTAAGAGACCTTTTTTGTAGCTCTTGAAATTCTCTACAAAAAAGGTCTCCTCAAAATTTTCTCTATCTCGCTTAGTTTCCGAGATATCTCCAAAAAATCATCAGAAAAAACGAATAAACTCATTTTTTTCACTGAATTCCCTCCAAAAATATTCGCAAAAAATATGAAAAATTCTGTTTAAAGTATTTTCCATCAATTCAAACGGTTTCTTCCTTTTTCCAAGTCTCTTTTCGAATGTGAATGGATTCTAGGTACGGGAACAGTAAGCACGTTGATTTGTGACGTTTCGTATTCTTGATGAGACATTCCAAGCATCGTTGGTAAAGGAAAGAATATTCTCGTTTCATTTTAATTCGTTCTTTCGTTAATGTCCATTTAAATAGGCTCTGGAATTCATTTCGTGGCCTCAGGGGGGGGGGGGGGGGGGAGACTTAGAAGAACCTTTTTTAAGAAAATTTTGGACGAATTTTCTTAAGTCCGATGGAATTTGAGATTACGAATAAATAGAGCGCAGGTAGTCCACTGAATTTTCGGTAATTCTCGTTTTTTTGGGAATTTAGGAAAATTGCCAGATTTTTCGTGGACCTAGAAAATGTAAAACCTTTTAAATCCGTTTTTTCCGACAGTTTTTTGAGAATATCTCGGAAAATAAGAGAGATAGAGCGATTTTGCAAGAGACCTTTTTTGTAGCTCTTGAAATTGTCTACAAAAAAGGTCATTATGAGTATTGCTCTATCTCGCTTAGTTTCCGAGATATTTAAAGAAAACGAAAAAGAGGTGAAATATTCAGTTTATTTCTTTTTTCAGTTTTTTGAGAATATCTCGGAAACTAAGCGAGATAGAGCAATAATCATAATAACCTTTTTTGTAGCTCTTGAAATTCTCTACAAGAAAGGTCTCTTGCAAAATCACTCTATCTCACTAACTTTCCAAGATATTCTTAAAATAACCCGAAAATCCTCACAAAATCCATTTTTTTCTGATAAATTCACGAAAAAAAATGGGAAAAAAATCGTGATTTTCATGTTTTTATTAACACCCACACAATCGCCTACATTTTAACGTGATTTCAAGTCATAATATGAGTCGACACATTTCTGAGATTGCACGAACTGAAGATATGAATTAATTGTAAGAATTTTTCATTTTTTTTTCAATTTATGAAAGAAAAAAAAGAATTTTAATTAAAAACAATAATAATAATAATAATAATAATTTTTTTATTTTTTATTATTGTTATCATTATTGGAGATAATGAAAAGGTGATAAAAAATTGATAAAAATTTCATAGATCAGATGAATAAAATCGTTTTAGTTGATACGTATGAAACATGTGACACATTACTCATACGTCACTAATACAAAGAAATGTATTGTAAAGGGGATCGATAGGAAATGAGGGTGAGGCGCCCTCGCCGACTCGATTACGTGACTCATAGTGTGCACTTGAGAGTTCACTAAAAACAAACTAATGCATGTGTGTATGTGTGTTTGGATGACGTTACTATACTTTCATTTTGAGTTAATTTTTTTTTAGTCGAGTTTTTTGGAAATATCTCGGAAACTAAGCGAGATAGAGCATTTTTCATTGAAACCATTTTTGTAGAGAATTTCAAGGGCTACAAAAAAGGTCATTATTATAATTGCTCTATCTCGCTTAGTTTCCGAGATATTCTCAAAAATCTGATGGCAAAAAATTAATAAATTGATTTTTTTTTAAGTTTTTTTGGGAATATCGAGGAAACTAAGCGAGATAGAGCAATTTTCGTAATAACCTTTTTTGTAGAGAATTTCAAGAGCTACAAAAAAGATTATTACCAAAATTGCTCTATCTCTCTTACTATCCGAGATATTCCGAGAAAATCAAAAAATTCCACTTTTCCTCTTTCAAATTTTCCCTTTTTTCTTCTCTCGTTTTCTGAAAATATCTCGGAAACTAAGCGAGATACAGAAAATTTCATATGAACCTTTTTTGTAGAGAATTCCAAGAGCTACAAAAAAGGTTCTTATGATTATTGCTCTATCTCGCTTAGTTCCCGAGAAATCCTCAAAGAAAACCCAAAAAATTGACATTGAAAATAATTGGACTCATTTTTTCTCCTCAATTCATCTCCTCATCATAATTAAATCGTGAATAAATATTTCTCAAGGTCAATGAGTATTTGTCATTGACTGTAATCATTACTGAATCACATTGATATAAGGAACATTGAACTTTTATGGTAAAAGTATCTTTTATTCTCAAGCCCAGTTCATGTGGTTTTTCCATGAGAATTCTTTCTTGGCTGATGCCACATTTGTAGTAACTCCGTATTCGGTATGAACCGGTTTCACAAACACACATTTAACTCTTGCATTTTTTTTTTTTTTTTTTTTTTTTCATTTTTTTCCATTTTTTTCATTGAAAAAAAAAAAAAATTATTCATTTTTTTCTTTATTAATTATTTAAAATAATAATAATAATAATAATAATAATAATAATAATAATAATAATAAAATGTTATTTGTATCACTTTGATAAGAAATCACTGACTTCCGGTTATGATAATGATAATATGCTGGAGAAAATACCGAAATGATATTAAATATGTTTTGAATTGAGAGAAAATAAATTAATTTGTTTCTTTTTCATTTTTTTTCTTGTTTATTCAGGATCAGTATGATAATCTATCCCTGCACACGCAAAAGGGGATAGATTTCTTGGAGAGGTATGGACACTTCATACGGGACAGGTGTAAAATTGAAGTAGAGTATGCTGGGAATTTGAGGTAATTTGTTTATTATTGTTTATAACAATTTTGGATTTTTGGGGAAATTGGGTTTATTTGATTCTTTGTTTTTTTGAGATATCTCGGAAACTAAGGGAGATAGAGGAATTTTGCAGGATACCTTTTTTGTAGAGAATTTTGAGAGCTACAAAAATGGTCTCTTGCAAAATTGCGCTATCTCGCTTAGTTTCCGAGATATCTTCAGAAAATGAAAATTGTGGGTTTTTTTATTTTTCTGAATATCTCGGAAAGTAAACGAGATAGAGCAATAATCATAATAACCTTTTTTGAAGCTCTTGAAATTCCCTACAAAAAAGGTCTCTACAAAAATTGCGCTATCTCGCTTACTTTCCGAGATATTCTCAAAAACAAAAACAAAACTTTTTTTTTCGTTAAAAATTCTTTTTCAAATGAAATTAATGTCATTTTTATTCTTTATTTGCAGAAGGCTAGTGAAAAATTATCAACCGAAGAAAAAAGAGGAAGAGGACTATCTGTAAGTAAAATAAAATCCTCGACATCTTGATAACAAGGTGAAAGTTATTGAGAAAGTCAACTGAAGCAGTTAAAATCATTTAACACTGTTCCTCATTTTTCATTATTTTTAGTTCCATTTTTTCCGCTTCGAATGTATTTCATTATTGTAAATAGGTATTATTGCATTGCAGTTGTGAATTTAATTATTATGTGAATTTCAACAGCACGAAAGTTCAATGAATTCAGTAGCGAAAAGATGAAACAGAAATTTTTCGATTGTTTTGACCGTTTTTTGAGAATATCTCGGAAACTAAGCGAGATAGAGAAATTTTCGTGAAGACCTTTTTTGTAGCTCTTGAAATTCTCTACAAAAAAGGTAATTATGATTATTACTCTATCTCGCTTAGTTTCCGAGATATCCTTAAAAAACCGTGATTTCTGTGAGTTTTTTGAGAATATCTCGGAAACTAAGCGAGATAGATAAATAATCATAATAACATTTTTCGTAGCTCTTAAAATTCTCTACAAAAAAGGTTATTATGATTATTGTTCTATCTCGCTTAGTTTCCGAGATATTTTCAAAAAACGAACGAACAAAGAAGAAGAAAATGAAAAACAGGAAAATTCATTTTCTTCAATTGCTTTTCATTGAATTCTTTAATCATTCTTCGTCGAATATCTCGAAATCTATAAAAGATTGTGAAATTTTAGTGATAACTTTATTTGGAGATCTGATTCTTTTTTTCTACAAAAATTTCTCATTTATTTCGTAATATTCCAAGAAATCTAATCACAAAATAACGTGGGCCCATTTTATTTCATCACTTTATCGGACTTTTCGTTGAATGTCTCGGAAACTAAATGAGATAGAGCGATTTTCGTAATTATATTATTTTTTTGAGCTCTAAAAATGGTTTCGGAGACAATTCATCAATTTTCAGTATTTTTTTCTCATTTCTTGTTAATATCTCGGAAACTAAGCGAGATAGAGCGATTTTTGTAGAGACCTTTTTTGTAGAGAATTTGAAGAGCTACAAAAAAGGTCATTATGATTAGTGCCCTATCTCGCTTAGTTTCCGAGATATTCTTGAAAAACTGAAAATAAAATGAAATTGATAATTTTTGTGTTTTTTTAAGATATTTCGGAAAATAAGCGAGATAGAGCAATCTTCGTAGAGACCTTTTTTGTAGCTCTTGAGATTCTCTACAAAAAAGATCTCTACAAAAATTTCCCTATCTCGCTCACTTTCCGCGATATCCTCAAAAAACAAATGGCAACAAATACAAAAACACAAAGAAACGTATTCTTCTATTGTTTTTCGAAGATATCTCAGAAACTAAGCGAGATAGCGCAATTTTCATAATAACCTTTTTTGTAGCTCTTGAAATTCCCCACAAAAAAGGTCTCTTGCAAAATTCCTCTATCTCTCTTACTTTCCACGATATCCTCAAAAAACCCAATGACCCCAAATAAACAAAACCAATTCACTCATTTTCCTCAATAAATAATTAAACAATTCAATGAAAAAATGAATATTAATCAATTTAAATTCAAATGTGCAGTCTTTGAATACTCGAAGAAAAATTGCTCCATCCTTTATCGTTTTAGCTGTGTGGGAGGCTCTAAAAATGCCATTGAATTCCAAAGAAGTGACGTACATCACAGAATCATAAATCTATTTCTTTTTTTTATTTTTCCAGGTACAGTCCGTGTAAAGCATTTAAATTAGAGCTCAATGAGGTAAATGATCAGGCTGGACAGAGAGAAGTTATTGCTGAAAATCTTCAGGCAAATGTACTACGTGAATTAAATATATTAGTCAAAGATTTTAAAGAGGATAGAAAAAAATATCTTCAAGAGGGTGCAAGATTAATGACAACACTTGCAACGCAAATTGGCAGTTTGGAGAGGGCTAGAAAGGCGTATGAAAAGGCATTTCGAGAGTCGGAGAGAGCAGTTGAAAATTATCAGAGAGCAGATGCTGATTATAATTTGTCGAGGGCAGAAGTAAGTTTATTTATTGAATTTAATTAATTTTGTTTTTGTTTTAAATTGTTTCTTTTGAAGATATGTCGGAAACTAAGTGAGATAGAGAAAAATTGCAAGAGACCTTTTTTGTAGCTCTTGAAATTCTCTACAAAAAAGGTCTCTTGCTAAATTTCTCTATCTCGCTTAGTCTCCGAGATATTCTCAAAAAACTGAAAATCAACATTGTTTGAAATTAAAAACGTTATTTACTGTTTTTTTTAGAATATCTCGGAAACTAAGCGAGAGAGAGGAAAATTACAAGAGACCTTTTTTGTAGCTCTTGAAATTCTCTACAAAAAAGGTCTCCTGCAAAATTGCTCTATCTCGCTTAGTTTCCGAGATATTCTCAAATTAATTAATTGAGTTCTAATGAATACGTTTTTTTCATTTTTTCAGGTGGAAAAACAAAAAATGAATATGACAGCCAAAACGCAACAGAGTGAAGAAGCGAAAACAGAATATGCCAATCAATTACAAAAAACTAATGAAATGCAAACGTTACATTATCACACAGCAATGCCAGACGTTTTTCAACATCTTCAAGTAATTTTATAGTTTTTTAACGATTTTTTCTCCATTTATTCGATTTTTTGAGAATATATCGGAAACTAAGGGAGATAGAGGGAAATTTGAAGAATCCTTTTTTATAGGGAATTTTAAGAGCTACAAAGAAGGTCTCTTGTAAATTTGCTCTATCTCGTTTAGTTTCCGAGATATTCTCAAAAAACAAGAAAATCAACGAAAAGTGAAATTTATGCAAAAATGGAATCCCTTTCACAGTTTTCATTAAATATCTCGGAAACTAAGCGAGATAGGGGAATTTTTGAAGAGACCTTTTTTGTAGTTCTTGAAATTCTCTACAAAAAAGGTCTCTTGCAAAATCGCTCTATCCCGTTTAGTTTCCAAGATATCCTCAAAAAACACAAAACTATTCTTTTCTTCTTTTACTTTTCCAATTTTTTTCGTTCCCTCGTTTTTTAAAAATATCTCGGAAATAAAGCGAGATAGAGCAATAATCATAATAACCTTTTTTGTAGCCCTTGAAATTCTCTACAACAAAGGTTATCATCATTATTGCTCTATCTCTCTTAGTTTCCGAGATAGCCTCAAAATACTAACGACAAAAAAAACTCATTTTTAATTCATTTTCCCCAGGAATTAGACGAGAAGAGGATAAAAAACATGAGAAATTACATGTTAAAATCCGTAGAAATTGAGAGAGCAGTTGCCCCAATAATAGCACAATGTCTCGATGGTATCGAGAAAGCAGCCAATGAGATTAATGAAAAGGAAGACACGTTATTAGTTATCGAAAGATACAAAAGTGGATTTACACCGCCTGGAGATTTTCCATTCGAGGATTTATCAGTTGCTAAAACGTACGATAGTAATACACAATTATCACAGCCAGCGATGCAACCGATCCACAATCATTTGACTGTGAAAGGTACTGTTTCTGGCGGGAAAATTAAAAAAAGAGTTGGAATATTTGGAATATTCAGTAGCAACAAGGTAAATTATGTTATTTATATTTCTTTGAATGATGCTAATTAAATATCAATATTTATTTATCATTTTTTATCATTTATAGATGATTATTATTATGAAAAAAAGCTTAGATCTGCGAATATCAACGAATCATCGATTTTTTGGAATTTATTTTGATTTTAAATTAATTAAAAAGTTTATTAACTCTTTCTTCTTCGTTGAATATCTCGGAAACTAAGCGAGATAGCGAAATTTTTGAGGAGACCTTTTTTGTAGAAAATTTCAAGAGCTACAAAAAAGGTTATTACGAAAATTGCTCTATCTCGCTTAGTTTCCGAGATATCCGAGAAAAACTGATGGTGTAATAATTCTTTTTTTTAAGTAAACTTAATCTTTTCTGGAATTTGAGGATCAATTTGATTGATTATTATTGAAAACGTTTTGATGGTGATTCGTTGATTTTTTGAAGCATGCGCATAAGAATAAAGGCACTAGACGGATTAGAAGGAATTAATTAAGATTATTTGATAAATTCGAAGATAAAATTAAGCATTTAAGAATCTAAACTTCGTTGCAATGCGTCATTCATTTCTCTAGAATGTATCGAGATCCATGGAAGATCGAAAATCATCTTCTGCAACAAAAAAAAATAATTCCAAAAGGATAAATCATTTTTTAAAAGTTTTCTCACAAAAATCTCGAAAAAAACGTAATTTTTACAATGTTTTTTTTTCGTTTTTTGCGAATATCTCGGAAACTAATGGAGATACGGCTTTTTTTACCTAATAGACTTTTGTAGGGAATTTCAAGAGCTACAAAAAAGTATTGTAGCAAAATTGCTCTATCTCGCTTACTTTCCGAGATATTCTTAAAAACCGAATTTACCACAAGTTTAGTTTTTCTGTTTTTCGTGAATATCTCGGAAACTAAGCGAGATAGCGTAATTTCACAAGAATCCTTCTTTGTAGCACTTGAAATTCTCTACAAAAAAGGTATCCACAAAAATTTCCCTATCTCGCTTAGTTTCCGAGATATCTTCAAAAACTCCTCTCTGAAATGGATCTCGGAAACGACGAAATATTCAACATTTTTCTAACAAAAAAAACATACATTCTTCTCTTGCAACAATGTAAAAATTATTTATTTTTATCTTTTTTTTTTTATATTCTTTGAAAAAATTTGGTGGTTGGTTCAATCTACCTGACGAATACTTTGTTTACACACCAAAAAATCCATCATCAACAAAAAAATATGGATTTTATTTTCATGTAGTAAGTACTTGCTGCGAGAAGTGCTTAATTTTTCTTATGCTTGATTGAAGACGCACTAAACACACCTGAATATTATGAACCAAAAAAACATAATAATAATGAAGTTTTCATATTTCTTTTCTGTTCAGTAGTGAAGAGTCTGCACTTTCCCCAACTTTTCATAATTATTGTAATAATCTCGATTTTGTAAATGAAAAATGGATATTAGAACGATGTCCACGATTGTTAATTGTTATGAAATATTATGATAAATATTTAATATTGTTCTGTATTTGACTGAGATTGTGGGAGTCTCTGGGACTGGACATTGGAGCATTCTCCCATTTGAAACATTAAATATCACCGGCATAGATTGTCCCCATGCAATTAATCCGATAAATCATGACAATTTGTCCGGTAACAGGCATTTTTTATCATTCGAGAAAAATAATAGACATTCTGACGAACAACAATATACACGGTTAAACAAAGAGATTAATGCTCAGTGACAATGAATTGTTGCATTAAAACTAAAATTAAATCTCCCCCATGAACTCCACTATTAATTTGATTATTTTAAAAAATCATTTCTCCCCGAAAATGTTCGGTAAAACGTGGTAAAATTGATGCCAAAAAAATCTCCCCATGCACCCCTATCCCAAGTGCCCAAAATCAAAAAGATAAAAATCATTATCTGAACTATCTGGATATCCTAAATACCTCTTCACTACTGATCTATCTTTATTTTTCTCAATATAATAAAATGCAAAGCCGAAAATTCTGCAACAGCCTTGAACTAATGATGTTATTTAAAATTATATGGCTTTTGTGATTTGTTTCATGCAAAATTAAAAACAAAAAATGGCAGAAGTTGATCGAGGTGTGCATAGCTTTAAAGGTCTGTCTGTCTTATTGTCATTTTCTGTATTTTTTCTGTCTCATTTGTGATGGTATCATTACTCAATACATTAATTTCATTTTAACGAGCTTCTTATCATTATTTCTTCATTATTATCATCATTATTATTATAAGTTGTTATTTGAAGAGATAGTATTTAATTATCAATGAATTTAATTCTTGGAATTGAATTAAAATTCGATTTCAAAGTTTTTTTTTTTTTTAATTGATTTAAAAACATGAGATTTTTTGGAAATATCTCGGAAAATAAGCGAGATAGAGCAATTTTACAAGGGACCTTTTTTATAGCCCTTGAAATTCTCTACAAAAATGCATCAGCACAAAAATTACGTAACTCCATTATTTTCCGAGATATTCGCAAAAAAAACAAAAAACATTTTTCTTTAATTTTGTTTTCCATTAAAACGTTGGTTCGTATTTTTACGAATATCTCGGAAACTAAGCGAGATAGAGCAATTTCACAAGAGACCTTTCTTGTAGCTCTTGAAATTCTCTACAAAAATGCATCAGTACAAAAAGGGCGTATCTCCATTATTTACCGAGATATTTACAAAAAACTATTTTTTATTTTGCATTTTAACGTTTAGTCGCATCATCTGTGTCTTGTACTTCATTCGATGTTCTCACAATTTCAAAAACACCGAAAAAAATCACATTATTAATGAAATTAATTGAATTACAGAATAATGTGCCTGGTTATGGTGACGGTGCGAAGGAGGATTGCAGTGATTTACCACCGAATCAAAGAAAAAAGAGATTACAACAAAGATTAGATGAGATTCAGGCGAAAATACAGCAGGAAACAGCAGCACGTGATGGATTGATGAAAATGAAAGGTGTTTATGAACAAAATCCAGCTCTGGGCGATCCAATGAGTATAGAGGGTCAATTAAATCAATCGAGTCATAAATTGGACAAACTTGGGGCTGAATTGACCAAGTTTCAGGGATACTTAGACGAAGCCATAAAAGCTGGCGCTGGCCTCTCAAGGTAACCCATTTTATGTAAAACTATTACGTAAATTCGCTTTTTAATTGAGGACAGAAGATTGAGACTAAGATTGTTTAATTGAGTGCAAAAATGTGGGTTTTTTTAGATTCAATATGAGGTATTTCGTTTTTTTGAAATATCTCGGTTAATAATAGAGATACGTCTTTTTTTGACGGGACCTTTTTTGTGCAGAATTCAATTCTCTACAAAAAAGGTCTCTTGTGAAATTTCTCTATCTCACTTAGTTTCCGAGATATTCTCAAAAAACAAAATTTCCTTTTTATATTTCTAATTCTTGTTGTTTCTTTGTTTTTTGAGAATACCTCGGAAACTAAGCGAGATAGAGTAATTTTACAAGAGACCTTTTTTGTAGAGAATTTGAAGAGCTACAAAAAAGGTCATTACAAAAATTACTCTATCTCGTTTAGTTTCCGAGATATCTCAAAAAAAGTGATGCTAAATGAGGAATACAAACTAAAATTTAAATATTTTTTTTTCAGTCCAAGTCAAGCATCGAGAAAACCTACGACTAACGGTTCTACGACAAGGTCCGTAAATTCACGGAGATCGAGTCATTCAGGCGGTGAAGAGAGTCTCTCACGTTCAGCATCGGACTCGAGTGTTAGTAATGCCAATGCCAATCAACCGGTGCATAAAAAGAGTGCTCCAGGAACACCACAACCCACACATGAGTGAGTTTATTTTCTAGCGTCATTGGTCACTTGAAAGCAAAGAAAAAAAATCCCTTTGATTTGCACTTTCTGTAAAAGGCGATAAATTCTCATCCGTGAAAATTCCGAAGTAGTTGAGGATATCCAAGTAGTTCAGATAATGATTTTTATCTGTTTCATTTTGGGCACTTGGGATAGGGGTGCATGGGGAGATTTTTTTGGCATCAATTTTACCACGTTTTACCGAACATTTTCGGGGAGAAATGATTTTTTAAAATAATCAAATTAATAGTGGAGTTCATGGGGGAGATTTAATTTTAGTTTTAATGCAACAATTCATTGTCACTGAGCATTAATCTCTTTGTTTAACCGTGTATATTGTTGTTCGTCAAAATGTCTATTATTTTTCTCGAATGATAAAAAATGCCTGTTACCGGACAAATTGTCATGATTTATCGGATTAATTGCATGGGGACAATCAATGCCGGTGATATTTAATGTTTCAAATGGGAGAATGCTCCAATTTCCAGTCCCAGAGACTCCCACAATCTCAGTCAAATACAGAACAATATTAAATATTTATCATAATATTTCATAACAATTAACAATCGTGGACATCGTTCTAATATCCATTTTTCATTTACAAAATCGAGATTATTACAATAATTATAAAAAGTGGGGGGGGGGGGGGGGGGGGATAATTTGGAGGTACTACTTGGATTACCTTAATAATTAGGCAAATAGAAATGGTATTCGCTTTACGGTACTCATGCACAGTTCCACGAATAGCCCGGAATCTGGTATCGGCGCATCGAGAACATCACTACCTGGCAGCGGAGGTGAAGAGTATTATGTTGATGAAGTCGATGCACAACCACCACTTGGAACCTGTCGAGCTCTCTACCCATTCGATGGTATGATTATTCTTTTTTATTCATTAATTTATTCTCTTTCACGAGGAGTCAAAACGGGATAACTCGATTTCTCTTCCTTTTTCTTAAATATCTTTGAAATTAAGCGAGATACGTCCTTTTTGCCAGGAATCTTTTTTGTAGAGAATTTCAAGGGCTACAAAAAAGGTCTCTTGCAAAATAACTCTATCTCGCTTAGTTTCCGAGATATTCCGTAAGAAAGAATCTGACGTTTTTTAACAAATTCATTTTGTTGCAGTTTTTTGGAGATATCTCGGAAACTAAGGGAGATAGAGCTATTTTGTTAGAGACCTTTTCTGTAGCTCTTGAAATTCTCTACAAAAAAGGTTTCTATAAAAATTTCTCTATCTCGCTTAGTCTCCGAGATATTTGAGAAACAGAGATAATTGGTATAATAATCGTCAGAATTAATAGATTTTTTTATTTCACAATATCTCGGAAATTATACGAGATGGAGCGAGATAAAGCAGAATCGCCTTATCTCGCTTAATATTCGAGATTTTCTGCATCAACAAAAAAAATTAATAATCTTGTTTTACCTCTTTTATTGATTTATTATTCATACTCAGTCATTTTTTTGAACGGTTATCCCATTCGACGTGTTTTGATAGCGTAAACTACTTCTTAATTATGAAAACAAGAATTTTATGGAGTGTAATTACTGTTTAGTATTTATGTGGAGCAGTAATGGAAAGATTAAAACTCAATTTCTATTCCAATTCCATTGGATTTTTTTTTTTTTGTAAAGGATTACTCGATATTTTAAGATATTGAAGATATCTCGGAAACTAAGCGAGATAGAGGAATTTTGCAGGAGACCTTTTTTGTAGCTCTTGAAATTCTCTACAAAAAAGGTCTCTTGCAAAATTGCTCTATCTAGCTTACTTTCCCAGATATCCTCAAAAGAACAAAAAAACGATAAAAACCCTAAAAAATAGAGATTTTTTTGTTTTTTGAAAATATCTCAAAAACTAAGGAAGATAGAGCAAAATCACAGGAGACCTTTTTTGTAGCTTTTCAAATTCTCTATAAAAAAGGTCTCCTGCAAAATTGCTTTATCTCTTTTCCTTTCCGAGATATTCTCAAAAAACGAAATAATCCCAAAAAAAACTCTCCTTTTTAAATTCCACATTTTCTCTTCTAAATAAATAATAATAATTCCTATTTTAGCGACGAGCGAAGGGTCTATACCAATGTACGACGGTGAAGAGTTATACATGATAGAACTGGACCAGGGTGACGGCTGGACACGTGTTCGCAGGATGTCACAGCCGATCGAGGGTTTCGTGCCAACATCGTACATAGAATATCAACTCTACAACACATAATTAACAAAAAAATGAAGAGTGCTTGAATGCAACGAGAAAACAGTATGCTTAAAAAAGGTGCGATCCTTCCGAATTATCATTAATTTTCATAATGATAAAGAAAATACTCGACACAATGCAGATTAATGCGGTTTTCATTAAAATCCATAATTTATTAATGAACCGTGAGATAAAATGTGATTAAGCATGAACAATGTGAATGAAATTTTCATTGAGATCAGTATAATTTTAATTTAATGATTAACTCAATTTTTTTTTATTTAAAAAAAAAAAATGATTAATTTTTTTTTTTTTTTTTTTTTTAATTTTTGTGCAATTTAATAATCTGTAATTTTTACGTTTTTTTTTTTCTTTATAATTAAGTAAATTTAAGATTTTTTGTTGGAATTTTCGTCGACGAATTTTTATTTAATTAAATAATAATTAATTAATTAATTAATTTTGTACTCAACATTTGATCGTAATTATGGCTAATTATGGTTAATTACGTGCGATCAATGAAAATCGTTGTATTATTTTTGGCTTTGAATGTGAAGCTTCATTTTACGTATTTCCAGCGGATTATTATTATTATGAGATAGAGATGAATGGGTCATGTGTATTATAATGTGTGAATGTGCTAATGTGGTTGTGGATTTCTTATTTTTTTTTTTATTAATTTATTTCCAGAGGTTTTTTGGATTTTTTTCGGATGAGTGGAGTTTTTGAAATTCGAAGGAATTCGGGGATTTTTTTTAGTTTTTTTCATTCTTGGAAATTTTGTTATTTATTTTGAGGATTTTTTATTTCAAAATTTCACTCATTCGCATGAAAAATTTGGAAATAGTAAGGAAGAGGTTAAATTTGATAATTATCTCGGAAAGTAAGCGAGATAGGGCAATTTTGCCAGAGACCTTTTTTGTAGAGAATTTAAAAAGCTACAAAAAAGGTTATTATGAGAATTGCTCTATCTCGCTTAGTTTCCGAGATATTCTCGAAAAACTCATGACAAATAGATTTTTTCTGTTTTTTGTTCCGAACTGGTTTTTAAAAATATCTCAGAAACTAAGCGAGATAGCGCAATTTCACAAGAGACCTTTTTTCTAGAGAATTTAAAAATCTACAAAAAAGGTCTCTTGCAAAATTGCTCTATCTCCCTTAGTTTCCGAGATATTCTCAAAAATCTCCAAGAACAATGATTTATCCTCTCTCACCTCTTTCCAACAAATAATTTGGAGATAAATTGATAACCCAATTAGTTATCACCCTGATGTAAAAAAATTCCCATTTTTTTTTCTTCAATGAAAACAAAAATAAATAAGGAAAGAAATGAAAAGAGACTGATCTCCGAAAATTTCCCCCTCCAACCGCGTGTTTGAAAGTATTTTGTATTTTACAAAAAAATATGAATAATAATAATAAAAAAATTGACTCGAGCTAAAATACAATTGATAATGCAAGAACAAATGATTAATTCAGTGGTGAAGTGGTAAACAAGGTCAAGTCATATAAAGATACCATATTATACTTAACCTTGTTTACCACTTCCCCAACTGAATTATTATTAATTATAATATTTAGTTAATTTGTATTACATAATTATCGACATTTTTTTTCTTTTTTTTTATTATTAAAAAAAAAATAAAAAAAATCGACTTTAATTTTCACTTGTAAATATTGTGTATTTTTGGGGAAAAGGGTAATTTTGAAAATTACGAAGTTGAAATGAAAAAATTCTCTGAATTAAAAAAAAAAAAAAAAACGAAATTTAATATAAAAAATTAATTAATAATTTTAATGACGTCATCGATGACAAAAAAAATGTGTCATTATATCATTCGCGAGGCTTTGTAATATAAAAATGGAAATTTTTAGTGAAAACGGTCTAATTCAGTGGGGAAGTGGTAAAGAAGGTTAAGTTTATATGGTATCCCTATATGACTTGACCTTGTTCACCACTTCACCATTAAATTCATTTTCAAATATTGAAATAAATGATAATTATAATAATTCAGTTGTGAAGTGGTAAACAAGGTTAAATTCACAATTTTATTGGACTTGACCTTGTTTACCACTTCATCATTGAATTAAGAAATTGAAATTTTTATGAAAAAATACAATTATCAAAACAACTTCCCAATGAATTTTTTTCAGAGAAAAAAAGAGAAAATAGATAGGAAATAGGGGAAGATGGGGTAAAATGGGTGTATTCTAATTTTGATGTATATTATGAAAATTACGAGGGATCGAGGGAAATATTGAAGATAGGATTTTCCTGATGATTCCATTGGAAAGCTGAGGAAAATTCCGATGGAAATCATGTGGAAGAATGAATTTTTTAGAGTTTTTCAAATATTCGATTTTTTCGGGGAAGATTTGAAGGGGTTTGCCTTTCGAAAATTCGAAAAAATCAGGGTTTTGGGGAAATTTCGGGTTCCATTGGTCGCAGCGGAAAAACTCGAATGCCAGTGGACAGGTGAGGTAATTAGCCATAGATTAATGTGGTTTTAAAATGAAAAATATCGTTTTTTTTCAAGTACTTATAGTGGAAAAACTGATTTTCATAAAACACCCCATAATTACCTCAAAAAATCGTATTTTCAATTTTAAAACCACATGGATCGATGGCAAATTACCTCACCTTTCACCTCCATTCGGAATTTTCACGCTAGGACCAATAGAACCAGAGATATTCCCAAAAAACTGAATATTATCGATTTTCCAAAGGAAAATCCCTTCAAATTTTCACCAAAAAAATCGAATTCTCAAAGGAAAATCAAAAAAATCAATTATTACACATGTTTTCTACGTAGAATTTTCTCAGCTTTTCAATGCAATCATCGGAAAATCTCTATCTTCAACCGCCTCTTTTTTATCCCCATTTTACCCCATCTTCGTCTATGAATCGATTAATCTGTTATTAATTCGTTGATTCTAAGCTTTCTCAATAATTTTCTTCTTCCTTCTTCATTGTAAATAAATTATAGTCATCACGTAATAAAATAAATTAGGCTTTGGCTAATTACTTCGAATAATTTTTCAATTTATTTTTATTTTAATAATTAACAAAAAAAAAAAGGAAAAATTACGATTTTTACCCAATTTTGTTTTTTATCGTTTTTTTAAATAAATAAAAAAAAAAAAAATTCACGTGACGCAGGAGTGTTAAATAAACAATAACACAATTATTATTATTATTTTTTTATTGTAAATATATTTTTTTTTTACCCAATTTTTGGATAATTTGACTAGACAAAAAATACAGATTAAAAATTATAAAATATTTGAATTATTCGTCACAAAAATGTCGAAAAAAAAAAAACATTATTATTTTTTCGGATAAACATTTGAATTCACAATTATTGAGCATTTTTTTGAAATTTTTTCTTCATTTCGAAAAGATGATTAAAAATTCATTATTTGTGATTTTCTTTTTTTTTATAAAAAAAAAATATTAATATCACGATTTATTTTTAGAATATTTGGCAGTCCTAGATTGACGAACAAATTGATAAAATACAATATTTTCTGTACAGCAACAAATATTGATATTATGTACAATTTAATATTCAAATTAATTAGATAATTATTTCAAATTTTTAAGTAATTGTTAGTTTTTAATTAATTTAGTAATAAAAAGTCGAAAAAAAATCTGCGTTAAAGAGAAAAGTTTCATAATTTTGGTTTCTCGTTGGAATATCTCGGAAACTAAGCGAGATAGAGCGATTTTGCAAGAGACCTTTTTTGTAGAGAATCAAATTCCCTACAAAAAAGGTCTCCTGACATTATGCTCTATCTCGTTTAGTTTCCGAGATATTTGCGAAAAACGAAAGACTTTTTTCGATAATAAAAAAGATAGGATTTTTTGTTTTTTGAGAATATCTCGGAAACTGAGCGAGATAGGGAAATTCTGCAAGAGGCCTTTTTTGTAGCTCTCAAAATTCTCTACAAAAAAGGTCTCTTGCAAAATTACTCTATCTCGCTTACATTCCGAGATATCTCTAAAAAACCACAAAAACTTTAATCTTCATAATTAATTACGAATTTTAACTTAATTTTGATTATCAAACTTTTTTTCCCTCACAATGTCATGAATTAAATCTCACAAAGACTAAAACGCCCTTGGTCGATTGAACATTATAAAAATTTACAGATAATTGAATTTTAATTGGAGTTAGTATTAAAAATCAAACAGTGAGATCCTCCCAGTCTTCGATTTGTCGTGGAGTCAATTCAATTTTTAATTTACCGAGATTAACGAGCAGAAGATCGTAAATTCTCGGTGGTATTGTGTTCTCACGTAGATCAACGAATTCCAGGGCTGGAGCATGCTTCAACCTCTCGACGTCCACATCTTTTGGATTAATTAAAATTATGTTAATTAAGTTAATTGATTTTTTTGTTGAAATCGGATGTTCAGTTCTTTTTTCGAGGATATCTCGGAAACTGAGCGAGATAGGAGAATTTTTGTAGAGTCCTTTTTTGGAGGTCTTGAAATTCTCTACAAAAAAGGTCTCTTGTGAAATCGCTCCATCTCGCTTCGTTTCCAAGATATACACGAAGTTACGATTTTTTGAAGGTGATTTCGATTCATGAGGAAAATTGATATTTTTGTTCAGTTCTTTGGATTATCTCGGAAACTAAGCGAGATAGCGCAATTTTGCAAGACACCTATTTTGTAGAGAATTTCAAGAGCTACAAAAAAGGTCTCTACAAAAATTTCCCTATCTCGCTTAGTTTCCGAGATACATTCAAAAATCAAATTTTCAGAAAAAGTAGACTTATTTCAGGTTTATTTTCTTGTCAACCGTTTTTAAACAATATCTCGGAAACTAAGCGAGATAGCGTAATAATCATAATAACCTTTTTTGTAGCCCTTGAAATTCTCTACAAAAAAGGTCTCTTCCAAAATCCCTCTATCTCTCTTATTTTCCGAGATATTCTCAAAAAACAAATGACAAAAAATGAATTCCTCATTTTTTGATTAAAAATGAAAAAAAACGTATTTACGTCATATTTACCAATAATTGAATTGTTGTTGGCAAGAAGCCGTTTCAACTGAGGCATCCGGCATGCGACTGATGGAAGTGCAATAAATGTATTGTGTGAAATATCGAGCCTCTCTAGTTCCTGAAGTTCTGCCAGCTCTTCCGGTAATTTGCTCATTTGGTTGTGACTCAAATTCAACTCTAAAAGTCATCATAATAATCATAAATTATTATTATTAATTTAAACTGGATAAAAATGATAATTTTCAATTTCTAAATTTAATTTACCAGTTATGAGTGAAAATTTAACTGCAAATTTTGGAGGAATCTTTGTGATAACATTGCCAGATAAATCACAGGATTTCAACTCGGTGTGCCGCATTAGATGATAAACTGCATCAGGTACTTGCATTAATTGGCACTCGGACAAGTCTGGAAATTTAATTAAAAATATAATTAAAATTTTGTGGAAAAGAAACAAAATTGTTAAAAAGAGGAAATAGGTGATTTTTTTCATGTTTTTGGGAATATCTCGGAAAGTAAGCGAGATAGGAAAAATTTTGTAGATACCTTTTTTGTAGCTCTTGGAATTCTCTACAAAAAAGGTTTCTTGCAAAATTGCTCTATCTCGCTTACTTTCCGGAATATCTCAAAAAAACGAATTGCCAAAAAGAATACTTTTGTTAAACGTTTTTCTTTTCATTTCATTTTCTTGAGAATATCTCGGAAACTAAGCGAGATAGAGCAATAATCATACCGACCTTTTTTGTAGAGAATTTCAAGAGCTACAAAAAAGGTCTCTTGTAATTTTTCTCTATCTCCCTCAGTTTCCGAGATATCCTCTAAAGGATAATTTCTAAAGGAAAAAACTACAGAATTTAATGTTTAAAGTTAATGAGTGTAAAATAAATTGAATACTTGAGTGAATAACGATGATGCAAACAAAAGCAAAAATTTAATACCTATGTATATGAAAGTGATTTTAACACTAAAGATGTAAGGTTTACGCTTTCACCTCCTTACAATTTTCATTCCGGAAATGCAATTAATGTCGGATTCTCCATTTTTTTTTTAATTGAAAAGAAAAAAAATGGGAGAATGAATAAGATAAATTGAGTAAAAGTTTTTTCCGAGTATTTGCAATAAATATTATTCATTTATTATACGAATTAATGATTAAAAATAATTAAATGAATTAAATAGAATTTAATTTTAAAAAAAAAGGGAAAAAATGGAGTTTTTTTTGGTTTATCACTTTCTTGAGAATATCTCGGAAAATAAGCGAGATAGAGCAATAATCATAATAATCTTTTTTGTAGAGAATTTCAAGAGCTACAAAAAAGGTTATTATGATTATTGCTCTATCTCGCTTAGTTTCTGAGATATCGTAAGTTTAAATTAATACCGAGATTTTTGTTCTCCTGAGCTTCTTCACAACGACAAACAACTTTCGTCACTGCACTAGCCATTGTTTATAAAAATATTCCAATTGTTCAGTATGCGAGTAATCGAAAAAGTGTAGAAACTAACGAAAATCCTAAATTTTGGAGAAAGAGAATCTTTAAAAACATTAATAATTAAAATTTTGTTAGAAAAAATCAGTAGTAATTTTTTTCCTGGTCTTTTTTTCAAAATATCTGGGAAACTAAGCGAGATAGAGAAATTTTGATAGAGACCTTTTTTGTAGAGAATTTTGAGAGCTACAAAAAAGGTCTCTTGCGAAATTGCTCTATCTCGCTTAGTTTCCAAGATATTCTCAAAAAACTAGAAACTCAATTTTTTGAAAATTGAGACCATTCTCTTTTTCGTCTTTCGTTTTTATCAAATATCTCGGAAACTAAGCGAGATAGAGCAATTTCACAGGACACCTTTTTTGTAGCTCTTCAAATTCTCTACAAAAAAGGTCCTAACAAAAATTACGCTATCTCCCTTAGTTTCCGAGATATCCTCAAAAAACTGTCGTAAAAGTGTCTCTTCTACTGAAAACCCCTCGAATTCTTCAAAAAACCAAAATTCTCATATTTTTCTCCCAAACAAAACAAAACCAAAATCAATTCCATTATATAATTTTTCATTTCACAATCACTTCTTCTTTCTCTCTAGAAACAATAATTTTATTCACCAAAACTCTGAATTATTCAATCACAAGGAATTAAAAAGAAATTCACTGTGCAGCACAAACTGTTACAAATTGTGTAGGTTAAACTAACCACACTTTGCTTTATTTTCAGTTCTAAAATTCTAAAAATAACCAGGCACAATTTTCAATAATAGAGGTCGCCTGGAAGTTCCCATTATTAATCCAAAAAATAAAAAAAAAAATATTTTTTTAATTTTTTTTTGTTTAAAAAAAAAATTAAAAAAATATTTTATTTCTTTATTTTTTGAATTTTTAAAATTAAAAAAAATAATAATAATAATAATAATGATAATAATTGTGTTATTTTCATCTGTAGATAAAGATTATTTATAAATTCAACAATAAAAAAAAAAAAGATGAAAAATTGAAAATTGTTGAACACTTGAATGACTCAATCTTTGTTGAAATGATTTTATTATTATTTTTTTTTTTCTATTTAATTTCATTAATACCGAGACAATATTATGAATGTACTGGTTACGCATAATGTCATTGGGCAAGTTTCCAATAAATTACGCCGTTTAAGGCACTTCAAGGAGCTCGGTTCAGTTATGATTCTAAACCTTTGTTTAGATTCTATTTTTTTTCTATTTTTTTTTCGTTTTTTTTTGTGAGTGACATTCTTGGGGGATTTGTTTTTTGAGAATATCTCGGAAAGTAAGGGAGATAGAGGAATTTTGGAAGAGACCTTTTTTGTAGTTAATTTTGAGAGCTACAAAAAAGGTTATTATGATTATTGCTCTATCTCGCTTAGTTTCCGAGATATTCTAAGAAAACTGATTGTACAAATGATTAATTTAGAAATGAAATTTTTAGACAATTTTATTTCATCAGTTCTTTGAAGATATCTCGGAAACTAAGCGAGATAGAGCAATTTTGTATAGAATCTTTTTTGTAGCTCTTGAAATTCTCTACAAAAAAAGTCCAATGCAAAATTGCTCTATCTCGCTTAGTTTCCAAAATATCCTCAAAAAACGTCAGAAAAAAGGAACAAAACAGAAGAAGCCTATTTATCCTGAGTTTTTTGAAAATTTCTCGGAAACTAAGCGAGATAGAGCAATTTTGCATGTAATCTTTTTTGTAGCTCTTGAAATTCTCTACAAAAAAAGTCATTATCATTATTGCTCTATCTCGCTTAGTTTCCGAGATATCTTCCAGAAAGTGAAATAGTGTTTGAAAAACAAAAATGCACATCTTTCACAGTTTTTCTCGAATATCTCGGAAACTAAGCGAGATAGAGCGATAATCATAAGAACTTTTTTTGTAGCTCTTGAAATTCTGTACAAAAAGGCTATCTTCCAAAATCTCTCTATCTCTCTTAGTTTCCGAGATATTCTCAAAAAACAAATAACAAAAATTATAAAAATCTAAGAAGTCAATTTCCCTTCATAAGTTTTTCTCAAATATCTCGGAAACTAAGCGAGATAGAGCGATAATCATAATGACCTTTTTTGTAGCTCTTAAAATTTTCTACAAAAAAGCTTATTATGATTATTTCTCTATCTCCCCTACTTTCCGAGATATCCTCAAAAAACAAAAAAATCCCACGTGACCCCGAATTAAACAAATAATTACCCAAATTACAATTATCCTGTGCCTCTTCGCACCGAGACACAACTCGAATGATCGCTCTCCCCGCCAATTGCACGCAGATAGCATTAGCAACATTGCGTTCGCCTTCCTCCTCCGAAATCTGCTGGACTCCTTCGTTGTTATACGCCGGAGGTTTCATTTTCCCAAAGAAAACCCGAAAAAACCCGGAAATTTCGCACTTTTTCACACGAACCACCAAGAATCCCTTATTTCCCCCAAAAAAACCAACAATACGTAATTCCCACGTAATTTCCGGATTCTTCGAAATGTAAACAAAACAATGGAACAATACGTAACACGAAAAATAATGAATAAAACAATGCGAATAATTTCACACGATAAAAAGTGCGTGTACTTTCACTGTGCTCCAATTTTCCTTAAAACCACTGAAGAATTTGTTTTTATAAAAATATTGTATTTTTTTTGTTATTTTATTAATCAATGTGCAGCGCTCTCCTGTGCTTCGCAGGAACCGCTGCTTGGCACTGATCCGCACACGCTCGGACACTCGTATTTAAGCCCTCCATCCGCCCCGCCCCCTCCCTGCCCCCGCCCCCGAGCGATGCACCTTGAATCAGCTGACTTTTGTCTCAATCCATTTCCTCCTTTGTTTTGAGGAAGTTCGCAGTTGCTTAACGGACGTTGTGAGTTTTGTGTGTTTTTTTATTGTTATTATTATGGGGTTTTTGGGTTTTTGGGTTTGTTTTGATTGGGAGGTTCGGAGGTCGGGATGACACGGGTCGAGTTAATGTTCGAGGTTCTTCGGGGGAATTTAGGGAGTGGGGGGAGGTTGATTGATAGTTTCGGGTTTTTTCGGTTTTTTGGGGATATCCCGGAAACTAAGCGAGATAGAGGGATTTTGGAAGGGACCTTTTTTGTAGAGAATTTTGAGAGCTACAAAAAAGGTTATTATGATTATTACTCTATCTCGCTTAGTTTCGGAGATATTCGGGGAGAAGTGATGAGGTGATGCAATCGATTTTCGTGAAAATTTCGGCTTTCGATCGGTTATTTTTAGAATTTGTTTTTTGAGGATATCTTGGAAAGTAAGCGAGATAGAGGGATTTTGGAAGAGACCTTTTTTGTAGAGAATTTGGAGAGCTACAAAAAAGGTTATTATGAAAATTGCGCTATCTCCCTTAGTTTCCGAGATATTCTCAAAAAACTGAGATAAATATTTTAGAACAAAAATAAAAGCAAAATTTCCACTAAAAATGATAACGATTTTTTTTCAAAGCGAAGAAGTTTTCAAAAAAAATTGAAAAAATTTGAGAACACGCCCCAACATGTCCTCATTGTTGCCAAATTTTTTCAATCCTTATTTCAAACCCCTTCACCCCCAAAAAAATCAAATTAACTCAAAATTCTACATTTTGCGCATTATTCACAATTTTCAGGATAATTACGATGTCTCGTATATTTTCGTGAAATGTGACGCACGTGATGTTATTTTGTGAAATTGCCAAAAAAAATCTTCTCCACGGATTTCACTCGTGTCTCATCAAACAAAGCTAAAGTAGTTGAACTTACTTTTTATCTCTTTTTGAATTCAATTCGACGAAGCATTTCTTTGTGTCAACGAAAGGAGATGGAAGGTCAACGTTAGAGTTCTGTTGCCTTTCTTTGTTTATTTTTTTTTTACCATTTTTAATGGGAGTTTATTCGATTTTTATCATCGGGAGCAGATATTCCATTCAATTTTGATTTAATTTGAAAATTGAGGAAAAAAAAAAAAATTGTTTTAATTCGTTTTTAATTGATTTTCCGTAATTAAGAGAAAAATTCGGGTCACGAAATTGTGGCAATGGAATTAATTAATGATTTATCATCGATTTTCGGTCGCAGTTGATTTATTTCGGGTGTTTTATGTGTTTGGGACGTTAAAATGTAACGGGAGACTCTCATTGGTTCATCGCCGTTAATCCGACCAATGAGAAACGAGGATTTTTCTCTCGGCCAATCAGAGGCTTTCATTTGAAGTCTCGGGATTTGAAGAAAATGAAGAAATTACTCAAAAAAAAATCTGCAATTTTTGTGAACGTGGAAGCGGACATTTTGAGTTTAATTGAGGGTGCGGGAAATTCAAACTGCATTTTTTCGCGCTATCTTCTTATTCTGATCTTGTTTGAAGGATTACTCGGAAATGAAGCGAGATAGAGCAATTTTTGTGATTACCTTTTTTGTAGAGAATTTCAAGGGCTACAAAAAAGGTTTCTTGCAAAATTGTTCTATCTCGCTTAGTTTCCGAGATATTCTCGAAAGAATTTGATAAAATTCTATTTTTCTACAGTTTTTAAAAGATATCACGGAATCTAAGCAAGATAGAGAAATTTTGAGGGAAACCTTTTTTGTAGAGAATTTCAAGAGCTACAAAAAAGGTCTCCTGTAAAATTGCTCTATCTCTCTTAGTTTCCGAGATATCTCAAAAAAACTGACGAAAAAATAGACAATTTAAAAATTAAGATTTTTTTTTTTCCAAATTTTCTTTTTTCTTAATTTTTTAATCGATTTTTCATTTGTTTTATGTTTTCAAAAATGAACAATTCGAAAAAGCCAAACACGGACGAAATTGTTTATCATACAAGAAAGATTTTTGGAGTTTTGCCAAAAAATAACTGCGCATTCAAAATTTACGTTACAAAAATAGAAAAGTCTTATTTCAATTGAAAAAAACCCCATGATTTGTTCGTTTTATCAAATATCATTATTATTTCATGAAAAAGGGGCAAAATGGGCAATCGCAAAAATTCTCAAAAAAAAAATTAAAAAAAAAAATTAAAAAAAAAAATTACTTAAATAATACAAATGACGTAGATTTTTTTTTTTTTTTTTTAATGACGTAGATTTACAACAAATTTCCGCTTCGAAATTGGAAAAACCTTGGGAATCCCAATGTCGGTAAGACGCAGTGAAAATTCAAGACTGTTGTATATATTTTTTAGCGTTCGTTGGCTCCTTTGTACCATTTGCGTCTTTTTCCCGTAAACTTTATTTTTATTTCATTGAAATTTCGCAGAATTTTTGTCTTCTTCAATCCAAACAAAATAATTCAATCTGTCATCGTGGAAAATGATGAAAAAACCGGGATGAATTGATAAATAAATGGAAATTTCCATTGCGGTGATATATCGAGTACACGTGTTTCTTTTTATGACTTCATTTTCGTTTTTTCGACCCTCGGAATTTTGAAATTTGAGTTCTGGCGGAAATTCAAAGAAATTTTCGCGTAATTTCGATGAAAAATTGGGAAAGTTCCAGGTTTTATGGATTTTTTGGAGGATATCTCGGAAACTAAGCGAGATAGAGCAATTTTCGTAGAGACCTTTTTTGTAGCTCTTAAAATTCTCTACAAAAAAGGTTTCTATGAAAATTGCGCTATCTCGTTTAGTTTCCGAGATATTCTTTATTGCATTCAGGAGTGAAGAGACAATATAAAATGAGTTTATTTTTTTTTCATTCACTCTTTTGAGGATATCTCGGAAACTAAGTGAGATAGCGAAATTTTTGTAGAAACCTTTTTTGTAGCTCTTAAAATTTTCTATAAAAAAGGTCTCTTGCAAAATTGCTCTATCCCGCTTAGTTTCCGAGATATTCCCTCCATAATAACAGAGAAAACTCAATTTTTCATTAATTCATTTTATTTCCTTTCTACTACACAATAACAAAGATTCTCGCAATAATCCCCCCCCCCCCCCTCACAATTTCCACATTAATTTAATTATGAATAATTCAATAATCTAATTAATTAAATTATCAAATTTTTTTACTCAATAATTCCTCTTTATTTTTATTTTTATTCCAATAATTTCGTTGACTACAAAAAAAAAAAACGTTCAAAGCACCATTTCATATTGAATATATATATATCTATATATATCCATAAATAACATTAAGCATGAACAATTCAATAACTATTTTTTAAAATTACAATTATAACTTAATTAAGTATAATGCCCTTAATTGTTTTTTTTTTCTACATTTATTAATTAATTAAATTTAAATATTTCAAAATTTATCACAACCCTTAAAAACAATAATTCAGTAGTGAAGTGGTAAACAAGGTTAAGTCCTATGGGAATATCGTGTATACTTAACCTTGTTTACCACTTCACTACTGAATAATTCAGTAGTGAAGTGGTAAACAAGGTTAAGTATACACGATATCCCCATGGGACTTAACCTTGTTTACCACTTCACTACTGAATAATTCAGTGGCGAAGTGGTAAACAAGGTTAAGCATACATTGTATCCCAATATGACTTAACCTTGTTTACCACTTCACTACTGAATAATTCAGTAGTGAAGTGGTAAAGAAGGTTAAGTCATATTGGGATACAATGTATACTTAACCTTGTTTACCACTTCGCCACTGAATTATTCAGTAGTGAAGTGGTAAACAAGGTTAAGTATACAGGATATCCCCATGGGACTTAACCTTGTTTACCACTTCACTACTGAATTTAGTAGTGAAGTGGTAAACAAGGTTAAGTTCCATGGGGATATCCTGTATACTTAACCTTGTTTACCACTTTACTACTGAATAATTCAGTAGTGAAGTGGTAAAGAAGGTTAAGTATACACGATATCCCCATAGGACTTAACCTTGTTTACCACTTCACTACTAAATTCAGTAGTGAAGTGGTAAACAAGGTTAAGTATGCACGGTATCCCCATAGGAGTTAACCTTGTTTACCACTTCACTACTGAATAATTCAGTAGTGAAGTGGTAAACAAGGTTAAGTATGCACGATATCCCTATATAACTTAACCTCGTTTACCACTTCACCACTGAATTTTCCATATTTACAGAAAAATTTAATATTAATTTTTAATTTTTTACTAAACAAATTAATGAGTCTTTTGTTGCTGTGGTGTTCAATATCAATGTTAAATAAAATAAAATGATTTATCAATAAAAATTTCACTCAATTCTCGCATTTTTCCTTAATTCAACATTTTTTTTCTTCTATTTTCTTGGTCAGTGCATGATTAATTAAAAAATTGTTAATTTTTAATAGTAAAATTGACATGTGCAGTAATTTACACTCAATATTTTTTTCATTAATAATTCAGTAGTGATGTGGTAAACAAGGTTAAGTATATATGGTATTCCCATGTGAGTTAACCTTGTTTACCACTTCACTATTTAATTATTATATATATATATATATATATTTTTTTTTTTTGAAGCAAAAAAGATCAAAAATATTTTCTATTTTTTTTTTGATTTTTTTTTGTTTTTTTTTCCATAGAAAAAAAATCTACTTCTTTTAGTTTTTGTTAATTGGCAGCTGATTTATGACTAATTAATAATTAATCAAAATTTGCATTATTTATTGACTATTTGATTTTGCTAACAAAAAATTCTCAAGGCTTTTATTTTCAAAATTTCGTATATTTTTTTTTTTTTTCAAAATTGATTTTTTTTTTTTGAATTTAAGATTATTTTTTTTTCATTATTTTTTGGATTTTTTTAATTATTTTTGGAATTTCCATGTGTGTGCTCCTGTGCATGCTGCAAACCAGCACAATAATGTAATAATAATACGCTCAGTGCCTGTACTCGCAAGTCACTCTGTGCAATCAATTTCATGCTGTCAAGGTCATTGCACTGGGACAATTCTAATCGAGAGGTAGTTTCTACGTCGAGTGCTGTCTTCAATTTTCCCATCTGATTAAAAAAAGAAAAAGTGAAGTTTAGAAAGAATTTCTTTTTTTTTAAATGAAAAACGATTTTATTCAGTCGATCTTTCATTGAGGATATCTCGGAAACTAAGCGAGATAGAGAAATTTTGCAGGAGACCTTTTTTGTAGAGAATTTCAAAAGCTACAAAAAAGGTCTCCTGCAAAATTCCTCTATCTCGCTTAGTTTCCGAGATATCTTTAAAAAGCAATAAGAAGGCATGAACTGGAAAATTAATTCGTAAAAATGTTAATTTCACCATTAAATTAATTTTTTCGATTCGTTCCTCAGCTTGCAAATCTTTGTACAAAAATTTTCCAGTTTCTTTGGCACGTGACATCAGACCGTCATCCAGTTCACCAGACATCAGTGGCTCCGCTACACTCTGCTCAGCACCCTCCAACAATTCACTACTTATTCCGAGTCCTCCAATCAGGGAATTCTGTGTGTATACATCGATTATTTATTTACATTATAACTAATAAATTGCGCAAAAAAAGTTATTGGGAGTTTAAGAATTTTGAATTTTTTGATTATTCGATTTTTTCGGAATTATTTGATTTTTTTCGGAATAATCAAAAATTCGATTTTTTCGGAATGACCGAACTTTTTCGGAATAATCGAAATTTCTCGGAATGACCGATTTTTTCGGAATGATCCATTTTTTCGGAATGATCGAGTTTTTTTTCGGAATAATGTAAATTTTTCGGAATGATCTAAAAATTTCGGAATAATCGAAATTGTTCGGAATGATTGAAGTTTTTCGGAATGATCGAAAAATTTCGGAATAATCGAAATTTTTCGGAATGATGTCAATTTTTCGAAAAAATCGAAATAATTTAAAATTTCAAAAACAATTGAAATTTTCTCTATCACTCAAATCTCACACCATCGAACACTGACTTCTCCATTAAAATCAATTATTACCAATTACTTACCAATTATTAAACACAGATTAGATAATTACGTTAACATCAGAAGATTGTTGGTGAAATATTAGTGAATCTCAGATTAATTAGTCGAGTGCAGCAAGCATGATCATTCAATTAACGTTCAGCCAAAAGATTATCGAAATAGTAGATGAAAAGATTTGAAAAATTGAAAAAATACGAAAATTCTGTTTTTCGTAATTTTTGTTGAATATCTCAAAAACTAAGCAAGATAGAGCAAATTTGCAAGAGACCTTTTTTGTGGAGAATTTTAAGAGCTACAAAAAAGGTGATTATCAAAATTGCTCTATCTCGCTTAGTTTCCGAGATATTCACAAAAAAGGAAATGACACGAAGAAACCATTTTTTTAAATTAATTTTTTTGTCATTAGTTTTTCTCAAATATCTCGGAAACTAAGCGAGATGGCGCAATTTTGCAGGAGGCCTTTTTTGTAGCTCTAGAAATTCTCTACAAAAAAGGTCTACTGCAAAATTTCTCTATCTCGCTCAGTTTCCGAAATATTCCACAAGGAAGAAAAAATAGTGTTAAAAATTCTGTAAAGGATGAAAGGAATTTTTTAAATTCTACCTTTCGGGATGAGCAGGGACTTTGGGGAAGACTTCTTGATCCTACACCGCTACCAGTTGCTGGTGGTGCTAGGCAACTCGTGCTTCCAGCTTTCTTCAATCCCAGGAGTGTATTAGCTATACTAGCCTTGACTGCCATCATTCCCTAATTAATACGATTAATTTTTTTTCTCCAAATTTTCACATTTTTTTTCCTCCAAAATTATTAAACTTTTTTTTTCCCACAAAAAACGATGAATTATATTAATTTTCACATCAACCCATATTGCCCCACTATTGTAGACAGAATCTGTTAGAAAATCTTGAGGAATTAGTTCAATTCTGGAGTGAAATTACGAAAAATTAGTTTTTTTTTAAATTTAATCACAAAAAAACGATTCTTTTTTATCGATCCTTTTTTTGAAGATATCTCGGAAACTAAGCGAGATAGAGCAATTTTGCAAGAGACTTTTTTTGTAGAGAATCCCATTCTCTACAAAAAAGGTCTCTACAATTTTTTTTCTATCTCGCTTACTTTCCGAGATATGCTCAATTTTATATTTCATCTACAGAATTTTTTTTTGGGGTGAAAAAAATTAATCAAAAAAATTATAAAAAAAATTGAAAAAAACACAAGTAAATAAAATTTGACGATTTCTTTTTGTTTTTTCCTTTTTTTTTTCTTTCAAACTATATTTACATAAATTTCAGTCAATCATTAATTAATATGTAATAATTATCAATTAAATTAATCACGAAAATTTGAATAATTTATTAATTTATTTGTTTAAGACTTTAATTTAAAAATAGTTGATTAATTCTAGAAAAAATAAATAAAAAATAAAATTATATTCTACCAATAAATGAATGAATAAATAAAATGACTAGAAAAAAAAAAAAATCTTTAAAAAATAATACTTTTTTTTTTAGAATTAATACTTTTTTCTCAAAATTATTTTTCAACAAAATAATTTTCTCTCTTTCTCTTCTTTGGTTAATTTTAATTGATTACAAAAAAAAAAAAAAAATTGGAAGTGTTTTGTACTATGTGTCCAGTACCTGAACGTTTTCTTCACAACTTGTCAGTGAAATCTCAGGTCCAATATCACCAACAATAGTTGCTTCATTTTCATCTACTTCAAATGCCATTGTCGTCAGGCTTTCTGCACCACAATTACCGGATGATTGGCATCTTGTTTCGCATTTTTTGTGGCACACCATGCCGCAATCGCGGCATTGTACCGCGTCTTTCAGCCAAATCTGTAAAAAAAAGCAGAAGAGATAGCATAAATGAGTCTACTGTTTTCATCATTTGTTTTTTTAAGATATCTCGAAAACTACTGGAGTTACGCCCTTTTTGCCTCAATCCTTTTTTGTAGCTCTTGAAATTGTCTACAAAAAAGTTGTAGGATAAAAAGGCCGTATCTCCATTAGTTTCCGAGATATTCCATCGAGAATGATGGCAAAAAAGTCTAAATGTCCTTTTTTTGACGTTTTGCCCCCTAAATTCTTCAAAAAATCCACCTCCAAATTATCTCCTTTTTTCCCCAACTTTTCATAATTATTGTAATAATCTCGATTTTGTAAATGAAAAATGGATATTAGAACGATGTCCACGATTGTTAATTGTTATGAAATATTATGATAAATATTTAATATTGTTCTGTATTTGACTGAGATTGTGGGAGTCTCTGGGACTGGAAATTGGAGCATTCTCCCATTTGAAACATTAAATATCACCGGCATAGATTGTCCCCATGCAATTAATCCGATAAATCATGACAATTTGTCCGGTAACAGGCATTTTTTATCATTCGAGAAAAATAATAGACATTCTGACGAACAACAATATACACGGTTAAACAAAGAGATTAATGCTCAGTGACAATGAATTGTTGCATTAAAACTAAAATTAAATCTCCCCCATGAACTCCACTATTAATTTGATTATTTTAAAAAATCATTTCTCCCCGAAAATGTTCGGTAAAATGTGGTAAAATTGATCCCCCTATCCCAAGTGCCCAAAATCAAAAAGACAAAAATACTTAATGATAAACATTAGTTATTTTTCACCTTTTTCGAACAGAAATCACAGTGCGTTGCACGATGAAAATGCGTTCGTATGAAATCGTGGGGTTTCTTGTCAACAATTTCACTGGATTGAGTGACTTGTTTAATTGTTTCCATTTCTCTTCTTCCGATATCAGTACTCGCTTTACGTCGACGTGATTCATTCGGAATCCATCCATAAGACAGTAGAATATCCCCATAACAGAGAGTCGGATCGAATCCGGAATATCCTTGGAGTTTTGAATTCAAACTTGACTGTGACGCTGGAAAATTCAATAAAAAAATTAATTCATTCAAAAGATGTAAATAATTTTCACAAGTTTCTCTCAAATTGAATAGTAAAAGGATGATATCTCGGAAACTAAGCGAGATAGAGAAATTTTGCAAGAGACCTTTTTTGTAGCTTTTGAAATTCTCTGCAAAAAAGGTCTCTTCCAAAATTGTTCTATCTCGCTTAGTTTCCGAGATATTCTCGAAAAATAAATTATAGAAAAAACTATACTTTTTTATTGTTTTTTGAGGATATCTCGGAAACTAAGCGAGATAGAGAAAGATCACCAGAGACCTTTTTTGAAGCTCCTAAAATTCTCTACAAAAAATGTCTCCACAAATTTTTCTCTATCTCGCTTAGTTTCCGAGATATTCTTCAGAAAAGAATTCCAAAAAAAAGGATAATTCCATTTTCCCTATTTTTTAAAATTCGTTTATCTCGAATATCTCGGAAACTAAGCGAGATAGAGCAAAAATCCTAATAACCTTTTATGTAGCCCTTAAAATTCTCTACAAAAAAGGTCTCTACAAATTTCCCTCTATCTCCCTTCCTCTCCTCGCTATCCTCCACCAAAGAGAAAAATCTCACCTGTATCAGGTGGCAGAAGTGCATGACACTTGAAGTAATGTCCATTAGCAGTAGTCGAGCACTGCGCAAATATAAGTTTAACCGGGACATTGATGTACCCCACAATCTTCGCAGGAGCCTCACTCCCCCTGCACTTGGCCCAAACCCCAACAATCAGAAACTGCATCTCGCTCTCGATCTGAAAGCTCCTGCTCTCCTCAAACATAATCAAACTCGCAAAGCTCTTCTCCTTCGTCGTCGAGTACAAATCACTCAAATGAACATGCTCCTCCCCAAAATTCCCAGAACTAGCCACCGAATGATTGGAAACCGTTGAGATTCGCCTGGACGGTGTCTCCGGAATGTGCACAAAGTCATCGTTCACCAAAAAACTGCTCTTTCTCCTCCTAAACAGCTTAATTCCCCCATCAGACCTCTCCCCACTATCATTATCACTCTGCGAGTCCCTCAAATCCGAGAATTTCACCTGACTCTCAAGATTCAGCTCCATCCTCGACTTCCTATCCTCCTTAAACTGTTTTTCAGAGTCGTGACGATATTTCCTCTCGACTCGGATGATGAATCTTCGTTGTGCTGAATTTTTTATCAACTTTCCGACCTGCTGCATGCTGGTGGCCTTTTTTCCGTCGACGGAGACGACGATGTCGGACTTGCGCATTTCTGCTATTGCTGCGGGGCTTCCGGAGACTATTGTCTCGACTATGATGCAGGTCTGGCCGATTTCAGGGATTAATTCTTGCTTGAAGACGACGCCGAGTTGGTGGGAGTTGGGCTTGCTGATGATTAGGTCGAGGACCATGTAGGGGACGCCGCTGTACTGGGTTAGGTAGATCCAGGGGGTCGTGTCGATGCTGATGGTGCAGTGGACGTCGATCTGGGAGAGGTCGTCGGAGGGGAAATTGCATTGGGGAATGTTGAGGCGGGTTACTTCGATGAGGTTGACTTCTAGGAGACCTGGAGTGAAGATCGTTGACATCTGCAAGGAAATTATACATATTATTATTTTTGTCTTTTTTGGGATTAATTTTACCAGGTTTTACTGAACATTTTCGGGGAAAAATGAGTTTTGGAAATAAGAAAATTAATAGGGGAGTTCATGGGGGAGATTTAATTTTAGTTTTAATGCAATAATTCATTGTCACTGAGCATTAATGTGTTTGTTTAATTGTGTATATTGTTGTTCGTCAGAATGTCTATTATTTTTATCGAATGATAAAAAATGCCTGTTACCGGACAAATTGTCATGATTTATCGGATTAATTGCATGGGGACAATCTATGCCGGTGATATTTAATGTTTCAAATGGGAGAATGCTACAATGTCCAGTCCCAGAGACTCCCACAATCTCAGTCAAATACAGAACAATATTAAATATTTATCATAATATTTCATAATAATTAACAATCGTGGACATCGTTCTAATATCCATTTTTCATTTACAAAATCGAGATTATTACAATAATTATGAAAAGTTGGGGAAAAAAAGGAGATAATTTGGAGGTGGATTTTTTGAAGAATTTAGGGGGCAAAACGTCAAAAAAAGGACATTTAGACTTTTTTGTCATCATTCTCGATGGAATATCTCGGAAACTAATGGAGATACGGCCTTTTTGTCCTACAACTTTTTTGTAGACAATTTCAAGAGCTACAAAAAAGGATTGAAGCAAAAAGGGCGTAACTCCATTAGTTTCCGAGATATCTTAAAAAAACTGTAGACTTGTCCTCTTTTATATCATTTTTTTTCCGTCATTAGTTTTTTGAGAATATCTCGGAAACTAAGCAAGATAGAGAAATTTTGCAAGAGACCTTTTTTGTAGCTCTTAAAATTCTCTACAAAAAAGGTCTCCTGCAAAATTCCCCTATCTCACTTAGTTTCCGAGATATTCCAACAAAACCATTTGACGAAGAAATTGATGAAATTGATGATAATTTTGATTCTACTTACTTCGGACAGATCGATATCCTCATCATTCAAACGACGGAAAAATGGCTTGTATCTCATTTTGTAACGTGGTAGAGTATGTTTCCTACGTATTGCACGTCTAATTTGTCCAGTTATCAATGACACTATTTGTGGCTGCAATTGACGTCCTTGAAAGTGTGATTGAACTTCAAGCTCGAGTATTGGATCGGAATAGAAACTCAGGGACCAGTGAGTATATGGAATACGTGTAAATTGAAGTCTGGCTCTTCCAGTAACTCTCTTGACTATAGAAAAAAAACAATGCATTTGTTTAAATTAATTTAATAAATCCCAATTCTTTTTATTAAAAATCGATTTCATTCCAATCAACAGTTTTTCTCAAATATCTCGGAAACTAAGCGAGATAGAGTAATTTTGGAAGAGACCTTTTTTGTAGAGAATTTCAAGAGCTACAAAAAAGGTCTCTTGCAAAATTGCTCTATCTCGCTTAGTTTCTGAGATATTTGGGAAAAACTGTTCAGGAAAAATTGACGAATTTTTTCATTTTATTTTAGATTTAATTTCTATTAAAGTTTAATAATTAAAATGAATAATTATTAATAATAATAAAAATAATGATAATGATGATGGGAGGAATACCTTGAAGAGACAAATAGGCAGTCTTTCCAAGTAACATTTTAACGTCTATGGATAATTGAAAATTCCCAGAGTAATGGAGATCCAATGAAAGATCTAGTGTTTCTAGTAGACCAGTGTCGGGATTAATAACAGCATCGTCTACCTCAAAGCCCTTGATCATGGGAAACTGACTTCCAAGGTTTAAGTCACGAAGCTGAAAGGAACAAACATTTTTAAACAATAATTTACAAAGATTTGGAGAGATAATTTAATGAGAAAAAGTGAAAAACGAGGGGTTGGGTCTTTGTCATCGTTTTTGATAGAATATCTCGGAAACTAAGCGAGATAGAGCTATTTTACAAGAGACCTTTTTTGTATAGAATTTCAAGAGCTACAAAAAAGATTTCTATGAAAATTGCTCTATCTCGCTTAGTTTCCGAGATATTTGAGAAAAACGACTGATGAAATTCATTAACTCGAAGATTTCTCAAAAAGTCAATTTTTTCGGTCTTTGAGAATATCTCGGAAACTAAACGAGATAGAGAAATTTTGTAAGAGACCTTTTTCGTGCAGAATTCAATCCCCTACAAAAAAGGTCTCTTGTAAAATTGCTCTATCTCGCTTACTTTCCGAGATATTTGAGAAAAACTACTGACAAAACTCATTAATCCGAAGATTTCTCAAAAAATCCATTTTTCGGATGTGTTTTTCCAAATATCTCGGAAACTAAGCGAGATAGAGCAATTTCACAAGAAACCTTTTTCATGCAAAATTTAATTCTCTACAAAAAAGCTCCCTTCCAAAATCGCTCTATCTCCCTTACTTCCCGAGATATCCCCAAAAAACTAAAATCTCAATTTTTCCCATCAAATTAATCCCAAAAAAAAAAACAAAAACTAATTAACAAATCTAATTAATACCTGAACACTATCAAAAAGCCGACCAGTAGTAGTCTGCGTAAGCAGCTCCTTAAACTCATTATTCAATTTCCTGTACATCCACAATCTCACTCTCTCCGCATTTCTCAATTCATTGAACAAAAACTGTAGTGTCAAATTAATCGCTAAATTCTCATTTCCCTGTCCCAAATTTCCCTTATTAACATTCTGCTTATCATCCTTGATATCCGCAATTAATTCCTCAGGTAATTCCGACTTTTCATTCTTATTATAAACTCTCTTCTTGTCATCATCAACTAGTGGTGCTGATTCTACGTAAATCTTCAATATATAAAATTCGATAATCAGAGTAAATGCAATACCACAAATAAATGTAATCACAGCCAGAATGAGCATTAGGAATAAGTCCATAGTAATTGGACATTAATTTATTAATTAATTTATTAATTCTTCAATTTATTTTAATTACTCAATTATTCCATTTGTTATTATTCTTTAATTCAAAAAAATTTCTCCCCTTTTTTTTTACCAATTTTTCTTGCACTTTAAATAATTTATTTATTGAGGTATTTTTCTTTCATTCGATTTATGTACAAACGTAATTCTCAGGGAAACACCGAATGTGGATTCCGATTTGTTCTTAACGTTATTGATTTTTTCAGCCATGTTGTGCTCACTGTGCAGTACTCATGCTTAAGTCACTTAATGATTTTTCTTCCAGTTTTTTTAAGGTTTTTTTTTTAAAGATTCTTTTTATTAGGAATTAATTTGCGGGATTTTAATGGAGAAATTGGGGAATTTTTTGGGGATTTTTTTGGGGTTTTTATGGTTAGGCGGTTTTTCGGTTCTTTTCGAGGAATCGAAGGGACATGGACACTCGTGAACTCTGGGCAACAGCTGATTTTGACGGGTTGAGGTCGCGATGGTGTTTGAGAATCGAGTTTTGAATGATCGATTATTTTTTTAGTGATTTCGAGAGTTCGATTAATCGATTTTTGGAAAATCGATTCTTGGAAAAAATCGAGGATTTGGAAAATTCAATTAATCAATTTATCGAAATTCGATTGATCGATTTATCGAAATTGGATTAATCGATTTATCGAAATTCGATATAACATGATGAAGTATGCTTTTGTATTTAGAAGACCGATTGAACGATTTTTTTCAAAATCTTTTTTTTTTTCAATTTTTTTTTTTAATTTTTTTTTCAAAATCTTTTTTTTCAAAATCTGTGGCTTCAATTTTTCATTCACTAGGGAAGTGGTAAACAAGGTTAAGTACTCATGGCATCTCTATATGACTTAACCTTGTTTACCGCCTCGTCGTGTCAAAGTGCGACTTTTTTAATCAACCGAAGATACAGCAGATTCCTTCTTTTTTGACATATTCTTCTCTCCCAATAGATGGCAGTAACATTCTATCAATCCCGAGTATACAATGAAAGATTGGAAGACTCAGAAACCTTTAAAATTGCCTCTGGAATAATGAACACCGATTATTTTTCAATTAACTCAACTCCCTGACTTTTTTTTCAGTGTAATCCATTTTTATGTTGGTTTATATGATGAAAAAATATAAATATTGTTCCTGAGGATTTCGTTTTCGACTAGAAAACTGATGATCACTAGGAAAAAATCAGTAGTGAAGTGGTAAAAAAGGTCAAGTCACATAGAAACACTATATATATATACTTAACCTTGTTTACCACTTCTCAATATTATTTACTTTTGATGATTCGAATATTTTTTTAGAGGTGAAGTGGTAAACCAGGTTAAGTCGTATGGAAACACTATTAATATACTTAACCCTGTTTACCACTTCTCAATATTATTTACTTTTGATGATTCGAATATTTTTTGAGAGGTGAAGTGGCAAACCAGGTCAAGTCGTATAATGATACAATATATACTTAACCTTGTTTACCACTTCACGAAAGAATTTTTGTGTAAAATATTATAAAAATGTGGAAAAAGTTATTTTCACATTCAATCCTCTTTCAGTATCACGAAAAAAAATTAAAAGGGTTCATGCGACATTTTCGTGCAGACACGCAATATCCGTAAAAAAATATCGACACCAGCAATTCTGTCATCAAGTCCAGATGTTTGTTTCTCGACTCGGGGATAATACGAAGAACCTCCAAAAACAACAAAGCCTTTCGGAAACGCCCACAAAAACCTACCAAAGCGGTAAGATAATGGGGTAATGATTAGTTTGGGTTGGTAAGTATGAAAGTGTCAAAATTACACCTTAGCGCAAAGAAAACACTGCGACGTGTAATTTACCAGTGAATGCCACATGTTCTTTTCTTTCTGGAAATGTTGGATTTTCGGTTCTCGGAGAGTTCAGTAGTTCTGCGTGAGCTTCTGAAAGGTATGCACTGAGAAAGGAAATATTACGACGGAGTTTATACGAGAATTCATTAGAGAAGGGATAAAACGGGTTAAGTCGACTTTTCGGAGTTTTTCTTGAATATCTCGGAAACTAAGCGAGATAGAGCAAAAATGATAATGACCTTTTTTGTAGAAAATTTTAAGAGCTACAAAAAAGGTTTCCTGCAACATTGCTCTATCTCGCTTAGTTTCCGAGATATTCCAATGGGAAGTTGATTTATCTTTACCTTCGATTCTTTTCTAAAAAAATTAGAAAAATTAATTTTTTCGAAGTCAAATTTCGTGAATAATTCCTTGAAATGAATCATTTTCAATTTATCTTAGTTTCGAAGAAAATTGGAAGATTTTTTTTGAGTGGAATGGAATTTTGGGAGCAGCCTTACTTCAGAGCTATGAAGAATATCTCGAGATTGGCAGGACAGTGGCCATGGCAGTCGCCAGTTGAGAGAATTATTCTTCGGTCTATTCTTGGTTTTTTTGTTGGTTGTGTGCTATTGTCACAGGTAGGTAAATTTTGGCATAGAAAATGGGACAGAATTCAGTAGCGGTAAAGGAAAACAATTTTTTTTTTTTTAATATTCATAACTATAAAGTTTTTTCACCTTTCAGGATGAAAAAGGCGTATCTTCATGAATTTGACATTTTTTTTTTGAAAATTAGTTTAAACGATTGACTTATCCCGTTTTGCCCCTTTACTACTGAATTTTTGATAATTCAGTAGTGAAGTGGTAAACTCGGTTAAGTACACATGGTATCTCAATATGACTTGACCTCCTTTACCACATCACAACTGAATTTTTGTTCTTTTGAAGAATAAAGTTCTTTTTCCGATATTTTTTCAAAAATTATTTCATTTTCATAATTTTCGTTCTTTTCGTCACTGTTTTCAAATATGATTTTTTTTAATTATTATTTTGATTAAAGAAAAATCTATTGTTATAGATAGGAGCTGCTGTACGTCATAAATCTGATGCCGATTATCTCATGGAAATTGTACCATTCTTCGTTATCGAAGCTACATGCTTCACAAAAATGCTTAATTCGATTTTTCATTTGAATGACGTAAATATGAACATTAATTTTTATGTACGAATTTTTCATGAAATTAGTAGTGAAGTGGTAAACAAGGTTAAGTCATGTGTGCTATCATATGTACTTAACCTTCTTTACCACTTCACCACTGAATCATCAAAAAAATTGCGTCAGTTTGATAGAAATATTTTCATGAATATTAAATATTCAATTGCAATAACATTTTTATGATTAAAAAAAATTATTTTTCATTTCAGTTTCAAATTTTGTTAGAAAAAATTCGTGAGAATTGGAAAATTTTCACGGATGGTCATGAGAACGAGATACTTCACAGTTTTTCGAAACTTGGATATCAATGGTCCATGCTGTATTTAGGTGAATAATCTTGGAAACTAAGCGAGATAGCGCAATTTTACAAGAGACCTTTTTTGTGGAGAATTTCAAGAGCTACAAAAAAGGTTATTATGATTATCGTTCTATCTCGCTTAGTTTCCGAGATATTCCAATGACAATGATAAAAAATGGCTTATTCAACAAAATTGGGATAAAAAATTTTCAAACTATTTTTTTTTTTTTTTAAAGGAACACTGTACATTGGAATGGCGCTATGTTCAACTCAACCATTGCAATCCCAACTTCTGCACATAATTCTTCATGCCAATGGCAGTTTGCCATATCAATATCCCATACCAACCGATTACGGTTCATTTGCTTCTGAACAATATTATTACTTCATATTATTACTTTCGGCATTTGCTATTTTTTGTGGTGTCACCATGCTCGTCGCTACAGACGTCGTTTTCTACACATGCTGCGCTCATATTTGCGGATTATTTGAAGCACTTGGGTAATTATTCATTTTGCTCATGTCGTCCAACATGTCCAATCATCGGGTCTATATTCTCAATCCAAGATCGATAATCCGATCAAGATCGATAAGCTGTAATTATTCAAAATTAATTCAGTAGTGAAGTGGTAAACCAGGTCAAGTCATATAGAGATACTCTATATACTTAACCTTGTTTACCACTTCACTAATGAAGTACGAAACACTATTGGATGGAAATATTCCAGGTACTCTTTGGAGACATTCCCATTCGAGACCTCTTCAGGCTCGAAAGATCTCGGATTTCTGCATCTCAGGAGATGCATTCAGATACACATTAATTTATTGGAGTAAGTTGATAAAAAAAAAGGGGGAAACTGATAAATTTGTCGGATGAACGTCGGATTCAATAGGGAATTGGTAAACAAGGTTAAGTCATATGGTGATACCATACTTGACCTCGTTTACCACTTCACTGCTGGATTGTCTTTAAAAGGGATCAGGGTGAAAAGGGCATATCTCCATTAGCTCAAAATATTCTCAATACATTCCTCTAGATTCGCTAATACAATGGAGAATTCATTTCACTGGACTTTTTTTGTAATGCTGGGATCGTGTACACTGGCTCTGAGTATGACTGCTGTACAGGTAAAAAATACGTGAGAAAAAACTGCATTAAGGCCGATTTTTTTTGGATTTCTATACTGTTTCTTTACCGAATTCAGTGGTGAAGTGGTAAACAAGGTTAAGTCGTATAGGGATACCATGTGTACTTACCCTAGTTTACCACTGCACTACTGAATTATAATTATTAATCAATAATTATTAATCAATAATTATTAATCATTAATTATTAATTATTAATCATTAATTATTAATTATTAATTATTAATCATCAATTATTAATTATTAATTATTAATTATTAATTATTAATTATTAATTATTAATTATTAATTATTAATTATTAATTATTAATTATTAATTATTAATTATTAATTATTAATTATTAATTATTAATTATTAATTATCCATTTTTAATTATTAATGATTAAGGATTAATGATTGATTATTAATTATTAATTAATCAATTTTATAGGCTGTTATCAGTGTTACTGCAGTGACAAAGCTTTTTAAGCAGTTTGTATTCGCTAGTACGCAAATCTCTCAGCTTTTCATAAAATGCTGGTTTGCTCAACGTGTTATGGATCACAGTCTTGAATTTCGAATGAACGTGTAAATAAAAAAATTCATTTATTTAAAAATTTTAATGTAATTTTACATAACATTCGTGAAGTGGTAAACAAGATTAAGTGCATATGGTATTCCTATATGATTTAACCTGGTTTACCACTTCAATACTGAATTCTAGAAATAATTTTTTTTCACATATCAGTAGTGAAGTGGTAAACAAGGTTAAGTATATATGATACTGCTACATGACTTAACCTTGTTTACCACTACACTACTGAATTCTAAGATCAAATACTTTTATTTACATATCAGTAGTGATGTGGTAAACAAGGTTAAGTATACATGGTATTCCTATACGACTTAACCTTGTTTACCACTTCACTACTGAATTCTAAAATCCAAAACTTTTTTACATCTCAGTAGTGAAGTGGTAAACAAGGTTAAGTACATGTTGGTACTCCTATATGACTTAACCTTGTTTACCACTTCACTACTGATATTTTCTTGCAGTGCTAATTCAAACTGGTATTTGGGAACTATGAAGGCACAAGGACTAGTCGGTTTAATGATGATGAGAGGACAAATTCCATGTAAAATAACTGCTGGAAAAATAACGACGATGTCACTGGAAACATTTGCTGCGGTGATTTATTAAAATTATGAAGAAGGCATTTAAAAAAAAAATCTTTAATTTTTTATTATTTGATATAGATTGTGAGGGTTTCTGCATCCTACTTCACCGCTTTTTTGGCTCTGCGATGAATAATATGATGAAGTGACGAATATTATAGTCATAATAAAATTTAATAGCGAGAAAATAAAACAAAATAATTCAATTAATTTTCGCTATTTTTTGAAGAAAATCTTTGAAACAAATGGAGATACGACTTGACCTTGTTTACCACTTCACTACTGATTTCTTCAAAAATATTCAGGAAAATTACTGCATTATCATTAAAAATGGAATAATTCAACAAACATTTAATTTTTTTTAAAATTCATTTATTTACTTTTTTTTTTTTCATTAAATTTTTTTTTCTTCATGAGATGTTGCTCTTTCCCAGATCCAGGAATGAGTTCCAAAAAAACGTGAAGAATTCGTACATTTTATCTGAGTTCATCTCAGGGCTCCTCAATGTCTCCTCATCCCGGCTGCCATCTGATAAAAAATTATCATTAACTTATTTTGTTTTTTTTTATTTTTTCGAAAATTACCAATTTTTTTTTCTCGAAAACTTCCAATTTTTTAAATTTGATCTCAAAAATTAGAGTAAAAAAAAAACGCACGTTCGACCATTCACTAACTCCAAGATAAATCCGCATTTCGTTAATTATTATTATTATTTCAAATATTTATTTATAATTTTTTTAAATTAATTTATTTAATTCGGATTTTATCGACGCATCGCAATTTTAAAAATTCATTAAATTTGTTTGAAAACAAAAATTATCAAAAAAAAGTGAGAGAATTTGGGTAAAATGGACATTTAAAAAAAAACAAAAAAATTGAAAAAAACATTTTTTTTAAAATAATTTTCTTTTGTGATTGAGACCCATTTTACCCCAGTGGTCCATTTTACCCCATTTCACCCTCATTAAATGAAGACCAAAATTGTGCGAACGAAACAAGATAAATGTTTTGCAAAAACTATAAAAAAAAAAAGAAGAAATTGATGTTAAAAATTAAATCGAAAAAAATATTAAAAATAATTAACAAAAAAATAGAAATCGCGCAGTGTTCTTATAATTAAAAAGTAATGGGCGCACGCACGCTTCAACATACCTTTTCAAAGTAAGCCTTTCGGGGTCTATTGCTCTATTTAATATCATTACCACACATCCGCAGGCCCTCTTTCGAAATACGCAAGGTTGGCGCGCGTTTTCGTCCATTTTGTGTTTTCTTAGACCAGATCGATCGCTTGCGAGTTATATCGATTTTCCCTTTTTTTTCCTCGAAGGAGGAACGAGCAACTAGAATAGGAATTACAGGTGCGGAAACTGCCACTTTTTCGCACGAGTGAATTTTCCTTCTTTTCATGAGGAAGTGTGTAAACTAGGACTTTTTGCACTAGTGTAAAAAAAAGGATTTTTTCGCATTAATTAACGATTTCTCGATTACCAATTAGTACCAAACGTTCAAAATAGACTAAAATTCACCACCATTCGACCACCGAACGATCCTTGACATCCGGTTGTAAAAATCATCGTACTGCTCGATCATCGATCATCGATCTTTTTTTATAGATCATTTTTTTTTTAGTCCTCAGGCGGCAATCTCGACATTCTTTACTTATGATCCATTGTTATTATTATTATGAAAATTAGTGAAATTAATGATAATTCAACTCAGTCGATAATGCAGATTTGTTTTACGCGCTAGTGCGAAAAAGTTGTAGTTTACACACATTTAATAGGCATGAAAAAGCGAACATTACACGCAGGTATTACGAAAAATGAAACAGAATAAATCAATTATTTTTGTCGGTAGTTTTTTGGAGATATCTCGGAAACTAAGGGAGATGGAGGGATTTTTGAAGAGACCTTTTTTGTAGAGTATTTTGAGGGCTACAAAAAAAGTTTCTATGAAAATTGCTGTATCTCGCTTAGTTTCCGAGATATTCGAGAAAATCGAGGGAAAATTGAATTATCTTGTTTTATTTCTTTACTACTCATTTGTTTTTTGAGGATATCTCGGAAACTAAGAGAGATAGGGCAATTTTGGAAGAGGCCTTTTTTGTAGAGAATTGCGAGGGCTACAAAGAAGGTTATTATGAAAAGTGCTGCATCTCACTTAGTTTCCGAGATATTCTCAAAAAACTGACGAAGAAAATTGAATTCTTCTTTTTTACGTATTTACTACTGATTTGGTTTTTTGAGATTATCTCAGAAATTAAGCGAGATAGAGGAATTTTCATAATCACCTTTTTTGTAGGGAATTTCGAGAGCTACAAAAAAGGTCTCTACGAAAATTTCTCTATCTCCCTTAGTTTCCGAGATATTCAAGAAAAAGGGGATTTTTTCTGTTTTTAGGAGTCAATGAAGAATCAGAGGTTCAAGTTTTTCATTTACGCTTTTTTTTCAGCAAATCGAAAAACGCAAGACTCTAGTCTACTATTCGGTCATTTATTCACCACATTTTTGTGCTACACATGTACAAAATTTTCCATTTCTTTCATTTTCTTCATTATTTTTGTTTTTTTTTCTATTTTATTTCAAATATTGAACAGTTAAAACACATTTTGTATCAATTCTTACATTATAAAAAAAATAATAATTAATACAAGTTCATTTTTTCAATTAATTTGTCTTAATTCTTGTCCAACGCACAAATCGCATTAATCAATTGAGAATTAAACTATTCGGGCCAATAAACTCCAATTTTCCGCTAAAAATCCGCAATTTTCAAATTTTAAGAAAAATTCATTTTATTTCGTATAGTTTTTTGAAAATATCTCGGGAACTGAGTGAGATAGAGAAATTTTGCAAGAGACCTTTTTTGTAGAGAATTTTGAGAGCTCCCAAAATGGTCTCCCCCAAAATTGCTCTATCTCGCTTAGTTTCCGAGATATTCAAGAAAAACTGTGAAAGATATGGATTTTTGTTTTTTAAACAATATTCCACTTTTTTGAAGATATCTCGGAAACTAAGCGAGATAAAGAAATTCCGCAGGAGACCTTTTTTGTAGAAAATTTCAAGAGCTACAAAAAAGGTTATTATGATTATTACTCTATCTCGCATACTTTCCGAGATATTCCCAAAAAACTGTGAAAGACATTAAATTCCCTTCCAAAACACTATTTCACTCTTTCACAGATATCTCGGAAACTAAGCGAGATAGAGAAAAATTCGTAGAGACCTTTTTTGTAGACAATTTTCCGAGCTACAAAAAAGGTTATCATGATTATTACTCTATCTCGCTTAGTTTCCGAGATATCCCCAAAAAACTAAATAAAATGAATTTCCCACGCTTTTAAATAAATAAATTGGCTCATCCTCTTCTCAATTTCTTCGTCCTCTTCATGTCAAAATAATAATTATCCTCTTAATCCTCAAATTCACGCGATGTCATTCAAATTAACTCATTATCAATTATCTCCAATTATTCACACAAATTAAAATATTTTCGTGAATATTAAATAAGTGCAAAAAAACAAAAAATCGCTTTCCCTATTTTTTTTTTCTCTTATCAAATTATTTAATTAAAAAAAAAAAAAAAAAAAATACTTATACTTTACGTGAAGTTCAGTGTACACAGTAATTCAATTGGACAATAACATTCGTCCATTTTTCTTTATTTATAAGAGAAGGGACGATTAGGACGTGTGACGTAGATTTGTTTTTTTTTCCATTTTTTTTCTCTTTTTTTTCCATTTTTTTATTTTTTTCATTTTTTTCTTTGCTCTTTTTTTTCCTCGTAAAAGTTCCTTTTTTCGCCTCAATTATCGCATCCTGACACACGCTGGAAATGCCATTAACTGCGCGATTAATTGTTTTTTTTTTTTTTTTTTTCGTTTATTCGAGGGGAGTACACGCATTAGTACCTCGGTGGCATTGCGTCTGCCGGACCTGGGAAGCTAAAATATTAAAAAATGAGAAAATCATCAAATCGCAAATTTTTTTAAGTTTTTTATGTTAAGTGAGAGGTGTAGCGCAAATTCGTCGCGAATGATTGCTTTTTTATGTTCTAGTATCTTCAACAGACGAAACTCAAGTGTATAAGATGTAACGTTCTGGGGTGTAGCGAGATTGGTGTAGTGAAAATGAGGATATCTCGGAAAGGAAGCGAGATAGAGCAATTTTGGAAGAGACCTTTTTTGTAGAGAATTTCAAGAGCTACAAAAAAGGTCATTATGATTATTGCTCTATCTCGCTTAGTTTCCGAGATATTCAAAAAAAAAACAAATTGAAACAAATGAATTTTCGTTCATTTCTTTGTTTTTTTTTAACTTTACTTAAAGATATCTCGGAAACTAAGCGAGATAGAGCAATTTTCATAATGACCTTTTTTGTAGAGAATTTCAAAAGCTACAAAAAAAGTCTCTACAAAAATTTCCCTATCTCGCTTACTTTCCGAGATATTCTCAAAAAAAGTAAAAATCAACATTTTTTCAAATTAAAAACACTATTTTCTGTTTTTTTACAATATCTCGGAAACTAAGCGAGATAGAGCAATTCCACAAGAAACCTTTTTTGTAGCTCTTGAAATTCTCTACAAAAAAGGTCTCCTGCGAAATTTCCCTATCTCGCTTAGTTTCCGAGATATCCTCCAATTTCACTACAGCTATCGAAGAGTTCCAATAAAAAACAAAAATTTCCAATAAATTCAAATTATGAAAAAAAACACAAATAACGATTTTTTTAAATTCATTCGTGAGCTCATATTTTCGATTCTGTTTTGAATTAAAATGAGAAATGAGAGAAAATCATCGGCCTGCAAGAAAAACACAAAATTAATTGAATTAACGCATTAATTAGGGAAACGTCATTTGAGCTTTTAATTAATTTATCGAGAAAATTGAATCGCATTTGCCTGATCGGATTAATCGATTCGCAACGCTCGCAGGCTTTAACGCACATACGGAAATTCGCATTGAGCCTCAGACATCATTTGAATGAAAAATAGATTATTTTTAAATAAATTAAATATGAGAAAAAAATTCAAAAGTGAATTTATCGAAGAAAATGAGTTGAAAAATTACTGGATAATTGTTTTAAAAATATCTCGGAAACTAAGCGAGATAGAGAAAAAATTGTAGAGACCTTTTTTGTAGAGAATTTCAAGAGCTACAAAAAAGGTTATTATGATTATTGCTCTATCTCGCTTAGTTTCCGAGATATTTCTAAAAAATCATTGAAACAAAGGATTTATTGAAAATAATTAAAAAATTAGAAATCGATTTGTTTTTTGAGAATATCTCGGAAACTAAGCGAGATAGAGCAATAATCATAATAACCTTTCTTGTAGACAATTTCAAAAGCTACAAAAAAGGTCTCTTGCACTATTCTCCTATCTCGCTTAGTTTCCGAGATATTCTCAAATTAATCTCAAAAAACTCGAATTTTTAAAAAATTATTATTTTTTTCAATTTTTCTTCAATATAATGAATTCCAAAAATATTCTCAAAATTCCCCAACTCATCCCCCGACACTTCACTTCAGAATAAATCAACCAAAATTTTTAAATCATTAAATCAATTGAATTTAAATTTACGTTACACCTTATACTTAAATTGAGATTAATTTACAATAAAAAATTAATGAATATTTCGTTGTTGAACGTAGAATCAATCGAGAATGACGAGAATCGCATTTAACGAACGACGCATTTCATTGCGCTGATAAGAAATGTATGAAATTAAGGAAAAATTAATAATAACAATAATAATAATAATAAAAATAATATTAATAGCATTGAAAAAAGATGAGTTTTTAATTGGGACTTTTTTTACTTACCGACCACCACCACGTGGGGGTCCATAGGCATCTGGTCTGTCATAAGCTTCACTGTAACTTTACAAAAAAAAATTATTGTAATTTAAATAATTAATTTAAATTAATAGATTTGATTAAAAAGAAAATTAGAAAAATTGAAGAAATTTTTAATGAAATTTGGGAGTTGTTTTTTGAGGATATGGAGGAAACTAAGCGAGATAGAGCAATTTTGCAAGAGACCTTTTTTGGAGGTCGCTAAATTCTCTACAAAAAAGGTCTCTTGCAAAATTGCTCTATCTCGCTTAGTTTCCGAGATATTCTTAAAAATGTATCGAAAATTCAGTGAAAAATCTGGAGATTATTCGGTTGTCATAGTTCTGGGTAGAATATCTCGGAAACTAAGCGAGATAGGGTGATTTTACAAGAGACCTTTTTTGAAGAGAATTCCAAGGGCTACAAAAAAGGTCTCTACAAAAATTGCTCTATCTCACTTAGTTTCCGAGATATCTTCCAAAAAATGAAATTCAATACTCGATTTTAGTCATTTTCTCATTGAAACAAATTAAAATTATCATAATTATTGAAATGTTCCTTTTGAAATCGACCATCTAAGCATTCATCATGCAGGATGGTGTCTGTTCAAGGTCTCAATTGTTCTAGCTCAAACAAAATTCAATTGCTCCATCAAATTAATGAGATTATCATCAAAATATGAAACATTTTGAGCACTGATGCATAAATCAATGAAAAAAACTACCTTCATCTCCGAATATCTCGTAAACTACACGAGATAGAGCAATAATCATAATAACCTTTTTTGTAGCCCTTAAAATTCTCTACAAAAAAGGTCTCTCCCAAAATCGCCCTATCTCGCTTAGTTTCCAAGATATTCTCAAAGAAACTAAAAAATTATTGAAAAAACAAAAAAACGAGGTTTTTTGCTTTCTTGAGAATATCTCGAAAACCAAGCGAGATAGCGCAATAATCATAATAACCTTTTTTGTAGCTCTCAAAATTCTCTACAAAAAAGCTCTCTTCCAAAATCGCTCTATCTCCCTTACTTTCCGAGATATCTCCAAAAGAAAGAAAAAGAAAAACTCACTTTTTTTTTACAAAATCCTAAACAAATAATAACAATGATAATAATTACCCGCCACCAACTGGAGGATATCCACCGCTGGCAACAGCATTACCAGGTCGTCTACTGAACATATCAGTCTGTGGACCTGGTCCACTATTATAATTAGGTGCACCAGCATTATAAGATGGTCCACCTCCCATTGGTCTCCCATATTGTCCAACATCAGTGCCATATCCACTGCCATAACCACCAGCAGAAACCGCACCACCACCGCCTCCATTTCTCATTGGTCCGGCCGCACTACGATCATAATCATTTCTCTGTGAATATGGATCAGACGATCTACCAGTACCAAAATTATCGGCTCTCCCATAATCAGCGACACCAGGTACACCACGATTAAAATCACCGCCCATGCCACCTCCACCTGATTGAAAATTTCCATAATCAGTTCTTGAGCCAAAATCACCCGAGCGTCCATAATCTCCACTTCTTCCATAATCAGATGTACCACTTGGTCCATAGCCACCGACACCACCAGCAGCTGGTCCATAACCGCCGCCCATTCCCGGTGCCGATGAACTGTATCCTCCCATAGCACCGCCTCCAACATTCTGGCCGTAGCCACCACGATCACCGTACCCACCGCCTGGACCACCGTAGTCACCTCCACGATCTCCATAACCACCACCACGGTTACCGTAGTCTGAGTAGCCACCTACACCACCTGAAAATGAAAAAATAAAAAATAAGTATTTTTTTGAGGGTTTTTGGAGATATCTCGGAAACTAAGCGAGATAGAGAAGAAATTGTAGAGACCTTTTTTGGAGGTCTTGAAATTCTCTACAAAAAAGGTCTCTTGCAAAATTGCTCTATCTCGATTAGTTTCCGGGATATTTTGAAAAAACTGATGATTTTCCTGAAAATCCAATATTCCTGAATAATGGATCATTCTGATTTGTTTTTTGAAGATATCTCGGAAAGGAAGCGAGATAGAGCAATAATCATGGAGACCTTTTTTGTAGCTCTTGAAATTCTCTACTAAAAAGGTCTCTTACAAAATTGCGTTATCTCGCTTACTTTCCGATTTATTTTCAAAAACAAGTACGAAGAAACTGAATTTTTGAAAAAATCCTTAAATTAATGAGTTTTATCAGTAGTATTTTAGGAATATCTCGGAAACTAAGCGAGATAACGCAATTTCGCAAGAGACCTTTTTTGTAGCTCTTGAAATTCTCTACAAAGAAGGTCTCTCACAAAATTCCCCTATCTCGCTTAGTTTCCGAGATATCTTCAAAGAAAGACGCAAATCGAGTTTTTGTTAAAAGATACTTACTTGAAAATGGTTTGAGAGGTTTCAGGTTTCCTCTTCGGTCATTGTAAGGTCCGGGTCTACCCCCATCTCTTCCACCATCACGACCACCACCCCCTCGACCTCCTCTCATCGGTCCACCCCTCCTGTCGTCTCTTCTTCCGCCAGGACCTCCACCACGTGATTTCCCCGTCGATTGCTCAACATTAATCGTCGCACCTTTGAAATTTGTGTTGTGAAGTGCTTTTATCGCTGCTGCTGCGTCTTCCTCGCGCGCCATATGAACGAATCCATAACGATTCATTACATCGCACTCTGTTACTTCACCATAACGGAGGAATAATTGTCGTAGTTCGTCGTTGCGACAATTTTCTGGGAGTCGACCCACGAAAATCTTGGTTTTCCTCTAAAATAAAATGAAAAAGAAGAAATTAGTGATGATAAAATGGGGATGAGAAAGGAGCGGTTGAAGATAGAGATTTTCTGATGATTCCATTGAAAAGCTGAGGAAATTTTAGGCAGAACAAGTCTATCTTCAATATTTTCCTTGATTTTCTCGTGATTTTCATAATAGAGAATTTTAAAATCAGATTTTTTTTTACATTTTTGAGAATATCTCGGAAACTAAACGAGATAGAGGAATTTTGCAAGAGACCTTTTTTGTAGCTCTCGAAATTCGCCACAAAAAAGGTCTCCTGCAAAATTGCGCTATCTCGCTTAGTTTCCGAGATATCCTCAAAACCAGAAAAAAAAACAAAAAAATAAGAAAATTGAACGTAAAAAAATGCTTCTTCTGTTTTTCGGAGATATCTCGGAAATTAAGCGAGATAGAGGAATTTTGCAAGAGACCTTTTTTGTAGCTCTCAAAATTCTCTACAAAAAAGCCCTCCTCTAAAATCACCCTATCTCGTTTAGTTTCCGAGATATCCTCAAAAAACTGAATCCACTCCCTTAAAAACTCAATTTCATCTAATAACAACCAAAAGAATGATTAAAAAATGACTTTTTTCAGTATTTAATAATCGAATTGTTCCTTTGAAATCGACCATGCAAGCGTATTATCATGCAGCATGGTGTCTGTTCAAGGCTCTTTTCTCTAGCTCAAAAAAAATCAATTTATTTCATAAAATTGATGAAAATAATTCAATCAAAATACGAAATTTTTTGAGCAATTTATAAAAATAAAGATAAAACAATAAAATGAAAACATAATAACAATAATAATGATAATAATAATAATAATAATAATAATATTAAAAATAATAATAATAATGATAATCTTACCGGCATGTTCGAGGAAACCATTTTCTGCAACAAAAAAAAAACATAAAAATTAATTATCAGTCAATTTTCAATAAAAAAAAAAAAAAAAAGAAATAAAGTTTCATTGATTTTTCGAATATTTATCGAAAATTATATAATTCCAAATTTTTCACTAAATATTAAGATTTTGAATAAAATTTTTTTTTTTTTTTTTTATTTCAAATTATTTCAAAAATTACGAAAATTTTCTCTAAAAAATGACAAAAAAGAGGAAATTTAATTATTTTTTGAAATTTTGGTTAAAAAAAAATTCATTAATTTTACCTTCAAAATATTTGATTTTTTTCAATATTTATTATTATTATTTTTTTGATTTTTTATTTAATGACAAAATGTTGAAAAAAAATTGGGAAAACACGAGAATAAAATGGCGAAAAAATAAATGAAACCGGCAGTTTACGTGTAATTATTGTCGGTGTGCTCCAATTTTCACGTGAATGACGACAGAATAAATAATGAATTATTGTTGCTTAATTAATTGACCTAATTAAATTAAATATTTCCTTGGATAATGTGGATTGACTTACGTTATCGGACGACGTTTTGACGTTGACGAAAAATGAAATAAAAATAATATTTTTTCACCCGCGTGAAGACGCTAAAAATACCAAACGGGAAATGGCGTTTGTCAGAGCGTCTGCCAACGACACACGAAGGGCACTGTGGGTAATTCGACAGAGGCGCCATCTGCAATTGAAGAGCGGGGATCACGAAAGCGCGGGAGTTTTCAAAAAGAGAAATTGTGAAGTTTTATCATCAGTCGAGTTTAATTCTCCAGTTTTTTGAGGATATCTCGGAAACTAAGCGAGATAGAGAAAAATTTGTAGAGACCTTTTTTGTAGAGAATTTCAAAAGCTACAAAAAAGGTTCTTATAAAAATTGCGATATCTCGCTTAGTTTTCGAGATATTTTCGAATAAAGAAATAACGCGATGAAGAATAAATTTAAATGGAAAAAGTTGTTTTTTTGTTTTTTGAGGATAACTCAGAAAGTAAGCGAGATACAGCAATAATCATAATGACTTTTTTTGTAGAGAATTTTAAGAGCTACAAAAAAGGTCTCTTACAAAATTACTCTATCTCGCTTAGTTTCTAAGATATTTCTAAAAAACGAAAGAAATTCTTTTTTTTGGTTGAATTTTTCCGTTTTTTTTTGGTAATTTCTTTTTTTGAGGATATCTCGGAAACTAAGCGGGATAGCGCAATAATCATAATGACCTTTTTTGTAGCTCTTGAAATTTTCTACAAAAAAGGTCTCTTACGAAATTTCTCTATCTCGCTTAGTTTCCGAGATATCTGAAGAAAACGATCAGAGGAAAATTTGTAAAAAATCAGTAATTTCATAATGACAAATTTTTAAAAAATTAGAGATTATTGATTCTTGATTTGATCTGAAGTCGAGTGTTGATGTCACGGTTTTAAGAATTGGGTGAGCAATACCTCGATAAGCAATCAGTAATAACCATTCGACAATAGAAGACCAATTGATTTATCATTTTAATTAAAAGAGTGAAGTGTTTCCGAGTAAATCATCGAGATAACTCTTCGCATATAAATAAATTCTCAATTATTTTCCTGTCAGTACTTCCCACGAATTCATCAGTTGAACTTGCAATTGTGAGATTTTTTTGAGAAAATGAAGTTGAAGTTACTCTGCCTCTGCCTATTGTTCATTGGAAGTGAAGCAAGATGGCCGCTCGACAGGTAAAAAATTAAAATTTCGATTTTTTTATTAAAAAAAAAAAAAATCTTTACATTATCGTAAATATCTCAAAAACCATTGGTTTTTTCGAAAAATTCTAAGAGACGTTTTTTGTAGAGAATTTCAAGAGCTACAAAAAAGATTTCATAAATTTTTTCAAAAAAACCACTCGTTTCCGATCAAATTGAAAAAAACTGAAAAATTTTGAGTTTCAGGAAAAATCTTTCCACACATTTTTTCAAATATCTCGAAAACTATGAGGTTTATCAAAAAAAGCTATAGAACCTTCTTTGTAGTTCTCAAAATTTTCTACAAAAAAGGTCTCTTCATAAATTGTCCTAAACCCACTCATTTACGAGTTATAATCACTTTTATCCTCGTTCTCACGATTTCCCGAACGCCCCGCCCCCGATTAATCGATGAACCAATGAAATTCCAGGATCTGCGACTTCGAGTTAACCGATCCGAGCGGTCTCATAGTCTCTCCGAACTACCCCCACAGTTACCCATCGTCGGTATCCTGTACCTACCGCATCAACGTGCCACGCGGTCGAGCCGTGACCTTGAGCCTCTCTGACATCGATTTAGGCCGGAATTCGTCTGACGGCTGCGACGGCCGCCTGGACATCCACGACGGCTGGGACGAGACGTCGCGTCGGCTCGCCTCATTATGCGGCACCGACTACTTCATTCCCGGGCTGATCTTCAACTCGTCGATGAACGTCTTATTCCTCAAATTCGAGAGCTACGGATCGTCCAATGAAAACCGGGGATTCCATGCGCTCTACTCCAGCGACGACGTCAAGTGCGGCGGCTTTCTGACGGAACACGCCGGATCCGTCAAGCACCCGAGCAACGGGACTTACTACGGCAACAACGACAACTGCACGTGGGTCATTCAGGCGCCACCGTCGCAAACCGTTAACCTCACTTTTAGCGCTTTTGTGACGGAGAATAATTATGATTATCTGCAGATCAGGGAAGTTTACAGGGGGCAAGTTTATGACGTTGTGAGGCTGACGGGGACAATTGTCGTGCCGAGGTCGGTCGTCAGTCGGGAGAGGGTTCTCATCCTCAACTTCAGGAGCGACGGAAGCAACGTCATGACGGGATTCAGGGGAAATTATATTTTTGTTTGATTATTTTAATTCAGTAGTGAAGTGGTAAAGAAGGTTAAGTCATTTAGGGATAACGTGTGATTGGTATTTCATAATGGTGAAGTGGTAAACAAGGTTAAGTCATGGAAAGATGTTATGTGTGGGATTACCACTTCACAGTAGTGAAGTGGTAAAGAAGGTTAAGTCGTGGAGGGATACTGTGGGTATTTAACCTTGTTTACTACTTCACTAATGAAGTTGATAATGATGAAGAGAGTACATAATGATGATAATAAAGAGGATTTTTGGAAAATTGAGAGAATTTTTTTGATTGATGATGGTTTAGGAGAGGAGAGGGAGGATTGGTTGAATTTTTCGGAATTTTTTAAGTTATTGAAGTGACTTGATCGAAAAATTTTGAATTATTCGAAAATTTTAGAATTATTCGGACTTTTCGGAATTTTTCGATATTTTTCGGAATTTTTCAAAACTTTTCGGAATTTTTTGATACTTTTCGGAATTTTTCGAAACTTTTCGGAATTTTTCGTATCATTCGAATAATTCGACATAATTCGAATAATTCTGAATCTTTGGAATAATTCGGAATCTTTGGAATAATTCGGAATCTTTGAAATAATTCGAAATCATTGAAATAATTCGAAATCTTTGGAATAATTCGAAATCTTTGAAATAATTCAAAATCTTTGGAATAATTCGAAATCTTCGGAACAATTCGAAAATTTTTGAATAATTTGAAATAATTCGAAAAATTTTGAATAATTTGAAATAATTCGAAATAATTCGAATAATTCGAATTATTCCGAATCAATCGCAATTCTCCAAATTACTTCTTCAAAAAATTTCGAAACATTCAAAATTTTCGAAATTTCTCGAATTTTGAAAAAAAAAACATTTTTTTTCGAAATTTCTTATTTTTTTTTCATTTTTTTAAAAACGCTTCGATTTCTTCGTTTTTTTCAAAATTTCTCAATTTTCTCGAAATTTCTCAATTTTTTCGAAATTTCTCAATTTTTTCGAAATTTCTCAATTTTTTCGAAATTTCTCAATTTTTTCGAAATTTCTCAATTTTTTCGAAATTTCTCAATTTTTTCGAAATTTTTCGAATTATCCGAAACTCGACAAGGGAAGAACTCTCACTTACCATCCGCCGCTCCCCTCCCCAATCGCCCCATGAGAACCACCTTAAAACCCCCTCCACCCGCCGGACCGAGAGAGACAGAGCACACGCCAATAGAACCACAAAAACCTACCTGAGACGGATCTCAGTATCGTGCGTGAAAGGACCCACATCCACACGGAACCTTTTTTACCCTTGTGTTAGTGTCACTCGATTTAACAGTAAAAGCATCCATGAGTATACCCTTCGATACGTGGACACAGTGGACGTGCGTGTTCCCCAAATATTCCCCTTTTTCTCCTCTGGAGAAATGTCCCCCCCTCTCCTCCACCCGAGTGTCACTCCACATTTTTCATTGAAAAAAAATATTATTTTATAGAAAAAAAAAAAGGAAATAATTTTTTTTTTGTCTAAAAAAATTGGAAAAAATGATCTAATTTTTGTTTGAGGAATTCGTGAGGTGTTTGATGAAGAATACGAGAGAATCTCGAATTTGAAGAATTTTTTGGGAAAGGGAGTGAAGGTGAGTTGCACGAGATAACTGTACAATGTCATCGCCGATGAATTAATGTGTGTCACATACCAATGAATTTATTTCTGAGTTTTTTTTTCGTTTTTTGAGGAATTTTTTGTGGTTTAATTCGGTTTTTTGTCAGGGTTTGTTTGGGTTTTGAGTTTTTTCTTTGGGTTTTTGGAGATTCGGAGTCACGCCGGCTTCTTGACACCTGCAGAGTGAAGTGTCAATGACACTTTGGGGGGAGGGGTAAAACGGGGGAATTGGGAGAATTGGAGTTTTTAGAGGATTTTTTCGGTTTTTTGAGAATATCGAGGAAACGGAGAGAGATAGAGAAATAATCATAATAACCTTTTTTGTAGAGATTTTCAAGAGCTACAAAAAAGGTTATTATGAAAATTGCCCTATCTCGCTTAGTTTCCGAGATATTCAAGAAAAACTGATAAAATTTTAAAAAATGAATTTTTTAGAGGAATTCCTTCAATTTTTTTGTTTCTGAAGAATATCTCGGAAACTAAGGGAGATAGAGAAATTTTTGTAGAGACCTTTTTTGTAGAGAATTTAAAGAGCTACAAAAAAGGTTATTACAAAAATCGCTCTATCTCGCCTAGTTTCCGAGATATTTAAGAAAAACTGATGAAATAAAAAGAATTGATTTTTTCAGAGCAATTTCTTTAATTTTTTTGTTTTTCATGAATATCTCGGAAACTAAGCGAGATAGAGTAATAATCATAATAACCTTTTTTGTAGAGAATTTCAAGAGCTACAAAAAAGGTCTCTATAAAAATTTCTCTATCTCGCTTAGTTTCCGAGATATCCTCAAAAATCCGTCGAAAAAAATAATAAATTCAAATAATTCACATTTTCTTAATTTCAATTATCAACAAAAAATGTTTTTAACCCCTCAAACTCATTATTATTATGATTTTCAGTGACTTCATATTGAAACAACAATGGAGGGACCAGAAGTTACGTTTTTGTTCCAATTTGGTCTTCTGCGTGATACTGTTAGTGTTGAGGCAAGTGCCTTAACTCTGAAGGGACTCAAGGAACATGCGTGTGAATTTATTAATACAAAATGTCCTGATCATGGATTAACGCAGCTTTTCGAGAGATTATTGTTATTCAAACATGACTACAATTCGACGAATATACTGCAGCTCATCACGAATGCCACTGAAGTCATTGATGAGACACTTGTTGAAATCGTTCTTACTGGTAATATTTTTTTCTTAATATTTTTTCAATAGTTTTTTGAGAATAACTCGGAAACTAAGGGAGATAGGGAAATCTTCGTAGAAACCTTTTTTGTGGAGAATTTCAAGGGCTACAAAAAAGGTCTCTTCAAAAATTTCGCTATCTCGCTTAGTTACTGAGATATTGTGAAAAACAAATCGGGAAAAATTGAATTTTTGAAGAATTCTTTTAATTTGTGAGTTTTATCAGTAGTTTTTTGAAAATATTTCGGAAACTAAGTGAGATAGAGCAATTTTGGAGGGGAGCTTTTTTGTAGCTCTTAAAATTCTCTACAAAAAAGGTTTCTTCCAAAACTGCTCTATCTCTCTTACTTTCCGAGATATCCTCAAAAACAAATACCCAAAAATTGAATTTTCAAAGAAATCCTTCAATTAATCAATTTTATCACTAGTTTTCCCCAAATATCTCGGAAACTAAGCGAGATAGGGCAATAATCATAATAACCTTTTTTGTAGCTCTTGAAATTCTCTACAAAAAAGGTCTCCTCCAAAATTGCTCTATCTCCCTTACTTTCCAAGATATCCTCAGAAACCCCCAAAAATCCTCTAAAATTCCAAAAATTCTTTCAGGACAAGTGCCAACGGAAGAAGTGGTAGTCCGCCCTCACGCTCTCGCAGTTCACTCCTACAAGGCCCCGACCTTCTGCGACTTCTGCGGGGAGATGCTGTTCGGTTTAGTGAGACAGGGATTGAAATGCGAGGGATGTGGAATGAATTACCACAAGCGTTGCGTCATAAAGGTCCCGAACAATTGCATGCAGGACCCGAACAAGCGGCGACGAAGCTCGACTTTGCTGAATGTCCCACGTTCCCCGAGTCAAGGGTCGACCAGCAGCTTGACGAGTGCGAGTGACGACAATCAGAGTGCCTGCACGTCATCAACGACGAGTTTCAATCAGAACTTCATGATTCCATCGATAATAGCACCGAAACAGTCGCGTTCCCCATCGTTGGGCGGTCGACCCATTTGGGTTGAACGCGAAATGGCGACGAGAGTCAAAATTCCTCACACATTCGTGCTGCATAGTTACACGAGACCGACTGTCTGTGGCCACTGCAAAAAACTGCTCCGGGGATTGTTCAAACAGGGATTGCAGTGCAAGGATTGTCAGTACAATGCACATAAAAAGTGCATCGATAAAATACCGAAGGATTGCACTGGAGAAAATCCGAAGGATTTGATGAGTAAGTTCTTGGGAATGGGATTTATTTGGGTTTTTTGAGGATATCTCGGAAAATAAGAAAGATAGGGATATTTTTGTGGAGACCTTTTTTGTAGCTCTTGAAATTCTCTACAAAAAAGGTTATTATGAAAATTACTCTATCTCACTTGGTTTCCGAGATATCTTTAAGAATATAATGAAATGAAATTGAATTTTTGTGAAATTTTGGAGTTGTGCTTTTTTCATCAATTGTTTTTTGGAAATATCTCGGAAACTAAGCGAGATAGAGCAATTTTTATAATAACCTTTTTTGTAGACAATTTTACAATCTCCAAAAAATGTCTCTTGCAAAATCGCTCTATCTCGCTTACTTTCCAAGATATCTTCAAAAAACTAATTTAAAAAACTAAATTATTCAAAAATTCCATATTTCACTCTTTTCACCAATCGTATTTCTCAAATATCTCGGAAACTAAGCGAGATAGAGCAATAATCATAAGCACCTTTTTTCTCCCTCTTGAAATTCTCCACAAAAAAGGTCTCCTGCAAAATCGCTCTATCTCTCTTAGTTTCCGAGATATTCTGAAGAATGGTTGGAAAATCGATTTTTTCGTTTTATGTCAATTTCTCGTTTCTTTAAATAATAAATTATGACGTTTATGAGCAGGTAACGAATATGCCGATAGTGACGTTGGCAGTGAGCCAGAGGGCAGATGTGATGGGAGAAATGAGGAGGGAGATGGTGATAGTGATGCTGAATCACCGCCAAGAGCATCACAAAGATCTTACGGTGAATCTGAGGATAATCAGGTCAATGGCGAATATAATGTGAGGCATTTTTTCGTTATTTTATCTTCTTAAAGGTGAAAAAATAGAGAAAATCATAAGATTCTTATTGAACGTTTTTTTTAGGATCAAATTCCAGGACGAGATGATGGATCCTCTGAGGACTCTCGCAAGTCGCAACCATCAAGGTGAGATTATCTCACATATCTCGGAAACTAAGAGAGACAGAGCGATTTTGCAAGAGACCTTTTGTGTAGAGAATTTCAAGAGTTAGAAAAAAGGTTATTATGATGATTGCTCTATCTCGCTTAGTTTCCGAAATATCTTCAAAAGACAAATGAAAGAAAAATGAATTTATCGAAAATTTCATATTTTACACTTTTCACCAATGGTTTATTTGAAATATCTCGGAAACTAAGCGAGATAGAGGAATTTTGCAAGAGACCTTTTTTGTAGAGAATTTTGAGACTTCCAAAAAAGGTCTCTTGCAAAATTTCCCTATCTCGCTTAGTTTCCGAGATATCTCAAAAAAACAAAAAAAATAATAAATAAACTCATTCTATACCCCTGTCTCGTTTTTCCCGAATATCTCGGAAACTAAGCGAGATAGAGGCAAATTACAAGAGACCTTTTTCATAGCTCTTGAAATTCTCTACAAAAAAGGTCTTCAGCAATTTTCCTCTATCTCTCTCCCCTTCCGAGATATCTCCCTCATAAACCCCGGAACACGAATCACCCATAAAACTCCTCTTCTTATCACAAAATTCTCCATAAAAAAACGTAAAACAACGTTTTTCAGTTGCAGTTCGAGCCCGAGCAACAATATACCTCTCATGCGTATTGTCCAGAGTATAAAACACACGAAAAGACGTGGCTCGAAGGTCTTGAAGGAGGGATGGATGGTGCATTTTACAAATCGTGAACAAACGAAACGTCGACACTACTGGAGACTCGATTCCAAAGCAATAACATTATTCCAGAGTGACAGTGGATCAAAATATTACAAAGAAATCCCATTGGCTGAGATCCTCGGGATTGATACAGTCCGGCCACAAATGTCACCGGATTCGACTCATTGCTTTGAATTACGTACGGCTAATATTGATTATTATGTGGGTGAGGATCCATTGAGGATTGATTCAAATTCGCAATTACCACCGCCGGAGAGTGGAATCGGCGCACATTTGGCGAGATCCTGGGAAACTAGTATTCGTCATGCTCTAATGCCGGTTACCAATAATTCAAGTGCTAGTGAGTATTTATAAAGAGAGAGAGAGAGAGAGGAAATTTATTAGAATTAATGATTTATTGGAATAAATGATTTTTTTTTGTTTCTGTGAATATCTCGGAAAGTAAGAGAGATAGGGCAGTTTTGGAAGAGACCTTTTTTGTAGAGAATTTCAAGAGCTACAAAAAAGGTCATTATGATTATCGCGCTATCTCGCTTAGTTTCCGAGATATTCTAAAAGAACAAGTGACAAAGGAATTTCAAGGAAAATAAATTAATTTCTTTCGTTCCGTTGTTGTTTGAGAATATCTCGGAAACTAAGCGAGATAGAGCAACAATCATAATAACCTTTTTTGTAGCTCTTGAAATTCTCTACAAAAAAAGTCTCCTCCAAAATTCCTCTATCTCACTTAATTTCCGAGATATTCCGAAAAAACCTAAAAAAACGTATTTTTCAAGAATAGACCCCTTTTTTTTTGTTCTTCTCAAATATCTCAGAAACTAAGCGAGATAGAGCAACAATCATAATAACCTTTTTTGTAGCTCCTAAAATTCTCTACAAAAAAGGTCTCTTCCAAAATTCCTCTATCTCCCTTACTCTCCAAGATATCCCAAAAAAACAAAACACCTGAATGTCTCTATTTTTCCAGATGAAGATCGTTCTTCCGAACCCGAGGAAACAATAACCGACATGTCCCAACTCTACCAGATCTTCCCGGACGAGGTCCTGGGCTCCGGTCAATTCGGGATAGTCTACGGAGGAGCCCACCGTAAAACGGGTCGTGCTGTCGCCATAAAAGTAATCGACAAGCTCCGATTTCCAACGAAGCAAGAAGCCCAACTGAAGAATGAAGTTGCGATTCTCCAGAATTTGTCGCACAGTGGAGTCGTGAACCTCGAGCGAATGTTCGAGACCCCGGAACGGATCTTCGTTGTGATGGAGAAATTAAAGGGGGACATGCTGGAGATGATTTTGAACTCAGAAAGAGGCAGATTGAGCGAAAGAATCACGAAATTCCTGATAACTCAGATTTTAATCGCACTTAAGCATTTGCATAGTAAAAACATCGTGCATTGTGATCTGAAGCCGGAGAATGTCTTATTGAGTAGCAATAGCGATTTTACGCAGGTGAAATTATGTGATTTTGGGTTTGCGAGGATTATTGGGGAGAAAAGCTTCAGGAGAAGCGTCGTTGGGACTCCGGCGTATTTAGCCCCCGAGGTTTTGAGGAATAAGGGGTATAACAGGTCGTTGGATATGTGGAGCGTTGGGGTCATTGTTTATGTGTCGCTGAGTGGGACTTTCCCGTTTAATGAGGACGAGGATATTAATGAGCAGATTCAGAACGCTGGATTCATGTATCCACCGAGTCCTTGGAGAGAAATCTCGTCTGATGGTACGTTTTTTGGGGATATCTCGGAGAATAAGAGAGATAGAGCAAAATCACAGGAGACCTTTTTTGTAGGGAATTTCAAAAGCTACAAAAAAGGTCTCTATGAGAATTTCCCTATCTCGCTTAGTTTCCGAGATATTATAAAAAAAGAATTTTAAGGAAAACGATTAATTTCTTTCGTTCAGTTGTTTTTTGGGAATATCTCGGAAAATAAGCGAGATAGAGCGATAATTATAATAACCTTTTTTGGAGGTCTTGAAATTCTCTACAAAAAAGGTCTCTTGAAAGATTGCTCTATCTCGCTTAGTTTCCGAGATATTCTTGATGAAAGAATCGAGAAAAATGAAAATGTGAGAAAAATTGAAAAAACACTTTTCTAGTCATTTGTTTTTTGAAGATATCTCGGAAAGTAAGAGAGATAGAGCGATTTTGGGAGAGAGCTTTTCTGTAGAGAATTTTGAGAGTTACAAAAAAGGTCTCTTGCGAAATTGCTCTATCTCCCTTAGTTTCCGAGATATTCTCTAAAAAAAGAATTACAAATAGAATCCATTCAATTGACCCATTTTAATAATATTTTAATTGTTTATTTCAGCAATTGACTTGATCAACAATTTACTCCAAGTCAAACAGAGAAAAAGATTCACCGTTGATAAGAGTCTCGCGCATGCTTGGTTGCAGGTAAAATAAAAGAATTTTCCAACAAAAAAATGAGAGATAAAGAATGAAATACTGAAAACTGGGTTTTTCAAGAATATCTCGGAAACTAAGCGAGATAGAGCAATTTCACAAGAGACCTTTTTTGTAGAGAATTTCAAGAGCTCCAAAAAAGGTCACCTGCAAAATTTCTCTATCTCTCTTACTTTCCATTCTATTCCCAAAAAACAAACGTAAAAACTAAACCCCCTATTCTTATCATTCGTTTTTTTCAAATATCTCAGAAACTAAGCGAGATAGAGCAATAATCATAATAACCTTTTTTGTAGCCCCCGAAATTCTCTACAAAAAAGGTTTCTTCCAAAATCTCCCTATCTCCCTTCCTTCCCAAGATATCCTCAAAAAACCCCAACAAAATCACGAAGGTTAAACAAAAACTGATGAAATTTTTTCAATTAATTAATTAATTAATTAATTAATTCCAGGATTATCAAACGTGGTGTGATTTACGTCAACTGGAGGCACAAGTTGGCTGTCGTTACTTGACCCATGAGAGCGATGATGCCCGTTGGATGGCATACTCAGGTCAACAAACATGACACGACTATTTGCCTAAATTAAACATCGAAACAACTTCAACTTTTTCACATCCATTTCAAAAAGGTTGGGCTCGATCTGCACGAGCCACGCTGCGTCGATTCATTCGTGCCTGAAACAATAGTTTCCTCTCTTAATTAAACAAAAAAAAAAAAAATTGAAAATTTTGAAAAAGAGAGAGAGAAACGCCCTTCATCGCCGATTAAAATATCTTTTTTTTTTTTTTAAGATAAATCAGTCAATCTTCCAAAAGTATTGAATTTTTTATTATTATTATTATGATTCTTTTTTTTAAAGAAAATTGGATAATTCAGTGGGGAAGTGGTAAACAAGGTCAAGTAGAGATGGTATCGGTATATGACTTGACCTTGTTTACCACTTCACCAATGAATTCTCGGAAATTTAGATTTTTATAGAATTTCACTATTTTAATGAAATTTATTATAAAATGAGGGGTAAAATGGGGATAAAAAAGAGGCGGTTGAAGATAGAGATTTTCCGATGATTGCATTGAAAAGCTGAGGAAATTCTACGTGGAAAACATGTGTAATAGTTTATTTTTTTGATTTTTCTTTGAGTATTCGATTTTTTTGGTGAAAATTTGAAGGGATTTTCCTTTGGAAAATCGAAAATATTCAGTTTTTTGGGAATATCTCTGGTTCTATTGGTTCTAGCGTGAAAATTCCGAATGGAGGTGAAAGGTGAGGTAATTTGCCATCGATTCATGTGGTTTTAAAATTGAAAATACGATTTTTTGAGGTAATTATGGGGTGTTTTATGAAAATCAGTTTTTCCACTATGAGTACTTGAAAAAAAACGATATTTTTCATTTTAAAACCACATTAATCTATGGCTAATTACCTCACCTGTCCACTGGCATTCGAGTTTTTCCGCTGCGACCAATGGAACCAGAAATTTTCCCAAAACCCTGATTTTTTCGAATTTTCGAAAGGCAAACCCCTTCAAATCTCCCCCGAAAAAAATCGAATATTTGAAAAACTCTAAAAAATTCATTCTTCCACATGATTTCCATCGGAATTTTCCTCAGCTTTCCAATGGAATCATCAGGAAAATCCTATCTTCAATATTTCCCTCGATTTCCCGTAATTTTCATAATTAACATCAAAATTGGAATGCACCCATTTTACCCCATCTTCATATTTATTTAAATATTTTATTCATATTAGATTCTCTTTTAATTTTTCACTCAATTTTACAAATAATTATTCAAGTCATGAATTTATCGATTGAAAAATATTCCGAGTCTATACATTCCACATTTATTATCAACAAAAAAATGAAAATATTGATAATTAATATTTTTTTTCAAATTTTAAATGATGAAAAAATGATAGAAATGCTTTTTCATGTCTTTTTTGCTTAAAAATTGAGATTAATCGTTGATAATGAATTTTTTTAGATTTTCTTCGAATACTGAATAATTAATCTTTGAAAATTGAAGAAAAATCCGCAAAAAAATATTTTTCTTTGCGAATTTTTAATTTTCCTTTTTTAAAAATTTTTTTTAATTAAGAAAAATACAGAAATTTTTAGGTAAATTATTATATAGTGTCAGAGCATTACGAATAGTTGCCAAAATAATAATTCTAAAGAAAAAAAGAGTGAAATGATGGAAATCATTGAGTATTAAACATGGAAAAGGGGTGGATGGGGTAAAACGGGTGGAATCGGTGAAAATATTGGAGATAGAATTTTTTTGATGATTCCATTGAAAAGCTGAGGAAATTTGAGCTGGAAAGCATATGTCACATGAATTTTAAGAATTTTTTGAAAAATAACAATTTTCAAAAAAATGAAAATTTTCGAAAATTCTCAAAAATGAAGTGTTATATATGTTTTCCAGGTAAAATTCCCTCAGCTTTTCAATGGGATCATCGAGAAAATTCCATCTTCAACTCTTCCATCAGAATTCCCCATTTTGCCCCAGTTTTCCGATTTAATTTCATTTTATCACGTTTTTAGTGAATATCTCGGGAACTAAGGGAGATACAGAAATTTTCATAGATACCTTTTTTGTAGCTTTTCAAATTCTTTACAAAAAAGGTGTCTTCCAAAATTTCTCTATCTCTCTTAGTTTCCGAGATATCCTCGAAAAACAAAACTTATTAATGAATTTCTCAAAAAAAAATTTAATGATACGTTATAAAGAGATATTTGAATTCCGAAAAATTGTTGTTTGTGCGAAATGTATATTATCATCGCGTTTTTTCGATATTTATTGCAATTTTTATATACAGAAATAAACAATTTAATTAGAAAATAATTAAATATTCAATGAAACTAAAAAAAATAAAAAAACTGAAAAAATTAACAAAAAAAAAACACAAATTCCGTTTTAAATTTCATAATTAAATAAATAATTAAATCCGCAATAGTCTCCAGACAATATTTAACTCAACAATTTAAGCTCAATTTATTGAATAAACTCAGAACCCATTTTTTTACATTAATTAATTAATTTAATTAATCAATTTTTTTTTTTCTTTCAATTTTTGCAGAAAAAAAAATAATTATTTTTATTGATAATTAAATTATTCAAAATATGTGAAAAATTTTGGAAAAAAAATTATCATTGTACAAAGCCACAAATTTTCATTAATTGTTAAAAAATTACTATTATTATTATTATTATTTAATATTATTTTTAAAAATTTAATTTAATTTCAAAAAAAAATTAATTAATATTATTATTATTTTAATTATCAATTATTGTGACCTGGTTGTGGGATCTGATACTTTTATTATTATTATTATTAATATTAATATTATTATTATTATTTTTATTTTATTTAGAAATTCATAATTTTTAATTGTAATTTTGTTAAATTTTAATTTTTTAATTATTTAATTTGTTCGGAAATTATTGAGGCATTCCATTAATTCATTGAGAGATGAAAAAATTGATTTCTGAATGAAGATCAAGAAAAATTATTGATCTGATAGATTTATTGGAGAAAAGATCTATAATTATTTAGACGAAAATTTTGGAGTTGAGAGGTGACATTTGTTTTTTGAGAATATCTCGGAAAGGAAGAGAGATAGAGAAATTCTGCAACAGACCTTTTTTGTGCAGAATTCAATTCTCTACAAAAAAGGTGATTATGATTATCGCTCTATCTCGCTTAGTTTCCGAGATATTTCGAAAGAACGATTTAACGAGAAAATTCAGTTTTTTGGGAATATCCCGGAAACTAAGCGAGATAGAGCAAAAATCATAATGACCTTTCTTGTAGAGAATTTTAAAAGCAACAAAAAAGGTCTCTTGCAAAATTGCTCTATCTCGTTTAGTTTCCAAGATATCCTCAAAAAACTAAAAAAACTCATTCTCGTTCACTTTTTCACTTCAAAATCGACAAAATTAACGAAAAAAAATCAAAAAATTATTATTATTATTATTGAATGTAATAATTAGCGTTATTTGGATTAGAACCATTTTTGCCATTCCAATGAAATTTTATTAATCATTAAATTATCGTGAATACTCAATTATTATGATTTTTTAATTCAAAAATTCTTTAATTATATTTAAATAAATTATGAAAAATAAAACATGGAAGAGCCTTGACTGCTTGTAAAATTTTGATGTTACTGGGATAATTAATTTACCCCCACTCTTTCCTTAAGAAAAACATAGTTAGAAGCACCTACTGGAAATAATTACTGTCCCTCAAATGCGTTGTTCTGTGTCACAGAAATTCGGTCAGTCGAGAGGCATCTGCAGTGTCACACAAATCTAAAGAAAAAAAAAAAAAAAATTAAAATTTGAAAATTAAAAAAAAAAAAAATTAAAAACTTTTATTTTGAAAAAAAAAAATCAAAATTTGAGTGAAAAAAAAAATTAAAAATTTGAGTTAAAAAAAAAAATCAAAATTTTGAGTTAAAAAAAAACAAAATTTTGAGTTTTAAAAAATATCGCATTTATTTGTTTTTCTTTTATAATTGAAAAATCTTTTGAGTTTTCCTAAATTAATTTTTTGAAAAAATGAAAATTTTTGAAAAACCATTTTTCAAAAATCTCCTCATTAACTCCGGATTTTTCATAATTATAATTGAAAATTTTTGTGCAAGTGAATGGATTGAAATTCCCGAATTTTCCGACGACACGAAGATCTACAGATTACCCGGAAAACCTCGAGAAAAATTGAGTGAAAATTCGGAATTATTGAATTCGACGAATTATCTGAAAATATTGCCTCTGAGTACAACTGTCCGAGGAATTGATGATTTTGTGCCGATGATTTCGGTGACAAGAAATGAATCAGATTTCGTTTCTGATAATAATAATGATAATGATAATGATAATAATGATGATAGTAATGATGACGAGATTGTGATAAGTGAAGACGGAGAAACGACAGAAATTCCGAATTCCCCTGAATTTCCGGGGGAGGAAAAAAAGGGGGAGGAAGAGTCATTTCTTGATAATCTGCCAGTGAAGTTGTTGAAGGAAGTTCATAGAACTCTGCTGAAGAACAGGCAGATGAGTGCAGATGGAAAAATGAAGTTTTTGAAGTCTTTTGAAATGAGTCTTCTGGGGGAAATCGGTATTAATTCTAAATTTATCAGATTATCTCAGAAACTAAGCGAGATAGAGCAATTTTACAAGAGACCTTTTTTTTAGAGAATTTTGAGAGCTACAAAAAAGGTCATTATGATTATTACTCTATCTCGCTTAGTTTCCGAGATATTTGAGAAAAACTAATGATAAAAACAGGATTGTTTATTTTGTTTAAATTCTTTTTTGAGAATATCTCGGAAAGTAAGGGAGATAGAAGAATTTTGGAAGAAACCTTTTTTGTAGAGAATTTCGAGAGCTACAAAAAAGGTTATTATGATTATGGCTCTATCTCGCTTAGTTTCCGAGATATCCATCAAAATTAAATTGATTTTTGTTAATAATTGTGTTTCAGAATCAAAACTCATTCCATTGGTGAATCCAGTGAGGAGAAAGAGAGGCTCAGGATGGGAGGAAGAGCACATGGGTTTTCCGTCACTCGAGGGTGCACTCCTTGCAATATCCTTCCTCACATTTGCAGCTTATCTCGTTAAGTTGGTCATAGTAAGTTCAAACTTCAAATTTCTCAAAGAAGAATTATGAAAAAACTATTTATCCTGTTTTTGTAGTTTTTTGAGAATATCTCGGAAACTAAGCGAGATAGAGCAATAATCATAATAACCTTTTTTGTAGCTCTTGAAATTCTCTACAAAAAAGCTCTCTCACAAAATTGCTCTATCTCGCTTAATTTCCGAGATATTCTCAAAAAACTAAAAACACTCATTTTATCTGACTTTTTCCTCAATTAATTTGTTTTTTTGCGAATATCTCGGAAACTAAGCGAGATAGCGAAAATTTTGTAGATACTTTTTTTATAGCTATGAAAATTCTCTACAAAAAAGGTCTCTTCCAAAATTTCTCTATCTCTCTTAGTTTCCAAAATATCCTCAAAAAACTTAAAAAAGTCATTTTATCTGACTTTTCCTCAATTAATTAGTTTTTCGAAAATATCTCGGAAACTAAGCGAGATAGAGCAATTTTCATAATAACCTTTTTTGTAGCTCTCAAAATTCCCCACAAAAAAGGTCTCTTCCAAAATTCCCCTATCTCTCTCACCTTCCGAGATATCCTCAAAAAACCGAAAAAAAAACATTGATCCCTCCTAATTAATAATTAATGAACCTAATTAACGTTCCAGGCATTATTCCAGCATCTCTCCAACAGCCAGCCGACGACAGTCCTAGTAAACAGAAACAAACGATCATTAACAATCGAGGAAACCGAGCGGATTCTCACCTACTTACACGAATTTTCATTGAAACACAAAAACTCACCATTAACCGATAAAATGTAAACTCTTTAAATAAATCAAGATAATCTTCATCCCCACCCTCATAATTTCTCTTCTCCCCGACATTTTGATGCTTCTGAAAAAAAAGAAATCAAATGCAGAGACTCCGACACTTTCACTTCAACTGAAATACTTCACCTCTTTCTCACCAAAAAAAAAAAACACTAGAAAAAATAAATAAAATTCTCAAACCTTTTATCGTCGATTCTATGTTTTCGTGGCTTTTTTGTGTCTGACGATTTCATTGGTTATATTCACGATGGATTACACGGGAATTGACAGCATCTCAAGGTCACAACATCCAAACAATCATGAAGGAAGAATACAATATGGAACAGCCGGTTTTCGGACAAAGTAAGACTATTGTTATTGTTATTTTTGGGTGAATTATGGGGGAGATGAGAGTTTGAGATTTGTTGGTTATGTGAGGAATTTTTGTGTGGAAAAATGGGGGAAAAAATTGGAATATTTGGGGTTAAGGTAAATTCGGGGATTTTTTGGATTGTTTTGTGGTAATTAGGGGAATTAGGAGGACATTTTGAAGAGTGACGTCATGGTGTTGGTGAAGAAAAGGGGGGGGGGGGGGGAAATTTTTTGGTGTTTTGTTGTGGGTTTTTGTTATTGTGAATTGAATTTCTGGGTTTTTTTGAGGTTTTTTTGGAGGAAGGGAGAATCGATACTGAGGCGATTGTTTCGAGATCGATTTTTGATGATAATCGACAATTTTACAATCGATTTTTGACATTTTTGATAATCGATTGTTTTAAATCGATTTTTGACTTCTTTGATAGTCCATTTTTTTTCAATAATAATCGATTGTTATAATCGATTTTTAGCATTTTCGATAATCGATTATTTACAATCGCTTTTTGACATCTTTGATAATCGACTTTTTTTAAATCGATTTTTTCGATTTGATAATCGATTTTTTTTAAATAATCGATTATTTTACGATTGATTTTTAACATTTCTATAGTCAATTGTTGTACAATCGATTTTAGAAATTTTCGATAGTCGATTTTCTCGTATCGATAATCGATTTCAGGAAAGTTTGAATCTGGGATTCCCCTTTCTCTTAAAATTGTTCAAGCATTGAATGATATTCAACACCTCGAATTTAATTCCATAAATATCTCGGAAACTGAGCGAGATAGCGAAATTTTTATAGAGACCTTTTTTGTAGCTCTCAAAATTCTCTTCAGAAAAGGTCTCTTTCAAAATTTCTCTATCTCTCTTAGTTCCCGAAAAATTTTCAAAAAACAAGTGACCAAAAAAAAAAACAAAATTAGCATCCATTCCTCTTAATTCCTTCTTTCTCGAATATCTCGGAAACCAAGCGAGATAGAGGAATAATCAAAATAACCTTTTTTGTAGCTCTTGAAATTCTCTACAAAAAAAGTCTCCTCCAAAATCGCCCTATCTCTCTTCCCTTCCGAGATATCCCCAAAAACCAAAAAAAAACCTGTTTTCAATAATCAACTCTCGTTCCTTACTTTTTTGAAAATATCTCGGAAACTAAGCGAGATGGCGAAAAAATGGTAGAAACCTTTTTTGTAGCCCTTAAAATTCTCTACAAAAAAGGTCTTTTCAAAAATCGCTGTATCTCTCTTCCTTAACCCAATTTTCTAAATTTTCAGATCGGACATTCTCGACCACGTCCTCTTCCGCATGGGAATCCTCACAGTTCTCCGTTCCAAGTTAAAAAACGAAGCAATCGGCTTAATGATAACAGCGAGTCATAATGAAGAGCCTGATAACGGGGTCAAACTCGTGGACCCAGCTGGAGACATGCTAGAGTCGTCCTGGGAGTCAATCGCCACTGAACTAGCGAATGTCCCGGATTCTGAGCTCATTCCAAGTCTCAAAAAAATCGTGAAGGAACAGAATATTAATGAGGATGCAGCGGCGAGTGTTATCATTGGTCGAGACACGAGGGAAAGCGGCTGGGGACTGTCTCGTGCTGGAATCGACGGAATAAATGCGGCGAACGGTTCCATCAAGGATTTCGGGATAATTACGACTCCGCAGTTGCATTATTTAGTCGTTTGCAGTAATAATGGGAGTTATGGAGAAGCGAGCATCGAAGGATACTTCTCGAAGCTCTCGGAGGCCTTCTTGAGGGTCAAAGAGGGGAGGAATAGGGGGTTGTACGTGGGGGAGGTTTATCTGGATGCTGCTAATGGAGTTGGAGCCATCGCTGCTAAGGAATTCCAGAAACTGCTGGAGGGGAATCTGACGATTAGAGTTTTTAATGAGGGAAATGGAGCGTTGAATTATAAAGTGAGGATTTTTAAGATTTTTGGGGATAACTCGGAAAGTAAGAGAGATAGAGCAAATTTACAAGAGACCTTTTTTGTAGAGAATTTTAAAAGCTACGAAAAAGGTTATTATGATTATTACTCTATCTTGCGTAGTTTTCGAGATATTCAGAAAAAACTAAAAAAAGGTATTTTATTGGATTTCTTCTCGATGCATTTGTTTTTTGTGAATATCTCGGAAATTAAGAGAGATAGGATGATTTTGCAAGAGAGCTTTTTTGTAGAGAATTTTGAGAGCTATAAAAAAGGTTATCATGATTATTACTCTATCTTGCGTAGTTTTCGAGATATTTAGGAAAAAAATACGAAAAATTGAGTTATTTCAACATTTTTGTTTTCTATTTTGTTTTTTGAAGATATCTCGGAAACTAAGCGAGATAGGGAAAATTTTGTAGAAACCTTTTTTGTAGAGAATTTTAAGATCTCCAAAAAAGGTTTCTACAAAAATTCCCCTATCTCGCTTAGTTTCCAAGATATCCTTAGAAAACCAACAAACTCTCATTTATCATTGAAAACCATTTATTTTTCTATGTTTCTATTCAAAAAACCTCTCAAAATCATTTTTTTCTTCATTTTCAAGTGTGGAGCAGATTATGTAAAGGTCCAACAACGTCCACCGATGAATAGTCCAGTAAAACCCTTCACAAGATGCGTCAGCATCGATGGAGATGCTGATAGAGTTGTTTATTATTATCTCGATGAGAATGAAAAGTTCCATCTTCTTGATGGCGATAGAATAGCGACACTTGCCGCTGGATACCTCAAGGAATTGGTTGAACAGAGTGGACTGAACATTCAGCTCGGATTGGTGCAAACTGCTTATGCTAATGGAGCATCAACAAATTACATTTCTGAGCTTTTGGTGAGTTTTCTTCATTTCTGAGAATATCTCGGAAACTAAGGGAGATAGAGCAATTTCACAAGAGACCTTTTTTGTGGGCAATTGAATTCTCTACAAAAAAGGTGTCTACAATTTTTTCGCCATCTCGCTTAGTTTCCGAGATATTCTCAAAAAACTAAGGAACGAGAGTTTATCATTGAAAACAGGGTTTTTTTTGTTTTTAGAGGAGAACTCGGAAGGTAAGCGAGATAGAGCGATTTTGCAAGAGACCTTTTTTGTAGAGAATTTCAAGGGCTACAAAAAAGGTTAATATGATTATTGCTCTATCTCGCTTAGTTTCCGAGATATTCGGTAAAAACTGTTGACAAAAGAACTACCTTATTATAATATTGAAATTAATTAATAATTTTGTGATTTTAGAAAATTCCGGTCGTTTGTACTGAAACTGGAGTGAAACATCTGCATCACAGAGCACTGGAATTTGATATAGGCGTTTACTTTGAAGCCAATGGACATGGCACTGCACTTTTCAAGAAGAATATTACTGAAATTATCAAAAAAGCTTCAGAAGATTCTGGGTAAATTGAATTAATCATTGAAAATTTTCGTTTTTTGTAAATATCTCGGAAACTGAGCGAGAGAGCGAAAATTTAGTAGAAACCTTTTTTGTAGCTCTTGAAATTCTCTACAAAAAAGGCCTCTTGCTAAATTTCTCTATCTCGCTTAGTTTCCGAGATGTTCTAAAAAAACTAAAAAAACTCACTTTATCCAACTTTTCCTCAATTAATTTGCTTTTTGGAAATATCTCGGAAACTAGGAGAGATAGCGAAAATTTTGTAGAGACCTTTTTTGTAGCTCTTGAAATTCTCTACAAAAAAGGTCTCTTGTAAAATTTCTCTATCTCGCTTAGTTTCCGAGATATTTCCAAAAAACTATAAAATCCAATCTTTTTCTTTCAGGATTTCAGAAAATCGGAGGAAAGCAGCATCAAAGCTATCAAACCTCATTGACGTCATCAATCAGACAGTCGGTGATGCCCTCAGTGATATGTTATTGGTAGAGGCAATTCTTTATGCTCGTGGCTGGGACATAAGTACTTGGGAGAAGAGTTACGTTGATTTACCGAATCGTCAATTGAAAGTTAAAGTTCAAGACAGAAATGTCGTTCAAACTACTGACGCTGCGAGAATCTGCACATCACCACCTGGACTACAGGATAGAATCAATGAATTGACTGCTCGTTATTCTAAGGGAAGAGCATTTGTCAGGTAATTAGAGAATTTAATTAGTAATTGAGAAAAAACTGTTTTCAAAATCGTTCTTAATAGAATATCTCGGAAACTAAGCGAGATAGAGCAATTTCGCAAGAGACCTTTTTTGTAGAGAATTTTGAGAGCTACAAAAAAGGTTATTATAAAAATCGCTCTATCTCTCTTATTTTCCGAGATATTCTCAAAAATGGAATTTTTAAAAAAAGGACAATCGTTTTGTTTCAATTGTTTTTTGAAAATATCTCGGAAACTAAGGGAGATAGAGCAATTTTCATAATGACCTTTTTTGTAGAGAATTTCAAGAGCTACAAAAAAGGTCTCTTGGAAAATTCCTCTATCTCTCTCAGTTTCCGAGATATTCACGAAAAACTCATTTTTTTTATTTTTCAGAGCTTCTGGCACTGAAGACGTCGTCAGAGTTTACGCAGAATGTGAAAATCCATCAGAAATTGAAAAATTTGCTGCTGAAGTGTCATTGGCTGTTCATCAGCTTGCTGGTGGTGTTGGAACAGAGCCAACAATTCCCTCATAATTTCCATAATTTTTCAATCTTTTTTTTTTACCGAAAAACCTCAAAAATTCATTAAAATTGACAATAAAAGGGAAAAAAAAGAATTAGAAATTAAATTAAAAAAACATCTTATTAATAATAATAATAATAAAATAATTGTAAAATGAGAATAAATCATTTTTTCATCATTTTTAGATTAAAAAATATATCTATTGTTATTATTTCTCTCGTTTTTTTTGAGGAATTGTTGGAGTTTCGTTGTTATGACGACAATATCGATTGAATTATTCTCAATTTCCTCAGAGTTGTTGCATTGTCATTAGTATAAAGTTGTTGTCAGTCATGACAGAAATGTGGCAGGATAATGAAGTCAGATTTGACACTTCGTTGTCGTGAGTTTAATTGTTTAATTAATTTGATAATTGTGAATTTTGTGATTTGAATTGAGTGAAAAAATGTAAAAAAATACAATTTTTCTAGAGTTTTTGTTGAATATCTCGGAAAATAAAGGAGATACGGCTTTTTTGGGTCTATACTTTTTTGTAGCTTTTGAGATTGTCTACAAAAAAGGTATCTTGTGAAATTGCGCTATCTCACTTAGTTTCCGAGATATTCTCAAAAGAAAAATCATAAAAAATCGACTTTTCGGTTTTTTCACTTTTTTTAAATCGTTTTTGTTGTATATCTCGGAAACTAAGCGAGATAGAGCAATTTTTGTAATGACCCTTTTTGTAGCTTTTGAAATTCTCTACAAAAAAGGTCTCCATAAATTTTGCGCTATCTCGCTTAGTTTCCGAGATATTCTCGAAAAACTCAACAAAAAATCGTTTTTCTCTATTTTTTCCTTTTCCTTCCGTCGTTTTTCTTGAATATCTCGGAAACTAAGCGAGATAGAGCAATAATCATAATGACCTTTTTTTTAGCTCTTGAAATTCTCTACAAAAAAGGTCTCCACAAAAATTCCTCTATCTCGCTTAGTTTCCGAGATATTCAAGGAACAAAGGTTCATCAAAAAAATGAAATTTATTTCTATCTTTTTTCTACTAAATTCCATTTTTATAATTCAGAGATATGCGAATGAGAAATGGAGAATTGCTTATTGATAAGCTCGACATGATTGAGGATACCAAAGGGAATGCCGGTGACCAAGGACGACTGCTTGTTTCGAATTTGAGGATTTTGTGGCATTCATTATCATTACCAAGAATTAATTTAAGTGAGTTTGATCATTTTTCTCCTTTCTGTCATCCCTTTTCCATCAATATCTCGGAAACTAAGCGAGATAGAGCAATTTTGCAAGAGACCTTTTTTGTAGCTCTTGAAATTCTCTACAAAAAAGGTAATCACAAAAATTCCTCTATCTCTCTTAGTTTCCGAGATATTCATGAAAGACAAATGACCCTAAAAAACTACTTTTTCAAACAAATTTTCCCTTCCAACATATTTTCCCAAATATCTCGGAAACTAAGCGAGATAGAGAAAATTTCGTGAATACCTTTTTTGTAGCTCTTGAAATTCTCTACAAAAAAGGTGATTATGATTATTACTCTATCTCGCTTAGTTTCCGAGATATTCTCAAAAAACAATTGAAACCAAGAATTCACTCATTTTCTCTCGTTTTTTCATTATTAATTTTTCTCTTCAGGTATTGGATACAACACAGTCATCAACATCTCCACGAAGGACATCAACATCGTGCGTTGCCCCTCACAAAAACGCCAATAATAATAATTAATAATTAATTAATTAATAATGAATAATGTAATAATAATAATTAATGTTTAGGTACACGGAGGAATTGCTCAAGCTCTTCACATTTTAACAGCTTACAAAAATTCGAGATATGAATTTATATTTACGAATCTCAATACAAAAAGCACTAGGCATTACACTTCAGTTATCGGTGTTTACAGGTAAACAATATGATCGTCTTAGAATCAAAAAGCAATAAGTGCGAAAAACGTATTAATTTTTATAATTTTTTCATCGAATAGTTTTTTTAGGGTATCTCGGAAACTAAGCGAGATAGAGCAATAATCATAATGACCTTTTTTGTAGGGAATTTGAAGAGCTATAAAAAAGGTTATTATGATTATTGCTCTATCTCGCTTAGTTTCCGAGATATTCACGAAAAACTGAAAAAAATCAGGATTTTTAAAGAATTATGATCTTTTTAGTTATTTGAGAATATCTCGGAAACTAAGCGAGATAGAGCGATAATCATAATAACCTTTCTTGTAGCTCTTTAAATTCTCTACAAAAAAGGTCTCTTGCAAAATTGCTCTATCTCGCTTAGTTTCCGAGATATTCCAAAAAATCAATTCATTCTTCTCTTCAACATTTGACTAATGTTTTTCTCTTTTTTTTTTCATGAAAATAATTTTGAAAAAATTATTATAAATTCATTTAGAGCCTATACATCAACGAAAATGTATCGTGAGATCAAATTGAGGGGTGGATTCGTTCATGATAAAAGATTAACGACTTTTCCACTGGAAATTGTTAACAGCACGACTCCAGGAGTTTGGAATTTGTCGACAGAACAGGTATTTCATTATTTAAATCGATTTAAATAGAAATTATAAATAATTCTTTCTATTTTCAGGGAAATGTGGGAACTTTTATAGTGAGCAATATTCGAGTCGTTTGGTTTGCTGATATGAACCATCAATTTAATGTTTCATTGCCTTATTTGGTGATGGCTAATGTAAGTCACAAAATTCTTTCGTTTTTTGAGAATATCTCGGAGACTAAGCGAGATAGAGTAATAATCATAATAACCTTTTTTGTAGCTCTCACAATTCTCTACAAAAAAGGTTATTATGATTATTGCTCTACCTCGCTTAGTTTTCGAGATATTTCTGAAAAACTAAAAAAGTAACAAAACAGGTTTTAATTGAAGAAAATCGGGATTTGTTTAGATTTTTGAGAATATCTCGGAAATTAAGCGAGATAGAGAAATTTTGCAAGAGACCTTTTTTGTAGCCCTCAAAATTCTCTACAAAAAAGGTCTCTTGCATAATCGCTCTATCTCACTTACCTTCCGAGATATTCTCAAAAGACTGTGCAAACCCAAAATTTACTTGAAATGAGTCGTTTTTTGTTTGAAAATTGTTTTTAAAAGATATCTCGGAAACTAAGCGAGATAGAGAGAAATTACAAGAGACCTTTTTTGTAGCTCTTGAAATTCTCTATAAAAAAGGTATCTACAAAAAATTCGCTATCTCGCTCAGTTTCCGAGATATTACCACAAAACCATTCTGCGACATTTCAATAAAAACAAGAAATTATACAAAATTATTAAAAAATTGTATTAATTCCTTTTCCCCTATCTTTAGGTGCGCATTAGATCATCAAAATTCGGTCCAACTCTAGTGATAACCAGCAATGAATCCAGTGGAGCATATGTTCTTGGATTTCGCATTGATCCTTTGCAACAACTTCATGTTTTGCACAAAGAAATAACGACATTGCATGCTGCATACGAAAAATCTCCAATATTCGGTGTAGAATACACGTTCGAGCATCAGGTAAATGTGTCAGGTTCTCTCAAACCTTTTCCAACAAGCTCCGATTTTTTTCCAAATTTTCCTAATCATTTTTCCATAAAAAATCTCAAAATAACAAAAATCCATGATTTCAATATCTGTCCACGTTATTTCGTGAATATCTCGGAAATTAAGCGAGATAGAGCAATTTTGCAAGAGACCTTTTTTGTAGCTCTTGAAATTCTCTACAAAAAAGGTCTCCTCCAAAATTTCGCTATCCCGCTTAATTTCCGAGTTATTCTCAAAATACTTAAAAATTCATGAAAAAGAGCTTATTGAGAGATTTATCCTTTTCTCACAGTTTTTTGAGAATATCTCGGAAACTAAGCGAGATAAAGCAATTTTGCAAGAGACCTTTTTTGTCCAGAATTTCAAGAGCTACAAAAAAGGTAATCACCAAAATCGCTCTATCTCGCTTATTTTCCGAGATATCTTCAAAAATAACAAAAAATCCCGAATTTGAGGAAATTTGGGGAAAACTTTAAAAGTAAACAATAATAATAATAATAATCATTAAAAAAAATAATTATTATCATTATTATCATTATTTGCAATTGAAGACATCAATTTCTCTTTTTTTTAGGGAGTAGTAGAACCAGAAATAAAAGAAACAGATACAAAAGAAATTCAAGAAAGTGAAGATGAAATATCAAATGTTTTTGGTTTATATTTTACTCACGATAATTCAATCCAACGAAAACCAAATGTCTCATCGTATCTGGGTTTAGCAGCCGAAGAGCCTCGAGAGGGTACGTCTCTTCAGAGCCTATGGGAAGTTCTTCCGGCCTCGTGACGAAAATTGAAGTGAGAAATTTTCTTTAAATTTGGGATTTGCGAATACGTAGAAGAATGAAAGTTTATTATTTTGAGAATATCTCGGAAGCTAAGGGAGATAGAGCAATTTTGTAAGAGACCTTTTTTGTAGAGAATTTCAAGAGCTACAAAAAAGGTCATTACCAAAATTGCTCTATCTCGCTTAGTTTCCGAGTTATTCTCAAAAAACAAGAAAACAAAAACAGTCGCTTCTGTTTTGATTTTTTGTTTTTCTCAAATATCTCGGAAACTAAGCGAGATAGAGCAATAATCATAATAACCTTTTTTGTAGCTCTCAAAATTCTCTACAAAAAAGGTCTCCTGCAAAATTGCTCTATCTCCCTTAGTTTCCGAGATATCTAATTAAATTCACTAACAATAAAAATAATTTAAGTATTTCCAGAAATATACTTTATTATCTAAAGCAAAAATCAGTAGAAACGAATTTTTATGATTGCTGTATATATCAATATAAATATTAACATCGATAATTGAGGATCCTCAACAAATGTAACGTGTCTCACAGTTAATTCAATGTTTATACGTGATGATATTATTTTTTTCATTATTTTTACGAAAATAATTCCATTGACCTAGCTTGGACGACATGTTGGCTGCATCGTTGGTGGATCGTTCTGTCCTTCTTCATTGACTCCCTGATTTGGGAAACGATAGCCCATGTTCATCATCATTATCTCAAAAGGGTCACTATTCATGCGGATTTGATTGGCTGAAGCTGCTTCGTATAAATTCTTTATCTCTCGTTCATTCTCAGATCCATCCTAATTAATTTAATTCATTAATTTTTTGTTTCTTGAGGATATCTCGGAAAGTAAGAGAGATAGAGGGATTTTGGAAGAGACCTTTCTTGTAGAGAATTTCAAGAGCTACAAAAAAGGTTATTATGATTATGGCTCTATCTCGCTTAGTTTCCGAGATATTTAAAAAGAACGAAAGACAGGAAGAAAAGGTTTCAAGTATGCGAAAATCTTGATTTTTTTAGTTATTTGAGAATATCTCGGAAACTAAGCGAGATAGAGGAATAATCATAATGACCTTTTTTGTAGAGAATTTTGAGAGCTACAAAAAAGGTTATTATGATTATTGCTCTATCTTGCTTAGTTTCCGAGATATTCTCAAATAACGAAAGACAGAACAAAAAGGTTTCAATTCTTCAATTTTTTTAGATTTTTTTAGTTTTTTAAGAATATCTCGGAAAATAAGCGAGATAGAGCAATTTCATAAGAGACCTTTTTTGTAGCTCTTGAAATTCTCTACAAAAAAGGTCTCTTGCAAAATTGCTCTATCTCGCTTATTCTCCGAGATATTTTTAAAACACTGAATTATGTAAAAAAAAGACTTATTCTATTTCACAATAAATTAATAAATTAATTAATTTGAATAGAATTATCAAGATTTGAGTCTTCACCTCGGGTAGAGGACTCCATAGTCTAATAACCGGATCAATCCCACTGGTAGCTAAAAGACAAGTCGATGGATGAGGTTGAAGACAATTAACGATTCTCTCGTCGCCTCTCAACACTCTCACGATATTCGTCGTGTAACGATCCCAGATGAAGAAGGAACCATCGTCGGAACCTGCCACGATGTATTGACCATTACTGCAATTGAAAATGTAATGAGATATAATTAATTTCGAATTTTTAATGAGTAATTAAATGATTTTTCAAGAATTTCTTTAAAAATATTCGTTCTGTCAGTCGTTTCTTGAGAATATCTCGGAAACTAAGCGAGATAGAGCAATTTTGGAAAAGACCTTTTTTGTAGAGAATTTCAAGAGCTACAAAAAAGGTCTCTTGTGAAATTGCTCTATCTCTCTTAGTCTCCGAGATATTCTCAAAAAACACTCACGAACTGAATTTTTTCAATTTTTTAATTTCTTGACAATATCTCGGAAAATAAGCGAGATAGAGCAATTTTGCAAGAGACCTTTTTTGTAGATTTTGAAATTCTCTACAAAAAAGGTCTCTACAAAAATTTCTCTATCTCGCTTAGTTTCCGAGATATTCTCAAAACCAGATTCACTCCAAAAATCACTGAATTAATTAATTAAAAAAGAAATTTAACTAACTTTCCAAAGAAATTAGCCTCTTTGATATCTGTCGTCGTGTTGCAGTGGCCACAGAATCGTTGCTTGTAGTCGAGAGCATTGTGCCTCCATTCTTTCTCGTGCTGCGATAATTGCAGGAGATATGGACTAGTGATATTCCCAGATTCAGAATCTGCAATAAAAAAAAACGAAGAAAATTCATTAAAAAATCATTAAAAAATCATTAAAAAATCATAAAAAATGAATAATTAAAAAAAAAAAAAATGTGAGAAAAAAGAACATAAATGTTCATTTTCTCACCAGGATTCATTGCCTCTTTAATATCTTTTTTGAGTGCTCTATGCGAGAAATTTGATTCGTATTCTGGGAATTTTTCCTGAAAATCTTGAATAACTTTGTAGGCCTCAGTTGGACGATGGAGATCATAAAGGCAACGTGCTAGTCTAAAGTGTGTTTTCACGTGATCAGGGTCTAATAGAAGAGCCGATTGACAGTCTCTAAGTGCTGCATAAATATCACCATCCCTGGGAAAGAATCAGAAGAAATAAAACATTTTTTTTCATATTTTTTCTCTAAAAATTGAACAGTTAGGAGATAAAAAAGGGAATATCTCGGAAACTAAGCGAGATAGAGCGATTTTGGAAGAGACCTTTTTTGTAGAGAATTTTGAGAGCTTCAAAAAAGGTCTCTTCGAAAATCGCTCTATCTCGCTTAGTTTCCGAGATATCTTAAAAAAACAAATGACTAGAATAATGGATTTTCAATTTTTTTTCACATTTCCATTTTTTTCATGCTTTCGTTAAGAATATCTCGGAAAGTAAGCGAGATAGAGCGATTTTGGAGGAGACCTTTTTCGTAGAGAATTTCAAGAGCTTCAAAAAAGGTCTCTTCCAAAATTGCTCTATCTCGCTTAGTTTCCGAGATATCTTCAAAAAACTATTCACAAGATAATTAAATCATCAGATTTAATTTTTTATTAATTAATTAATTAATTTATTAATTAACTCACCATCTTCTCTTCATGTATGTTGCAGCTCTATTTGCATAGAGCACAGCTGCAGTTGGACAGAGTTTTATGGCCTTATTGTACAAATTTATTGCGTATGTGTATTGTTGCTCCTGAAATTTAGCGTTTGCCTGAAAATGAAAAAAAAAAAAAAAATTAATAAATGAAAAAAAATAAAAATAAAAAAAAATTCTAAAGTAATTAAAAAGAATGAATATTATAAATAATTTTACAATTTTTTTTTTTTTTTTTTTTAATTGATCAATTTTTTTTTTTTTTTTTTTACCTCTTGTTTCATTTTTTCCAGAGGCTCAGGTAATTCCGAAACATTTATCTCCACAAAATTGACTCCATCTGCATTAAACCCATACGCCATTTTCCTGAGATCCTCGTCGGTCTCTTCTGATTCTAAAAGAAACGAAAACATTTTAATTTCAATCATTCACATTTCCAAAAATCGTTAAAAATAATTGAAACAGAATTTTTTAAATAATTCCATTGAAAAGCTGAGGAAATTTGCATTGGAAAACATACGTCACACGTAATTTTCGCTAATTTTTCAAAATTTTCAAAATTTTGAAAAATAAAAATTTTCAAAAAAATCCAAAAAAAACTTGTGACACATGTTTTTCAGGTAAAATTTCCTCAGCTTTTCAATGGAATCATCAAAAAAATTCCATCTCAAGTCGTTTACGAGAAATTAATTAGTTTTATTGATAAACCTTCGAATTCTGATGGAAATTGAAAAGTCCTCGAATTCTTGTGTTTGTGAAGATCGAATAGATAAACCTGTTCTCCTCCCATATTCACTAACAGTTCATTTCCGTCTCCAGAGAATGTTAAATATGTCGTCGCATAACTTCTCTCGCTGTATCTCATTTTGGATCCTCGTAAATGTCCTTTTAATTGAAAAATAATTAGTATTTCATTATTTCGTTTTGTTTTGAGGGTAAAAAAGGATTCAACGAACCGGCGATGAAGTATTGAGCACAGCCGAGAGGCATACTGTCATCTGGATCACCTTTTCCAGCTCCACATTGACTGACACGTGACAAATCACTTGGTACTGATGGTCCATTGGGAATCTAAACAATTTTCAGGTTTATTTTGGAAAATATCTCGGAAAGTAAGAGAGATAGGGCGATTTTGGAAGAGACCTTTTTTGTACAGAATTTCAAGAGCTACAAAAAAGGTCTCTTGTGAAATTGCTCTATCTCACTTAGTTTCAGAGATATTCTCAAAAAACTACTGATAAAATCTATTAATTTAGAGATTTGTTTGAAAATTCTATTTTTTCGGGTTTGTCTTTTGAGGATATCTCGGAAAGTAAGAGAGATAGGGCGATTTTGCAGAAGACCTTTTTTGTAGAGAATTTCAAGAGCTACAAAAAAGGTTTCCTGTAAAATCGCTCTATCTCGCTTAGTTTCCGAGATATTTGCGAAAAACTACTGATAAAATCTATTAATTTGGAGATTTATTCAAAAATTCTATTTTGCGGGTTTGTTTTTTGAGAATATCTCGGAAACTAAGCGAGATAGAGCAATAATCATAATCACCTTTTTTGTAGGTCTTGAAATTCTCCACAAAAAAGGTCTCCACGAATTTTTCTCTATCTCGCTTAGTTTCTGAGATATTCATTAAACAATAAAACATAACATACCTGCGACAATTTAATCATTCTTCTGTCGTACATTCTCACATACGCATCATTAGCACCAACGGCAATCAGCTCTGGTCGACATGGATTAACAGCCATACACTTGGCCTCGACTTTCCTTCCAACGTGATTAACCAAATTAATCAATGCACATTCACGATCATTAGATTTACAATTGTGTTTCATTCTGATATCAAATTGCAGGATTAATCCATCTTCTCCAGCACTCCAAAAAATAGAAGGCACATTGTCAAGTGTTGCTATACGTTTCACACGACCAGTATGACAATTACAAATTAGTTTAGTATCTGATATCGATACATCGTGCACTCGTACTCCATTATCACCAGCTCCAGTTACTAATATTGAGTCATTTGATTTTGGCATAAACTGTTGGATAAAATGATTTTTTTTGTTTTAATTCTGTAATTCGGAAAGTAAGCGAGATAGAGCAAGAATACAAGAGACCTTTTTTGTAGAGAATTCCGAGAGCTACAAGAAAGGTCTCCTGTGAAATTGCTCTATCTCGCTTAGTTTTCGAGATATTCTTAAAAAACTGATCAATGCAAAAATTTACGCAAAATGAGTCGATTCTTGTTTGAAAATTGTTTTTAAGGGATATCTCGGGAAGTAAGCGAGATAGGGAAAATTTCGTAGAGACCTTTTTTGTAGCTCTTGAAATTCTCTACAAAAAAGGTCATTATGAAAATTGCTCTATCTCGCTTAGTTTCCGAGATATTTAAAAAAAAACAAAATGAAGACTTTTTTTCTTTGACTTTTTCACTTAATTATTCTTTAATTACCTTTACTGAGAAAATGTTTCCATTGTGACCAGTGTGGAGAGCTAATTTCTTCTCGTATCGGAATGGATCCCAGAGGATCATGTGCATGTCATCAGAGGCAGATGCAAGAATCCTGGAATTATAAAGGAATTAATGAAGTTAAAGGCGAATTTTTTGGGGAATTATTGAATCAACTTACTCTCCAGTTTCATTCCATTCCAGACAATTTACACAGCCTTTGTGGCCCTCCAATTCTTTCTCCAGTCCCAATCGTGCAATTAAATTCTCCGTTACATGAAGCTTATGAGGTAATACTCTCGCACAAGACTCCTTGAATGAGAGAAAGGATAAAACGTTGGGGAATTGGAAAAATTAAGAAATTTCGGGGAGTTTTGGAGTTAAGCTTCGATATCTTGGAAAGTAAGCGAGATAGAGGAATTTTGCAAGAGACCTTGTTTGTGCAGAATTTAATTCTCTACAGAAAAGGTGTCCTGCAAAATTCCTCTATCTCGCTTACTTTCCGAGATATCTTCAAAAGACGAAAAAAAATCGCGATTTTTAAAAAATAAGCGTTTTTTGTTGGTTTTCTTGTTTTCTGCAAATATCTCGGAAACTAAGCGAAATAGAGCAATAATCATAATGACCTTTTTTGTCGCTCTTGAAATTCTCTACAAAAAAGGTCTCTTCCAAAATCCTTCTATCTCTTCTACTTTCCGAGATATTCTCAAGAAACTAAAAAAAATCAAGATTTTCCTAAAATAAACGTTCTTTTCTGTCTTTCTTTGTTTTTTGCAAATATCTTGGAAACTAAGCGAGGTAGAGCAATAATCATAATAACCTTTTTTGTAGCTCTCAGAATTCTCTACAAAAAAGGTCTCTACAATTTTCTCTCTATCTCGCTTAGTTTCCGAGATATCTTCAAAAAACTAAAAGAAATCGTGATTTTTAAAAAATGAAAGTTTTTTTCTGTTTTTTGCAAATATATCGGAAACTAAGCGAGATAGAGCAATAATCATAATAACCTTTTTTGTAGCTCCTGAAATTCTCTACAAAAAAGGTCTCATGCAAAATTCCTCTATCTCGCTTACTTTCCAAGATATTCGCAAAAAAACGCAAAAAAACTCACTTCTCTTCTTTCTCTCCACAAAATCCAAAACAACAACAAACAATTACCAAAAAAAAACAATAACAAAATTGCCACAACTCACGTGTATTTCTCTTCGTTTCAATAAATCTATCAGCCTCTGTTCTCTGTCATTACCTCCAATCGGTGCTTCCATTTTCCTCTTTTTATGTCATCGAAATTTATTAAATATTCAAACGAAAATTGATCTGCAAAAACAAGTGCATTATTTCATATTACGTTTTACACACGTATCGATCACCAAAAATTCCCAACACAAAAATTCCCCAAAAAAAATCAAAATTGAGAATTATCAAAAATTTTCAATTTCTCAAAAAAAAACAAAAATGTGAGGAAATTTTTTTGGATTTTTTTGACTCTCTAAATATTTTTCTGTGATTTTTTTACCCTTTTTCATCGAATGCAGAAATTTTCTGGTGAAAATATTTTATGACAATCGCATTTTTCAATTCATCTCATGACGTCACTTCTTCTGTCATAAATCCGGACATGTTTCAGAGTTTTGATGATTTTTGGAGTCAACGAAGATCCGGCGACTGTCAATACTTCGGGAATGATGATTTTTTTGGAAATTACGTGCACTTTATTATGGACACATCTAAACACTTTGCATGGGGGAATACTGAGGCGGCGCCATCTTGTGGCGGGAAAGGGAGGCTGTTTGAATATGGATTCCGGGAGTTGGGGGTTTTCGGGAGTTTTTTGAGAATATCTCGGAAACTAAGAGAGATAGAGCAATAATGATGATTACCTTTTTTGTAGAGAATTTTAAGGGCTACAAAAAAGGTCATTATGATTATTGCTCTATCTCGCTTAGTTTCCGAGATATTTGAGAAAAACTGAGAAATTCACAGTTTATATTGATGTTTTTTGAGAATATCTCGGAAAATAAGCGAGATAGAGCAATTTTAAAATGAACCTTTTTTGTAGAGAATTTTAAGGGCTACAAAAAAGGTTACAATAATTATTGCGCTATCTCTCTTAGTCTCCGAGATATTCTCAAAAAACTAAAAAATAACCACAATTTTTCCAAATTTATTATTATTATTAATGAATTTTCAATCATTATTATCATTATCAATTAATTTTTTAACATGATTATTATTATTAATAATAATAACCAATAAATATTCATTTTTTCCAATAATCTCTTCAATTCTATTAAATTCCGCAATTTTAAATTTTCGCGGTATTTTTCTCGCAAAAAAGAATCAAAACAATGTCCCAAGTCTTCAAGATGGCCGCCATCATAAGTGCGCGAAAATGATGGCGAGATTTTACGGATAATAACAGTTGTTATTGAGTTTAAAAAATAGTCGATAATTTTGAAAAATTCATTCGATCGAATGAAGATAAAAAAATAGAAAAAAATTGGGAGAAATGATTATTGTTTTTTTTCAAGTTTTATATTTTTTTGGCAGATTATTTTACGAGAATTGTCGAGTTCGTGATTCTGTTGGGGATGAGGAGGAGAATTGTGAGGAGATAAAAGGGGGGAGATGTGAGGGAGAGAGGGGGGGAGTGGAGAGGTTGGAGGAGGATCCCTATGGGGATTTTTATGGGGATAATTCGAGTAAAATAAGGTTCTCGCCGCCGGCTTATATACAGAGATATGCGAGTGTGACGAAAGTGCTGAGTGATGGCGAATTTTCGGGGTGTATTCGTAAGGTATTTGTTTGTTTGAGAATATTTCGGAAAGTAAGGGAGATAGAGGAATTTTGGAAGAGACCTTTTTTGTAGAGAATTTCAAGAGCTACAAAAAAGGTCTCTTGTGATTTTTCTCTATCTCGCTTAGTTTCCGAGTTATTTTTTAAAAACAACAGGAAAAAGTCGAGTTATTGTGTTTTATTTTTTGTTTTTTTGAGAATATCTAGGAAACTAAGAGAGATAGAGCGTTTTTGCAGGAGACCTTTTTTGTAGCTCTTGAAATTCTCTACAAAAAAGGTCTCTTCCAAAATTCCTCTATCTCGCTTAGTTTCCGAGATATTTTTGAAAAACAACAGGAGAAAGTCAAGTTATTGTATTGAATTGTTTATTTTTTTAAGAATATCTCGGAAACTAAGAGAGATAGAGAAATTTTGAAAGAGACCTTTTTTATAGAGAATTTCAAGAGCTACAAAAAAGGTCATTATAATTATTGCTCTATCTCGCTTATTTTCCGAGATATTTTTGAAAAATAATAGAAGAAAGTCAAGTTGTTATGTTTTCTTTTTTCTTTTTTTGAGAATATCTCGAAAACTGAGCGAGATAGAGCAATAATGATAATAACCTTTTTTGTAGAGAATTTCAAGAGCTACAAAAAAGGTCTCTACAAAAATCCCTCTATCTCTCTCAGTTTTTGAGTTATTGTTGAAAAACAATAGAAGAAAGCCAAGTCATTGTGTCTCTATTTTTAGTTTTTTCAAATATCTCGGAAACTAAGCGAGATAGAGCGATAATCATGATAACCTTTTTTGTAGCTCTCAAAATTCTCTACAAAAAAGGTCATCATAATTATTCCTCTATCTCGCTTATTTTCCGAGATATCCTGAAAACAAAACAATCTAAATCACTCAATCGTCTAAATTTCACTTTTTTTCCATTAAATATTCATTGTTATCTTATTTATTCTTACATTCTTCCACAGGTCGTTGATTTTGGATGTTCAGAGCTCGGTTTCGTTCGCCACCTGAAGAATATCAAAGGAGTCGAAGAGATTCTTTGCGTCGATATCGATAAAAATACTTTGGAACTTCATAAAAGAAAAGCTGAGCCTCTTACTGCGGATTATTTGGTCTGCAGAGATACTCCATTGACTATTAATGTTCACGAGGGCAGTGTCACTCAACAAGATCAATCCTTGGAGAATTGCGATGCAGTTGTTGCCATAGAATTGTGAGTATTTTGATTAATTAAAAGAAAGAATCAATTTTTTAATCATTCATTAAGAATATCTCGGAAACTAAGCGGGATAGAGCAATAATCATGATAACCTTTTTTGTAGCTCTGGAAATTCTCTACGAAAAAGGTCTCCGGCAAAATTTTCCTATCTCGCTTACTTTCCGAGATATTCCCAAAAAACAAATGAGAAAATAAAGAGATAAGAAAAGATAACTCCGTTTTCTTCTGTTGTTTTTCAAGAATAACTCGGAAACTAAGCGAGATAGAGGAATTTTGCAAGAGACCTTTTTTGGAGCTCTTGAAATTCTGTACAAAAAAGGTCTCCTGCAAAATTGCTCTATCTCGCTTAGTTTCCGAGATATCCTCAAAAAACAAAAATATAAAACACAAACAATATTTATCATAATATTTCATAACAATTAACAATCGTGTACATCGTTCTAATATCCATTTTTCATTTACAAAATCGAGATTATTACGATAATTATGAAAAGTTGGGGGAAGGAAAGGAGATAATTTGGAGGTACTTCATTTTCTTTTTTCAGAATTGAACATTTGTACCCAGACACTCTGCTGGATCTGCCTCACAACATCTTCGGCTTCATTCAACCGCTGGTGGCAGTGTTCACAACTCCAAATGCAGATTTCAATGTTTTATTTAAAGGAATGCGGGGGTTCAGACACTGGGATCATAAATTCGAGTGGACGAGGGAACAATTTCAAGATTGGTAAATTTTTAAAATGTTTTTCTGAATTTTTCATCGAGTTTTCACTCATTGTTTCAGAGTATCTTGAAAACTAAGCGAGATAGAGCAATTTTGCAAGAGACCTTTTCTGTAGAGAATTCGAAGAGCTACAAAAAAGGTCTCTTGCAAAACTGCTCTATCTCTCTTACTTTCTGAGATATTCTCAAGAAACGAAAAAGTGAAACACAACAACTCCATTTTCTTCCCTCGTTTTCCTCCAATATCCCGGAAACTAAGCGAGATAGAGCAATTTTTCAAGATACCTTTTTTGTAGCCCTTGAAATTCTCTACAAAAAAGGTCTCTTCCAAAATCGCTCTATCTCCCTTACTTCCCGAGATATTCCCAAAAACCTTTATTTTCACTCGAGAATTCCGTCTTCCAGGGCCACCAACATCACCACGCGGTACCCAAGCTACTCAGTGACGTTCTCCGGCATCTGCGCAGGTCCCCCGGGTTCCGAAGCCCTCGGGCACTGCTCTCAAATGGCCGTATTCCACCGGAACCTCCCGAAGCTCCCCCTCCCCGGAACTCCGGGTCTCTTCACGTTGATTGCGTCATCGGAGTACCCCTTCCGCGTCGACACTCGTTCGCACGAGGAGAAAATCCTCGACGATGCGACGTACTTCATCCGCTCTTACGCACTCAACCACGACGACGAGGAAATGTCTCTTCACCTCCTGGCGGAATGGATGACAGACGTTTCCGGGGATTCCTTGAAGGATGTCCTTGAAAACGCGGGCTGGAAAATTGTTGATCACCCGGAGAAAGGAATCTCCGTTTTGTGCCAAAGGAACTCGGAATTTTCGGATTACGAGACTGAAAGTGTTGAGATCGGAGATGATTATTATGATCCTGATGATCTGGAAGAGGATTGGAACTCGGAACCGGGGGCTACGGTCTATCGGCAAGAAATTTGGCCGGAAATCCTTGATGAGGATGAAGAAAATGAGGCATTTTTGGTGGATAATGAAGAATTTTCCGGGAAAATTGATGAATTTTCCGGAAAATGTGAGGAATTTTCCGGAAAATGTGAGGAATTTTCCGGAAAATGTGAGGAATATTCCTGGGAAAATGAAGAATTTTCTAAAAGAAATGAAGAATTTTCCGGGAAAAATCATGAATTTTCCTTGGAAAATAATTTTTCCGGTGAAAATGGAGAATTTTCCGGACAACATGGAAAATTTTCTGAGCAAAATGGAGAATTTTCCAGGAAAAATGCGAAATTTTCCGGAGAAAATTCGCAATTTTCAATTAATAATGAGGAAAAAGAATTGCCGAGTGTTTCTGTGATTTTAGAAGCGAATTTATCCATCGATTCTGGATCCCCGATTTATTATGCGGAAAATTCCATTGATTTCAGTGAAATTTCAGCGGAAAAGAGCGGAAGAAAAGCGGAAAATTTTGGGAGCTTGCTGATGGAAAGTGGAAATTCTTCTAATCTCTGCGATTATGGGGAATTTCATGATGAGACACCTGCGAGTATGTGCAGCATCTATCTCCAGAGTTCTTTATGTGAAGAGTCCGGGAAATGCCCGGAAAATATTACAAATCCGGAGTTCCAGATTATTGGGGAATTGGAGGAGTCTTTTCCTTCGGTTGAGGATTGCAGGAGGACACTGCAGTATTCTTGTGAGAGAAAAGCGACGAGCACGCCCGGAGGAAATTTTCATTTGATTGAGGAAAATGAGGAAAGTGGAAATTCGAGGATTTTTGAGGAAAATGGAAAAGAGGAAAATTCCGGAATTTTCGATAAAACTGGAGAATTTTCTTCTGACGAAATTGAGGAAAATGAGAAAAGTGAAAATTCGAGAATTTCCAGGAAAATTAAGGAAAATGAAAGGAAAACTCCCGAAATTTCTGAAAATGTTGGAAAGTATGGAAAATATGAAAATCCCGGAAATTTTGAAAAAAATCCCAAAATCCAAAATTCGAAATTTTCCGAAAAAAATCAAAAAATCCAAAATTCAGAAATTTTTGAAAAAAATCAAAATTCAGAAATTTTTGAAAAAAATCAAAAAACCCAAAATTCTGGAATTTTCGATAAAATTCCAGAATTTCCTAGTGATTCTGGTGATCAAGAAATTCACCAGATTATTGATAAACGTCCTCTTTTTCTCGAGAGGGAGTCCGAGGAGAGAGGTTCAGAGGCCCGAGAAAGTCCCTTGAACAGTTGGTCCCCGGAGGTGATGGACTCTGGATACCCGAACACGTCATCGGGCCACGATATCACTCCGGAATGCGATCTATCGAGTATCGGAAACGACAAGGCGTCATCTGAAGAGGAGGAAGAGCTTCCGGCGATCGAAGAGCCACCGAGGCGCCATCTAGACCCTGAGAATGACGTCAGAGTGGAAAATGGGGATTTGGCGAATAATAATAGAGACGGAGAAGGAAACAACGTCGATCCCATCGAGGATTTCGACGATCTCCAACCGATAATCGATGGATTGGAGAATGATCTAGAGAACGAGAACGACATCTATGATTTCCAAAATGGATTCCCACTCTGGTTGCTCAGGATTCTCGACGCTGAAGGGGGGCAGAACGGGTTTCAAATTGGGGAAGGAAATGCGGGATGAGTTGATTTTTGTGGTTTTTTGAGGATATCTTGGAAACCGAGGGAGATAGGGAAATTTTGCAGGAGACCTTTTTTGTAGCTCGCGGAATTCTCTACAAAAAAGGTATCTTGCGAAATTGCTCTATCTCGCTTGGTTTCCGAGATATTTTCAAAAAAGTGAAAAAATCCAGTTTTCTTTGAAACAGAGACTTTTTTTGTTTTTTCAGAATATCTCGGAAATGAAGCGAGATAGAGCAATAATCGTTATGACCTTTTTTGTAGCTCTTGAAATTCTCTACGAAAAAGGTTATTATGATTATTGCTCTATCTCGCTTAGTTTCCGAGATATTTTGAAAAAACTATCGACAAAAAAAGTCGATCTGAAAGATGAAAAATTATATTTTATTTCTAAAATGAATTTCGGTGTAGGAAAAGGGTGGAAGGGGGGGATTAATGAGTTTACAGGAGATTGAAAAAGGAAATTCAGGGAAAACCTTTTTTTATTGCTTAGGAAACCTTTTGTAAGGAAAAATTGTGATATAATTGTCGAAAAAGCAATTTTACTCTAGTTATCTTCTGTAGATAATTTTTTCAAGATGAAGATCTCTCCAAAAAAATCTGAAAAAAATTGGAAATGTTCTCGAGTATGTCCGCATTATCGCAGATTTTTTTCAAAATTTTTCATGGAGTCCTTCATTTCGAAAAAAATCTTCTTATTTCATTTTTCTCTCTATTAAAATATTGGAGTCAATTTTTTGATCAGTTTTTTGAGAATATCTCGGAAACTAAGCGAGATAGAGGAATTTAGCAAGAGACCTTTTTTGTAGCTCTTAAAATTCTCTACAAAAAAGGTCTCTTGCAAAATCGCTCTATCTCTCTTAATTTCCGAGATATTCTCAAAAATCTATCGAAAAAACGAATCCTTCATTTTCGTTCACTTTTTTATAATTCAATTTTTTCTATTTTTTTTCGTTAGAATAATCTTCAAAATCGTTAAATTCTGCACATTTAATCGATTACACTTATGAGTATTGAGAACACAAGATTTTTCATTTTCAAGAGCAGAAGAAAAGTGTCAAATACAAATTGTTCTTCCAATTTTCTCTCAAACGTTAAAAAAGCCACAAAATGAAATTTTATTTTTTTAATGCACAAATGTACAATTTTTTTTATTTGCCTCTTTTAACAAAGTTTATCGATTAGTTGGATTTATACTGATTTTGATAACTTAATTTGTGAGCTATGGAAATATTTTGAGGAATAATTATGCATTGGAAAGGAAATTATATTGTAAATGAAAATTAATGGATTTCAGGAACTTTTGATGTCATTACAGTGTTTTCATGAGTTTATTTGAGGATATCTCGGAAACTAAGCGAGATAGAGCAATAACTGTAATAACCTTTTCTGTAGCTCTTGAAATTCTCTACAAAAAAGGTCTCTTGCAAAAATGCTCTATCTCGCTTATTTTCCGAGATATTCAGAGGAAATAATCAGAAAAAATGTAAAAATTCTCTATTTTCTCTATTCTCTATTTTATGAACTTTTTTCTGTGAATATCTCGGAAACTAAGCGAGATAGAGCAATTTTGCTGGAGACCTTTTTTGTAGAGAATTTCAAGAGCTACAAAAAAGGTCTCCATGAATTTTCCTCTATCTCGCTTAGTTTCCGAGATATTTTCAAAAAAGTAAAACCCTCCATTTTATAGTCTTTTTTCCCTCAAAAAAAATCATTAAAAAATCTTTCTTCCTAAATAAAATTATCATAATTCTGCAATTCCATTAATCTTCATTATTTTCGAGGGAAAAACATCCTCAGTGTAAGTAAAGTGACTGAACAATACTGTGCCATGAAGCACAATTAGTTGAGTTAAATGTTTATTATAATCATTCTGTAAAAAGACTGAAATTGCATATCCAATGATACTTAGAGAATAAAATAATAATTTGAATAAATGAATAAAGACAAATATGTTTTCATTACTTACTCATAATTTTTCACTGATGTTTTTCATATTTTACACTTAATAATTATCAACAACAAACTAAAAGGAACAGAATGTCAAATTTGAGGATATCTTGGAAACTAAGCGAGATAGAGCAATAACTGTAATTACCTTTTTTGTAGCTCTCAAAATTCTCTACAAAAAAGGTCTCTTACAAAATCGCTCTATCTCACTTAGTTTCCGAGATATCCTTAAAAAAACGTCTCTCATCACCGAATTAGATAAAAAAATGAAAAAAATCAATTCATCAATAAATACTCTCTCTTTTAATATAATAATAATAATTTTCTTCACTTTATTATTCAGTAGCAGAGTAAAATCGTACGGCTACATTCGAATGTATGCTTTTTTTTTTTTTATAACTCTTTAAACTAATTGAATATAATTTTTATTTCATTATTTACATTCACTATTTCATGGATTTTCTTATGTGCCTTAATAATTAAAACTATTTATTTAATTTGAGTGGATTATATGCAAATACTAGAGTGACATTATTCATAATTTATTGTTAATTAATAATTAATTATTAAAATTCTATTTTTATTTGTCTTTAATAACTGGTGCAGGACGCATTTTTCTCGTTTTTTCAATTTTTTTTTCTTGTTATTTTCCATTTTTTTCCTTCAATTTTTCATTTTTTTCTCGGGTTCTCGTGTTTTTTGATTGAATCGGGTTGTGCAGTATTTATTGAATACCAGAAAACAACTTAAATAATTATAATTAAAATTTTGGTGATTAATTTTCATTAACACTCATTGATTTTTTGGATTTTATTAAAAATATGAGGAATATCAGTTTTTTTAGAATATCTTGGAAAGTAAGCGAGATAGAGCAATAATCATAATGACCTTTTTTGTAGCTCTTGAAATTCTCTACAAAAAAGGTCATTATAATTATTGCTCTATCTCGCTTAGTTTCCGAGATATTCCAAGAAAACATGAATTCTCAACAGTTTTTTGAAAATATCTCGGAAACTAAGCGAGATAGAGCAATAATCATAATGACCTTTTTTGTAGCTCTCGAAATTCTCTACAAAAAAGGTCTCTACGAGAATCGCTCTATCTCGCTTAGTTTCCAAAATATCTTTAAAAAACAAAGGAAATATAATCAATTTGTCTCGAAAAAATGAAAATAATTTATTTTGACAAAAATCACATTTTCTTGAATATATCAATGACGTAAATTAAATTATGGCAGCAACAATTTTATTGAATAAACTCTAGTACTTTTTTTTTCTTTAATTCATGGGTTCTAATAGAAAAATAATGATGTAATATATAACAAAATATATATATATATATATTTCAGACAATAATTTTTCGAATTTTGTGATACCTCGAAAACCGTTAGAGTTACGAGAAAATGTCAAGGGACCTTTTTTGTAGAGAATTCAATTCTCTACAAAAAAGGTCTCTTGACATTTCCTCGTAAACTCAATATTTTCGGAGATATTAACGAGATAAGCGGAAAATAATTGAAAAATGTTTAAAAAATTGAAACTTTTAAAAATCCATCTTTCGAATTTTGAAGATATCTCGAAAACTGTTAGAGTTACGAGAAAATGTCAAGAGACCTTTTTTGCAGAGAATTAAATTCTCTACAAAAAAGGTCTCCTGACATTTCCTCGTAACTCTAACGGTTTTCGAGATATTAACCAGAGAAACGAAAAAATTCGACTCAATCTCTTCGATCACTTCACTAAACTTATTTAATTACATTAAAAAATAACAATTTTAATATGAAAGTAGAAAAAAAATATTACAATGACAGCAGAATAATAATAATCACAATAATCATGTATTAAATTAAATGGAGAATTTGTGTAATTATGGAGAATCTATTGGAATTATTGAAGAATTGTAAAAACGTTTAATTCAACGATTTTCTCTCACATTTTTTATCTTTAATTATTTTTCAATTTTTAATCTCACAAGATGAATAAAATAATCTTGTCACTCTTTCCCTGGGCAATACAGAGTCGATGCTCAGATTACCCATTGTCTCTGGACGAATCATCGATGACGTAAGAGAAATTGTAAAAAAAAAGAGAAAAAAGTTAATAAATTTAACGAATTTTCTTGTGGATTAGTTTTTCGTGAATATCTCGGAAATTAAGGGAGATAGAGGAATTTTAGAAGAGACCTTTTTTGTAGAGAATTTCAAAAGCTACAAAAAAGGTTACTATGATTATTGCTCTATCTCGCTTAGTTTCCGAGATATTCGCAAAAAATGAGAAAAACAAAAGTAAACGTTCATTTCTAAAAAAATCTCATTTTTTTCAGTTTTTTGAGTATATCTCGGAAAGTAAGCGAGATAGCGTATTTTTGCAAGAGACCTTTTTTGCAGAGAATTCAATTCTGCACAAAAAAGGTCTCTTCTGAAATCGCTCTATCTCGCTTAGTTTCGGAGATATTCTTGGAAGAAGATCGCAAAAAAATTCAAATCTCTTTTTTTTTCAATAAAAAATAATTAATAATTAATTATCTGTTACTCACTAAATCAAACAGCCTCTTTAATTGTATCACGACTCTGCGAGTGAAGCGCATGCCTCATTTCCCCTCCCGGTGCACTCTCCCGTCTCATTACCCCGGGATTAATAGCATCTCGTTTATTCGTTGCTTCTTTTATACTGGACAATGTTTTACTCAGCCAAGGCCACGTGTTCCGGGCCGTCTGGAGTTCCGTCGCTGTTGCGTGGAGTTGATGCGTCAAATCCTGGAAGAAATAATTTCTTATTAATAGAGGGAAGTGGGGTAAAATGGGCACGAATTTTTGGGAAATTTCTGGTTGATTTCTTGATTTATTCGTTTTTTAGGAATATCTTGGAAAGGAAGAGAGATAGAGACATTTTGGAAGAGACCTTTTTTGTAGAGAATTTCAAGAGCTACAAAAAAGGTCTCTTGTGATTTTTCTCTATCTCGCTTAGTTTCCGAGATATTCATAAAAAACTGTGGAAAACCAGGATTTAACAGAAAAAGAGAGAAATTCAGGTTTTCCATTACTTTTTTGAGAATATCTCGGAAACTAAGCGAGATAGAGCAATAATCATAATAACCTTTCTTGTAGAGAATTTCAAGAGCTACAAGAAAGGTTATTATGATTATTACTCTATCTCGCTTAGTTTCTGAGATATTCTCAAAAAACTGATTCCCATTTTTTTAAACAAATTCACTAATAATTTTCAAAAATCCTTTTTTTTAAATCATTTCTCTTCTTCTAATGAGTACACGAACTTCGGGTGAAGGTCAATTAAACATTGTCTTCGATAATCAAAAATATTACCTGATTTCGACACTCAGCCTCAACGTGTGCCAATTTAGTTTGAGCTAATTCAAGTTCTAATTCACGAACACGTTCTTGTGCACGATGTAAAACTGGATCCACACGACTTTCAAGTGGATGTGCAATATCAGCATAAACTGTCGATGAATCGGCAACGCAAATTCTGCATTTTTCACACTTTGATATTTTCACCTGAAATTTATTATTATTATTTTTATTATTATTTGTTGAATTTTTTTTTATTTTTAGAAATGAGGATTTTCTTTGTGAACAGCTTTCTGAGGATATCTCGGAAACTAAGCGGGATAGAGCAATAATCATAATGACCTTTTTTGTAGAAAATTTCAAGGACTACAAAAAAGGTTATTATGATTATTGCTCTATCTCGCTTAGTTTCCGAGATATTCTCAAAAAATAAGAGTTTTCAGCGGGGTTCTTTAAATATCTCGGAAACTAAGCGAGATAGAGCAATAATCATAATGACCTTTTTTGTAGAGAATTTTAAGGGCTACAAAAAAGGTCATTATAATTATTTCTCTATCTCGCTTAGTTTCCGAGATATTTAAGGAAAACGGGGGAAAAATCGATTTTTGTTGTTTTAATTTGTTTTAAATTAAATTACTTACTCTCAATTCACTTAAACCGGTTTTGGCAGCATTGTAGTCGTCTTCTAGGCGCTGACATATCTGAAAAATACAAAAAAAAAAACGAAAATGTAATGAAACAGAAAAAAAAACAAAATGTCACATTTAGTTTTTTGTTTTTTGAGAATATCTCGGAAACTAAGCGAGATAGAGCAATAATGATAATAACCTTTTTTGTAGAAAATTTCAAGAGCTACAAAAAAGGTCTCTTGTAATTTTTCTCTATCTCGCTTAGTTTCCAAGATATTCTCAAAAAACGAAAAATCCAAAAAATCGAGTTTTCAAATCTAAAAAATCCCGATTTTTAGTTTTTTTCAAATATCTCGGAAACTAAGCGAGATACCGCAATAATCATAACGACCTTTTTTGTAGAGAATTTCAAGACCTACAAAAAAGGTCTCTACAAATTTTCCTCTATCTCCCTTACTTTCCGAGATATCCTCAAAAAACCAAACCTCATTAAAAATACCCTCAAAAAAAACGAAAAAAATAATAATTTTCTCATTAACACTCACTTGTTTATACTCATTAATAATAATTAAATTCCTCCGGCTTTCAGCGTCAGCCCTTGAAACTTCTCTTTGCAGCATCTCCTTGACTTGCACGAGTTCAGCCTCGAGTCTCTGTTTTTCCTCTTCATTTCTCGAAATAACTGTTCGTAATTGTTCCACTTCATTACTAAATTCATCTGCATTTTCTTGTGCTTCTGAAAAAAAAAAAACAATTAAATAATCATAATAATAATAAACATAAAAAAAAAAAAAAACATTTTTTTTTTATCAATGAAAAAAAAACACTTTTTTAATAATTTTTTTTTTTTTTTAATTGTTTAATTAATTTCTCACTTTGTAATTCAATTTTTGCAGCATGACTCATTTTTAAAAAAAAAACTTTTAAATTAATTAATTACGTAATTAATAATATAATTAAAAATTAAATAATGATGATAATAATGGAATTGTTTTATTTTAATGTGAAAAAAAATTATTGAATTTTTTTTTTTTCTCCAATAATTGAGGAATTTATTTCGTGCTTTAACTTCAATTCATTGGAAGCTTGTGAACGAAGAGTTTATGATGATTTGTGGTTTTACTTTATACACAAACGTGTCACAAATACACATTATTTATATCACAAGCGCAATGAGATAACGTGTGAGTGAGATAGGGAAAACAGAAAACAGCTGTTACAATGACACCACGTGTTGCTGATTATCGGAATAGGTGTATTTATTTGATCTTTGATTTTTTTTTATCGATTTTTTTTTCATGGATCAATCGAAGGTTTTTTTAGTGAATTGGGGATTTTTTAGTTTTTCGAGATTATCTCGGAAGGGAAGAGAGATAGAGAAAAATTACAGGAGACCTTTTTTGTGGAGAATTTTGAGAGCTACAAAAAAGGTTATTATGATTATTGCTGTATCTCGCTTAGTTTCCGAGATATTTGAGAAAAACAAAAAATCAAAACAGATACAGTGATGAGAAGGAATTTTAGGGGTTTGAATTAGTTTTTTGAGAATATCTCGGAAACTAAGGGAGATAGAGCAATTCTGCAGAGAACCTTTTTTGTAGGTTTTGAAATTCTCTACGAAAAAGGTTATTATGATTATTGCTCTATCTCGCTTAGTTTCTGAGATATTTGGGGAGAACAAATGAGAAAATATCCAGCTTTTCTTGTTTTCTTTTTTATATTCAATGTTTTTGTTAGTTTTTTAAAGATATCTCGGAAACTAAGCGAGATAGAGCAATTTTGCACGAGACCTTTTTTGTAGAGAATTCCAAGAGCTTCAAAAAAGGTCTCTACCAAATTTTCCCTATCTCGCTTAGTTTCCGAAATATTCAAAAAAAAAGCAATAACGAAAATTGAATTATTCTTTTTACTTCTCCAACACCCATTTTTTGAATCCTTTTTTGAGAATATCTTGGAAACTAAGCGAGATAGAGCGATAATCATAATAACCTTTTTTGTAGCTCTTGAAATTCTCTACAAAAAAGGTTTCTTCCAAAATCGCCCTATCTTCCTTAGTTTCCGAGATATCTTCAAAAAACAATTCTCCCAAAAAAAGTAAAAAAAAAAAATCCAAAAATTCCCTTTTTAATCCCATTTTAATTCGTTAAAATTAATCATGCAAATCATCACTGATAACCAACACCAGATAAACCAAGAGAAGACATCAAAGCACATCTTTTATCTCATTATCATTATTATTATTATTAATTAAAATAAATTATTTTAAAAGCAGGACTAAAGTGGGTTCAGAATAAAGTGAATAAAATTTGTGCAAATTCATAAGATTTTTCTGTTCTATAAAATTTCTACTTTATTATTATTATCATTATTATTGTTTAAACAATTTGGCAATAATCATTGGTGACTGTGTTATTTTTTTTTATGAATAAAAAGTGAAAAAGGAAAAATGGTAACACAAATTTTTGGTGAATTTTTCGATGAAAAAGAAGAAAAAAAAAATTGATAATAATAATAATAAGCATGTGAAAAATAATACAAAAATATTTATGATTTATGGAAATTACAGTAAACATTGATTTTTTTTTTTTTTTTTTTTAATTATTAAAAATTTGAAAATTATCATTTTTTTTTTTTTTTTTTTTTTTTTTTGAGACTAGATAATTTAATTATTATAATTATTTAATAAAGCTTTTTTTTTTTTTTTGGATTATTATTTGTGAAATTGAGATAATTGGGGCAAAATGGACCACTCGAAAAATTAGAAAAAAAATAAAAACTAAAAAGATTGATAAAAAAAAATAAAAAATTGTATTTTTTTAATGAAAAAAAAATCTAAAAAATTGTCAAAAAAATATGAGATTCAAAAAAAAGAGAAAATAAATCATCTGCCCATTTTGCCCCATTTTTTCACGTATTTTTAATATCGTACAACCCTGAAGACTAAAAGAATGTAAAAAAAAATGGATTTTTTCATGAAAAACAGACATTTTTTCGTTTTTTTTTTAAAGACAATACAACAATTAATGGATTTTTTTTAATTCAGTGGTGAAGTGGTAAACAAAGTCAAGTCATACGTATACTTGACCTTGTTTACCACTTCACCACTGATTCCATGAAAATTTTCTACTTAAATGTAGAAAATAAAATTACCTTTCAATGCTGTGAATTCTGCCTCATATTTTTTAAGTTTCTTCAATGTTACTGAGCATGCAAGTTTCATTACATGACGTGATACTTCCTCATTGCGACAACGCTTCGGGAGATGTACTCGGAAGTATTTTAAAATGGATTCGAAGTCTTGTTGAAGTAATTCCTTTTTGCATAACTGAAATTGTTATAAATAAAGAGAAGAAAATTGAATTAAATTTGAGAATTTTGATGTTTTTATTGGTTTTGAGGATATCTCGGAAACTAAGCGAGATAGAGAAATAATCATAATAACCTTTTTCGTAGAGAATTTCAAGGGCTACAAAAAAGGTTATTATGATTATTGCTCTATCTCGCTTAGTTTCCGAGATATTTAAAAAAAACAAATGACAATGAAAAAATAGGGAAAAAAGAAGAAATTTATTCTTTCGAGAATATCTCGGAAAGTAAGAGAGATAGAGGAATTTTGCAAGAGACCTTTTTTGTAGCTCTTTAAATTCTCTATAAAAAAGGTTGATACAAAATTTTCTTATCTCGCTTACTTTCCGAGATATTCTCAAAAAACTAATTAAAAAATGGATTATTCTGTTTTATCTCTTCACTACAATCTTGTTCTTGTTGAATATCTCGGAAACTAAGCGAGATAGAGCAATTTCACAAGAGACCTTTTTTGAAGCTCTTCAAATTCTCTACAAAAAAGGTCTCTACGAAATTTTCCCTATCTCGCTTACTTTCCGAGATATTCTCCAAAAACGAGAAATAAATTCTCAACTGAATTATCATTTTCTCTCGAATTTTCCATAAATTTCATAAAATTAATAATAATTCTCCTAATTATCATACATTTGTCAAAATTATATAATTACCGTGAGTAATGCAAGAGCAACTTGAAAAATAGTATCCAATCCTTGTAATAAAAAAACATCAAGAATGTGAAACACGAGATAAAGAGGAAATCGAGCAGTGAAGAGTGTGAGGAACCACTGTGCAGCAAACATGTGCGTCTCGACCCCGAGATCGTAAAAGTGTTTGTAGAGTTCCGGTAATTGATCCTGAAGAAGAAAAAATCAATAATTAGATCTCATTTCGTGAATTCATTAACAAAAAACTGAAGAACCCGTTTCTTCTCACAATTTTTTAAGAATATCTCGGAAACTAAGCGAAATAGAGCAATAATCATAATAACCTTTTTTGTAGCCCTCAAAATTCTCTACAAAAAAGGTTATTATGATTATTGCTCTATCTCGCTTATTTTCCGAGATATTTCCAAAAAACAAACGGAAAGAAAATTCAATTCATTTTTTGGAAATTCGTTTTTCTAGAATATCTCGGAAACTAAGCGAGATAGAGCGATAATCATAATAACCTTTTTTGTAGAGAATTCTAAGACCTACAAAAAAGGTTTCTAGGAAAATTTCTCTATCTCGCTTAGTTTCCGAGATATTCCCAAAAAACTCTCCAAAAACCCCATTTCACCTTTTCCCCCCTAATTTTAATTAATTTTCCTAATTACCTCAATCAGACGATTGAGCTGATAAAAACGCATGTGAAGATTGTCGAATCTGTCTTTGTACAAGTCCCGGAGACCGTAATTGTACATCAGCTTGACTAAAACGCAGAATGCTTGTTCTTCTGGCATCTGAAAGAGAAAAGAAAGCAAAAAAATTGAAAGAAATGACAAAAAAAAAATCTTTAATTCATTTCTTTTTCACAATTTTACGTTTAATTTAAAATAATTATACTGGTGAAGTGGTAAACAAGGTCAAGTCGTATAGGGATACTATATATACTTGACCTCGTTTACCAATTCACTATTGGATCGATGCTTACGTGCAAAAGAAGACTGGCAACAAGAAAACTCAATCCCTGACAATAACCAACTTCTTCATCAAATGCAGCATAAGCTTTACTGATTCTGTACAATGAATCCTGTCCAAGACCTCCAGTTTCTTTGAAGAAATCGTGCGCTGGGAATGTTCGATTAATATCCCTCAAAATGACACTCTCACAACTACTCTCCTGTAAATAATAATAATTAATTGAATTTGTTTAAAAATTTAGTTAAAAGATGAAATTCATCGGGATTATGTAATATTGAAGATAACTCGGAAACTAAGCGAGATAGAGCGATTTTGCAGGAGAGCTTTTTTGTAGAGAATTTCAAAAGCTACAAAAAAGGTGTATTGGAAAATTGCTCTATCTCGCTTAGTTTCTGAGATATTCTAAAAAACGTGAGGAAAGTGATTTTTTGAAGAAACATAATGAATTGGTTTTTGGGATTTGTTTTCTTTTGAATATCTCGGAAACTAAGCGAGATAGAGAAAAATTACAAGAGACCTTTTTTGTAGAGAATTTCAAGAGCTACAAAAAAGGTTATTATAATTATTGCTCTATCTCTTTTATTTTCCGAGATATTTCCAAAAAAGGAATGAACAAAACTCTATTTTTCCAATTTATTCTTCAAACCCAAATTCTGTCATCACTTTTCATTAAATAACTCGGAAACTAAGCGAGATAGAGCAATTTTACAAGAACACTTATTTCTAGAGAATTTCAAGAGCTACAACAAAGATATCTTCAAAAATTGCTCTATCTCTCTTATTTTCCGAGATATTTCCAAAAAACGAATGAACAAAACTCTCCTTTTCCATTTTATTCTTCAAACCCAAATTTTCTCGCGACTCTTCATTAAATAACTCGGAAACTAAGCGAGATAGAGCAATTTTACAAGAACACTTATTTCTAGAGAATTTCAAGAGCTACAAAAAAGGTCTCTTCCAAAATCCCCCTATCTGTTTTATTTTCCGAGTTATCCACCAAAACCTCTAAAAAATACACACCTTGGTAATAAGAATCCTGTATTTATCCATCATATCCTGCGAATTATCACAATTACTGAGTCTCTGCCAGACCTCCCCTCGAAGAGCTTCCGGAATCCCCTGTCTCGTTAACTTAATAAGTAACTTTGGACGTTGTTCATTGATCTGCCAACTATCGAGAACTTCCTTCCAACTCGCAAGTTCATCCACCGAACAATACTTGGACACTTCCCCAGTGCCACTGAGCATTGGCTCATCTCCATCGGAATCCGCCTCTTCCTTCGGCGTCAATGTGTCGATGCTCGTTAAAGAAGGGGATCTGATCAACGAGGCCAAGTTAAGTGCTAAATTCAGGCGATTTCTGTCGAGTTCCCCGGAACTCTCGATACTCTGGACTTCGTAATGAACTTCCTTGCTGTCGGGAGAAACGACTTCCTTCGAGTTCAATTGGAATTGTTGCACGAGATTCTTTTTACTGAGATACCAGAACCGCTCGTTCTGGGGGTAGACTTTGACTGCGGTTTCGATGACGAATCTCACGGGTTCCCGAATCCCTCGGATCACGAGATCAACGGCTACTGTCATGTAGATCTTGCCCTCTTTTGTCTCGTTGTTGAGGTTCTCGAGGGCGGGGTCACCCGGGTCCCAACTGCCGCAAATCGTGTAGCATTGCTTGTCCTGGCCTGTTGGGGCTACACTCGATTGCTGGTGGAGAGGAAAAATTGATTTGTTTTATTATTTTTGTTGTTCTGGGGATATCTCAGAGAGTAAGGGAGATAGAGGAATTTCACAAGAGACCTTTTTTGTAGCTCTTCAAATTCCGCACAAAAAAGGTGTCTTGTGAAATTCCGCTATCTCGCTTAGTTTCCAAGATATTTATAAAAAACGAGAGACAGAAATAAAGGGTTAAAATTTAAGAAAAAAATTGTTTTTTTTAGGCTTGTGAGAATATCTCGGAAACTAAGCGAGATAGAGCAATAATCATAATAACCTTTTTTTTAGAGAATTTCAAGAGCTACAAAAAAGATTATGATGATTATTGTTCTATCTCGCTTAGTTTCCGAGATATTCCATAGAAACTAACGACAAAAGATAGCTTTTATTGAATTTTGTTCATAATCCAAGTTTTGTCATTTGTTCTTTTTGAATATCTCGGAAACTAAGCGAGATAACGAAATTTTGCAAGAGATCTTTTTTGTAGCTCTCAAAATTCTCTACAAAAAAGGTTATTATGATTATCGCTCTATCTCGTTTAGTTTCCGAGATATTCCATAAAAACTGAAGATAAAACATGAATTTTTCTAAATTTCGTTCAAAATCCAAGTTTTGTCATTCGTTTTCTTTTGAATATCTCAAAAACTAAGCGAGATAACGAAATTTTGCAAGAGACCTTTTTTGTAGCTCTCAAAATTCTCTACAAAAAAGGTTATTATGATTATCGCTCTATCTCTCTTATTTTCCGAGATATTCCCAAAAGACGGTGGAAAATCCTAAAATCTTCTCATTTTTAATTTTCTCTCCAAACATTCACCACTTCAACTTCATTCAAAGTTTTTCATGAGTAAAACTCACCATTTCAAGCAAACGCATATCACTATGCTTCACATTACGCCCAGGACTGACCAGAACTCCAAAGCACCTCTCAACTTCAAGTGTAATTCCCCCCTCTTTACTCGAAACTTGCTGAATACTCAAGCAAACTTGTTTAGTCACGTTGCTCCTCAATTTGAAACAATTTCTATCTTTTGGTACTGTACTGTAACTACCACGTCCATCCTCCTCCTTAACTTCCATAGTTACTTCGAATATAAAAACACGTGAATTTGTTTTATCATTTTGATTAAATCCATTGTTAAAATCACTGCTTGTTAATGAATTCGTCATTGATTTTGGTATACGATTGAATGCCTTTGCAAAACATGCGGAAACTTGTCCAACCTGTAAAAAAATAATTATTTAATTTTTTTTGAATTTTTTTAAACAATTTTTTATAATTTTTTCAATTTTTTCAATTTTTTTTCATCTATTTCTGATGATTTTTTGAGAATATCTCGGAAACTAAACGAGATAAAGCAATAATCATAATAACCTTTTTTGTAGAGAATTTCAAGAGCTACAAAAAAGGTTATTATGATTATTGCTCTATCTCGCTTAGTTTCCAAGATATTTCCAAAAAACGAATCGAAAAAACTCGCCTTTTCTATTTTATTATTCAAACCCGATTTTCTTCCTCACTTTTCATTAAATAACTCGGAAACTAAGCGAGATAGAGTAATTTTGCAGGAGACCTTTTTCGTAGCTCTTGAAATTCTCTACAAAAAAGGTCTCTTGTGAAATTGCTCTATCTCTCTTACTTCCCGAGATATTCACCAAAAACCGAAAAAAATCGAGTTTTTCTGTTTTCACCTCTTTATCAATTGCCCATTTTACCCCCATTAATTTACTGAACTCACAGCTTCTGGTATGTCACATCGAAACACGTGACACTTGAATACAGCTGACTCCTGTGTATCCCCATGGGACCACGTAAATGCGAAGCATGCAGCACAATTCCCGGTGATGTCACCTCGAACGTAAAATAAAATTCTCTGCACTTCGTAGTAAATCAATGGTTGCTGCGTTCCAGCATCGTAGAGACTATAAATAGAATGAAAAAGAAGGAGTTTCCATTGAAGTCACATGATTTGCCTTTTTTGCGAGGACATTTTGAGATAATACTGACACAACTGAACCTTGAGAACTACTTGGTACTGATACAGAAACTTTGATTTCAGGATGAGGCGTCACTTTCGGCGTTAAATTCGTCTTTTCCGCTGAAAGTATCGCCATATTTCGCTGTATCTCTGCCTCGGATTTGGGGGCGTTTATTGCGGCTGAACCGAGATAAGTCACTCCATTGAATATCGTGCAGTCTTGTTGAACGTCGGCTAATGTATTGAATTCTGAATTAAAAAGAAAAATATTGAAATTTTTAGTTTTTTTTGTTTTTTTAGAATATGGAGGAAACTAAGCGAGATAGAGCAATAATCATGATGACCTTTTTTGTAGAGAATTTCAAGAGCTACAAAAAAGGTCATTATGATTATTGCTCTATCTCGCTTAGTTTTCGAGATATTCGTAAAAAACCACAAATTGAGTTTTTTTTTTGGTTTCAAAACTTTTATTTTTATTTTCGAGAATATCGCGGAAACTAAGCGAGATAGAGCAATAATCATAATGATCTTTTTTGTAGCTCTTAAAATTCTCTATAAAAAAGGTCTCTTGTAAAATTGCTCTATCTCGCTTAGTTTCCGAGATATTCTCAATAAAACTACAGAAAATACTCAATTCTTTCATTTTTCATTCTTCTAACCTTTTCTTCCATTCTTCTTTTGAAAATACCTCGGAAACTAAGCGAGATAGAGCAATTTCACAAGAGACCTTTTTTTCAGCCCTTGAAATTCTCTACAAAAAAGGTCTCTTGCAAAATTACCCTATCTCGCTTAGTTTCCGAGATATTCTGAAAGAAAATCACAACTACTGAATTTTTTAATAAAATTGTCTTTTTCATCATTACCATACTCCTCGTAATCCTCAGGCTTCATCTCGTCCTGCTTTTCAGTAGCTATGACGTCATAAAACTTGCTCTGACCAACTTCCTTGGTTCTCTGATTTGTGCCGATGATTTTAACGTCTCCAGAATTCTCCATTTTCGTGTCTTCCGTTAAAACCTGCGGAAAAATACGAAAAAATCCATGAAAAATCCTTGATTTTTTCGGTTTTCGATGGAATTTACCTCTCGCAAATTATTCTGGAGATCCTCCAAATTTCCGTTGTTGGCAATTTTTAACATGGGCGGTTCCAGCAGTGTCGGTTGATGTTTACTTGTGCCTTTGTCATTCACGAATTCATACTCGTCACTAGTCGCCACTGATTCCATCGACTTGACACTCACACTATCCTCCATAACTGAGACCTGAAAAAGAATAATAATAATTTTTTTTTAATTAAAGAAAAGAGTTTTCTTGGGGATTAATGATTGATTTAATTTGTTTTTTTGGGAATATCTCGGAAAGTAAGGGAGATAGAGCAATTTTGGAAGAGACATTTTTTGTAGCTCTCGGAATTCTCTACAAAAAAGGTCATTATGATTATTGCTCTATCTCGCTTAGTTTCCGAGATATCATTAAAAAGGGAATGCAGTTACGAAGTTGAAGGGAAAAATTCGAATTTTTAGTATTGTTTTTGGGAATATCTCGGAAACTAAGCGAGATAGAGCAATAATCATAATAACCTTTTTTTAGCTCTCAAAATTCTCTACAAAAAAGGTCTCTTGTAAAATTGCTCTATCTCACTTAGTTTCCGAGATATCATTGAAAAACTATTCTCAAAACCAAATAAAACCCAAAATTTCTATTATTTTCAATGATTTTTTGAAGATATCTCGGAAACTAAGAGAGATAGAGCAATAATCATAATAACCTTTTTTGTAGCTCTTGAAATTTTCTACAAAAAAGGTATCTTGTGAAATTTCTCTATCTCGCTTAATTTCCGAGATATTCTCAAAAAACCGTTGAAAATATGGAAAAAATCAAGTATTCACCTTTTCATTATCAAATTAATTAACAAAAGAAATAATGTTTTATCACTCCAATAAAAAAATCCGAAAAAAACTCTCTGTTTACATTAAAATCGAGATATACAATGTTTATAAACACTCAAGGTCATTGCATAATATGTGTATGCAGGTCCAGCGAAGGTCACAAGAAAATCCCAAGGAAAATTGTCATAACAACAAGATAAATAAATTATCCACTGAAAAGAAGAACAGTTAATTTTTTTAATTAATAAAAAAAAAAAAAGGTCGATTTTTTTTAGAAAAAATCAATTTTTTCAAAAATCATAACCCAAAAAAAAAAAATGAAAAAAAATGTTTTTTTTTCGATTTTAGAAAAAAAATTGATTTTTTTTTTTTTTTTTTTAATTTATTTATTTTAGTTAATTTACCAGTAATGTAAATACGTTGTCACATCGGCTTATTATTTCACATCATCTGGATGACATTAAAGCCCCGCCTCATCATCACGACCATTGCAAATTGGATTTTGCGATGAATAATTGAATCTCCTTATTTTCTTCTGATTCTAAAAAAACGTTCATTGAATTCATGAGATTCATTAAAAGAAATTAAAATGCTAGTTTGTCTGAGTAAATCGTGGATTTTCCGAGGAAATCGGAGAAATGTCTATTCGAGACTGAATTTCACTCACACATATATAAACAGACACAGAGACAGAGATGGAGACACTTTTTAGTCGATGAGAGACTTGCGGTTGGAATCGAAGATTGTGAGACTGAAGAACTTACGTATTCATTGTTTTTTTTGGAGTTCTTGAAGAGATTGTTTTTGAGGGTTTTTCGGTTTTTTTTTGGGGAGATTGTTGTTTTGTGGAGAGGACGAAGCGGTTGATGAATGGGAGTTTGACACAAGACGACCAGCGCGCACACGGAGGCAACGGCCATTCTGGAGGGGAGGGGTGGGGAGCGGAAGTTTGGTGAGTGGCGGGAGATTTGAATTTTATGATTAATGTAAAGAGGTGAAGGAGTTTGTGCAGATGCACCGGTTATTGACGCGTCGGATAATCTGTGATTTTTGATGATCTCGGGGGATTATAATGGGGCTGGGTGATGGGGGAGACCGGGGCAGAACGGAGCAGCGGCGTAAAATCAAGTGGATTTATTTGTCGGAGTGAAGGACTTTATGAAAACAATTTTAAATAATTCACCAACAATATAGAAATGCTGGAGCATCTTGCCAATGATTTAACCATTATTTCCTCAATCTCTTGACTTTGACAAATAAATCCGCTTGATTTTAGGCCACAGCTCCGTTCTGCCCCTGGTCAGGCCTGTCATAAGACGTTTATGAAAAAGAGTGGAACATTGACTTTTGATTATTGAGGGAGTCTTAACAAAATCCCCGAGCAATTTTAAACTCACGAGCTCTTTTCCTAAACTTTAATAAATAACATTATTAATTCGGTGAATATTTGATAATTCAAGGTATTATTAAACTTTTTAACATTCTATAAATCACTTAAATTATTATGAAATAACTTATTACTGTTATTAGTCAAAAAATTAATGAACAGAACAAATAAACTCATCTTTTCAATCATTCACAATGGAATATCCCGAAAACTAATGGAGATACGTCCTTTTTACCCTCTTCCTTTATTCTAGAGAATTTCAAGAGCTAAAAAAAAGGATCAGTTCAAAATCACCCTATCTCGCTTAGTTTCCGAGATATTCTCAAAAAACTAATAACAAAATTGAGTAGTCAATAATTTAAAAAAAATAGTCAACATCTTTCCATTTGTTTTTTGAGAATATCTCGGAAAGTAAGAGAGATAGAGCGATTTTGGAGGAGACCTTTTTCGTAGAGAATTTCAAGAGCTACAAAAAAGGTCATTACAAAAATTCCTCTATCTCCCTTACTTTCCGAGATATCCTCAAAAAACTCCTTTCGTCTCCTACTAATTCATAATTCCCCGCTTTTCCCCCTCCCCTGTCTCCCCCACCATTCCCCGGAATTCAATACATTATTGACATTCTCCCAAACGATTCAGTAGTCCCGGAGACTCCCGAGAGGCAGCGCCACCGTCTCCGGATTTCCAACAGTCGCGTAACATTCTCAACATCTTTCTGTTCAATGCGCACAAAGACTCTCGTCAGTTTGCAGACGACCACCTTCGAGTTGCGTTGGTTGGCTCGAGGGCATTTGCATTTGCCTGACAGTACGGTCCCCCCAAAAACCTCGAAGAGAACCGAGAGAATCCACTGCATTAGTTCAAGGGAAAGAAGGGAATCTTTGAAGACTCTGCACTTTTTTGGGGCAAATTTGGGGACATTTTGTGTCGTTTTTCGTGAGAATGTGAATGTGCGTGTGCCATTAAATGAGAAGCTGGGAAAAAAAAAAGAGGAACACGGTAAATAAAGAAAGCCATTGGAGAGGCACGGGGGCTTATGTGTGTGTGTTGGGGTTAAAAGTGGCCAATTGTCGACGATGAAAGTGTACGAGTTTGGTTAAGGATGCACGGTAATGGGAATTTTATACACGAGTGAGTTATTGTATATTTTCATTTCACTTTTTTTCTTTACAAATTTTGGATTTTTTCGGTTTTTGTTTAGTTTATGGGTTTATTTTGCAGGTGTGAGACACTGACGTTCGCCGATTCACGAGTTTTGGGGGTTAGTTTCTCCGGATTTTGGAAAATTGCCAATTTTTTGGGGATTTTTTTGAGAGTGAAAAGGTGAAACAGGGGAATTTTAGAGTTTTTTTGAAGATATCGAGGAAACTAAGCGAGATAGAGTAATTTTTGTGGATATCTTTTTTGTAGAGAATTTGAAAAGCTACAAAAAAGGGCTCTTGCAAAATTACTCTATCTCGCTTAGTTTCCGAGATATTTTCAAAAAACAAAAAAAAAGTTTAATTTGGAAAAAAAATGTTTTTCTTTTGTTTTTTGAGAATATCTCGGAAACTAAGCGGGATAGAGTAATAATCATAATAACCTTTTTTGTAGCTCTCAAAATTCTCTACAAAAAAGGTTATTATGATTATTGCTCTATCTCTCTTAGTTTCCAAGATATTTTCAAAAAACAAAAGACATCCCAATTTTTCAAAATTCAGACTTCTTTCGTTTTTTCCAAATATCTCGGAAACTAAGAGAGATAGAGCAATAATCATAATAACCTTTTTTGTAGCTCTCAAAATTCTCTACAAAAAAAGTTATTATGATTATTGCTCTATCTCTCTTAGTTTCCGAGATATTCTCAAAAAACAAATCCAATTTCCCTATTTCCCCTTTTAGTTACTCAATTATCTCAAAAAAAATTCTAAGAATCATTTAATTTGTTTATAAATTTATTTTTACTTTTTTTTATTCTTTCAATGAATGCCTGACCTTTACTGTGAATTTTTCAGACGTCAAATTTGTGAATTGTTGCAGAAAATAACCGATAATTCCTTCGGCTTTGTATTTTTTAGTTTATTGTATCTCTCTTCAATCACTATTATTGTTATTATTATTTTGGCCTGGGATTTGTGGACAATTTGTGTTCTATCACGATTGAATGTTGCTTCGTAATGATTTGTAGTTTTTTTTTTTTCTTTTTTTTCTGTGAATAAACGAAGATAGAAAGGAAAATATTTATTCAAATGAAACAGATTTTTGGGGTAAAATTTAATATGTTTGTCTTTTTCCTTTGGAAATGATTCAGTGATGAGTCACGTCAATTTATCATCGATTTTTGCGATATCTCGAAATCTATTTTCGATAAATTTCGAGATATTTTTGAGGAAATTAAGGATAAGTCTTCCCTTTGTTGTTTGTTCTGAGGATATCTCGGAAAGTAAGAGAGATAGAGAAATTTTGGAAGAGACCTTTTTTGTAGAGAATTTGAAGAGCTAAAAAAAAGGTCTCTTACAAAATTCCTCTATCTCTCTTAGTTTCCAAGATATTTCCAAAAAACAAAAAATGTTTCTATTCTGAAATAATTTAGATTTTTTTAGTTTTTTCAGAGTATCTCGGAAATTAAGCGAGATAGAGAAATTTTGGAAGAGACCTTTTTTGTAGAGAATTTCAAGACCTACAAAAAAGGTTATTATGATTATTGCTCTATCTCGTTTACTTTCCGAGATATTCTCGAAGTACTAAAAAATTCCAATAAATTAAGAAAAATTGAAATTTCATTAAATTAAATTACTTTCCAAATTTCAAAATTGAATATTCAATTTGACCTTTCGACACACAATAGCCCAGTGTCCTTGTGTGTGACGCACAGGTGTCCCCAGACTACGTGAAAACCTGATAAGATTCCTCGGGAGATAAAACATTTTCCAAGCTGGCCAATAAAAAATTTATCAGTTTGAAATTGAACGACAAAACAAAGTCTTTCAGTAAAAGTTAGATTTTTAGGTGGGGAGAAGATACAATCTCTCGGGAGCCTTACAAGGTTATCATAGCCGTGTTTTCATGAATGATAACGAGAGAAAGAAGTCGTGAGAATAGAGGATTTTATTATTATTAATTGAATTTGTTGTTATTGATAAAAATTCAGAGGTGAAAAAATTGCTTTTTGAGAATATCTCGGAAAGGAAGAGAGATAGAGGAATTTTGCAAGAGACCTTTCTTGTAGATTTTGAAATTCTCTACAAAAAAGGTCTCCTGCAAAATTACTCTATCTCTCTTACTTTCCGAGATATTTTCAAAAAACTATCGACAAAAAATGATAAAAAATTAATAACTTTATTTTTTTTATAGTTTTTTGAAGATATCTCGGAAACTAAGAGAGATAGAGGGAATTTGCAAGAGACCTTTTTTGTAGATCTCGGAATTCTCTACAAAAAAGGTCTCTTTCAAAATTCCTCTATCTCGCTTACTTTCCGAGATATTGAAAAACAAATGATTCTTCTCCAATGAAAACTAAATTAATTCTCCTTTCTTTCATTTCAGATGAATAAAATGACAAAAAAACGAGAGAGAAGAGAAGCACTCGCCTCTTTGGCGATTCGCTGGACCAACTGAGGAAACACAAGAGATTAATCCGAAGAAAGTACACAAGAAATACCAAAGAATGTTGAAAATCGACTGAAGCATTAACGAAAAAGGACAAAATTTATTTTCATCAAAAGAAGAAAAAATCATTAAAAAATCGAAATTGAAGGAAAAAATCTTCAAAAAAAATTGGAAAAATTCCAAAATATTCCGAAGAAATATTGAAAAAAATAAAAATGTGAAAATCTTCATTTCAAATGGGATAAATTCACGAAAAATTGAAGGAAAAAGAGAAAAAAATAAATAATTACGTTAAGTATTTGGTGAGTGCGGTTAAAGTGAAGTGGTGTCATCAGTGAAATGGCATTCATGATGAAAAAGAAAAAGTACAAATTTTCGGTTGAAGTTGGCCTTGAGGAGCTCACCGCGGTGCCTTTTGTCAGTGCTGTGCTGTTTGCTAAATTGCGGCTACTGGACGGCGGTTCATTCGTTGATCACTCCACTAGGTAACGTCCTTTTATTTTCCCGAATATCTCAGTAAATAACGGAGATACGACGTTTTACTCCTAATACACTTTTGTAGGAAATCGAATTCCCAACAAAAAAGGTCTCCTGCAAAATTGCTCTATCTCGCTTAGTTTCCGAGATATTTTCAGAAAACTAAAGACAACAAAAGTATCATTTTCATTTAAAAAAATCGTGAATTTTTGGTTTTTTGAGGATATTTTAGAAACTATGGGAGATAGCGAATTTTTGCAGGAGATCTTTTTTGTAGATTTTGAAATTGTCTACAAAAAAGGTCTCTTGTAAAATCGCTCTATCCCGCTTAGTTTCCGAGATATTTCCAAAAAAGTAAAAAATCAAATATTCTCACTTCAATACTAAAAAATTCTCGATTTTTTACTTTTTCCCGAATATCTCGGAAACTAAGCGAGATAGAGCAATAATCATAATAACCTTATTTGTGCAGAATTCAATTCTCTACAAAAAAGGTTATTATGATTATTCCTCTATCTCGCTTATTTTCCGAGATATTCTAAAAAAACTATAAATAATCATGAATTCTAATAATTTTCATTTCAAAAGTATAATAACACTTCTAAAGAAATCCATTGTATCTATTTGAACCATCGATTTGCATGTGTCGCGACGAATCGATCGACCTGGAAATCGGAAACCGAGCTAAGCTCTAAAACCGCACGTTTTACATGAATAGCTCTCTGCCACAATTTGATTCTTTTTTCATCGTTTTTATGCCTTCGCTTCTGTTATTCTTGTTCGATTTCCGATTCAACTGGGTTGAATCCTCTTTTCATTCAGCACAGTCCTTCCTCGATCGAATACGGAAGGCATATATTTTTTTTTTACTCAAACCTTTTTTTTTTATTCCAATTTAATAACAAAAAGAAGCAAAAAAAGGAGAAAAACACCGAAATAAAAGTTATTTTTATTTTTAATTAAAAAGCACGTGCCGGAAAAAATCTGAAAAAATTACACAAAAATGTAGATATCTTCGGGCATATTTTCAATTTTTTTCAGATTTTTCTGTCGACGTCTTCGTTTTGAAAAAAAATATAGAAATTTTGGGATTGAATAGATGAAATCGGATGGATCGATCTTCTTCGGTGAATATCTCGGAAAGTAAACGAGATAGAGCGATTTCACAAGAGACCTTTTTTGTAGAGAATTTAATTCTGCACAAAAAAGGTCTCTTGCAAAATTGCTCTATCTCGCTTAGTTTCCGAGATATCTTCAAAAGATCGAATTTAAAAAACGTGACTTTGTAACAAAATAGTAAAAAACGATAATTGCACTAATTATAACTGTTACTTATTCGCGTATGTAGTCGTTGAAGTGAGCTGTTTTGATGAACTTTGCATGTACAGTGTGTTTTAATGCAAATAAGGTGATATGCGCATGCGCGATTCATTCCGGAAGATCTCATGAAAAGAGTAAAAATTTGAATAGACGTCTCAATTCATATAAAAGTAGGACAGAATGATACAGAAGTATATACATTGTTCTTAAATGGGTTAAGCTAGTATTTCTTGAGGAAAAAGTTGAATAAAGAAGTGCGAGATTTGAATTTCTGTTTGCGTAAGCAAGAAGGATGAGAATACTTTCCTGGATGAGGGAAAAGTTGGGATTCATTGAAGGCCAAGGTTTTCCTGTGGTTTTTTGAGAATATCTCGGAAACTAAGGGAGATAGAGGAATTTTCATAATGACCTTTTTTGTAGCTCTTGAAATTCTCTACAAAAAAGGTCTCTTCCAAAATCGCTCTATCTCTCTTACTTTCCGAGATATTCTCAAAAAACAAATGGAAAGATATTGACTATTTTTTTTAAGTTCTTGACTACTCAATTCTGTTATCAGTTTTTTGAGAATATCTCGGAAACTAAGCGAGATAGGGTGATTTTGAACTGATCCTTTTTTTTAGCTCTTGAAATTCTCTACAATAAAGGATGAGGGTAAAAAGGACGTATCTCCATTAGTTTTCGAGATATTCCATTGTGAATGATTGAAAAGATGAGTTTATTTGTTCTGTTCATTAATTTTTTGACTAATAACAGTAATAAGTTATTTCATAATAATTTAAGTGATTTATAGAATGTTAAAAAGTTTAATAATACCTTGAATTATCAAATATTCACCGAATTAATAATGTTATTTATTAAAGTTTAGGAAAAGAGCTCGTGAGTTTAAAATTGCTCGGGGATTTTGTTAAGACTCCCTCAATAATCAAAAGTCAATGTTCCACTCTTTTTCATAAACGTCTTATGACAGGCCTGACCAGGGGCAGAACGGAGCAGCGGCGTAAAATCAAGTGGATTTATTTGTCGGAGTGAAGGACTTTATGAAAACAATTTTAAATAATTCACCAACAATATAGAAATGCTGGAGCATCTTGCCAATGATTTAACCATTATTTCCTCAATCTCTTGACTTTGACAAATAAATCCGCTTGATTTTAGGCCACAGCTCCGTTCTGCCCCTGGTCTGGCCTGTCATAAGACGTTCATGAAAAAGAGTGGAACATTGACTTTTGATTATTGAGGGAGTCTTAACAAAATCCCCGAGCAATTTTAAACTCACGAGCTCTTTTCCTAAACTTTAATAAATAACATTATTAATTCGGTGAATATTTGATAATTCAAGGTATTATTAAACTTTTTAACATTCTATAAATCACTTAAATTATTATGAAATAACTTATTACTGTTATTAGTCAAAAAATTAATGAACAGAACAAATAAACTTATCTTTATAATCATTTAAAATGGAATAACTTGAAAATTAATGGAAATTGCATTTTTCCAGCAAACTCTTTAATTCTTATCTTTTTTGCTAGAATTATTGATGTGAAAATGTGTCATCTGCTGATAACACACGGTGTTCAATGCACAGTGACTGACAATCTTATCTCTCAACTAGGCAATTAATTTTCTTAAAATGCATTCAAAGAATTTCGTGGAAATTACGAAATAAAATAGTAAATAAATAAAATATCTCGGAAAGTAAGCGAGATAGGAGAATTTTGCAAGAGACCTTTTTTGTACAGAATTTCAAAAGCTACAAAAAAGGTCTCTTGCAAAATTACTCTATCTCGCTTAGTTTCCGAGATATTCTCAAAAAACAAAAAAAAAATTAAAAATCGTTAAAATATGAAAAATTCGATTAAATTCATAAAAAGTTGAGTTTCTTCAGCATCTTCATCTTTCATCATTCGTATTTCTGTATCCAAACTGTCTGCAACTCGTCAGGTGTTACACGTGCCATTTTAATTCTGCAATAAACACTGAAAATCATTACACAACATGAAGATGAGAAAAAGAATTTCTTAACGGTAACCTCGTTTAAGTCATTGAATCTCACGATATCATGGAAACACAGGAAACTCTCAACGTCTCTGGAGATTCTCGGTTCAATCGAACTGTCCGTTTATTTTAGTTTCCGCATCGAGGAATTCCGTAATGAATCCAATAATTTTCCTACGTTTTGACCCAATTTTATCTTTTTTATCGTTTTTTTAGAATATCTCGGAAATGAAGGGAGATAGAGCAATAATCATAATAACCTTTTTTGTAGCCCTTGAAATTCTCTACAAAAAAGGTCATTATGATTATTGCTCTCTCTCGCTTAGTTTCCGAGATATTCCAAAAAACCAATCCGGAAAACAGAATTTTTTTAGAAATTTCGAACTAACGAGGTTCATCAGTAGTTTTTTGAGAATATCTCGGAAACTGAGAGAGATAGAGTAATAATCATGATAACCTTTTTTGTAGCTTTTCAAATTCTCTACAAAAAAAGTCTCTTGCAAAATTTCTCTATCTCGCTTAGTTTCCGAGATATCCTCGAAAAACTAAAAATCAAGATTTTTCCTTAACAGAAAATAACTTTTTTTTCGTTTTTTGAGTTTGGAAAAACCGTTAACGTTCGATTCTTGATTGCCTTGAGATATTTTTAGGCGATAAATTGAATTCACGTGTCTTCTCAGTACAATCTTAATTTTTATTTATTTTTTTATACATTTTTTTCTCATTTTTTCTTAATTTCAATGGAAAAATCGAGGAAAAAAAATCTAAAAAAAATCAATAAAATCACAAAAACGTCACTATTATTATCATTATAATTTTTTTAAACTCGTCGAGTCACTCCGATTGATGACAGTGTTATCGTGAGAATCACAATACACAAAAAAAGGAAAAATCGTAAAGAAAATTATGCGATGAGAAGAGAGAAAAAAAAATAGAGAAAGAATGAATATATCTGTCGCATGATTATCATTTAGCCTTGAAAATACACGACCTTTCCATGTCACTTGGCACGAGTCGTGCAAAGGCTGAACTGGTAAAAGCCGCACTGCGGTTCCTTTATTCCGATTGGACAATTTATTTAATTTAATTAATTAATTATTTAACACTAAAAAAATTGTTTTAATTGTCACTCGTTTTGTTTGAAATGTTTTTCGTGAATATCTCAGAAACTAAGCGAGATAGAGCAATAATCATAATAACCTTTTTTGTAGAGAATTTCAAGAGCTATAAAAAAGGTTATTATGATTATCGCTCTATCTCGCTTAGTTTCCAAGATATTCAAGGAAAACTGAAGAAAACTCGTTTTTCCTGAATTCAAATCTCCCGGGATTTTTTTAGTCTTAAAGGACCTTCCGGAAAATTCTGAAAAAATTCAGCAACAATGTAGAACTATCATAGCACGTTCTCAAATTTTTTCACATTTTTCCAAAAAGCTGCTGCTTTTTGCCGATTAATTACAATAATTAAACGAGTTTCGATCAATTTTTAAATTTAAAAAAAATTGAAATTGTTGCAAATAAATCTTCAAAAAATTCGCAATCAAGAATTATGACCTTTAACTTGAATCTTTGACCTCGAATTGAAATTTATGAACCGGAAGTGTTGATTTTCATGAGACTGAACTGACAGTAATAAAAAAATACGTGAAATTAGCAATTTGATATATAGGGACCCATGTGATAATGGACAATGTCCTGTCGACCAATGTCCCTCTCTTACTACCGCAATAATAATAATAATGTGTGCATATAATAGAGTGTTTGATGAGGAAACGCATCATTATAAACAAAACACGTTGAATCGAGAAAGAATGAAGAATGAATTAAAAGTTGAAGAGAAAATGGACAAAAAAAGGAAAAATTGAGAGATTTTTGTTTGTTTTTTTTGGTGTGTTTTGGCTTTGAGTCAATGGCAGAAGGATTCTGAAGGTCAGGGATGATGAAGGAGGTTTGGAGAGTAAAAGGGAATCCTGCCAAAATCCTTTTTTCTCATTGAGTTGACCTAGACCTATCACGATCTCCAAGCACTTCAGAGTTTTGGGAACTGGAAAGTGGGTTTTTGGTAGATTTTTGAGGATAACTCGGGAAGTAAGGGAGATAGAGAAAAATTACAAGAGACCTTTTTTGTAGGCCTCGGAATTCTCTACAAAAAAGGTCTCCTGTGAAATTGCGCTATCTCGCTTAGTTTCCGAGATATTCTCAATAAACTACTGATGAAACTCGTAAATTCAAAGATTTCATTAAAAATTCGACTTTTCCGGATTTGATTCTTGGAATATCTCGGAAACTAAGAGAGATAGAGCAATTTTGCGAGAGACCTTTTTTGTAGCTTTCGAAATTCTCTACAAAAAAGGTCTCTTGCAAAATTGCTCTATCTCGCTTAGTTTCCAAAATATTCTCAAAAAACTACTGATAAAACTCGTTAATTCATCGATTTCTTAAAGAATTCTGTTTTCCGGATTTGTTTTTTGGAATATCTCGGAAACTAAGCGAGATAGAGCAATTTTGCAGGAGACCTTTTTTGTAGATCTCAAAATTCTCTACAAAAAAGGGCTCTTGCAAAATTCCTCTATCTCTCTTACTTTCCGAGATATTTCACAATAAAAACTCAATTCTTCACTTTTCTCAAATTTTCGTTAATTCAATGTTTTTTTAATAATATTATTAACACTAATTTCCTAACCAAATCCATTCACCTATTTTCATCTTCTCTCTATGGAATTCCCTAGTCATCAACATGATTCTCAAAATTCTTACCATCCACCTGCAATTCTCATGAATCTATTTTCATCTCTGAATGGATTTTTCGTTAAGTCATACAGAAAAATTCTTCGCAGCGTCATACTCTCGTAAGATCTAATAATAAAAACTCGCATTTGTTTCGCGGCCATGTGTTCATATTCTCATAATTTTTTCACCTATTTAGTTGCTTATGCTCTTATTCCCACAAAGAAAATGTGAAAATTCTCCAGAATTTCCATTTTTTTCACAAAAACTATAATTTTATAGAAAAAGGTCAATATCTCGGAAACTAAGCGAGATAGAGCAATAATCATAGTAACCTTTTTTGTAGCTCTTGAAATTCTCTACAAAAAAGGTCATTATGATTATTGCTCTATCTCGCTTAGTTTCCGAGATATCTTCAAAAGAATAAAAAAAATAAAAAATGGAGTTTAATTCAAAATTTAGGGATTTTCAGTTTTTTGAGAATATCTCGGAAAGTAAGCGAGATAGAGCAATAATCATAATAACCTTTTTTGTAGCTCTTGAAATTCTCTACAAAAAAGGTCTAGTCGAAAATTTTGCTATCTCGCTTAGTTTCCGAGATAATTGAGAAAAATTGCGAAAAAAGTGGATTTTTCTTGGAGATGACCTTTGACACCTCGAGTCATCTACATTATCACCGATAATTTATCTAAATTACGTGAATTAGTGTTAGGTCATCTGAAAATAGTGATCCCAATAAATTCGATTGGTTAAACGTTTCAAACGAATAATAAGAAAAAAAAAGAAAAAAATTAAAAATTGTGAAAAAAAAACATAGATTCATTATTTTGAGAATATCTCGGAAATTAAGCGAGATAGAGAAATTTTCGAAGAGACCTTTTTTGTAGAGAATTAAATTCTCTACAAAAAAGGTCTCTTGTAAAATTCCTCTATCTCGCTTAGTTTCCCAGATATTCGAGATTGAAATGAAATTCCAATATTTCACTTAAAAAATAAAAAAATAAATCAATAAAAATAAAAAATCGAAAATAATGATGATAACTGGTTCTTATAATGACACGTGGCGCTTTTCAAAGATGATCACTTCCATATTTTTAATCATTCCTCATATTAAAACAATTAAATAATTTTTATTTCCTGAAAATCTTCGAAATGACGTCAGAAAAATAATTAGAATCATTTGTCGCTTATTTTCCCTCTTTCCTCCGTCATCTAATAAGCATCTGTCTAGATGCAATGTAATGATCATCATTTTTTTATAATTCTCCGATTTTTTTTATTTTTTTAATAATTTATGTAGATTTTTAATTTTTTAAATAATTTCTACGTATTTAAAAGTACACTTCGTTTTTTTTTACTCTTTTGAGAATATCTCGGCAACTAAGCGAGATAGAGTGATTTTGCAAGAGACCTTTTTTGTAGAGAATTTCAAGGGCTACAAAAAAGGTCATTATGATTATTGCTCTATCTCGCTTAGTTTCTGAGATATTCGAGGGAAACTGTGGAGGAGAGATTTTTACGTTTATTACGTTTTCAATGAACCGATTTACATTCGATTGAAATCGTGTAATTTTAGAAAGTCCTCGAGGCAGACAGTGACATTATACCTGTTCACTTTGAACATGTTTTGATACGATTACGAAATAGTCCCCAAGAAAGCCTTGAATAGCCTTGCCCACGGCTGTAATATATTCTCCGTCGTTTCTTTTCTGAAAAATGTAAATTTATCAAACAAATTAGGTCTATTTAATTATTTCTTTTTTTGAGATATCTCGGAAACTAAGCGAGATAGAGTAATTTTCATAATGACCTTTTTTGTAGCTCTTGAAATTCTCTACAAAAAAGGTCTCTTCCAAAATCGCTCTATCTCTCTTACTTTCCAAGATATTCTCAAAAAACAAATGGAAAGATATTGACTATTTTTTTCAAGTTATTGACTACTCAATTTTGTTATTAGTTTTTTGAGAATATCTCGGAAACTAAGCGAGATAGGGTGATTTTGAACTGATCCTTTTTTTTAGCTCTTGAAATTCTCTACAATAAAGGAAGAGGGTAAAAAGGACGTATCTCCATTAGTTTTCGAGATATTCCATTGTGAATGATTGAAAAGATGAGTTTATTTGTTCTGTTCATTAATTTTTTGACTAATAACAGTAATAAGTTATTTCATAATAATTTAAGTGATTTATAGAATGTTAAAAAGTTTAATAATACCTTGAATTATCAAATATTCACCGAATTAATAATGTTATTTATTAAAGTTTAGGAAAAGAGCTCGTGAGTTTAAAATTGCTCGGGGATTTTGTTAAGACTCCCTCAATAATCAAAAGTCAATGTTCCACTCTTTTTCATAAACGTCTTATGACAGGCCAGACCAGGGGCAGAACGGAGCTGTGGCCTAAAATCAAGCGGATTTATTTGTCAAAGTCAAGAGATTGAGGAAAAAATGGTTAAATCATTGGCAAGATGCTCCAGCATTTCTATATTGTTGGTGAATTATTTAAAATTGTTTTCATAAAGTCCTTCACTCCGACAAATAAATTCACTTGATTTTACGCCGCTGCTCCGTTCTGCCCCGGTCTCCCCCATCACCCAGCACCATTATAATCCCCCGAGATCATCAAAAATCACAGATTATCCGACACGTCAATAACCGGTGCATGATTAATTATCCAACTGATTTGTAATCAATGAGACAATGACAGTAAGTGTATCTGAAAGTTGCGACATAATTGATTAAAAGAAACAGAGTCGCACTTCAGTGTCAACAAACTGGCAGTTGTCACTAATGGTTACGAGCTCGTTCTATTGACGCAATCGTACCATTCTTTCCTGATGTGCCCCATAAAAATTATTGATCACAAGGGTCGATGAGCTGGCGAGGAAAAATGAGTCATCAGGAAAATTTAGGAAAGTGGAGAGTCATTGAAATTAAAAATAATAATTCTTCCTTAAAGAGTATCTCGGAAACTAAGCGAGATAGAGAAATTTCACAGGAGACCTTTTTTGTAGAGAATTTTAAGAGCTACAAAAAAGGTCTCTACGAAAATTTCCCTATCTCGCTTAGTTTCCGAGATATTCCCCAGTAAAGTTGATGAGACTGGAGAAGTGGTAGAAGACAATTTCCTCCATTTCCCATTACTTTTTCCCGAATATCTTGGAAACTAAGCGAGATAGAGGAATTTCACAAGAGACCTTTTTTGTAGCTCTTAAAATTCTCTACAAAAAAGGTCTCTTGGAAAATTCCTCTATCTCCCTTATTTTCCGAGATATTCTCAAAAAACTTTGATCAAAATCACGAAATTCCTATTTTCATGTCTTTTTCATATAAATAAAATATTCTTGTTCTTTCATTTCACTATTGTGACCTTTTCAACATCGAACCGAGGGGTTTCGTGAACACGCAGTGTTTCAGATAGTATACACATTGCGTGATAAAACACAATTCTTCATAAACATAGAAAAAAAAAAGGAAAATAGGAAGGAAATATACAGTCATTTCTAGCTTCTGTTTTGTCTCATTCAAATGGATTATTAATGCATACATTCGCCTTTTCCCCAGAGAATTCATCAATATTTCAATATTTCAAATATGTTTTTAGTGAATTTTTTTATTTTTCCGGATATCTCGGAAACTAAGCGAGATAGAGAAATTTTGGATAGAACCTTTTTTGTAGAGAATATCAAGAGCTACAAAAAAGGTCATTATGATTATTACTCTATCTCTCTTAGTTTCCGAGATATTCTCAAAAAACTAAAGACGAAAGAATTACATTTTTTTTGTTTCATTTTTTTACTCTCAACTTTATCGAACGATATCTCGGAAACTAAGCGAGATAGGGTAATCATCATAATAACCTTTTTTGTAGAGAATTTCAAGAGCTACAAAAAAGGTCTCCACAAAAATTCTTCTATCTCGCTTAGTTCTCGAGATATTCTCAAAAAACTCGGTCGACAATTGAGAAAATCAAAACGTAATCTCTCAGAATGTAAAAAAACTCAATTACTCAATTTGTCCTCAAAGTCGCACAGTATTAAGACTTTTACGCAATTAATTGACGATTGGCTCTCTGAAATTCCGGAGACTCTGCGTAATCATGTGATACCTCTTTTGGATCGTTTTTTTTTTCAATCTAAAACGTCAGTGACACGATTCAGAGAAGGACATGGTTTCTATTTGAGACTTATCTTCGAGAGTTTCCTAATAATTCTCGAAACACCTTGAGGATAAAAAGGAGCGAAAGATTCGAAGACAAGTTTCAAAATCGATGAATTTATTCGTTAATTAATTCTGCAAAAGAAAAAAATTGAAAAACAGAAATTGATAAAAAATAGTTTTTTTTATTAATTTTCTTTGAGAGAGGATATCTCGGAGAGGAAGAGAGATAGAGCAATTTTGCAGGAGACCTTTTTTGTAGAGAATTTGAAGATCTACAAAAAAGGTCTCTATGAAAATTTCCCTATCTCGCTTAGTTTCCGAGATATTCCCAAGTAAAGTTGATGAGACTGGAGATGTGGTAGAAGACAATTTCCTTCGTTTCTCATTACTTTTTCCTGAATATCTCGGAAAATAAGCGAGATAGAGGAATTTTGGAAGAGACCTTTTTTGTAGAGAATTTCAAGAGCTACAAAAAAGGTTTCTATGAAAATTTCTCTATCTCGCTTAGTTTCCGAGATATTCTCAAAATACTAAAAATCAAGAATTTTTGAAGTCTATTCTCCATTTTTAATTTTTTGAGAGTATCTCGGAAACTAAGCGAGATAGAGAAAAAACTGTGGAGACCTTTTTTGAAGCTCTCGAAATTCTCTACGAAAAAGGTCTCCTCCAAAATTCCTCTATCTCTCTTAGTTTCCGAGATAATCTAAGAAACGTTAATTTGAAACCGAATTAAATGAGAAAATTCTTTTTCTTTCATCCAATTACCTCTGAATTACGTTTCTGGACCCAACAATGTGCTATATATATTTCCTTATATTTCCTCTGCCGTCACCGATGACCCCGAACACCTTGAATCACTGTGCTATAACGTCACTACCTCTCGACCCTTTCCCCATTCCTCTGACGTTATCCGGAACAACCGTGACCCAAATTGAGAAACTGACACAGTTTATCCAGAAACGGAAATTCGGTGATTCTGGAAAGATCTGCACTTGATGCACTTGATGCTTACACCCATTTCTCCCTCTTTTTTCCAGCAAAATTTTCCGTAAAATGAAAATTACGAAGAAAATGGAGAAAAATGACTTTTAAAGTTATTAATTTGAATTCTCTCTTTTTGTAGTTTTTTGAGAATATCTCGGAAAGTAAGAGAGATAGAGGAGTAATCATAATGACCTTTTTTGTAGAGAATTTCAAGATCTACAAAAAAGGTCTCTTGTGAAATTGCTCTATCTCGCTTAATTTCCGAGATATTCTGAAAAAAGTAAAAAAAATCTGGATTATTTCATGATAGAAACGTTTTTTGTTATTTTTTGGTTTTTATTGAATATCTTGGAAACTGAGAGAGATAGAGAAATTTTGGGAGAGACTTTTTTTGTAGCTTTTTAAATTCTCTACAAAAAAGGTCTCTTACAAAATTGCTCTATCTCTCTTAGTTTCCGAGATATTTGCGGAAAACAAATCGAGTTATTCTCTGTGACGAAAAAAAAACAAATAATTAATATTAATTTTTGTTTCAGGGAGGAAGTACAAGAACATACAGTCAGATGGAATGCAAAATTTGAATTTCTCTGCAAAATGAGTGCAAATGCATCAACGGGAATCCTTGACCCTTGTATTTTGAGGATATCTGTACGAAAGGTATGAAATTCATATAAAAATCCATTTTTCTTCAAACACATTCTTTTTTTAAGCATATCTCGGAAACTAAGCAAGATAGAGCAATTTCACAAGAGACCTTTTTTGTACAGAATTTCAAGAGCTACAAAAAAGGTTTCTTGCAAAATTCTCCTATCTCCCTTAGTTTCCGAGATATCCTCAAAAATATAAAACAACCCCGAATTTTTCTCTAAAACAGAAAAATCCAGTTTTCCATGACTCTTCTTCGAATATCTCGGAAACTAAGCGAGATAGAGTAATAATCATAATAACCTTTTTTGTAGCTCTTGAAATTCTCTACGAAAAAGGTCTCTTGCAAAATTTCTCTATCTCTCTTAGTTTCCTAGATATTCTCAAAAAATGCTTCACTAAATATGAAAATTCCCTTCTTTCATTCAATTAATCACGAAATAATCATAATAATGATAATGTATTAATTTTCAGGAGCTGAAGGGAGGCAGGTCCTTCCAAAAGCTCGGCTTCAGTGATCTAAATCTCGCCGAATTTGCTGGTGCGGGATTGTGCAGAAGACGTTGCCTTCTTGAGGGCTATGATGCCAGACATAGACAAGACAATTCAATGTTGAGAGTAGCAATAAAGATGAATATGCTCTCTGGTGACATACTTTTCAAAGTGTAAGTGTCATTCCCAATGCAACAATTTATCCCATTATTTTCTAACTTTAATAATAATGATAATAGTGAAGACTTCTTGGTTGAGTTCTTTCGGGAATTTTCACATTTTCGCGGATACCTTGAAAATTCTTTGGTTTAGGGGAATTTGTGAAGAGACCTTTTTTGTAGAGAATTGGAAGAGCTACAAAAAAGGTTATCATGATTATTGCTCTATCTCGCTTAGTTTCCGAGATATTCTCAAAAAATGAAAACTAGAAGAATTTAAGAATTTTGAAAGTTTTCATTCTTCTCAACTTTAGGAGAAGATATCTCGGAAACTAAGCGAGATAGAGCAAATTTGTAGAGCACCTTTTTTGTAGAGAATTTCAAGAGCTACAAAAAAGGTTATTATGATTATTGCTCTATCTCTCATAGTTTCCGAGATAATCCCAAGAAACAAAAGCTAAGAAAGCAGGAATATTTTGTTTCACTTTTTCGTCTTCAATTGATAATAAAAAACGAACGTTTTTATGATAAATTTCTTTCATTTTCCGTTTCCAGACCTTCACCATCATTGAAGCAGACGCAGTTGGCGGTACCAGGTGTTCCAGGTGGTCCTGGTGTTACGACAGACGAAGTGATTGGATTGGACAGAGGTGCGAATCGTGAGGATTACGTTTCGAGTGGATCATTGGCTGGATCGATAGCAAGTGCGAGCAGTGGATTCGGTAGTCTTCCAAAAAAGCGACCGGCGTTGTTCTCTTCAGGTGCGTTTCAATGCTCGTCTCAGAGTGAAAAGGGCGCATGCGTTAAAAATGAAGAATTTGTCGACAAAATGGCGGATTTCTTCCAAAAAATGGGAAAAATTGAATTTTCTGTTGTTTTTATGAAAATAAAAAAATTTTAATGAATTTTTGGATCATTTTGCATTGTACTTAACTGCAGAATGTTAATTTCATTTGGAAAATAGATTAGAAACTCTATTTTTGCACTGAGAACATTAAATTCTATTAATTTATTAGTTTTCATTGAAATACCCGAAAGGATTTGACTTTGTGAATAATTAGATTAACGATTTAACTTGAAATTACAGTTTAAAGTCGGATAGTGACGTGGGAAAAGGCTTATCTCGATACAGTACACAAGGGGCAGAACGGGATGATTTATTTTTATTTTTTAAGAATTTTTTTATTCAGTTTTAGAACAATTCTGCGAAAATTGATAAATTTAGAAGGTGTTTTTATTGAATATCTCGGAAACTAAGGGAGATACAGCGATTTTGGAAGAGACCTTTTTTGTAGAAAATTTCAAGAGCTACAAAAAAGGTCTCTTGTGAAATTGCTCTATCCCGCTTAGTTTCCGAGATATTCTCAAAAAACAAATGATAAAAAACTGATTTCACAAATCTTTCCTTTTTTCTCATTCATTTTTGTAAATATCTTGGAAACTAAGCGAGATAGCGCAATAATCATAATAACCTTTTTTGTAGAGAATTTTAAAAGCTACACAAAAGGTCATTATGATTATAACGCTATCTCGCTTACTTTCCGAGATAATCTCAAAAAACTAAAAAAAAAACACGAATTCAATAATTAACATAATTTAATAATTAAATAAATGTTAATTATTTCAGAATTATTGAGCGGTACAGAGTTGTACGAGCCAATGGCATTGAACGAGGTGGTACCATCAGCAGTACCAGTGGAAACCTTAACCGAGACTCAACCAGAATCAGGACATTCAAGAAATAGCAGTAATACGAGTCAACTGAGTAAAGGATCAGGATATGGCTCATTAAATTCCCACAGTCAACACAGTAGACAAAGTAGCAGTGGTGACAGTGGTCACATCAGGTACGTCACTCTCCCAACCTATTAAAATAATTTTTTTATTTTTTTTTTAATTAAAAAATGACTAATATTCACATTAACAAAAATATCAGAATCTCATGAATTAACAAATTGAACTAAAAAAGGTCGAAAAAAATGTGCTTCAGACAGTTAATCCTACTTTTTTTTTTTACGTCTACTTGAGTATTATTTTTATCATTATTTCCCCCTATTATGTTGTTTTTATGTGCGTAGATATATGTTTAAAATTATGATTTAGTAGTGAAGGGAAGAAAGTTGTTGAATTGGAGATATTCGGGAGGGAAGAGATAAAAGTGGATAAATCTCGGAAACTAAGAGAGATAGAGCGATTTTTGTAGAGATCTTTTTTGTAGAGAATTTCAAGGGGAACAAAAAAAGTTATTATGATTATTGCTTTATCTCGCTTAGTTTCCGAGATATTCTCAAAAAACAAAAAGAATAATAGAATTCAATTTTTTTCTTACTTTTCCTTCCGACTCTTTTTCCTCAAATATATCTCGGAAACTAAGCGAGATAGCGTAATAATCATGATGACCTTTTTTGTAGAGAATTTCAAGAGCTACAAAAAAGGTTATCATGATTATCCCTCTATCTCCCTTATTTTCCGAGATATTCTCAAAAAACAAAAAAAACACCCTCATAACCCAATTTTCCTCTTCTCATACATTTCGAAAGATATCTCGGAAACTAAGCGAGATAGAGCAATAATCATAATAACCTTTTTTGTAGAGAATTCAATTTGCTACAAAAAAGGTCTCTTGCAAAATTCCTCTATCTCTCTTACTTTCCGAGATATTCCAAAGATTCCAAAAAAATCCCAAATAATTTACGTTTTGCATGAAAAAACCGAGAAAAACAATTGTGTTGTGATCTTTATAGGTCACCCTCCTGGCCGGTATGGGCTCCACGCCTTCCTACATTGTCCCAAAACCATTGTTACACAGGGAATGATTCTGCAAATGACAGTACCTATTTAACACCTCCAACATTCCCAATTTCCCATGAAAAAAGCTGCTCTCCAAAGCCCCAGACTCCTGTAACTTCAAGAATCCCCGAAAAATCCAACGAAAATCACAAAAAAAAGGCCAATGGTACATTAAATAATAATAATGATGTCCCAAAGTTTAAAGTACCATATGGCGATTTGTCGAGAGCCCAACGAAGATTACTGGACGAGAGAAAAAATGATAATAATCATGCAAAACCGAGAATTGGTCAATTGAGTTGGAGAAACATTTCAAAGACTTACGATTGCGTTGAAAAAGGCAAAATAAGTCCAATTATGAAATTGGCGGATCAAGCGAGAGCAGTTTCCTCACCCGATCCCCTACACAGGCCCGAAACCCCTCGCTCATCCTCGCTTCAATCCACAACGGCAGCTCAAGCCCTCAGGTAGGTTTTTTTTTAATTTTCCATTGGATTTTTCAGTCCTTTTTTCTTGTTTTCTTTGGATTTCTTTGGATTTTTTGTCTCCACCTGTCCTGTGCTCACGTTTTTTGTTGGTTCTTTAGGGTGAGGGGTGGATGGAGGGTTTGAGAGGGTTTTGGGGGGTTTGGGGGTGGTGGGGGGAGGAGGGGGAATGGGTTTCTGGGGGATTCAGGAGTGAAGAGGTGAAATTTAGAGCATTTTTTACGGTTTTTTAAGAGTATCTCGGAAACTAAGAGAGATAGGGCAATTTTGGATAGGACCTTTTTGTAGAGAATTTCAAGGGCTTCAAAAAAGGTATCTACGAATTTTTCTCTATCTCGCTTAGTTTCCGAGATATTCTCAAGAAAAGGAAGACAGAAAAATTAACTTTTCAATTGATCAAAATCTTGTTTTTTCGTTTCTTGAGAATATCTCGGAAACTAAAAGAGATAGGGCAATTTTGGATAAAACCTTTTTTGTAGAGAATTTTCAGGGCTACAAAAAAGGTTATTATGATTATTGCTCTATCTCGCTTAGTTTCCGAGATATCCTCACTCAAAAATTCACAAAACTGAAAACTCGAAAAAATCCTCAATTTTTCATTCCACAGTTTTCACTGAATATCTCGAAAACTAAGCGAGATAGAGCAATAATCATAATCACCTTTTTTGTAGCTCTTGAAATTCTCTACAAAAAAGGTCTCTTCACATTTTGCCCTATCTCCCATAGTTTCCGAGATATTCCCAAAAAAGCAAATAATCAACCCATTTAATCAATCGTCGCTTCACTGCTGAATTAATTAATTAATAATAACAAATAGTTTCTTTGGAATGGCTTTTTCTGGATGTGGCATTGCAGGGGTATCGGCTGTGGTCATCGTAAATTGTTGGATGGTACAAGTGTCAAGCTGGCGACTGTTACAACAAGTCCAGACTCAGAGGAGTCAGCAACGTTGGCAGTTATGGAGATAACAACATCGTCAGTACCACACTGTAACAGCATTACTCCACCGTCAGTTCATGCTTTTGTATTTTTCCTTTTTTTCCCTTTTTTTGCACATTTTTTTCTATTTTTTTTGCATTTTTTTCACATTTTTTCTCACTTTTTTTCCTTTTTTTTAATCGCATTATCACAAATTCTTCACTCCCCCTAAATCTGTCATCTGCACTTTATTTTAATGATTATTATTATTTTTTTAGAGCCTTCTGATTGGTCGAGAGCTTCTGCTTGAAAGCTTTGCTTCATTTTTTCATTTATTTTGACTGATTTTCATTGGATTTTATTGTTTTCGTGGTTAAAGTCAAGGATATCTCAGAAACTAAGAGAGATAGGGAAATTTTGCAAGAGACCTTTTTTGTGCAGAATTGAATTCTATACAAAAAAGGTCTCTTGTGAAATCGCTCTATCTCGCTTAGTTTCCGAGATATCTTCAAAAAACGATAGACAAAAAAATCGACTTTTTAGAATTTAAAAAATCTTCATTTTTTGGTTTTCGAGAATATCTCGGAAACTAAGGGAGATAGAAAAATTTTGCAAGAGACCTTTTTTGTAGAGAATTTCAAAAGCTACAAAAAAGGTTATTATGATTATTGCTCTATCTCGCTTAGTTTCCGAGATATTCTCAAAAAACTCCAGACTGACATGAAAAAAATGAGAAAATGCTTCGGAAAAATGGAAAAATATGTCTGAAAAATGTGTTTTCTATTTTTTTATCAGAAATCCATCCGGTGGCTCTGGTCTCAGTGAAACTGGCTCACTGGATCGAGCAAAGGCAGCATTGGAGAGAAGAAAAAAAGCGGAAGATGTTAGTAGTAATCCAATTCAGTGCAGAGTCGAAGTCACACGACCAAATCCAGATTCTCTCATTGATGAGTTATTGAAAGCTACTAATCTCGAGCAATCCGATCTGGAGAGTGCTGAGAGTACGTATTTTTAAATTTATTTATTTTAAAAAATTCAATGAATTCAGTGGAAAAAGGAGAAAAGTGGATACTTTTGTTTTTTTAGAATATCTCGGAAATTAAGCGAGATAGAGAAAAATTACAAGAGACCTTTTTTGTAGAAAATTTTGAGAGCTACAAAAAAGGTCTCTTGCAATTTTCCTCTATCTCGCTTAGTTTCCGAGATATTCTGAAAAAACAAAAAATATAAAAAACCGAGTCTTCAAATCTAAAAAATGCTGATTTTTTGTTTTTTGAGAATATCTCGAAAACTAAAAGAGATAGCGAAAAAATTATAGAGACCTTTTTTGTAGACAATTCCAAAAGCTACAAAAAAGGTCTCTACAAATTTTTCTCTATCTCCCTTAGTTTCCAAGATATTCTCAAAAAACAAAAAATTAACCTTTCAAATCTAAAAAATCCTGTTTTTTCGTTTTTTGAGAATATCTCGGAAACTAAGTGAGATAGAGCAATAATCATTATAACCTTTTTTGTAGCTCTCAAAATTCTCTACAAAAAAAGTCATTATGATTATTGCTCTATCTCGCTTAGTTTCCAAGATATTCTCAAAAAACCACTCACAATTTTACCCCAATAATTAACATTTCTAAATAACAATTTTCAGCATCTGGATTACAACTATTCATTGCGAAAGATGGCACAACAGCTCTGGGCAGTCACGAAGTAAAGAGCCAGATGCCTGCTGGTGTATTCAAGCAAGTTGTGATGGAGGAAAACAATAGGTAACACGAAATAACGACGTCGCGACGACAGTACTCCCGGCAATCAACATCAACGACGTTTTCACTTGCATTGGTACCAGAACTTGTGTACGAGGCATATGAACCACGGTAGTAGGAGGAATAGACAACATCTTAATAAATTAATGAAGAAGATGATTAAAAAAAGATTAAATTATGACTTTTGAAGTTTTCAGGTAAATCGAATTTGTTTCTTTGAGATATCTCGGAAGGTAAGGGAGATAGGGGGAAAATTGTAGAGACCTTTTTTGTAGAGAATTTTGAGAACTACAAAAAAGGTCATTATGATTATTGCGCTATCTCGCTTAGTTTCTGAGATATTTGAGGAAAACTAAAAATCATGATGCTTTGGGATTTAAGAGTTTATTTTAGGTTTTTTGAGAATATCTCGGAAAGTAAGCGAGATAGAGCAATTTTTGTAATGACCTTTTTCGTAGAGAATTTGAAAAGCTACAAAAAAGGTCTCTTGCAAAATTGCTCTATCTCGCTTAGTTTTCGAGATATTCCTGAAAAACTGAAGAAAAAATAGACTTTTCAATTTTTTTAAATTATGATTTTTAATTTTTTGAGGATATTTCGAAAACTAAGCGAGATAGAGCTATTTTTCTAATGACCTTTTTTGTAGGGAATTTCAAGAGCTACAAAAAAGGTCTCTTGCAAAATTGCTCTATCTCGCTTAGTTTTCGAGATATCCCTAAGAAACTGAAGAAAAAGTAGATTTTTCTGAAAATTTCAAAAATTTTGAATTTCGAAATTTTTTTACTCTAGTGCAGGGAAATCATGAAATTAAAATAATTAAATATTTTCCGATTTCTCCGTCCGGTACAAAAGAATGGAAAAAAAATAATTTTTTTTTTTCCTATAAAAAAATAAATAAATAAATAAATAAATAAAATAAATAAAATCCTCCAGTGCTGAATTACACGCACACGAGACGAAGACTTTCTCAGCTTCATTATTTTCATTTCGAGGATAACGAGATTTCCAAAAAAATCAATAAAAACCTGTAAAATATGAAAATCAATTATTTTAATCAAATTAATTACTCCTTTTTTTATTTAAGTATTGAGACTACATATAAATAGGTAAATTAATGCTGATATTATAATATCGAGTGAAAAATAAAATTATTGTAAATTTTCATATTTTTTTCGACTTTTTTTTTTCATTGAAAAATTGCAAATTTTCAAAATTAAAAAAAAAAAAAAAATTGATTTTAGAAAATTATCCAATTTTTTGAAAAAAAAAAATGTTTTTTTTTTTTTTTTTTTTTTTAAATTGAAAAATGACAATGTAATTATTTTCTTCCGTTTTTTTCCAGTGAAAATTTAAGCACAAATGCTCCACTGTCGTTTTTATTTAGTAAAAAAGAGAGGATTATAAATAAAAAAAAATGGTAGATGTAAAAAATAATATGAAATTCAAATTCATGAATGTTAAATAATATCATTAAGATTACCGCGGATGCACCAATTTAATTATTATTATTTTTTTTCATAAAAGAATGGAATATTTTTTTGAGTATTTTGAAGAAAATGGAAATTGAAGAGAATTTTTGTGCATTCTTTGGTGAATATCTCGGAAACTATTGGGTTTAGGGGAATTTATGAAGAGACCTTTTTTGTAGAAAATTGAATTCTCTACAAAAAAGGTATCTTCTGAAAATGCGTTATCTCGCTTAGTTTCCGAGATATTCTCAAAAAACTAAAAAAAACCTCCAATTCCACGTTTTCACTGTTCTCAACTTCACTTAAGAATATCTCGGAAACTAAGCGAGATAACGAAATTTCACAAGACACCTTTTTTGTAGGAAATTGAATTCTCCACAAAAAAGGTCTCCTGCAAAATCCTTCTATCTCTCTTCCTTTCCGAGATATTCTCAAAAAACAAAAAAAAACCTTTTTTATCATTTCTGAACACAAATTGAAAATTAATTAATTAATTAATTAATGAGCGAATTAAAAATGTAAAAAATCGATTATTCATAAGATGACTCTCCCGAAACAATCCCGATAATTTAATCTTCCATAAAAATTCAATTCTCGAAATCAATTGAATTATTTATTACTAAAAAAAAGAAAAATTGAATTATTTAATTGAATTAATTTGATACGAGCGATTAATTGCTCTTTATTGTGGGCGTTGTACAGTTAATCACGTATGAATGTGTGTTGGTGCACCCGGTCCATGTATAATATAGGATTTGTATATTTTAGACATAGTGATTGTTATGTAGCTAAATGGCCAATGTTACATACTGTTCTTTCTCCCGAAATTACCGGAAAAAATAAAAAAAAATAAAATAAAAAAAATAATAAAAAATTAATGAATAAATAAGAATTCCAAGAGAATGGGAAAGATTTAATGGAAAAATACAAATTTTTGGAAAATTGTAAAATTTTGAAATTTTGAGTGATTCAAAAAAATAACGTAATTAGGTTTATAAACAATTTTATTTAAAAAAAATGAATTGGAAAATGATTTCAGTTTTTACGAATCTTTTTTTGAGAATATCTCGGGAAGTAAAAGAGATAGAGCAATTTTGCAAGAGACCTTTTTTGTAGTGAATTTCGAAAGCTACAAAAAAAGTCTCTTGCAAAATTGCTCTATCTCCCTTAGTTTCCGAGATATTCTCAAAAAACTAATCGAAAGATTGAAAATTCAGAGAAAAACGAAAGAAATTGATTTTTTTCGGAAGGAAAACGTTCGTGAAAAATTCTGAAAAAATTCTCCAATAATGTATTCATGCTCTCGCATATTTCCAAATTTTTTCAGATTTTTCTGACGTCATCTTCCCTCGAAAAAAAATCATTATCCAATTTTCCACCTCATTTTTTTTTAAAAAAGTGTTTTTTTCCCGCGTCTTAATTACATTATATTTTCTCCCGCCATAATAAAACCGAGGAATTGATTGCATTGAAGAATTAAAGTATGAAATTGTCATAAAATGAATGAATGAAAAAAGTTTTAATATTAATTTGTAAAATTTTTATTAATTTGCGACAAAATTCGCCGAAGACTTCCCATTTCATAATTCTTTATTAAAAAAACGTTAATTAAATTTCAAAAAATGAAATAATGGAGAAATAACTTGGAAACTGTTTGCTCGTTTTGAGTATTATTTTATATCGAACGACTGACTGCTAAATGGTATTAAAAGTGATAAAATAATGTTTTCTCTTCTTTTTTTTTTTCAATTAATGAATAAATGTTATTTCGTTTATTTCAATGTCAATCGCCAGGCTTATTGCCCATCAATTATCGAAGACTAAAGAAAATGGTATTTATATTATCACTTCATCATTAAAAAATGAATATTTAAAGGCAATTATGTGAATTATTTGTGATGTGAAGATTTAAAAAATTCGATTTTTTGGGGATTTCTGTTTTTTAAGAATATCTCGGAAAGTAAGCGAGATAGAGCAATAATCATAATAACCTTTTTTGTAGAGAATTTCAAAAGCTACAAAAAAGGTCTCTACGAATTTTCCTCTATCTCGCTTAGTTTCCGAGATAATACCAAAAAACTGAAAATTTAGATTTTTTGGCAGTGAAAACGTTATTTTTAGTTTTTTGAGAATATCTCGGAAACTAAGCGAGATAGAGCAATAATCATAATGACCTTTTTTGTAGATAATTTCAAGAGCTAGAAAAAAGGTATCTACGAATTTTCCTCTATCTCGCTTAGTTTCCGAGATATTCTCAAAAAACCCCGAAGAGTCGACTTAACCTGTTTTACGTCTTCACATTTTAATTTTGTAAAAATTTCCTTTCTTTTTCTTATAATTTTTCCAGTGTAATGAGAATCTCCCGAAATTCCGGTAATCCCATGAAAAAACGCGGGAAATACGAATTTTGTTAATTCAAAATTTTGAATTTTCAATTTCATTATCAAAAAAAAAATGGAATTTTCATTTTTATTTTGAAATTCGTGTGAAATAGATATTAATGTTGTGATATTCCTAATATTATATCGATAATTCAGTGGAGAAGTGGTAAACAAGGTTAAGTATGCCCATATGACTCAACCTTGTTTACCACTTCACTACCTGAATTAACGAAAAAAAAGTTATTACTGTATTTTCAATTGTATTATAAAAATTACAAATTTTCATTTCCAAGATTTTTTTTTCTTTTTTTTTTAATAATTTAATTCAACTCATGACGTCGAAATTGTGTGAATTAAATTCGGAAAAAGAAATAAAAAAAAAATTATGAATACTGTTGAACACAAATCTAAATTTAAGAACAATTTTAATGAAAAAAGAAGAAATTGAGAAGAAAAAAAATTAATAAACGAGAGAAATTATTTGAAGAGAAATTGAGGAAAATATATATAATTGTGAGAGAAAAAAAAAAAACAATATTCATGATGTGATGAATAATATCTTTAAAAAAAATCAAATGATGAAAAAATCAGAATTGTCTAATTATTTGAACCTTATTAATTTAATAAAATCCTTTTCATTCAATTACTTCAGTGCTGAAGTGGTAAACAAGGTTAAGTACACATGGTATCCCAATATGACTTAACCTAGTTTACCACTTCACTGCTGAATTAATTTGGATTTTCAGTAATTGGAAGAAAAGTGGAATTCTTTCCTTAAATAATTGAATTATATTGGATATAATCAACTTTTAAGGACATAAACTCCCCTAATATTTATAAAAGTGTAAAAAAAACAGAGGGATGCAACACTTGTCTTTTCCCACCCCAATGTTTTTACTCAAAGATGACCTTTATCATGAATGACACATTTCGGAGGTCATTAGTGAGTTAGAACCGGCATTGCTGTACTACTGGAAGGACATTGAAAAAATCCTGCAAGACCGAAAGTTCGTGTTTTATGAAACGAGAGAAAGGATTTTGAAAAAAGATAATCTGCAATGAGAACATAAAAAATTTGATCAACACCAAATAAAATAGTTGATAATTAATTTTTTGGAAGACGACACTACTTGATGATCAATATATTCAAAGCACCAAGTTCATGAAGTGCAAATAATAGTAGATTTTTAGTAGAAAGAGATTCTTCAGAGTGTAACAGTAATGGCTTCAATTAAGTGGCTGTTATTTATCATCATAATCGTTGGAACAGAAGGATGGGAATGGTTCCGGAATTCGTTAAGGGATTCTTCTGTTAGTGAGGGAATACTGGTTTGTCATTATATTCCATTCAATCTTTATAATCAGTAACAACTGTTCGATACAAATATCATTAATTTGGATCTCATATTTCAGAAAATAATACTCGAATCATGCTATGAAAATGATAGTTCTAATCCAGTTATTATCCTTGGAGATTTCACTAACTCAATAGATGTAGTATCAACTATTCGTATCAACGATTCCCCAGATGTTGATCCCTATAAAATGTACGCACCATCGAAATTCAGACCAAGTAGCATAGTAGTCAGGGGAGAATCCCTCAAAAAATTATCATCAGCTGTAAAATTGTTGATGTATACGAACTTGTGGAATAACATGATTCCATTATTTATCATCGGCACAAACACAGCCTCATGTAAAAAGTCGGTAGTAATTCTGAAAAAAATGTGGATGTTCGAGGTACTCAACTCAATATACATTTGTGGTAAAGTCATCAATAACACGGTAGAAATATACACATCGAATCCAATAACAAATTATGCACCTGATCCCTGGGAAAAAATCGAGAAACTAGACAGGAATTTTAACAAGAGGCTTTCAATCTTCCGTCAAAATTTCGATGCAAGTAAGTGAAGAAAATAGAATATTCCAATCTGATCCATCTATATAGAAGGATCAATCAAATATCCTAAAGTTCATAATTGTTAATCTACTTTCAGATATTTCCTGTAAACACTTAACTTACGATAAGACCAAAATTTTGGATGGATATAATGTCAATATCATAGGCTATTCAGAGGCAGATCGCTACTGGGGTCCTCAAGAGAATTATTTCGAAACGTTCGCCGCCCTGAAGGTGCCTTGTATCACAGCACTGTACAACATAATCGCAGCTTTAAATGCGAGTGGTCACTTGAAAGTTGTAGTAGGGGAGGATCCCGCTCTGGAACGTGTATATGAAGGCACTGCTGACATTCTTCTGAATCCATATAACATGAAAACTTTCGATGACTTGCCATTTGTTTTCCCACACGAAACCCATACAATTGTTGGGGTAGTGAAATTGAAAGCAGAAGTATCGACTCTGGAGAAGATTCACCGATTATGGAGCACTCCTGTCTTGTTAGCAGCAGCCTTTTCACTGGCTCTTTTCTTCCTAATCCTCATGATAATGAAATGGAGTTTTGGCTCAGCACTATTGGATATAACAAGATTCTTGACATACACATCAATTCAAACTGATAATGGATATCACTCATTCCGAATTTATTTTGCCACCATGCTCATCTTCATCGTCATTAGTAATGGTGTTTTTCAAGGGAAGATCGCAGCATTTCTCACGACACAAGAAAAAATTACGGCTCCCAAATCAGTCTATGAACTGGAAGAGTTAGGATATCAGTTTCATGGTCATCCGTATATTGAAGAGTATTTGAAGGGTGACTGTCCAGAATGTCAATTAACAAAAGCATTGAGTTATAAGGAGTGCGTTCAAGTGGTATTGAATGGCACTGAGAATGTATGCCTAATGGATGAAGACGTCTATGAATCAAAATACAATCTATTACCTGTTGAGCGTATTCGAGAAGGATTGAATCCAGATTTCTTGAATTTCAAGTGTCGCCACAACTGGCCATTATACGATCGCTTCAATAGTATGATAATGAGTCTTGTGGAATCTGGATTAATGAATTTTTGGAAAATGGAAGAAGGTAGCATCGCAAAGGCCAAACGTCGGGACATAGAAGCTGAATGGTACTCTGAACAGTATCGCCCAATCAGATTATCTAAATTGACCTTTAGCTTTCAATTATTGGCAGCAGGTTTAATTCTTGCTACTATGGTTTTCTTCGCGGAATTATGCTGGGCCCGATACGGGAATGCGTAGAATTTTTTGGAAAAGTCACGGAGATTCTCTTTAAAAATGTCTATGCAAATGTTTCACTTTTCCTATTCAATCTCGGAATGATCGTAGGAAACTATTGTAAATCGAATATTGATTCTTCACTCTTGATGTTCCTTGCATTGAAAATCATTTGAAAAATTAGTAAAAATAACTTTTTCTGTGTAATTAATAAAGTCGTGTTGATTCAATGAATTGTTCAACTAATTTGGAGCTTTAGTCATTGGAAGAAATGTTGAACTGTTCTCTTGAGTAACTCAAATAGAATGCATACAATGAACTCCTAATGACTCAAACTCCCCCAATGTTTATAAAAGTGGAGGAAAAACAGAGGGATGCAAAACTTGCCCTTTCTCGCCCCTATGTTTTTACTCACAGATGACCCTTATCATGAATGACATATTTTGGAGGTCATTAGTGAGTTAGAACCGGCATTGGTTTACTACTGGAAGGACATTGAAACAATCGTGCAAGACCGAAAGTTCGTGTTATAAGGAACGGAAGGATTTTGAAAAAAGATAATCTGCAATGAGAACATAAAAAATTTGATCAACAGCAAATAAAATAGTTGACAATTCATTTTTTGGAAGACGACACTACTTGGTGATTAATATATTCAAAGCACCAAGTTCATGAAGTGCAAATAATAGTAGATTTTTAGTAGGAAGAGATTCTTCAGAGTGTAACAGTGATGGCTTCAATTAAGTGGCTGTTATTTATCATCATAATCGTGGGAACAGAAGGATGGGAATGGTTCCGGAATTCGTTGAGGGATTCTTCTGTTAGTGAGGGAATACTGGTTTGTCATTATATTCCATTCAATCTTCATAATCAGTAACAACTGTTCGATACAAATATCATTAATTTGGATCTCATATTTCAGAAAATAATACTCGAATCATGCTATGAAAATGATAGTTCTAATCCAGTTATTATCCTTGGAGATGTCAATAACTTAATAGATGGAGTATCAACTATTCGTATCAATGATTCCGCGGATGTCGATTACTATCATGTGAACGGATCATCGAAATTCACAGCAAGTAGCATAGTAGTCATGGAAGAATCCCCCGAAAAATTATCATCACTTGTAAAACAATTGTTGTTGTATACGAACTTGTGGAATAACATGATTCCATTATTTATCATCGGCACAAACACAACCTCATGTGAAAATTCGTTAGCAATTCTGGAAACAATGTGGATGTTCGAGGCACTCAACTCAATATACATTTGTGGTAAAGTCATCAATAACACGGCAGAAATATACACATCAAATCCAATAACAAATTATGCACCTGATCCCTGGGAAAAAATCGAGAAACTAGACAGGAATTTCAACAAGAGGCTTTCAATCTTCCGTCAAAATTTCAATGCAAGTAAGTGAAGAAAATAGAATATTCCAATCTGATCCATCTATACAAAAGGATCAATCAAATATCCTAAAGTTCATAATTGTTAATCTACTTTCAGATATTTCCTGTCAACATTTAACTTACGATAAGACCAAAATTTTTGATGGATATAATGTCAATATCATCGGCTATTCAGAGGCAGATATTGACTGGGATCCTGAAGAGAATTATTTCGAAATGTTCGCCTCCATGGAGGTGCCTGGTATTATGGCACTGAACAACATAATCATAGCTTTAAATGCGAGTGGTCACGTGGAAGTTGTAGGAGCAGAGGATCCCGCTCTGGAGCGTGTATATCAAGGCAACGCTGACATTCTCATGAATTCATATACTATCGACACTTACTATGCCTCGCCATTTATTTTCCCACACGAAGTCCGTACAATCGTGGGGGTAGTCAAATTGAAAGCAGAAGTATCGACTCTGGAGAAGATTTACCGATTATGGAGCACACCTGTCTTGTTAGCAGCAGCCTTTTCCCTGGCTCTTTTCTTCCTAATCCTCATGATAATGAAATGGAGTTTTGGCTCAGCACTATTGGATATAACAAGATTCTTGACATACACATCAATTCGAACTGATAATGGATATCACTCATTCCGAATTTATTTCGCCACCATGCTCATCTTCATCGTCATTAGTAATGGTGTTTTTCAAGGGAAAATCGCAGCGTTTCTCACGACACAAGAAAAAATCAGGGTTCCTGAATCAGTCTATGAACTAAAAGAATTGGGGTATCAAATTTATGGTGATTGGTATGTTGAAGGGTATTTGAAGAGTGACTGCCCTGAATGTCAATTAAAAAAAGTGTGGACTGATGATGAGTGTATTCAAGTGGTATTGAATGGCACTGACAATGTATGCCTAATTAATGAAGAGACCTATGAATCGGGATACAATCTATTACCTGTTGAGACCATTCGAGCACCATTGACCCCACGGTTCATCGTTTTCAAATGTCGTGAGTACTGGCCATTACACAATCGCTTCAGTCGTATGATGATGAGTGTTGTAGAATCTGGATTAATGAAATTTTGGGAAATGGTAAAAAGTAGCATTGCGAAGGCTAAACGGCAGAGCATAGAAGCTGAATGGACATCTGAACACTATCGACCAATCAGATTATCAAAATTGACTTTTACCTTTGAATTATTGGCAGCAGGTTTAATTTTTGCTACTATCGTTTTCTTCGTGGAATTATGCTGGGCCAGATATTAATTTAAAAAAAAAAAAAAAATCGGAGAAATGTGGAACTCGAATATCTCGGAAACTAAGCGAGATAGCGAAAAATTTATGAGAACCTTTTTTGTAGAGAATTTCAAGAGCTACAAAAAAGGTCTCTTGTAAATTTTCTCTATCTCGCTTAGTTTCCGAGATATTTGAGAAAATAGAAGAAAATATCGAATTATTCGGTTTTATCTTGATGATGACTCGCGTTTTCATCCATCGACACATTCAGGCCTAATTTTATAATCTGTTCCATCAGCATAATAGTATCGGCATAGTATCGAGCTGATGCATGGAAAAACCGGGAAGCGGAAACTTATCACACTTTCTCTGGAACGCGACTTTAGATGTTAAACTCTCGCACGAGAGAGACGCTTTTCAGTGTGACGTAATGTCCGGTTATCTCCACCTCTCTAAACTCGAATCATTCAGAATATGTATTAAAGCCAGTTGCTCTTACGCGACTATGCTTTCACGATGAGAATCGTAACACGAGATATCAAATATATATTATTCATGTTTGTTTACTGCATTTTGCTGCATTTTTTGTTCTTCAGTAGTTTTTTGAGGATATCTCGGAAACTAAGCGAGATAGAGGAATAATCGTGATAACCTTTTTTGTAGCTCTTGAAATTTTCTACAAAAAAGGTTATCATGATTATTGCTCTATCTCGCTTAGTTTCCGAGATATTCGGGAAAAAGTGTTGGAATTCTTTTTTTTCTAGTTTTTCCTCCTTTCTGCAGTTTTTTTAAAGATATCTCGGAAACTAAGCGAGATAGAGCAATAATCATAATAACCTTTTTTGTAGCTTTTAGAATTCTGTACAAAAAAGATCTCTACAGAAATTTCGCTATCTCGCTTAGTTTCCGAGATATCTTCAAAAAACCATTGTTGAAATAATCAAATTTTCATAAAAGAGAAAAAGTGAGGAAAAAATCTCATAATTGAGACTTTTTTTAATCTCTAATGAGTAATTAAAATTAATAACAGTAATTTCCGGAATCAATGATGATAAAATATACGTTTTCATTAAACATTCGAAGCAGGAAGATTGCATTTGAGTTATCATTCATGTTTATCAACATTTTCATTATTTTTTTTTCATTTATTTTTATTCTTTTTCAGTTTTTTTTTGTTAATCATTCATTTCTTCTTCTCTCGAACGGAATTTTAACGATGAAAATTATATACTATCACCTATGTAAACAGGATAATGATAAAATATTGAAATTTAATAGTTCTCTTGCGCAAGAGAATTTAATTTATATTTTTTTCTTCATTTAATTAAGTTTTATGTCTTTTTTGCTTCAACTCTGACTTTTCATGAGTTTATTGAAGATATCTCAGAAACTAAGTGAGATAGAGCAATAATCATAATAACCTTTTTTGTAGAGAATTTTAAGAGCTACAAAAAAGGTCATTATAATTATTGCTCTATCTCGCTTAGTTTCCGAGTTATCCTTAAAAAACTATTGACAAAGAAATTGACTTTTTTTTTCAACTTTCCCTCTTCATCAGTTTTTTGAAGATATCTCGGAAACTAAACGAGATAGCGTAATTTTTATGATTACCTTTCTTGTAGAGAATTTCAAGAGCTACAAAAAAGGTCATTATGATTATTGCTCTATCTCGCTTAGTTTCCGAGATATCTTCAAAAAACCATCAGCAGAAAAATCATTGGGTAAAAATAATCGAAATTTCACCGGAACTTCTGTTAATTAAATCCGGAAGTCGAGAATTTACAAACAATATTATATTATTCAGAGGATTTACAAACAATTGATGAATCTGATTAAACAAGAATCGAGAGATTGTATTGGAGAGCGGAATAAATTCAACCAATTGAAGAAAAATTTTAATGTACACGGAAAAATAACAAGTGGTAACAGTTTCTGCAGACTCACTTGGACACTTCGTAACCAAGTGTTCGAGTGAACACTCCAGTTTCTTGTTTCTCAAGATTAAAAATAAAAAATTGAGTTTTTTTGTTCAAAAATTATAACATTATTATAATTAAAGATTTTCTTGTAAAAATGTGTGAATTTTCAAAATGTGTTAATAAAAAATAATTAATTGTTTTTTGCGAATTTTTCAAAGAATTTTATTAATCATGAGTTTTGGATTTGTGAAAATAGAAATGAGAATTAAAATTTCAGCGTCATTAGCAATGATTATTATTGTGTTAATGTTGATTAATGGAATTTTGGGTGAAAATTCAACGGATATGATGGAGCACGTATTTCCGGCTTATGCTGTTGCCAAAAATTCGTATATTCTGGAGGAATCCAGTGAATGTCGAAGGGATTTGGAGAGATTTAAGAAAGGAGTTGACAGTCGGAAGCTTTGGAGTTTGAGAAGTGCGTATTTTTCTAAATTCAATAATTAATATAAAGAAATGAACGAGTTCATGCGGATGCACCAGTTATTGACGTGTCTGATAATCTGTGATTTTTGATGATCTCGGGGGATTATAATGGGGCTGGGCGATGGGGGAGACCGGGGCAGAACGGAGCAGCGGCGTAAAATCAAGTGGATTTATTTGTCGGAGTGAAGGACTTTATGAAAACAATTTTAAATAATTCACCAACAATATAGAAATGCTGGAGCATCTTGCCAATGATTTAACCATTATTTCCTCAATCTCTTGACTTTGACAAATAAATCCGCTTGATTTTAGGCCACAGCTCCGTTCTGCCCCTGGTCTGGCCTGTCATAAGACGTTTATGAAAAAGAGTGGAACATTGACTTTTGATTATTGAGGGAGTCTTAACAAAATCCCCGAGCAATTTTAAACTCACGAGCTCTTTTCCTAAACTTTAATAAATAACATTATTAATTCGGTGAATATTTGATAATTCAAGGTATTATTAAACTTTTTAACATTCTATAAATCACTTAAATTATTATGAAATAACTTATTACTGTTATTAGTCAAAAAATTAATGAACAGAACAAATAAACTCATCTTTTCAATCATTCACAATGGAATAACTCGAAAACTAATGGAAATACGTCCTTTTTACCCTCATTTTAAGAGCTAAAACGTTTAAGTTACACAAGAAACTATTTTTTAATGATTTCTTATTCACCATCACGTATCAAATTCACACGCAAACATTTTCTTTTCCATAATTATTACCCCTCAGTGATATATTCGTCCGGTGAAATATGTCATTGAGAGAAGATAATTTTTTCAGAGTTAATGATAAACTTCGGTGCAAATATGCGTTTCGCGTGTTATATCTCGGAAACTAAGCAAGGTAGCGGAATTTTGCAAGAGACCTTTTTTGTAGCTCTTAAAATTCTCTACGAAAAAGGTTATTATAAAAATTACTCTATCTCGCTTAGTTTCCGAGATATTCTCAAATAAAAAATCGACTAAAAAATTGTTATAAAAAAATCATTTTTTGTGTCTTTCGTTTTTTGAGAATATCTCGAGAACAAAGCAAGATAGCGAAAATTTTGTGGTAACCTTTTTTGTAGCTTTCAACATTCTCTACAAGAAAGATAATTATAAAAATTACTCTATCTCGCTTAGTTTCCGAGATATTCTCAAGAGAAGAATCGACAAGAAAATACAAAAAAATTAACATTTTTTTTCCAAAGAAAAATTGAATAATATTCTTTTATTATTATTTCTAGTGTTGGATTCAAGTGGAGAGCCTAAACCCGGTTTTATTTATGGCAATAATTACTGGATAGGCAGCAAGAGTCAATGCTTCGACACATTAAATCCTGAGCCTTTAGCTCTGTCTCCAAAATGGCTCCAAAACAACACATTTTACAGAAATCCAAAGGAAGAATTAGCACCTTTTCAATTAAATTATTTTGCTGCACAATTCCTGCATAATAGCACACTGCAGTATCACCACAGACTGCCAAACGAAGTAATTTTATTTTTTAATTAATTGTTTTAATATTAATTCGACAAGAAACAATGAATTATCAATCAAAGCTTGTCTTCCGATTTTCTTTTAAGGATATCTCGGAAACTAAGCGAGGTAGAGTAATTTTGCAAGAGACCTTTTTTGTGCAAAATTAAATTTTCTATAAAAAAAGTCTCTTGCAAAATTGCTCTATCTCGCTTAGTTTCTGAGATATTCCAAAAAACAAATCCAGAAAACAGAATTTCTTGAGAAATCTTTGAACTAACGAGTTTTATCAGTAGTTTTTTGAAAATATCTCGGAAACTAAGGGAGATAGAGCAATTTTGCAAGAGACTTTTTTTGTGCAGAATTAAATTCTCTACAAAAAAGGTCTCCTGCAAAATTCCTCTATCTCACTTAGTTTCCGAGATATTCTCAGAAATACAAAAAAAAACAAATTTCTGTCATTTTAATTATTTAATCAATACTAATTAATGCTAATTAATTGCAGCAAGCCATGGTATTGGGACTCTGTCTACCAGCTACCTGTAAAACCGAGGAATTGGGCATGATTCTAGAGGATATATTCAATGAGAGGACACTTCTGATTGGAGAACTTTATGAAATGGATTTTAAACTTCTTTATGTAAAAGATCTTAAAAATAATCATCAATATTTAATGAATTGGCGAATGATCACTGTCTCGTGAGTATTATTTCATAGTGAAGTGGTGAACAAGGTTAAGTATGCATGGTATTCCCATGTGACTTAACCCTGTTTACTACTTCACCACTGAATTTTCTTCAAAAACCCAAAAATCACTTAAAATTAAAACTAAAATTCCATCATTAGTTTTTTTTAAATAGCTCGGAAACTAAGCGAGATAGAGAAATTTTGCAGGAGACCTTTTTTGTAGCTCTTCAAATTCTCTACAAAAAAGGTCATTACAAAAATCGCTCTATCTCGCTTAGTTTCCGAGATATTCTCGAATAAAAAAAACCCAAAAAAATAGTTGAAAAAAATTCATTTTTCGTGTCTTTCGTTTTTTGAAAATATCTCGGAAACTAAGCGAGATACAGAAATTTTCATAGATACCTTTTTTATAGAGAATTTTAAGGGCTACAAAAAAGGTTATAATCATTATTGCGCTATCTCGCTTAGTTTTTAAGGTATCTCCAAAAAACTGACGATAAAAACTTAAATTTCTTAAAAAATTCATTTTTTTTAGAATAATCATAATTCTGACTTTGTTGATGATGCTGATGGGCACTTGCTACGACGTCTGTGTGCATCAAAAAAGAGGCAAACCCCTAAAATTGAGTAACAACAACAATAACAATAATAACATACAACAAATGGGTAAAAAAACCTTTTTTTTTTCATTAAAATTTGAAAAAATTGAAAAATTCATGAAATTTCACAGTTTTCTTAATTCTTCCATTTTTTAACAAATATAATAATAATAATAATAATAATAATAATATTTAATAATTTTTTATGTCTTTAGGGCTCAAATGTAACATAGAAAACGGTAATTTATTGAATACAACAGAAAAGACGAATGTTTCAAAGAAATTTGTGAAAATAATTCTCTGTTTTTCAATTTACACAAATTCAAAGAATTTATTCAATACTTCGTCGAGTGGAAGTGGAATGGCACTTTTACATGGACTCAGATTTATAGGAATGGTTTGGATCATTATGATTCATACGATTTTATATGGTCAGGATTATGCAGGTATTTAATTAATTTAATTAAACAAATTTATTTATAAAATAAAATGTTATTTTAGTTTCCAGAAAAACCGAATTTATTTAATCACTAGTTTTCGTTGAATATCTCGGAAAGTAAGAGAGATAGAGAAATTTTGCAAGAGACCTTTTTTGAAGCTCTCAAAATTTTCTACAAAAAAGGTCATTACAAGAATTGCTCTATCTCGTTTAATTTCCGAGATATTCTCAAATGAAAAAACGACGAAAAAATAGTGTAAAAAAAAATCATTTTTCGAGTCTTTCGTTTTTTTAGAATATCTCGAAAACTGAGAGAGATAGAGAAATTTTCATGAATACCTTTTTTGTAGAGAATTTCAAGGGCTACAAAAAAGGTCATTATGATTATTCCTCTATCTCTCTTACTTTCCGAGATATCTTCAAAAAACTGCTGACAAAACAAATTCATTCCCAAAACCCCAATTTTCATGATTTTCCCCATTTTTTGAATTCAGATAATAAAACCTGGTCCTGGAGAATGAGCATGGATTTTCCGACTCAGGTAGTGAGCAATGGAACACTCTCAGTTGATACATATTTCTTTTTGAGTGGATTTTTATTGGGATTAGTATTTTTCAAGAGCAGAAGCAAAAAAAGTGATTGTAACATTAAACGTTCGAGAGGTTTTCGATGGAAAAATTTATTGGAAGCTGTAATAAAACGATTTATTAGGTAAAAATAATTAATTAATGATAATGATAATAATCATAACAATAATAATGATAATGATATGTTAATGATATGATTATTGATGATGATTAATTATTTTTTTTAAATTTATTTGTGATTTTTTTTTTGTAGATTGACTCCTGCTTACATGATAATCGTTGGTATTGTGGAGATTAATGCAGGATTTTATGAAGCTACGTCACAATTTTATATGAACGAAAGGCCACAGGACACGTGCCCAAAATACTGGTGGAGAAATTTGTTGTATATTAATAATTTCTTCAGTCGTGATGAAATGGTATTTATTGACTTAAAACAGAAAAAAGTCGATTTTTTGTAGTTTTTTGAGAATATCTCGGAAATGAAGAGAGATAGAGCAATAATCATAATAACCTTTTTTGTAGCTCTTGAAATTCTGTACAAAAAAGGTTTCTAGGAATTTTTCCCTATCTCGCTTAGTTTCCAAGATATTCTGAAGAACAAATACCGAAAAATGGAATTTTTTAAGAAATCTCTTAATTAGTGGATTTTATCAGTTTTTTGAGAATATCTCGGAAAATAAACGAGATAGAGCAAAAATTATAATAACCTTTTTTGTAGCCCTCAAAATTCTCTACAAAAAAGGTTATTAACATATTTGTGCTATCTTGCTTCGTTTCCGAGATATTCTCAAAAAACTGATAAAATCCACTCATGAAGAGATTTCTTAAAAAATTCAATTTCTCGGTATTTGTTTTCGAGAATATCTCGGAAACTAAGCGAGATAGGGCAATTTTGCAGGAGACCTTTTTGGTAGAAAATTCAATTCTGCACAAAAAAGGTCTCTTGCAAAATCGCTCTATCTTGCTTAGTTTCCGAGATAATTAGCAAAAAAAGATTGATTAAGAAGAATTGCCACTTTTTCATTAAAAAACTGATAATTATCATTAAAATCTTCTTCCAGTGTTTATCATGGAGTTGGTATCTTTCAGACGACACACAGTTCTTCATAATTGGGACAATTTTGTTGTTCATGTCCTCCACGTAAGTGAATCCATCAATTTTCCATTTTTTTTTCTCTCAATTTTCTGCATTTTTCTGAATTTTCTTTCATTTCAGATATTTTCACGCGACTGCAACTCTGGTCATCATAATGCTCTTCACTTCGTGCTTCATCTCAGGATATACTGCATACAATTACAATTACGTGCCCACGTGAGTGTAAAAAGGAAATAAAGTGAAACATTTGAATTTTCCCATTTTTTTCAATGAAAAATCTCAAATTTTGGGGAAAAAATTATTTTTTTATAACAAATGATTCTCTTGCAGTCTCGATGAACAATGGAACACATTAGAAATTTTTTATGATCCACCCTGGATGCGGATAGGCCCTTATCTAATTGGACTAATCACAGCCTGGTTGCTCTTCAGAATGAAGAATAAACTGGAGGTCAAAAGGGTAAAAACTACCTCCAGTTTTTTTTAGAATATCTCGGAAACTAAGAGAGATAGAGAAATTTGTGTGGAGACCTTTTCTGTAGAGAATTTCAAGAGCTACAAAAAAGGTCTCTTGTAATTTTGCTCTATCTCGCTTAGTTTCCGAGATATTCTTGAAAAACTACTGGTAAAATCCATTAATTAAAATATTTCTCAACAATTTCAATTTTCTCGGATTTGTTTTCGGAAATATCTCGGAAACTAAGGGAGATAGAGCGATTATTATAGAGACCTTTTTTGTAGAGAATTTCAAGAGCTACAAAAAAGGTCATTATGATTATTGCTCTATCTCGCTTAGTTTCCGAGATATCCTAAAAAAACTACTGGTAAAATCCATGAATTTAAATATTTCTCAACAATTTCAATTTTCTCGGATTTGTTCTCGGAAATATCTCGGAAACTAAGGGAGATAGAGCGATTATTGAAGAGACCTTTTTTGTAGAAAATTTGAAGAGCTACAAGAAAGGTCTCTTGACATTTTTCTCTATCTCGCTTAGTTTCCGAGATATTCTCAAAAAATTTGAATCATGCAATTTACACGTTTTTTAGGAGACATTGTGGCTTCTTTGGATCATCGGAAGTTCCTGCAATCTTCTCGTGCTCTTTGGATTATTCAATAGAACAATATCTATTGTTCCAACTTCTATATACATGGCTGTGAATAGATCAGTTTGGGGCATTGGAATCGCATGGGTTGTCATCGCCTGTTGCACAAAACACGGTGGTAATTAATTTATAATCAACCAAAAAAAAATCATTATTTCTCCATCATTCCCAAGAGAATATCTCGGAAACTAAGCGAGATAGAGAAAAATCACAAGACACCTTTTTTGTGTGGAATTAAATTCTCTACAAAAAATGTCTCTTGTGATTTTTCTCTATCTCTCTTAGTTTCCGAGATATTCTCAAAAAACAATGACCATAAATGTTTTTTTTTTGGATTTTCTTTTAATTTTGTTTCAGGAATCGTTAATAGTATTCTGACCTTCCGAGCATGGGTGCCATTGAGTAAATTGACGTATTGCGCTTATCTCCTCAATCCGTTCCTCATTACCTCAATTTATTTCAGTAGTGAATCATCTTTTCACGTTGATTTCTTGCCAACTGTGAGTATATTCAAATTCGACGAATCCCGAAGAACTCTTTTGAGAATATCTCGGAAACTAAGCGAGATAGCGTAATTTTACAAGAGACCTTTTTTGTAGAGAATTTCAAGAGCTACAAAAAAGGTCTCAACAAAATTTTCTCTATCTCGTTTAGTTTCCGAGATATTCTCAAAAAAGAAACGACAAAAAAGTAATTATTCAACGATTATTTCTCTTCATTCTTTTTTTTAAGAATAACTCGGAAACCAAGCGAGATACGACAATTTCACAAGAGACCTTTTTTGTAGAGAATTTCAAGAGCTACAAAAAAGGTCTCTACAAAATTTTCTCTATCTCGCTTAGTTTCCGAGATATCCTCAAAAAACTATTTTTTTTTTAAATTTTCCCTTTTTTCTATTAAATTAATTAATTTTGCATAATTAATGCATAATTAATCCACTCTATTATTTTCAGGGAGCGACATTTTTGGGGAATCTGGTCATTACATACTGCTGCGCCTACGCAGCGTATTTAATGTTCGAAGTCCCGTATATTTTATTAGCAAAACTCTATTTTGATCGAAAAAAATGATTTTTCTTGTTTTTCCAATAGAAAAAAAATGATTTCCACATGTTTTTTATAATAAATCCAATACAAAGTAATTTTGTATTACTCGAGAAATATGAGAATGATATTAAAATTAGTGTGTACTATTTTTAGAAAAGAAATTTAATAAATTATTATTTTATAAAATTATTATTTCAAATGAGAAATTTTTTGTCTCCACTTTCACATTCGTTTCTTCAGAATATCTCGGAAACTAAGCGAGATAGAGCAATTTCACAGGAGACCTTTTTTATAGAGAATTTCGAGAGCTACAAAAAAGGTCTCTACAATTTTTTCCCTATCTCGCTTAGTTTCCGAGATATTCCGGAAAAACAAATGCTGTTTCCATTCACGAAAAAATTGTATAAAAATTGAAGATTTTTACGAAATATGTAATTATTTTATTACAGAGGCGCTTTGTACATTACTTATAATTGAAGGAGCTAAAAGAGAAAAAAAATCAGTCAAGAATTTGAACCTTCTGCCTTTTTTTTCATTTTTACAACGTTAAAAAAAAAACGAAGTGAAGTATTTTTCACAGCGATCCTAAATCGCATAAAACACTCAGCTATGAGTGAATAGGCGAGTGTATTCGAGGTGGTGGCGGTGGCTGCGATGAATTCATTGAACGATTTGCTCGTGATGCTTGCTCACGACGACACTCTTCGGCTTGTTTCTCCAGCTGTTCTTTTACGACTAGAAGTTCTCTCGTACGTTGATAAACTGGATCCTGGAATTCATATTTTCGTTGAATTCAGGAAAATGATCCTCTAAAAGAGGAGCAGCTTCATGAAAAAATATGAAAAAATTTAAGAACACTCTCCAACATGTCCTCCGTATTCCCGAATTTTTTCAGATTTTTCGGAGATACCGTTCTGCCCCAAAAAAATAAATCACCTCGAAAATATACAAATTTCTCTTAATTCATGAAAATAATTGATTGAAATTTGTGAAAATGATTTTTGAAAGAGCAGCGATTTCCTCAAAAAATCTGAAAAAATTCAGGAAGATGGCTGAACATGTCTCCAATGTCTTCAAATTTTTTCAGATTTTTTGGAATTGATTTTATTCTCCAAAAAAATAAATTACGTCTGAATTTCGTAAGATTTTGTTAATTAGTTGAATAATTATCATTAATTATGGATTAATTGATAATTAATTTATACCTGCGGTCTCATACTCGGATTCCATCTGCAGTAGAGACTTTTCCAAGGTTTTATGTACCTCATACTTGCCACTGGGATTAGAACCATTTGATAATACGGGCCAGCCCAATACAATGGATTCTGATAAAATGATAATTGACTGTTTACGTAAGACCACAATGAGACTGTTCGTTGTTTCACTTGTTCCTGAACTCTTTCTCGTTCACTGAAACATGAAAAATCCTCAAACATCAATAAAACACTGAACTTTCAACAATTTAAAAACAAAATCAACAATAAAAAGTGAAGTTACTGAGTTTCATAATTCCTTTTCTTTAATTATCTCCGGAGATAGTAGAGATAGAGACATTTTCACAGAGACCTTTTTTATAGAGAATTTCAAGAACTACAAAAAAGGTCTCTTGCAAAATTTCCCTATCTCGCTTAGTTTCCGAGATATTCTCAAAAAACGAAAGACGAAAAGAAGACTTGTCTCAATTTTAAAAAAATTGAGTTTCTAGTTTTTTGAGAATATCTCGGAAACTAAGCGAGATAGAGAAATTTTGCAGGAGACCTTTTATGTTCAGAATCAAATTCTCTACAAGAAAGGTCTCTTGCGAAATTCCTCTATCTCGCTTAGTTTCCGAGATATTTTCAAAAAACGAATGAGATAATGAGAGAAGTGGAGATAAAAATAGAAGAAAAAGTTTTTCACCTGCTGAATAAAAAGGTGCCGAATCTGCACGAGTACAAGTGATCGAGTATAGTTATCAAGAAATGTTCATTGAATTGAAATGCATTGGGGAATTGTTGACAGATCTGCCAAACACAGTCAATGAATTGCAGAAAAACTGGAGATCTGTCGGCGTCGCTGTGATGCTCATCTCCATGACCAATTCTCTGTTGGAATTTGTGTCCAAAACTGAGCCACTCTTTTTCAATTAGAACCTCGAAGCCTTTGATTGTTCTATAATACGGATCGAGCATCAACATTGCCAATGCAGTGAGCTGAAATGATTGAATTAATCTTAATTATTGTTAATTAAGTAGAAAAAATGTGAAGTGTGAGAAATTTGGTGTTTTAGATTTTGTTTTTCATGGATATCTCGGAAACTAAACGAGATAGAGGAAAATTTGTAGAGACATTTTTCGTAGCTCTTGAAATTCTCTCCAAAAAAGGTCTCCAGTAAATTTACGCTATCTCGTTTAGTTTCCGAGATATTCTTAAAAAACGAATGAGAAAAATGGGATTTTTTAACATTTGTATGAATATCACTTCTTTTTTTGAGAATATCTCGGGAACTAAGCGAGATAGAGAAAATGCACAAGAGACCTTTTTTGTAGCTCTTGAAATTCTCTACAAAAAAGGTCTCTTGCGGATTTGCGCTATCTCGCTTAGTTTCCGAGATATTGTTCAAAAAGTATAAAATTGATTGAATACCTGTACAGTTCTGTCCCAACCGTCCGAACAGTGCACTAAAACCGACGTTTTATGATTCTCAACTTTGTCTACGATTCTAACAGCTCCTGCCAAGACACATTTGATGTGCTTCAGCCACATTGTTGATTCGAGACCTGATAACCACCTGGCTTCATCAATTGTCGGAAAACAAAGTTCTAAAATAGGAAAAAATAAAATAAAATTATTTCTTCGATCATTCTAAATAGAATCTCTCAGAAACTAAGCGAGATAGAGCAATAATCATAATGACCTTATTTGTAGCTTTTGAAATTCTCTACAAAAAAGGTCTCTACAAAAATTTCTCTATCTCGCTTACTTTCCTAGATATTAACAAAAGAAAAAAAAAATTAATTAAACTTATGTGTTTTATCAATCGTTTTTCTTAAATATCTCGGAAACTAAGCGAGATAGAGAAATTTCGTAAGAGACCTTTTTTGTAGCTCTTGAAATTCTCTACAAAAAAGGATTCTTGTAAAATTGTCGTATCTCGCTTAGTTTCCGAGATAACTCACCTTTCAACTTCCGTAAGCTCTCTCTCATGACGTGAATGTTGTGAATATCCAAAAAAACTAATTCCGCATTTTGATAAGCGTCTTCGTTCTCGTAGCCGCCACCCTTCGCTTTATTCGCGATAGCATTTGCCATCGGTCGGGCATCCATAATAAACAATTTGTGACTCTGTGCATTAGCATCCATTATCAACTGCACATATCTCTCGTCTTCACGACTTCGTTTTCCCCCGACTCCGACGAGCGGTTGAGCACAACGCGTTATCGTCGCTTGACTCTCCGGATGAATCCACGAGAGAACTGGTAATCGACCACGACTCCTGAATGCCGCTGATGCTTGGAGATCCTCGTCATTGGCTGCTGCTGGGACAGCCCAAATCGCTGGGTAACTGTCGCAAAGACTGTACGTGTCATTGATTTTTGATATTTTCCACATGTCGTTGTTCACTCCCTGAAAAATCGAATTTTGAGAATACGTTGGAAACTAAAGGAGATAGAGCAATTTTGCAAGAGACCTTTTTTGTAGCAAATTTAATTCTCTACAAAAAAGGTATCCACGAAGATTGCTCTATCTCGCTTAGTTTCCGAGATATCTTTAAAAAACAAATGATACAAAAAATATCATCCTATTTCACATTTTTCATTCTTTCAATGTTTAATTAAGAATATCTCGGAAACTAAGAGAGATAGAGCAATTTTGCAAGAGACCTTTTTTGTACAGAATTTCAAAAGCTACAAAAAAGGTATCCACAAAAATTCCTCTATCTCGCTTATTTACTGAATTATCTTTAAAAAACAAACTTACCATTCGTTTCAATTCAGCAATGGGTTCATAAACATTCCATCCATTCTCCGGGAATATCTCGGAATATTCAAAAGCAAATAATGGAAGTTTATGCGACAATGGGAATGAGTATTGCTGGAGTTTCTCGAAGACATCGCGCCTCGAATGATTCTCCTGTTTATGCGCAAATCTGAGATTCCTCATGTCCTTACAAAATACTTCGATTCCGTACGAATTCTCGCCTCTACTAGACGCACCGCCGACTTTCTCAATTCTACTAACAACACCCAGTGGCACTTCAACAATGTACGGAGTTTCTCGATCGGTGCTTCGGAAATGTAATTTGTAATTTGTTACACTTAAAACTCCTCCCACTGGACCGGAATAAGGGCACAAATAAGCGACCTCACGTGCTACACCCTGTCGCCTCTCTCCGTTGAGTAAAGGAGGTCCTGTATCGGTCCCCGATAAATTCTGGAAAATTTTAATTAGCAATTAATAATTAATTAGTGAGATTTTTTCAATTGAAAGGGTTCCTACTGCGGTTTTCTTGGGAAGGAGGGGGTTTAGGGGAAAATGTCAAGAGACCTTTTTTGTAGGGAATTTAATTCCCTACGAAAAAGGTATCTATAAATTTTTCCCTATCTCGCTTAGTTTCAGAGATATCTTTGAAAAACGAATAATTGGGAAAATTCATTTTTTTGAAAGGGTATTCTTTGGGAATTTCGTTTTTTTGAGATATCTCAGAAAGTAAGAGAGATAGGGAAAATTTTGTAGAGACCTTTTTTGTAGGGAATTAAATTCTCTACAAAGAAGGTCTCTTCACAAATTGCGCTATCTCGCTTACTTTCCGAGATACGCTCAAAAAACGATGAAAAAAATCAATAAAAAATTAAAGAATGTTTGAAAAAATAAGTGTCACATGAAAATACAACAATAAAATAATTTTACGCATTTTTTTATATTTTTACCGGACTGACTTTCTCATTAACTTCTTTTTTTGCTTCAAGTGCAGAGACAATATTATTGTCAGTCGATGTTGAACTTGTTGAGAAGCTTTTTGACTGTGAAGCTTTTTCCCAACACTCCTGAGTGCATTTCAGTGCAGCATTAAATTTGTATTATTGATAATTAGTTTTAATTTGATTTTAGAAACATAAATTATTAAAAATTATAAGTTGATGTCAAGTTTCTTTTAGTTTTTATGAAATATCTCGGAAACTAAGAGAGATAGAGCAATTTTGCAAGAGACCTTTTTTGTAGCTCTTGAAATTCTCTACAAAAAAGGTCTCTTACAAAATCGCTCTATCTCGCCTAGTTTCCGAGATATCTTCAAAAAACGAATTTCAAGAAAATAACTTTTTCACTTTTTTTTGAAAAAAATAGGAAAAAAATATAAAAAAATCCACTTTACCGATTCCTGTCCCATTTTTGAATTCAAGGACGAACTCTTGCTATCACTGTTGATCGAATCAGTACTAGCATTCTTCGAATTATTATCAATTCCCAATAATTCAGTGCTTCCTCGTTTTTCCATGATTTTCAATTTATTAAATTTTCTCTTCAACGTATCTACATCCTTATCAGGAACATTATTCTCCACAGCCTCTTCCGCTTTTTCATCGATTTTTTCGTCACTGCCAAAGTGCTGAAAACCAGAAAATTAAATAATTCAATTTTTCTCAAGAAAAAAATCCGTAAAAAGATGAAACAGAACGTCTATTTTTTCATAATTCAGTTGTTTGAGAATATCTCGGAAACTATGCGAGATAGCGAAAATTCTGTAGAGACCTTTTTTGTAGATAGTTTAATTCTCTACAAAAAAGGTCTCCTGCAAAATTGCTCTATCTCGCTTACTTTCCGAGATATTCTCAAAAGAAAAAATGACGAGAAAATCATCTTTAAAAGAAAAAAAATTCTCATTTGTTTTTTGAGAATATCTCGGAAACTAAGCGAGATAGAGGAATTTTGCAGGAGACCTTTTTTGTAGGTCTCAAAATTCTCTACAAAAAAGGTCTCTTGCTAAATTTCTCTATCTCTCTTACTTTCCGAGATATCAAAAAAAAACAAACTTATCTATTTCATCTCTTCGATTTTTTGATGAAAAAAAAATGATATTAATGAGAGAAACGTACATTGTGCATAAATACTAAGTTTCCAACATTTTTTTGTGTTTCCTTGCACAATGTTAACTGGGATAGGGAGTTATTGGGTTCTACCGCAGTTACGTTGTCTAAATTATCACTCTTCAACATGGATTGTGCTGTTTCTTGTGGTACTAATGAATCATGTGAATCCTGATCAATGTACAATATTTGATTATTATCTAAACCATTTATTGTGTCTTGTGTACTAATATTCATTCTTTTTTTTTAATATCTAAAAAAATAAAAGCAGAAGACTAATCTACACAAGCAAAAATAAAGGAAACACTGAAATTTTAGAAAATTAGCAGCAAAATTGTACTTTCGTGAGTACTTTTATTTAATTATCTCGGAAACTAAGCGATATAGAGCAAATTTGCAAGAGACCTTTTTTGTAGCAAATTGAATTCTCTACAAAAAAGGTTTCCTGCAAAAATCCTCTATCTCGCTTAGTTTCAGAGATATCTCAGAAAAACAAAAATGTGAAAAAGTATTTTTAATTTAAAAAAGTGTCTAGTTTTTGTTTCTTGAGGATATCTCGGAAAGTAAGCGAGATAGCGGAAATTTCGTAGAGACCTTTTTTGTAGCAAATTAAATTCTCTACAAAAAAGGTCTCTTGCAAAATCGCCCTATCTCTCTTACTTTCCGAGATACCTCAAAAAAACATTGAAAATACTGAATTAACTTGTGTTTTTCCACTTCACTAAATAATTAAACAATAAAATTGAAAAAAATAACATCGAATCATGTTTTGACGTTGGATCATAACCTTCAATGTCAAGAATTGTTATTGTGTCTTTCTGAAGGAATAATTAGAGATGCTAATGAGTGAATTCCACTTTTTACAATGAAAAATCAGCAGAAATGAAAAAAAAATTGAGATAAATGTTAAATTATGATTAAAGTGAATTTTTTTGGTGATAATAAATGCAGGATTTTGATGAAATGTGTGTTGCTGTGCCACGCCCTCACAAAATACGAAATAATATGATAATTATTGTAATAATTGATGAATTAATTCATTGAAATTATTCATTTCAATCGATAAATTCTCACTGACCTAAAAAAAGGTCTAAAATTCTCTAATTACTGGGCTTTTATCTCACAGTTATGCCTGAGTTTATTCTGTTGACTATTCAAGAATCACAACCTGTCTGTCACCACCTGAGATTTGTGTGTTTGACAGGGGCCGCCATCTTGAATTCATTAATTCCACAAACATTCGCAAGATGGCGGCGGTGGGAATTTTGAATTTCGGGGATATTTCGGAAACTAAGCGAGATAGAGCAATAATCATAATGACCTTTTTTGTAGCTCTTGAAATTCTCTACAAAAAAGGTTATTGTGATTCTTGCTCTATCTCGCTTAGTTTCCGAGATATTTGAGAAAAATTGAATTTTGTAACATTTTTTTTTGTCACTTCTTTTTTTGAGAATATCTCGGAAACTAAGCGTGATAGAGCAATTTTGCAAGAGACCTTTTTTGTAGAGAATTAAATTATCTACAAAAAAGGTCTCCACATAATTTTCTCTATCTCCCTTAATTTCCGAGATATTCTTGAAAAACCGAAAAATTGGAAATTCATGTGAATAAATTGCACAAAAATTACAAAGTTGAGATTTTTTTATTTTAATTAGTAATAACTTCAATATAATTATGAATTAATAGTTAGTACATTAATTTATTCATTTGATTACCTACCTTTCAGCAAAGAAACGAATTCCTCGTTAATTTCCTCATTTTCTTTCTTTTTTTTCTCAAAGTTACATCATTTTTTCCTTTTTTTCATCACACAAATTTGTGCAATTCTGCAATTATCCTTTAAATAATAATAATTCAGCTGTTTGCATTCAGTTTTTTCTATTAACTAAATATCAGAGCCTATTTTTTCCTTTAATTATTCATTATTTTTTTTGTTTTTTTTTTTTCCTTTTTTATCTTATTTACAAGAGAAAATTCTTAGTTTTTCTGAACGTAAAGAGTTTTGCACCTTTCAATATAACATTCAAATACCTGAATGAAATTCTTTAGTCACTGATTATATATAAATAGCGCTTATATATAAACTGCAACATGCAGTCTAATCATACGATTTTATTTCAATCATTTTTCATAATTTTTTTTCATTATTTCTTCCATTTTTTCCATTTTTTTTTCCTCAAGAAAGCAAAAATCTTCTAATTTATTAATTAACTCGGCAATTTCCTTTGTTTCTTTCAATCATCAATGTCATTTCACTATTTTCCTATTTTCATAATTATTTTCTTTAATTACTGCAAAAAAAATGAGTTGATTAATTAAATTAATTAGTGAAAAGTTGAAAAAATAGGAAAACAGGATTTTTTCATAGTTTTTTGAGGATATCTCGGAAACCAAGGGAGATAGAGGAATTTTGCAAGAGACCTTTTTTGTAGCCCTTGAAATTCTCTACAAAAAAGGTCTCTACAAAAATTCCTCTATCTCCCTTAGTTTCCGAGATATTCTCATATTACTGATGAAAACTAATTAATTCAACTTTTTTAACTTTTCACTACTGAAATCACTTTTTTGAAGATATCTCGGAAACTAAGCGAGATAGAGAAATTTTCGTGGAGACCTTTTTTGTAGAGAATTTCGAGAGCTACAAAAAAGGTCTCTACAAAAATTTCTCTATCTCCTTTCCTTCCCGAGATATTCCCAAAAAACTGTGAATTTTCCATAAACTCATCTAATTTCACATTTCAAGACCAGCTCTACAATTTTTAAACATTGTAATTCGATGAAAATTGAGTGCCCAATTGCTTGAAATCATGAAAATACAATTAATGCATTAAAATGATTTTTCCTGAATTTTTTCAATTTAATACAACTGAAATATTTTTAAAAGAATCCGAATAATTGTGAAAATTTCAGTGATTTTCTGTCAACTCATTTTTACCATTAAATAACAATTCATTTAATTTAATAAAAAAATACGTAAATCACACAGTGAATCGACTATTTTCTTCATTTAAACTGAAAAATGAGTTATCAGTTGTTTTTTTTTTTTTTATATTAATTTAGAATTATGGGAATGCGTTGACAATTTCTCAATTTTTAGCAATAAATTAAATAAAAAAAAGCAGAAAAAACAGATGAATACAAAAAAAAAGAGCTCATTATCATAATTAATAATTATTTACAAAATATTTATCATTAACAATGTTCCATCAACAGTACCAGCCTTGTTGAATAATAAAAAAAGCTGAAAATTATTGAATTTTGTCATTTTTTTCCGAAGAAAAATGGGAAAAAAATGGGAATTTTCATGATTTAAAAGTTATTAATTAATTCTGATGATTAATTACCAAAAATTTGAATAATTGTCATTGCAAGCCCATTAATTTCATAATTAATCAATATTAATTAATATGGAACATTGAATTTAGTGATAAAGTACAAGATGAAAGAATTTTCAGAGTTATTCCCTTTTTGTCAATGATTTTTCGTGAATATCTCGGAAACTAAGCGAGATAAAGGAATTTCACAAGAGACCTTTTTTGTAGCTCTCAAAATTCTCTACAAAAAAGGTCTCTTAGAAAATTTCTCTACCTCCCTTATTTTCCAAGATATTCTCCAAAAACCCGTAAATTCCCACAAAGAATCCCCTCAATCCCACCACATTTTTATAAATATCTCAGAAACTAAGCGAGATAGAGAAATTTCTCAAGAGACCTTTTTTGTAGCTCTCAAAATTCTCTAAAAAAAAGGTATCCCCAAAAATTCCCCTATCTCCCTTCCTTCCCGAATAATCCTCAATTCTCGAAAAAAAAACCAAACTCAAGTAGAAAAATGATTCAAATTTTATGCCACTTATTTTCATTCCATTTGTGATTAAAAAAATAACGTAAATAATAATTAATCAATAACGCTAATTCGCTGGATTATTACTCAATGCTTCATGAAGTGCCTGCTGTTGATCAGTACTCAAAGAAGCAATACAAGCCTGAAACATCGTCTCATTGCTCTGAATTTGCCTAACAATCCCAAGAATCCTGTGTAAAACTGGATTATCAGTAGGTACAGCGTCCTTGAATAGTGCCTCCGCAAAGAACCTAATCAAGTGTCTCAAATTAGCATTATCAGGCCCCAGAACAATCGGATGATTCGCCTCAATCAGATCACAGAGGTATCCATAGACATGAGGTGCTTCATCCTCATCCTCAACGACCGGAAGCCATGAAAGCCAGTGCGGTAGAATTTCATCAACATTAATGGCTTTATTATTATATTTAAGGATTTTCGTGACTGCGGAAATGGCGTTTTCCGTTGGATTGAGGTTCTCGGGTGTTCGTGACTCGGGATCATTGATGATTTCGATTAATCGAGGTAGTGCTTCGGCGCAGGCTTGAGCGAAGCCGTCGCCACCGAATTGTCCGAGGACTCCGCAGCCATAAGCAGCTGCCTGTCTCACTTCCCCGGATTTGTCGCTTATGTACTGAATCATCGGGCGAAGGAAGTACTCCTGGTATTTAACGCACGCTGGACCACCGTACTCTATGACGTCATCGAAGACACAGAGTGCCCATTGATGATCGGACCATGACCGCTCCGGTGCGAGGAGTTTCACAAAATGGCCGCAGATCTGATCGAAGTAGGGGAAAAAGGCGTCCTTGTGGGTGATGAAGAGGGCGTGAAGGATATCCGCGATTTTGTTCAATGTGTAGATGTCCTCGTTGTCCTCGTCGACTAATTGTTCTTCGACGACCTCGTCGTAGTCCTCGTCCTTGCGCTTTTCTAGGCGCGCGACCGCACGCTCGAAGTGCTCGTTCAGGAGCTTGTCGAGGATTCGGAGGAGCTCCGCCATTTGCTGCGCGTTCAGGCAACCTGCGCCGAGGGTCTCGATGCATTTTGCGAGGGAGTAGAGGAGCTCGAGGAGAACCTCGGATTCCGGCTCTGTGTCGATGGCTTTTAAGAGCTCGGGGCAAATGTAGGCCCACATTCCTTCGAGATACTGCGGACCTGCAAAAAAAATTGAAGTTTTATGGTTTATTGAGGATATCTATGAACATAAGGGAGATAGAGGAATAATCATGATGACCTTTTTTGGAGGTCTTTAAATTCTTTACAAAAAAGGTGTCTTGCGAAATTACCCTATCTCTCTTAGTTTCCGAGATTTTTGAAGAAATCTTATGATAAAACTTGGAAATTGAAAGGAATACCGATTTTGTTCTTGTTTTTTTGAGGATACCTCGGAAACTAAGCGAGATAGAGCAATTTTTATAATTACCTTTTTTGTAGCTCTTGAAATTCTCTACAAAAAAGGTCTCTTGCAAAATTGCTCTATCTCGTTTAGTTTCCGAGATATTTCTAAAAACCGAGTGAATTTTGTTTTTCTTTTCTTGTACGTTCCAATACTATGATCAAAGCACATTCTCTAGGATCAACTCTCAGGAACTCGTGACAGACAAGCTCTTTACATGGACTATCAGAACGATAGCTAAGTAATTCGCCTGATTGTCTTTGTACTCTACCACTGACGTAACGCTGTTGCGATTTGGAATAATCGAACCGCTGACTCGGTCTGTGGCATGAATACCTCAAACTTATTACAATATCTCGGAAACTAAGAGAGATAGAGGAATTTTGCAAGAGACCTTTTTTGTAGAGAATTTCAAGAGCTACAAAAAAGGTCTCCTGCAAAATTCCCCTATCTCCTCTAGTTTCCGAGATATCCTCAAAAAACAAATGAAAAAAATGATTTATTAAAGGAATTAATGTTTACCTTTAATTTTGGCGCATTCAAGCAAACAAGGCAAACTCTCAGCAGCTGCTGTTCTCACGCCATCATGAAAATAAAACTTCAGCATCGGCACCATGAGCCTGACGACTTCCTCAGCATAATCAGCAAATCCCTCTTTCAATTCACGTGCATAACAAACTAACATTTCGCAGGCAGACGCTTTGTCCTCTAATCCAGCTGTTTTTATACCGAAATTCTGTTGTTCACCGAGTGGAACAAATTGCCAATCCAGGTCATCCTCGACCCCCTCCATATCTTCGTTATCCAATAATGCAACCTCTGGCTTCATCGCAGCAGCACGAAGCACTGGGCCCATTACCAGAGGCAAATACTGCTCAAATTGTTTGCCTGTAAAAATTATTCATTTTTATTAAGTTATTCGAATTTTTGTGGAATATCTCGGAAACTAAGCGAGATAGGGCGATTTTTGTAGAGACCTTTTTGGTAGAGAATTTCAAGAGCTACAAAAAAGGTCTCTTGCAAAATTACTCTATCTCGCTTAGTTTTCGAGATATTCTAAAAAAACAAATCTCAAAACCGATTTTTCAGTTTTACATCAAAATTCTCATTTTTTTTGATATCTCGGAAAGTAAGCGAGATAGGGGAATTTTTGTAGAGACCTTTTTTGTAGAGAATTTCAAGAGCTACAAAAAAGGTCTCTACAATTTTTTCCCTATCTCGCTTAGTTTCCGGGATATTTTTAAAAATACATTTTTTTTGTACTCACCGAGAATTTTACAAAGTCGAGCCCAAGCAGAAATGAGATAACTAATTTGTGGATCATCATCAGGAAGATCTCCCTCTGAATGTGTATTCAACAGCATGTCCATGACTTCACTTGCATCGGTGATAAACTTTTCTGGACCAACAGCAAGACCAATTAAACTCACGCATTCAATTGTTTTTCCCCGAAGCATTTTGTGCTCTTGTTGATTAGCATTTTGGATTATGTACTTCAAACACGGCATGAGTCTGTCGTAATATGTTAAAAATTGTTCCTCGCAGGTATCGGCTACTGAAGCAATTGTAGTAACAACCTAAAACCCCAAGAAAATCAAATCCATTCAAAATTCAATAAATTTTTTAAAAAATAATTTCATGAAAAATCGAATTTTCTGGTCTTTTAAGAATACCTCGGAAACTAAGCGAGATAGAGAAATTTAGCAAGACACCTTTTTTGTAGAGAATTTCAAGAGCTACAAAAAAGGTCTCTTGCAAAATTCCTCTATCTCTCTTAGTTTCCGAGATATTCCACGAGAAATGAATGAGAAATAGTTCACCTGTTCAAGAACCAATTTAGTGCCTTTTTCAACTAATTCCTGGAATTTAGCAGTCAATATTGACTCGAGTTTAGCCATAATAGCGTCTAAATATGGCGTTAATATATTCTTCGGACAATCCTCACTGAAATTAACGAGTGCAGCTCCAGCGTGTGCTTGTACTCTTGGATTTGCGTTATCATCGAGGACCATCAATAATCCGGGGATAACTTTGTCATGGAATTTCTTCTCGAATATCGGCGCAAAGTCCGTTGACATCTGACCAACTGCATTGCACGCTGCGTATCTCACTCGAGGATGCTGAAAAAATTTCCAGAAAGTCAATATTTTTCTCTTTACTTCGTTGAAAAAATGAGAAATAGAAGAAAAATGTAAATTTCCCAGTTGTAAAAATAGCCGCAGGATGACTATGATTTTTCCCGGGAAATTCCCAACACTGACTCAACTTCTTCATTATCAAAACGATAATATCTGAGTTGAATCGAGTGTCTAACTTATTCTACCACTGACGTAACGCTGTTTTATCATTTAATTAGACAAAAAAAGCTGACTCGGTCTGTGGATTGAGAAATTTTGTATTTTTATTGAATTTCTCAGAAACTAAGCGAGATAGAGCAATTTTGCAAGAGACCTTTCCTGTAGAGAATTTCAAGAGCTACAAAAAAGGTTATTATGATTATTGCTCTATCTCGCTTACTTTCCAAGATATCCCAAAAAAATCATTTAAACCCCTGAATTATCTTCAAGAAGCAAAAAATCACTATTTTACGAATATCTCGGAAACTAAGAGAGATAGAGAAATTTTCATACAGACCTTTTTTGTAGCTCTTGAAATTCCCTACAAAAAAGGTCTCTTACAAAATCGCCCTATCTCGCTCCCTCTCCCCACAAATCCAAAAAAACTCACAGGATCTTGCAGATATTGAACGATTCCCTCCATAATTTGTGGCAGAATGGCTTCCATGGGTTTATGACACCCCTCCCCAACCGCCGAAATGGCCATCAAAGCAGCATGCCTGTACTTCCAATCCGTATTACTCAACATTGTCGGTATATTCTGTACAATCTGCGGCAGCATGGTTTTGCCACCAAGTCCACATGACAAACGATCGAGTGCACTCTCAGCAACAACACTATTACTATCGTTATCCTCCTCGGTAATTTCATCGGAGACACTCCATTCATCATCGTCATCAAGATCTGTCATCATTTTGAGGACAAGCGGCACCAATGCAGCGATATATTTACCACCGACTTTTCGTACCATCGCTGGTGCTGTTTCTGATAATGTAACGAGCACCTCAAGTGCCAATTGTCTCCATGGATCGGCCATTTCTTCATTTGAAAATATCTTCATACACATTTCCATTATATTCTCTAGTTGTGGACGTAAAAATTTTGGCGTTGATTCGGCTAAATCGATTAGGACTTTTAACAAAGCCTCGTCGTCTTGTTTCTCTACTGATTGAGCAGTTACTTGGACTAATGGACCTAAGAGCTCGGAAAAGTGCTTTTGGATGTTTGCTTCTTTCTCGTGGAGAATTATAAAAGCGCCGATTGCTCTCACTGCTTGAAATTGAACCTGAAATTAAGGAAATGTGAGATTTTATTTTATTTGGACAGTTTTTTTGAGATATCTCGGAAAATAAGAGAGATAGAGCAATAATCATAATAACCTTTTTTGTAGCTCTTGAAATTCTCTATAAAAAAGGTATCTATGAAAATTTCTCTATCTCGTTTAGTTTCCGAGATATCTTCAAAAAAGAAATGGGGAAGAACAATTGATTCTTTTAAAAAATTTAATAATTGTTTGAAAACTGATTAAAATTTGGAAAATTGGGTTTATGAATGTCTGTTCCGTATCTGTCTGTAAACTAGTACTTCACAATTTACAGTCATCAGAAAACACGTTTTTTTTAGGAAGAAATTGTGACGAAAGGGATTTACTAATTCACCTTCATGTATCGTTCTTCCATTGATAAATTTCATTAAACGAGAAATATCTTGGAAACTAAGCGAGATAGCGAAAAATTTGTAGAGACCTTTTTTATAGCTCTTGAAATTCTCTACAAAAAAGGTCTCTACGAAAATTCCCCTATCTCGCTTACTTTCCGAGATATCAAAAAAAATGAGAATTTTCAGGTGAAACTGAAAAATCGGTTTTAAGATTTGTTTTTTTTTAATCTCTCGAAAACTAAGCGAGATAGCCAAAAATTTGTAGAGACCTTTTTTGTAGAGAATTTCAAGAGCTACAAAAAAGGTTTCTACAAAAATTCCTCTATCTCCCTTAGTTTCCGAGATAAACCCAAAAAATTATAAAAAAAACTGACTTACTTCATAATTAGCAGAATCTAAAACTGATTGTTGCAGCATTTGTTTAATAAGATCCAAGTAATTAGCTTGTTGATTGCCAAAGACTCCTGGCACAGATCTGCAGGGGAAGAACATGAATTTAATGAATTTTATGAGATAATTGAAGTGATAAAATCCTTAATTAATTTAACTAACGTGAATATTCGTAGGGCACTCTCTTTGAGTGCTGGCATGGGTCCATTAGCACATTGGAACAAAAACTGGAGGAATTCTGGCCATTGATTATTGCCATCATCGTCAATTAAATTTCGAGCAACTTCAGCAGCAAGCTCGCAAACTTTGCGTCGGATTTTGTCTGATTGTTCATTTTGTACTGATAACAGAATTTGTTCCTTCAATATCGTTTGAGCTTGAGGTGTTATCTTGAAAAAAAAAAAAAAAATTATTAATCCATTTGTTTTTATTGAATATCTCGGAAACTAAGGGAAATAGAGAAATTTTCGTAGAGACCTTATTTGTAGAGAATTTTGAGAGCTACAAAAAAGGTCTCTATGAATTTTTCTCTATCTCGCTTAGTTTACGAAGTATTTGAGGAAAGGAATGAAAAATATTCACCTTCGGATAAAAATCCATAAATTCGGAGGAAAATAATCTTCGAAGCAGTACAGCTGCTATCGTACGGATTTCCTCTGCCAATAGTGGATTGCATATTGAATTGAGTAGGCATGTTACTTTTTCTTGCACTGGTAGATTTTTGTATGCTTCCTGGAAAATACATTTAAAAAAATCAGTGAAAAAATAAGAGAATCATCTATTTTTCGTTAATATCTTCGAAACTAAGCGAGATAGAGAAAAATTACAAGAGACCTTTTTTGTAGCTCTCAAAATTCTCTACAAAAAAGGTCTCTATGAATTTTTCTCTATCTCCCTTAGTTTCCGAGATATCCTCAACTGAAAAAACGACAAAAGAATAGTTTAAAGAAAATCATTCTTCGTGTCTTTCGTTTTTTGAGAATATCTCGGAAACTAAGCGAGATAAAGAAAAATCCATAGACACCTTTTTTGTAGAGAATTGAAAGAGCTATAAAAAAGGTCATAACGATTATTCCTCTATCTCGCTTACTTTCCGAGATATTCCATGAAGAAGATCACGAAACCGGGTTTTTCACCTCCAGAATTCTTAAATACGAACAGAACTCTGGAATGCACCGAATTATGATGCACAACCATGCTTATGTTCCCCAAGTATGGCGCCAGGACATGTAACCTCAAAACCCACGCCATTGTCAAAAAACCCTGGCCAAACCCCCAAAAAACCTCATCCCAAAAAATTCCACAAAACTCCCGAATTCCCAAAGAATCAAAAAACATAAAATTCCCATTAATTAAACCCGGAATTTTCCAGTAAAAAAAATGCAGAAAGGGGGCGCGTGTCTTCGCCACGCGACTCCATTTTAATTAAATAAAAAAACCGCATGAAAATCCTCTCGCCTCAATTTACCTAAAAAAAAGGGGAAAAAAAATTAATTAAAAAGTCGTTAAATCCGAGGAAATTAGAGGAATTTAGGGGGAAAAAAAAATTGTGCCAAACACGATGGCAACGTGATCGTCTCGGTCGAATTTGATTAATCAAGTGCGTGATGATAAATTGGGGGTAATTGTTGGGATTATAGGGTTTATGGATTTAATTAATAATAAATACCTCAGCCTGTGTTCTAACGTCATTGTCAGTGCTCAAAAGTGTATTTAAAAGCTGTTGAAATGGTTTTGGGTCTGCCGCCATTGTCGCCGAAATAAAATAGGAGCACACTCACCACTTCTACCGCGCGACTTCTCCGATTCCCTGTTTTTTCATTGGGGGAGGGGCGCAGAGGTGATTGGGCTTCAGTCGTGCCAACGGAATGGCAGCCAATCCACAGCCAGCTTCACACTGAGTGAAGTTGGCTGCGGATTGACTGATTTCTTTGGATCCGGAGGAACTTCAGGGGGTTTTCGAGGCGGAGGATAAGCGAGATAGAGCGGAATCTTGAGATTATACTTTTTTATAGATCTTGAAATTCTCTACAAAAAAGGTTCTCATAAAAATTTCGTTATCTCGCTTAGTTTCTGAGATTTTTTAAAAAATGGGTTTTTAGTAGTTTTTTTACTTTTGGAGAGTTTTTGGAAGATATCTCGGAAACTAAGAGAGATAGAGCAATTTCACAAGAGACCTTTTTTGTAGCTTTTAAAATTCTCTACAAAAAAGCTTTCTCACAAATTTTCTCTATCTCGCTTAGTTTCCGAGATATCCTCGGAAACTAAGCGAGATAGAGAAAAACCATTCAATCTTTCAATTCAATTATTGAATTTGAAAAAAAAGGCGGTTCAGTGTAACGTGAAGTTGGCTGCAGAATTCTTGAGAAATTCCTGACAGATTCAGTCGACTGTTTTTTGAGGTTACAAATGGGGGATTTATGAAATTAGTTTATTATCAATATTTATATTGCAACGTTGACAATTGACGTGTAAATATGAAGTTCTGGTTATGATTAAAATTAAGAATCGCGAGAAAATTGTGAAAATTGGAGAATTTGGAGAAATGAAGAGATTTAAGAGTGTTTGTTTGTGATCAAGGATTTATCTTGTTTTTTTTGAGGTTTTGGAGTGAATATTATGTTCAAATTTGAATCTTACATCACACCTGTACTTCTCAATTACGTTGGGAAGTACGTGAAAAATTTCAAACCGGAACAATCGCAGGTGAGATGGATTTTGAGATTTTAACCTAATAAAATTGAGATTTCTCAAGCTTTTGAGAATATCCAGGAAACTAATAGAGATACAGCGATTTTGCAAGAGACCTTTTTTGTAGAGAATTTTAAGAGCTACAAAAAAGGTCTCTACAAAAATTTCGATATCTCGTTTAGTTTCCGAGATATTCTCCAAAAACGAATGACGAAAATATTTTTATTCTGCTTATAGTTAACCACTTTTTCCACCTTTATTTGAGAATATCTCGAAAACTAAGCGAGATAGCGAAATTTTTGTAGCGACCTTTTTTGTAGAGAATTTCAAGAGCTACAAAAAAGGTCTCCATAAAAATTCCCCTATCTCGCTTAGTTTCCGAGATATCCTTCAAAAACTACTGAAAAAATGAAACATTCCATTTTCTTCAGGTATCACTATGGGGAGGAGACGCAGCATTCCAGAACCTGGACCTCCGCCTGAACGTCCTGAACGAGCAATTCGACCTGCCCTTCAGCTTCGTCTCCGGGCACATCCACGAGCTCCTCATCCACGTGCCCTGGGTAAAGATCACCTCCGAGCCCATAGTAATAACCATAAACACAATCGAATGCATCCTGAAGCTGAAAGACGGTTTCGAAAAGTCCGAAGAGTTCTCCCGACCCCCCGACTCCCTCCAGGTTGACGCGCCTTCCGGTTACATAAAGAGCATCATCACAAGAGTCGTCAACAACATCACAATCAACTGTAACAACCTCATCCTAAAATTCGTCGAAGAGGACATCGTCCTAAGCGTGAACATCCGTTTCCTCTCGATGCAGACAGTCAACAACAACTGGCAACCCGCCTTCACCGAGATCAACAGCATCAACATGATCCTCCGGAAAGTCGTGATGATCGAGGACCTGACCCTATGCCTCGACAAGATGGATTCCTCCGGTAAAATCGACATCTACCAGGACCCAGTGGTCTACCGATGCTCCATGACAATCCGCCTGATCATGAATCAACAAGCCAGCAGCTCAACCCGCTCAACCTTCACCCGCTTCGACGTCCACTGCGAGAAAATGGAGTTCAGTATAACGGAACAGCAGATACCGATGCTCCTACGCTTAGCGACTCTGCTGATGTCCCTCCAATCGAAACGCGCAGACCGGCGCCGATCATCCTCGTTGAATGAAGAAGAGTTATCTGATAATGACGACGTCACAATAGCCCCGATCGCCGCCGGCTGGGGCACTTGGGCGTGGAACGCAGTATCCTCAGTTCTTCCTGTTGATTGGTCGGATGATTTATCCATCGATGATCAACTGAACTACACCGGGCACATGGTCAACTTCGGATTGTACATAGAAACCGCAGTGCTGACCCTCAAAACCGTTGAAACAGTGAAGGAATCCTTCACCCACAAGTCCATGAAGATCAGGTATCGGCCGTTTTTAACCCTGCGACTATCAGGTGTCGTTGCCTCGGCGATTCAACAGGGGATCTCGGTGACGGCGTTGAAGGTTGGTATCGGTAGTATTCAATTATCCCCACGTGGTGCTTGTAATTGTGGATTTGGTGAGGTGAAAGCGACGGGTGAGCTTCCCCAGTATTTATTCGCCGGTAATGTTGATAATGATTACGCGAAGGACTCGTTATTTGGAAACTCAACAATCAACGAGGTCATCAGTAAAGACTACAGTGACGAGGTGACGCAGCGGTTATCGTCTGACAGACTGGCCAAAGAGTTCTTCAAGAATTGTCCGGGGATCGTCATCGACTTCGTCCACTCAACGCAACTACCAGAGGACATCAACCAGGATGAGTTGATAGGGTTGAATGGGAATTTTGAGTACAGCAATTTTATTGAGAATGAAGTGACTAGATTGTTGATTGGTGATTTGAAGTTGATGGTGTGCTGTGGTTTGCTGCACAGATTGTCGATGATCACTTCTGCTATTGAAAAGTCGGACTTCGGAAGGTTTCCGATCAACAAAATTGAACCGACGGTTAACGAGTTAGGACCGGTTACTGTTGAGGAGTACGAATCGCTCAATGATTACGTGCCGATGAACGAAACGAGAATCGACATCAGCAACTTGTCGGTGACGTTCCAACTTGCCGATCATCGGACCCGGAGGAGTAAAGAGGAGCGGCTTAAGACCATTGATCCACGTCTCATCATCAATTTCGACGCAATCACCGGGAAAATCATCGCCCCAATGTATCCATTCAGACTCGCAGCATGCGCCTCCAAGCAGAAGCTGTTATCAGACAGTATGTTGAGTCAGTGCTACAGGAAAACCGACGCCAGCATCACTGGACTCACCAGCAAGCTCCACCTATCCGATAACTCCCAAAATTTCCTGATAATGCCCTGTAACTTATCTTTCACCGGTAAAACCTTGATTTACCCACAGTACTGGGTCAATAGAGAATCCGTTGATGTACCACGTGATGTCCAGGACCTGAGGATGGACAATTTAACGATAACATCGACTAAAGCAAAGTTGATTGTCTCGTACTCGATTGTAACGTCAATTTTCTATCAGGAGTTGATGAATCCCCTGATGTCCTCATCACTGTTTGATGATGCGGTTCGCGAGTCCAATCCGACATATCTGGAGCTATCGATCGAGAACGTCAGTTGCTCTAGTTTGGAGCTGTTGGAGACTGTAGCGAGAAGTATTTCGGTTGGTAGTGTGAGGATTTTCGCACTGGATGACGTGCAGCAGGCATTCGTTCTCTCCGGACCGGAGAATTCTGATAAAGTCAACAGCAACAAGTTGGTGTCACTGTCCGTCAAGTACCCGAAGAACGAAGCTGTTGATTCGCCTATTGTCATTAGTCTGAAACTCTCGGAAACACGTTTATCATTGGATCCACTGTTCCTGAATTGGTTGGACTACCAGGCAAAATACTACGAAGTTGATCTGCCCCTTGCGGATAATCACGGAACCGAAGAGACATCATCCGACAACACTAGCACCAGGAAAAAGACGTTTCCGAGTTTACGGGAGAACGTGCACAGCCCTTCAGATAAAGAGCGAAAGTGGAATTGGATGATCGACAAGAAGATGAAGAAGTCCGACAGCAAGTCAAAGAATCTCAGCAAACAAGTAACAAATTCCTATTTTTTGTGGAAGAAGATTGGATTAATCTGCACTATCGAACCAGTAGTTGTCTATGCACCAACGAAGACGATGAATGGAATTGAGATGAACGGAATTGAAGAAGCCAAGGACCGTGCATTGTCCCAGGATGATCACCAAATAGTCGTGATGAAAACAGCGAGAATGACAATTCATTCGGCTAATTACTCGGGTGATGCTGATAATTGTGCTGATAGGGCGAATAATTTCCCCTGGGTGCTGAAGATGACGGAGCTTCGGTGTTATACCTTGAGCAAGAAGAGAAACCTGAACTTCCTGCGAATGGAGTCACTAAATGCGACGATTGACGCAGCGATCAAGCAGAATATCAATTCGCCGAATGACGCGTTGAACACTTTAGGCTTCTGCATCTACGTTGACACTTCACCGATCATCATCTCGTGCTCGGAAGAACAGATTGATCTGGTGAATGAGGTGCTATCGATGCACATGAAAGTGATTCAATCAAACTTCACCAGTTCTCGAAAGGCAAATGAAGAGATTGATGTTCTGCTGATCGGGCAACCGGTGATGCAGAGTCCTCAGATCATCTGCACTGAAGAAACCGATACGACGTCAACCGCATCAACATCCCGGAATGAGTCTGATAGTGATGAGAATCCAGTGATGATAACCGCATGGATCCAATGGACAATAACAAAAGTAGCTCTCAAAGTTTATTCGTTCAACAAGGTCGAAAGGAAAATGGTGATGAAGCTGGAGGACATCATAACGTCCCTCGATTGGCAGCCGGTTTATGTGCAGTTAAAGAACAAGGTGACGACAGCAACGATCAGTCACTACGTCAAGTCAGTAAATCAATGGCACTTGGGTGAGTTCTCTGGAATCATCATGTGCTTGGGTGAGCAGGATGATCTGGCGAAGGGAATCGAGGAGGATGACTTCCTGACGATCACAGTCACACGCGCCAAGTCTAATAATGTCTACAACAAGTGGAGTTCTTACGGGAAGCACCAGAAGAAGGAGTACTACGACGGCTCCTCGACTTACATCACTGAAGTCGTCATCAAGCTGCAGATTATCGAGGTCATCCTGCCGGTTGATGTGCTCAGGGAGTACGTTGATGTGTTCAAGGTCGATCAGAGTGTTCAAAGTAATAATGAGGCTGATGTTGGCAGCCAGCTGATGCCGTTGATATACGCTGATTTCAAGGGAATAACTCTCGTTTTCCCAGTGGCTATAAAGAAGAATGAAATCCAGCACGACACGATCGTGGTGAGGACCGAGAACATCAACATCATCCCACACGCTGATAACCCCATCTGCCGAGTGATACTGAGACAGGATATCTACGAGCTCGCAGCCCAGGCTAACATCCTCAATACCCCGGGTTCAGCTGTTGAGGACCGGCAGTACGAGATCAAGATCAACGATGTCCTAGCTTACAGCACTTCTTGGATTCATCGGCAAGTGAATTTGAGGAAGAGAAATGCGCAAGCGTCGTTGTACACGATGAACGAGAATCCCGCGCTGGAATGGAACAACATGATGGATAATTGTGATGATGATGTGCAGTTTCGGTCAGTGACGATGGCTTTTGATGTGTGCTGCATAGTGGCGCCGCCGATTGTTTATAAAACCGAGACGATCGTCTGCGGGAGTGCTGTAGAGATCACTTGCTTGACTGACATCCATGTCACCGTCAGTCTGGATCAGGTGAGGTTGATGATGATGTTGATTGGGCAGTTTGGAGAATTGGTTGGGCGTGGTGGAAGTGAAGGGGAGAGCAGAAGAGATGCAGTGGGATTCCGGGAACCGGAGGTGCATGGAAGAGAGGCCGAGTGCTTGAGGGAATATGGGCAGGACAGTGGGGTTGATGTGGACATGTCCAGTACCGATGTCGGCTGCCATATGCCGACGTTGGGATCCAAAGTGCCCATGCTCCCGCCGTTTGAGTACCTCATGAACTTCGGTAAGATATCAGTGATCATTTACGAAGCATCGAGAATCAAAGGGAGTAATCGTAGTGGTAGTGTCTTTCCACTAATCAGTGTTCTTGTGAATCAACCGAATACTTATATAGCCCAGCAGAACTTTACGCGAACATTTCAGATCAATTGCTTCGACTTATCCGTATCGTTTCCCGACGAGGAGCACAAAACTATGGAATCAATACCGACGGGTACCGATTTCAAGAAGCTATTGATTGAAACGAAGAACGGGGATCCTCATCCGAATACAGGCATTCCCCCTTCGTTCATGATCATCAAATTTCAGAACACTGGGAATAAAAATTCGATAACTGTAGACATGGGCCGACCGACGAGAGTCAATCTATCACTGCCGCTGATCGATTCGATCGACTCTGTAACCCGAAAACTGCAGAATTGTATAAGCCTAGCACAAACGGTTCCTAAAAAATCCGCACAAAGTCCGGAAACGGAAGTACCGAAAGAAGAACATCTGCTGAATCTCCCAGATTTGAATGTCACGACGAAGCAAATTGTCTTTGTCATGCGATCGGACTCTTCGTCAGAGCTGATCGCGAGTCTCTCGTCGCTATCAGCAGGTCTGATCAATAAGAACCGGAAGATGAACGGAAACGTGAAGCTATCGTCAGCCATGATAACTACAAACGTTTATGGTAATTTCCGAGCCTTTTTGAACCCAATGTCCTGTAGTTTGTTCATCAACGTCATGTGGGAGTCGTGGACCGATGCCAATGAGATGCAGACGAGGATCCAGGCGTTCAGTGACAGCATTCGCCTCGATGTAGGACCGGAACAGTTGAGGGTCTTGAGAAATATTCAACGCTGTGTTGAGTTATTAACGGAAAAATTCGGAGTAAATGAAACGGTCGTCGAGAAGGGAGTCTTCTCGCCAGCAGAACAACACTATCAGGATGATCTGAAGGTCGGCGCCTTTCAGTTCGTCGACGGTAGTGTTGATGAGATGCCGCTGCCTTATCAAGTCATCTTCTCAAACGAGCCGAATCAAACGATGATCTGGCGCTATCCTCAACCGAGAATTCTCACCCGACTCTACATAAATCCGGTCCTCCTCACGATAATCGAAGACAACGAAGAGCTGGAGAATATCCTCTGTGTCATTGAATTCTGGAGCGACACCCTAATGGCTTATCAACGGTACATAGAGTTCCCGATTCTCGAGATGAAGAAGCCGACCTTTCAACTCCCCAACAAGTTCCCGACTCGTGCGGTCGCCTGCGTTTGGAGGCTCACACTTCTTTCGGGGGGTGACCTTGACTCTAGAACTCTCGCCGGATGTCTGAGGATTGATTCCTACTTCAACTCTTCGCTCATATCCGGCGTCGAAGTGACGCTCAGCATCAGGTCCATTGACCTCGCCCTCTACAATCACATCGACACTTCGATCTACCGGAATCTAACAGCCCCGCTGGATTCCTACAAGCTGAACAACATCATTCCGAGCACTCAGTGCTTCTCGATCATCAAGACTAGGAGTCTTGTTCTCGTGTTCAACCGGTGGGAGGAGTCTCTGCTCCTGGACGTTTCCGGGAGTCTGTCAGTTCAAATTATGGATTATGCTTACCTGAAGATGCAGACATTCCTAGACGAAGTCTCCGGAAAATTCCAATTATCGAGGTCCGATCAGACGAACGTCGTCGCCATGTGTCAGGACGTTTGGCTGAGGTTCGGACCAGAAATCTCCCACACGTTGACGCTCTCCTTCAACTTGTGGATGACGGCGCTGGAGGATGATGATAAAATCGTGAAGAACAATGGCGTCGTCTTGAGCAGAATCGTCGTAGCCAATAACTGCAATGTCCCGATCAGATTCGGCCAGAGTCAGTCACCGGATGACTACCTGCTGCAAAGCTTCGAATGTCATTTCTACACGTGGTGTCATGATAAGAACCAGAGCATGAGGATCGCCATGAAGCACACGGGGTGGATTTGGAGCAGATCTTTCAACGTTAAGAGGGATGGTGTCAAGCTGATTACTTTCGACAAATTCAAGAATTCCGGAGTTCACGTCAACATAAAATCACTCTCACCGACTCAGAAGCTGATTACGTTCTATGGACAGTTGATTGTCTGTAATAAACTGGTCGAGGACTTTGAGCTGAGGCTTCTGAAGTACGACGGCGATTCAAAGAGCAAGAGAATCATCTCAGAGGATGGATCCTATATCGTCAACAACAAGAAGCCGTTGTCCATGATCATCGATGAGAAGGAGAACTTCGCCATACGTTTGCGTTTCCTCAAGTCCTCGAATTCCCAGTGGACCGGTGATATTCCACTCCACGCAAATGTCAAGTGTGATCAACCGTGGCTGGTTAAGGTGCCGAATCAGGGGAGAGACAAGTTCCTGAGCATTTGGGTGAGGATCGTCCAGGAATCTGGGGATTGCGGCAGGATCCTAGTGATCCTGAGTCCCCTCTACATGGTACGATCATACTTACCAGTTGATGTTGGCATAAAACTGGAGACACCGACCCTATCAACATCCTTCGACACCACGATCAAGTGCTGCGGTGACCTTCAGCAGTTGAACTGCCCCGGAACCTTCGAGAACTACCATCAACTGACGTTCCACACTTACCACGAGATCTCAACCCTACAAGCGTCGATCCCGATCTCCTATAACTGCGTCGACCAGAGAACGTTCTTCAAGAGGCCGCAGAAAGAGGACATCGACGAGATCCTGAAGAGCTTCTACACTAGTACCTCGAAGTCGTGGCCGTTCAAGGACGAGGACGAGAATGTCTGGAGAGCCGTTAAGCAGGGCCGAACACACGCCTTCATAAGATACCAGGATGCCGGCTTAGTTTCGAGCACTCTGCTCTTCGAGATCCGTCCCTGGTCCTTCATCATGAACTCCCTCGGTAGAACAGTCACAATAGTGACGAATGACGATGACGTTCTGACCGAAATACCTCATCACGGTGTCTCTGCACCACCGAAGATAGACGGAATATTCAAAATCCAGGTTGAAATAGAAGATGAGCAGTACAGTTCGATGCCACTGCAACTAGCGACTTCCGAGTGGAATAGGGGCTTCATAATGCCGCAGATCAGCGGATTGATTCCGATCGAGGGGACGATAAGAGCATCTATCGACTGCGGGTCGAGAAGCAAATGTCATCTGATCGTTAATTCGAGTGTTCAGGAGGAAATAAGGATTCTCCGCATCATGAGCAGTCACATCATCTGCAACTTTACGGACAATGAACTGAGTGTGGCCACGTTATCTGCAAATTCCGCATCAATTACTCTCCCCGATCTTCATCCGTTGAGCTTCAATGCGCCGCCGAGTCTCTCCAAGAAAACGGGGACTCCCGTGACTCAGTGGTACCAATTGGGTCCTCAGATTCTCGCCAGAAACAACGAACCGCCATTCGTCTGCTTGAACGCCGGATTCGGGTGGTCTTGTCCAGTAAGAGTGGACCAAGCAATCAGCCGCAATTGCGTCGCAATTCCCTACGAGAACACATCAATTCCCGTTGTCATAACGACACAAAAGGATAAGGAAATCACGTACATTGTTGTTTCAGAGGACGAACATCCGCAATTGTTTATTAACAATAATACCTCCCTCGATTTAATGATCGGTTCTGCTAATTCGTCGAGAAACGGCATCGAACTGGATTCCCCGCCATTTTCATGGACTTGTGAAATTCCAAGTGGAAAATCCTCGCACTACACAGTACCAACGACGGGGAAGTTAATTCCCGACGTCGCCAATGCCAAAGAGACAAGGTCAATTTTATTTTTAACCACTAGACATAGTAATTGGCACAAAATCATTGAGCTTCCAGTTGATAAACCCATTCGTTTCGATCAATACGTACAAATCGATAGCTCCAGAGATCTCAAGATAATGGTGGAGAGCCGAGGTCACACGGTTCACATCAACGTAGAACCAAAATCAGAGATCGAAGTTTCAGTTAAAGACATCAGGAGTCGTCTTGCACTTGAGGAAACCGGGAAATCCCCGGATGTCTCACGATCATCAGTAGACCTTACCGACAGAGTAGAACCATCAGTCGATATCATTCCTCATAATGAGATTCTCAAGGAGAACGATCAATTTCTAACGCTCTACATAAAAGGAATCAACTTAGTAGTCAGTCAGGACTCGATCGAGAGTCAGAAGATCGAAGTAGCTAGTTTTTATTTAATGAATACGATAATCAATTTAACAACGACAATAAAATCAACGAGCCTCAGTCTAATGATAAGTGACCTGCAATTTGATAATCAGATGTTTGAACAAGGAGGTTTCGATTTTCCCGTTGTCCTGATAAGCCAGAAGCCGACGATGAGGATCGACCGGAACTTGAGCACCCTATCATCCCTAGAGAGCACGATCAACGAATTGCGGAAGGTGTCGCTGTTCACTCTGGAGTGTCTCTGGGAGGAATTAGGGGACAAGCGAGCCTGCAAGAGTGTTCATGTCCGGATATCTCCGATCAACATTTACATCGAGGACAAGTACGTCACGCAGCTTCTGGAGTACGCTACCTCGATGGTGCGGCCATGTCTGATAATGTCATCGGAGAAGCACCCTGATGATTCCTCTGAAATGAACATCCCCGCGAATATAGTGATGGACGCGAGGATAATGAGTTCACCTTTACGCATCCAGAGTCTCATCATCGAGCCGATCTCCATCCTCCTCAGTGTCCACACGTCGGTCCGCCTGTACGTCGCCCTGGACCACTCGCCTCTGCACTTCGGCGTCTTCGAGCGGCAGAACCTCTTCACCACCCCCTACCGCCTCGGAAACGCCTTGACGATGCACTACCTGTCCGGCGCGATATTCGGCGCTGGCTGGGTCGTCGGATCCCTAGAGATCCTCGGATCCCCCGGGAGCTTCGCTCAGGCCCTCGGCTCCGGTCTCAAGGACTTCATCGCTCTCCCCTTTCAAGGCCTCCTCCAGGGCCCCTGGGGCTTCATCGTCGGCATCACGCACGGATCCGCTAGTCTCATGAAGAACATCACCGCCGGCACCGTCAACTCCGTCACGAAATTAGCGTCGAGTGTCGCGAGAAATCTGGACCGGTTGACTCTGGATGAAGAGCACGTGCAGAGGCAGGAAGAGTCCAGGAGGACGAGACCTCAGGGAATGGCGCAGGGACTTTATCAGGGCCTGACCGGTTTCGGCATCAGCATTCTCGCAGCCGTAGCCGGGCTCGCTCATCATCCCCTTCAGAATCTACTCAATGGAGAGGCGTCTGCTAAGGGACTCATGACCGGCGTCGGACTCGGACTCGTCGGCGTTGTGACGAAGCCTCTGAGTGGCGCTGCTGAACTCGTTGCACTTACCGGTCAGGGACTACTCCAGAGGACCGGATGGAACTCTTTACCGACCGCGAGAAGACAATCGGTTAATGAATCGACTGATGTTAATTCATTGACCACTAGGTATCTTTGGAAATTGGCGTCATTGATGCTGAAAAACTGTGATAATATACTGTATTTAACTGATGCTAATTTTGTCGATAACAAAGGAAATAATTGTGACGTCACTGTTATCATCACACGGTATAGTTTCATTGTTATCAATAAAATTGAGGATAAAATTTATAAATTATTTAATTTGAGGGAATTGAGCTTTGGTGATGATTGCGGTGATTTATCGGCATTGAGGCTTAATTATTCGAGCGGACAACAGCAGAGGTATCAGACTGAAGCGCCGAGTGAAAAAATTGGAATGGATCAGGAAATGAGGAGCAGAGTTGAGCAATATGTTATCAGTAATTCTGGATTAATTAGCTGCGGTGATAATGATACACATGGAATTATTGTACAGGATAATACAATTAATTATTCTGTTAATTCATTGAATTTTTATTTGGAATCGGATGATAAAAATGATTTAAAAGCTATCATGAAAATTGTTAAAAGACAGAGTCAAGGAATTGATTTTACAGTTTTATAAATAATTAAATAAACAATTTTTTTTTTTAACACAAATGTTTTGTAATTAAAGATATTATTGATGTTATTTAAAAATATGTAAAAAGACATTTGTAAAAATATTTTATGTTTAATTCTTATTTTATTAGATAATAAGTACAAAAAATATAAATTAAAGTGTTTTTTTTTTTTAACAAATTTGTCTTGTCGTTTATTGAGAATATCTCGGAAACTAAGCGAGATAGGGAAATTTTCGTAGATACCTTTTTTGTAGCTCTTGAAATTCTCTACAAAAAAGGTCTCTATGATTTTTTCTCTATCTCGCTTAGTTTCCGAGATATCCAGCAGTTTCACTCTCATACATTAACTCGTTCAATCTGACTAGATTTATAATGTACATCACAATCATTACATCTTGGTTTATCACTAGTTATTAGTATCTTCCGACAAACTACATGATTACACGGAAATTTGTAGTAATGAGTATGCGAATCGCAGCACGTGCAGATTCCTCTCACTCCTGGATCCTCAACCCTTTCAGACTCATTATTGAACCTTCTGAGACTCGACAAAACCGTCTGCAGATTATTCTCCAGATTATCATCGATTCTCGACGAATTCCCTAGATCACATTCTTCCCCCAAATTCCCCGCACTTCCTGAATTGATCCTAGAATATTGCGCAACAATCGGCGTGTGTTCCCGAGTCTTTCGTCTCATTACAAAAGCTCCAGGTAATTTCCTCGAATTATTCCCCGGAATTATTTCCGAAATCGTCTTTTGTTTCTCGATGTCTAGGGAATTATTTTCCCCCTTTTCCGCCCGTCCCAGAAGCCGCGGCATGCTCTTAATCTCCGGGGAATCCCTGTTTTCAGATAAAAATCTGTCGATCATTGCCTTCAAGGTCGACGCGAATACTGGACGATTCGAGTCAGTAAATGGGACTCCAGTGAATGGATCACTCTGAGCTCTTCCCCAAAGTGCCTGACTCTCTCCGTATTTTTCTAGGGTTCGTTGATCGATTATTTTTCCGGATGGCAGCACCACTGGCTGCTGCATTATTTCATAGGTAATTGGATCGAGGAAAGACTCTGGAACATTCAGGCCTGAAGTTGACGGTTCTTGATCTCTGCTTTTTCTAAAAAAAAGAATAAGTAGAATTTTTAATTTTTTATTCACTGAAGTGAAAAAGTGAGAACCTTGTAATCATGAAAATTATGAATAATGTGAATAGAAGTTCACACGTGCACATGAACGTTTGCGTCATCAAAAAGTAAACGTGTTTGAATTATGATAAGTATTTTCGCTCGTCTATATCAGTATTTATTTAGCAGTTTTATATGTAAAACCACAGTTCTCTTTTTTAATTCAAGTGAAATCAATAAATTCATCGTGAGGTAAGATTTCAATTTTTTCAATATAAAAAAAATAATTTCGACACATGTTTTCTGTGTAGAATTTCCTCAGCTTTTCAATGGAATCATCAGAAAAATTCTATCTCCAACCGCTCCTTTTTTATCCCCATTTTACCCCACGTTGGATGATTTTTTGAAATTTGTTTAAGGGAACGGAACGATGACGATGAAGTGGTCGGTTATTTTAGTAATTGGAGCCTGTTTCCTCGATTGGACAACAGCAAAAGACACTTTCAATGTTGTATGTTATCATGGAAGCATCAATCACGCCGATAATTCCTCCGGGAAAACTCTTTCGAGAGTCGAAATTGACCCGAGCCGGATTTGCTATCTAATGGGTTGGATCCTCGATTTATCAGAACTCGGTCTCCAGAGAATTGGAGATAATGCTTTCAATGATCTAAAAAAAGTGCGAATTCTAAATTTAACAAACAATGAAATTGATGAATTAAAACCTGGGGTTTTTAGTGAACTGACGAATCTGATGGAATTACTGTTACCTCATAACAAACTCATGTATCTCAATATAAATTTCTCAGGATTGAGTAATTTTGTGTATTTGGATGTATCGTATAATCACTTATGGGGATCTGAAGAACGAGAAAATCTTCATGTGCCAGAAGTAGCGCTGATAAAAATTGTGGGAAATAATTCATCGTCACCATTGATCCATCGACAGGAGAATAAAAAGGCAGTGGCAGCGTTGAACGACTTGTTAGTAGATGGTATATCCGTTCCTTAGGTATCAGTACGAGGAATTGTTTATATGCGTTTTTTTAATGTTTATATCGATGCTGAATGAAATTAAAATGACATTTGAGTAAATAATGAGATGTTAAGTGTTTTCTTCGTTTTTGGGAAATATCTTGAAAACCAAGCGGGATAACGAAATTTTTGTAGAGACCTTTTTTGTAGAGAATTTTAAGAACTATAAAAAAGGTTATCATGAAATATGCTCTATCTCGCTTAGTTTCCGAGATATTCACCAATAACAAATGAACCTGAAATTATCATCCTATTTCACATTTTCAGTTCTTCCAATGTTTAAGTGAAAATATCTCGGAAACTAAGAGAGATAGCGAAATTTTTGAAGAATCCTTTTTTGTAGAGAATTTCAAGGGCTACAAAAAAGGTTATTATGATTATTACTCTACCTCCCTTAGTTTTCGAGATATCTTCAGAAAAGTAGAGAAATTTTGAAATTCTTAAAAAATGAGTTGGAACATACTCTTCTCTAATTTCCTCATTATCTCCTCTCCTCTCTTCGTTCAGTCTCCTCATGGACCTCGTCATCAATTCATTCATTTCTCTCAAACAATCTCCATCATTAAACCTCGAGAAACTTCCCCAGATCTGAATTTTCTTGATAGCTGGAACTGACTTCTCAGTTTTAACAATCGAAATCCTCAAATATTTAACGCGATCACTCAATCTCCCATTCATGAATGACCTTGAAAAATTCTCTGGTTTTCCAATTAAATTGTCATCTCCACTTCTGCAGAATGTCACTCCCGTGTCATTGCCCTTAAAAAAATAACTCGAAATTAATTGAAAGTCACGTGACCCAGAATTGGTGGAGACTCGAAAACCCGAGGATTTTTGGGCTCCAATTGTCGGCCAAATCACAATATGATTGATTTTAATGAAACAATTGAAGGTAAAGTCAATGTTAACCGGTGGTCTTATACAAGAATAAGCCAAAAATCCATTATCACTGTTTCTAACCAAATTCTCGATTTCATAACCTTCAGTACTTATCGTGTCACACTTCACTCGAGTCTTGAAATATTCATCACATAAATTAATCAACATTTTTTCTTTAAATAATAATTAATTTAATTAATTATGAAAATAATGATAAATTTCATTCTCGTGTTTTTTGGAATTTACAATGTTTTTGTTTGTTTTTTAGAAGAACTTTCTTACATTCGATTGTAATTGAGTGACTAACTTCATGCTAGTGATAATCGATTCATGAAAAAATCGATTTTTAACAAAAATCGATTAATCGATTTTTTTTTAAAATGAATTAATCGATAAAAATCGAATAAAAAAAATAATTATGAAATTCAGTGGTGAAGTGGTAAACAAGGTCAAGTCATATAGGAATCCTATGAATACTTAACCTTGTTTACCACTTCACAACTGAATTTCAGAAAAATTATGGGTAAAAAAACGTTAATTTTGATAATCTACAAAATGTTACAAAAAAAAAAAAAATCGTGGAAAAAAAAATGTTAAATTCCTCAAATTTGAGATTATCTTTTTATTTGAGAAGTCATAAAACACGTGTAGATAATAAAAAGACAATCTCAAACATGAAAAATTTGATATTGTAGTTTATCATAGAATTATTCGTGTTTTTTTACATAACGTCATAGATTCAGTAGTTTCGGCTGTACAAAAAGTCTTCTCTCTTCCATTTTTATTGAATAATTCAATAATATTTCATTTTATTACAAAAAAAGTTGATTAAAGTGAGTGAAATCAATTTTTTTAAAATCATTTCACTTGATTTGATTATTCAGTGATGAATTGGTAAACAAGGTCAAGTCATATAGAGATAAAATATTGTACTTAGCCTTGTTTACCACTTCACACCTTAATTTTTAATATAAAAAACTGAAAAAAAAATGATTTTATCGAAAAATTTGTCTTTAAATTGAAGAAAAAAAAAACGCAAATGATCGAGAAATCAATTCAATTGTACCGAAGTGGTAAACGAGGTTAAGTCACACAAGGATATGATAAATTTTATTTAAATGTTTTAATGTTTGTTGTAGAGCAACGAATGATGATGAAATGGTCGGCCATTTTGTTCACTGCGGCTTGTGTTCTTCATTGGACAACTCGAGATGTCGAAGCCGACCCAGAAAGTTTCTCAGACTTTTGTTATAGTGGAGTTATCGAAACAGACGATGCTACAAATTGGAGAACACTTCTAGCAGTCGACACTGAACCACTCGAGGCTTGCGAAGCTGGTGCATTTCCGCTGGACCTGCAAAATTTGAGCCTTTCGACAGTTTCCAATACAATTTTCAGAAAGTTGACAGAAGTGAAGAGAATCGATTTATCGAATAATCTGCTTACGGAAATCATGCCCGATACTTTTCAAGGCATGACGAGTTTACGAGTATTATTGTTAACGAATAATAGACTCGAGTATCTCGATTTAGATTTTACGGGATGCAATGAGTTCAAATTTTTGGATGTATCGTATAATCATTTATGGGGCTCTGTGCCTCGAGGAGATCTTCATATGCCAAAAACAGCAGGTATCAGAATTGTAGGAAATATTCTAAAGCCAGAATTTCCCATTCTGCCGGAAGAAAATGACAAAGTAGTAGCATTGAATCAGATCATAGCCAATAACCCATTACCTTCAGAAATGAGTTGTTATATCTCAAATTGTATTGAAATTAACTAAAATTCATTGACTTTTGTGATGTATGATAAATTTGTGGTTCTATCCACAAAAATTATACTGATATTGATTTTAAGATCACTTCCTATGTTACCAATATCTCCATCTTGGGATCTAAGATGGTGATCAATGTACAAGTACATTATTGATTCAATAAAGAATTCATCATATATCAAAAACATCATGTACCGTTGATTAATTATTTGTAAACCGTCCATTCACATCCATTACAACTTTCTTGAAGAGAACGTTTTTTTTTTAAATCTCGTTTTACGTATTTTATTAATTAATCAAAATTTTGTTCATCCAAATGTTAGAAAATATTTTATGAAAAAAAAATATTAAATTCCTCAAACTTGTGATTATCTTTTTATTTGGAAAGTCATAAAACAAGTGTAGATAATAAAAAGACAATCTCAAACATGAAAAATTTGACATTGAAGTTTATGATAGAATTTTTTGTGTTTTTTTCATGATTTTTCATTGGAATCAATGTCTTTTTTATCGCCATATATTCAGGAGTTTTGGCTGTACAAGAAGCATTCTCTTTTTCAATTTCAGTGAGATCAACAAAACTCATCGAATAATTCAATAATATTCATTATTTTCAATAAGAATCCATCGTATTACAAACAAATTAATTAAAGTGAGTGAAATCAAGTTTTTTTTAATTAAATTGTGATTTTTTTAAAATAATTTCCACTTCCGCAAATAATTATTCAGTAGTGAAGTGGTAAACAAGGTTAAATCATAAAGAGATACTATATGGTACTTAACCTTGTTTACCACTTCACCCACATAATTTGTAATATAAATGAAAAAAATGCGGAAAAAAATGCATTTTTTTGAAAAATTTGTACTTGAATTGACGAAAAAAAAGCAATTGATAAGCATAAACATTTTTTAAAAAAATCTCTCTAAATTTATTTTCAATAAATAATTTCAAAAAAATTAATAATTATTAATAATATATTTTTCAAGTGTAATGATATTAATACTTGATTTAAAGCTCCACGTGGCATTGGAAATTTCCAATATTTTAATTTCTTAAGTCACAAAAAAATTTCTCAATAATTTTCTTTTCTTTATCAGTATAGTGAAGTGGTAAACGAGGTTGAGTCAAACAAGGATATGATGAATTTTATTTGAATTTTAAGTTTGTTTTGTAGGATGCAACGAATGACAACGAAGTGGTCGGCCATTTTGTTGATTGCTGCTTGTTCTCTTCATTGGACAAATGGAGATTTCGATGGCAAGGATGAAGAATTCTCAGTCCTCTGTTATCGTGGAATCATCGAAACAGCCGGGACTGATTACAGAGAACTTGTTACAATCCACACTGAACCACTCGAGGCTTGCCAGGTTGCTGCTTTTCCGCTCGAACTGCGAAATTTAAACCTTTGGACAGTTTCCAATACAATTTTCGGAGAGTTGACAGGCGTGAAGAGAGTTGATTTATCGGATAATGTGATTACGGACCTCACGCGCGATACTTTTCAAGGCATGACGAGTTTACGAGTATTATTGTTAACGAATAATAGACTCGAGTATCTCGATTTAGATTTTACGGGATGCAATGAGTTCAAATTTTTGGATGTATCGTATAATCATTTATGGGGCTCTGTGGCTCGAGGAGATCTTCATATGCCAAAAACAGCAGGTATCAGAATTGTAGGAAATATTCTAAAGCCAGAATTTCCCATTCTGCCGGAAGAAAATGACAAAGTAGCAGCATTGAATCAGATCATAGCCAATAACCCATTACCTTCAGAAATGAGTTGTTATATCTCAAATTGTATTGAAATTAACTAAAATTCATTGACTTTTGTGATGTATGATAAATTTGTGGTTCTATCCACAAAAATTATACTGATATTGATTTTAAGATCACTTCCTATGTTACCAATATCTCCATCTTGGGATCTAAGATGGTGATCAATGTACAAGTATATTATTGATACAATAAAGAATTCACCATCTATTGTCAGCCATTTTGTTTTAAATCTCTTCTCCTGAAATTAGGATTTCATCCAATTTTACGTATTTTTGTCAGTTTTTGGGAATATCTCGGAAACTAAGCGAGATAGAGATAATTTTGAAGAGACCTTTTTTGTAGGGAATTTTAAGAGCTACAAAAAAGGTTTCTATGAAAATTGCTCTATCTCGCTTAGTTTCCGAGATATTTGAGAAAGAAGATGGTTAAAACCTCGAATTATCCTGTTTCACGTATTTTCCTATCATTTTTTAAGAATATCTTGGAAACTAAGCGAGATAGCGCAATTTTCATGGAAACCTTTTTTGTAGCTCTTGAAATTCTCTATGAAAAAGGTTTCTACGAAAATTTCCCTATCTCGCTTAGTTTCCGAGATATTCTATTAATTCTATCCCACCCTTCCAAAACCAAATTTTCCAACTGATTTTCTCTTTAAGAAAATCAATAAAATCAATCAATCATAATAATCACAAATCATTTTCATGAAGATTCAGGGATGGGCGGGCTTTCATGTGGCACTACTCAACAGTCACATGAAAAACAGACCTAAACTCCATGCGTTTGTGTGTGTATTCCACGCTTTTTGTGTTCACGTCGTATTTTTTAGACAGTCCTGAAGTGTCCGAAGACGAGTGAAACTGCAGTCACTCTTCACCCAAAAAAAATCCCATTAAAATCAATCCTCCCACATCCAAAATCCTCTCTAACCCAAAAAAAAAAGGAAAATCAATTGAAACAAACGTTCACATCGAACAAACGAATTACGAACGTTATTTATTGATGTACAAAAACAAACAAACGATAACCTCAAAAATTTGTGGAAATTTTCATTGAATTTTTGACATGTGAGTAAAAAATTGAGAAAAAAATTCATTAAAAAAAATTGTAAATTATTTAAAAAATTTGGATTTTCAGAAGAAAAATTGGAGAAAGGGGGAGAATCGAATGATGCAGTTTTACAAGGAAAAAATATTGTCACCAGGACAATTGAAAAGATTATCAGAGCACAAGTACAGTTGCACTAATGCAAGTTTGTTGGATGCTTATTTGCAGCCATGGTGGGAATGGTTAGTAAGCAAAGTACCGATTTGGCTTGCGCCAAATCTCATAACTGTACTTGGGCTTATTGTCAATATTGCAACAACACTTATACTTGTTTATTATAGTCCGGATGCCAAAGCCGAGGTATGTGTTATGTAATTTGTTTTTATTTTGTTTTTTTGTTGAGAGTTAATGAGGAAAAACGATGAATTCAGGTTTTTTTTATGGTTTTTTGAGAATATCTCGGAAAGTAAGCGAGATAGGGCAATTTTTGTGGAGACCTTTTTTGTAGCTCGAGAAATTCTCTACAAAAAAGGTCCTTATAAAAATCGCTCTATCTCGTTTAGTTTCCGGGATATTTTGAAGGAAGGATTGAAGAGAAGGAAATTTTTGGTGAATTCAGGTTTTTAACGTTTTTTGAGAATATCTCGGAAACTAAGTGAGATAGAGCAATAATCATGATAACCTTTTTTGTAGCTCTTGAAATTCTCTACAAAAGAGGTCTCCTGCAAAATCGCTCTATCTCGCTTAGTTTCCGAAATATTTCAAAAACTGAATAATAATTCTTACTTCCCATTAAAACTTCATTTTTTCCTGTAATTTTTTAGTTTCTCAGATATTCTGAAGAATCGGAGCGGAAATAAAATTGCAATTGCATAAATTTCAGTTTAATAAACATTAATATTTCATAATTATAGACATTAAATTGTTTCTTGGGATTTATTCATGCCTGAATTAATAAATAACTGTAAATTTTCGTTAAAACTCTAGGAAAATAGAAAATATTGTTTGATTTTTAACTGTTACTTTGACAAAGATCGAAGCAATAGATAACGACGGCTCATTAACTCCTATCCTGTGAATTGCAAATTTATAATGAGCTCGAGGTCAGAGAATTCGATTTTACGAATAAAGTGTAAAAATAACTCAAAAAATCACAAGAATTCAACGATATCTCCGAAACTATGAGGTTTACGAGAATTTATCAAGAGACCTTTTTTGTAGCCCTCAAAATTCTCTACAAAAAAGGTATCTACAAAAATTTCTCTATCTCCCTTAGTTTCCGAGATATTCAACAAAAAAGAAACACTCATTAAACAATTCAATCTCTTCGTCATTTGTTTTTTAACAATATCTCGGAAACTAAGCGAGATAGCCAAATTTTACAAGAGGCCTTTTTTGTAGCTCTTAAAATTCTCTAGAAAAAAGGTATCTACAAAATTTTCTCTATCTCCCTCAGTTTCCGAGATATTCTCAAAAAACAAATTCACTCCTGAATTTTCCTAATTAATTTTCCGATTTATCTGATTAAAAAATGCATTAATTATGATTCTTTTAATTTTCATGAAGACACCAAGATGGGCGTGCTTTTTATGTGCACTTGGTCTATTTATTTATCAAAGTTTGGATTCAATTGATGGAAAACAAGCACGAAGAACAGGAACTTCATCGCCACTCGGTGAATTATTTGACCATGGCTGTGATTCAGTATCAACTGGTAATTAAATTTGCTGCAAACTAATAATTAACATTAATTAATGAAGAGTCATGGCAATGACTTATGATTTTCACTTCTATTTACAGTTTTCGTTGCATTGTCAGCTTGCATTGCCGTGCAGTTGGGGTATTATCCAACGTGGATGTTCTTTCAATGTTTCTGCGCTATGACACTCTTCTACTGCGCGCATTGGCAGTCATACGTGTCAGGTAATTAAGTCAATGAGGACAAACAATCTTGGTTCATTAATATTATAATTATATAAGTTGAAAAAACGTCTTTAACTTTTGATGAGACGTTTTTGTTGAATATCTCGGAAACTAAGAGAGATAGAGCAATAATTATAATGACCTTTTTTGTAGAGAATTTTGAGAGCTACGAAAAAGGTCTCTTGCAAAATTGTTCTATCTCGCTTAGTTTCCGAGATATTTTGAAAAAACTAAAAATCAAGAATTTATTAGTCTCTTTTTAATTTTTTGCTTTTTGAGAATATCTCGGAAATTAAGCGAGATAGAGAAAAAACTGTGGAGACCTTTTTTGTAGCTCTTGAAATTCTCTACAAATAAGGTCTCTTGTAAAATTTTGTTATCTCGCTTAGTTTCCGAGATATTCACAATTAAACATTTTTTACAATTTCTTTCATTTTCAGGATCTCTAAAATTCGGAAAAATCGATGTCACAGAGGCTCAATTCACAATAATAACAATTCACCTGATCTCCGCATTCTTTGGCCCAAAAATATGGATGACAGAGGTTGTATTATTTAATTAATTAACTTGCTTTAAAAAAAATTTCAATACTCACATTGGCACATGAGTTATCAAAGGTTTTATCATCGTTATCAATTTTTTTAGACAATTCCGATGAGTTTTACCTTCGAAAAATTTTAATTTCAGATTTAAATGGGGAAAAAAATGCATTTTTTCCGCAATTATTTGAGTGTTTATTCTTCACTGTGGTGTTTCTACGTTAATGGACTAAAAATCAGATGATTTTTTTGAAATAATTTTATTTTCCAATGATGTACCAGTATAATTAAATGAGTAATTTCTTCCAGATGCCTTACATAGACGGTTTACAATTTAAATATATAATAGGCGGTATGACAGCGGTGTGTGCATTGTCGAGCTTATATTCCATGTTTTCCGTGATATTTACTGGCGGAGTTGGCAAGAACGGTTCTACCGTAGCTGTAAGTTTCCAAAATTGACAGCGAAAAGAAAGAAATGTCGAGAATTGAAAAAATTCGGGTAAAATTATGAGAAGAATGAGTCAAACGATTCTACTTCACTCTTTCGTAAATATCTCGGGAACTAAGCGAGATAGAGGAATAATCATGATAACCTTTTTTGAAGGTCATGAAATTCTCTACAAAAAAGGTCTCTACGAAAATTGCTCTATCTCGCTTAGTTTCCGAGATATCTTGAAAAAACGAATTACAAAAATGAACAGAAAAATAAAACTGGAAAACTTTGGATTTTTGTGATTCCTTTTTTGAAGATATCTCGGAAACTAAGCGGGATAGAGCAATAATCATGATAACCTTTTTTGTAGCCCACAAAATTCTCTACAAAAAAGGTCTCTTGTGATTTTTCCATAAACCCACTCGCTTCAAAGATATCTGCGGAAGAATGGACAATGAATTTTTTGACTCGTTTTGTTTCGTTGTTTTATCACTGAAAATTTCATTCAGATAAGAAAAAAAACGAAAAGAAAATTAATAAATTACTAAACGGTCTTCAAATGTCTTGGTGGATTGTATCGAGATTTTTTTTTTCAATTTTTTTTATTGGGAAACCGGCATGGCATGAGGATAAAACAAAGAACGCTGATATGCAACCTCTTAATCACTGCAAAATATTCACTAATATTTAATTGATATATTTTATAAACGTTTATTATTATTATTATTTATAAAACGCGTTATTTTACATTCGTGTTTATTTTTCCCATTATTATTTAGTATGCAGGTATTTTATGGGTGATTTTGAATGAGAATGCACAATTTTTTTTTTAATTACAAATGAGGTAATTAATTGGAACTGAAATTCATCTCGTTTTCTCGATCAGGTATTCCCATATTTTTCATAATCAAACATTGGAAAATATTTTTTTTAATGCATTAAAGCTTTTTTCATGAAATAGTGGATTTGAAAAAATTCTTTTTAAAGATTTCTCAAAAACTAAGCGAGATAGAGCGATTTTGGAGAAGACCTTTTTTGTAGAGAATTTCAAGAGCTACAAAAAAGGTCTCTTGTGATTTTTCTCTATCTCGCTTAATTTCCGAGATATCCTTAAAAAAAGAATGAAAAAAACCTAAAATTTTCAATTTTCTCAATTTTTACGATATTCTTTTAAAGATATCTCGGAAACTGAGCGAGATAGAGGAAAATCACAAGAGACCTTTTTTGTAGAGAATTTCAAGAGCTACAAAAAAGGTGTCTACAAAAATTCCCCTATCTCCCTTAGTTTCCGAGATACTCTCAAAAAACAAACTCCATTATCTCCAATTCCCAAAAAAAAGGCTTTAATGCAATTAATCATCAAAAACATTAGTCACCCTCATTTTATCTGAATTGAGGAAAGATGCTGGTACATCTCCCTTCATTATCCCCAATTTTTTAATTAAAAACATCTCATTGTCCATTTATCAATGTTTTAACTCTTCTCTCGCTCTTTCTCTCTCTCTCTAAAGATAGTTTTGGATAAATATTTGTGTTTAGATCCTGAGAATCGGTACATTATCAAACTTCGTGTCAGGAATTTTTTATGCAGGCTACATTTACGTATTTCTACAATTCTGTAAAGTATTTTCATCTGGTGGAATTGGAAAAAATGGTTCCACAATAGCAGTAAGTGTTCAATTTCAACGGATGAAGATCATGATTTTATTATTATTGGAGAAATAATAATAATGCAATTATTTGCATGGGAGAATTTGCGTTTTTTTGGGGAATTTATCGGAATATTTTTGTGATTGTTGAATATCTCGGAAAATAAGAGAGATAGGGGAATTTTGCAAGAGACCTTTTTTGAAGAAAATTTAATTTCCTACAAAAAAGGTCTCTTGTGAAATTTCTCTATCTCGCTTAGTTTCCGAGATATTCTCAAAAAAAAGAATGATAAAAAAAGGGATTTTTGAATAAAGTTGAATTTCCTGTTTTTGTCGTTCGTTTTTTGAGAATATCTCGGAAACTAAAGGAGATAGGGTGATTTCACAAGAGACCTTTTTTGTGGGGAATTGAATTCTCTACAAATAAGGTGTCTACAAATTTTTCCCTATCTCGCTTAGTTTCCGAGATATTTTTGAAAAACTGGGAATTGTCTCGCTTTGGTTTTAAAATACTCACAAAAGTACACAAAATTCAAGGAACACGAGTGATCACAGGCGTAGCTAGCGCATGGACAAAGTCTTTCACAATTTCAATTGCTCTTGTATCGAATATTCAGCTTGGTATTTTGTTTATTAAATTCAGTAGCGAAAAGGTGAAAAAGGGAATTCCACCCCACATTTCTCTTCTTCCCGAATATCTCGGAAACTAAGCGAGATAGAGCAATTTTCATAGAAACCTTTTTTGTAGCTCTTGAAATTCTCTACAAAAAAGGTCCTAACGAAAATCGCTCTATCTCGCTTAGTTTCCGAGATATCCTCAAAAAAGTAAAAAAGAACAAAAATATTATATTTTGAATCTTTCTTTTTTGATGGATACCTCGGAAACTAAGCGAGATAGAGGAATTTTCGTAGAGACCTTTTTTGTAGCTCTTGAAATTCTCTACAAAAAAGGTCTCTTGTGATTTTTCTCTATCTCGCTTAGTTTCCCAGATATTCACAAGAGAATCCCAAAAAACCCCAATTTCATCTATTCTCCACTGAATTCCATTTGTGTTATCATTATTTGACCTCGTGACCTTTCTTAATTATCCAATTTCGTAGGTCATTTATGTGTTAATCGAGGAATCATCAGAGGGATCATCATCCTCCAAAAAATCCACAAAAACCATTTATTTATGTTAATTTACTTTTTACTTCATAAATTAAGCAAATTTGTTTTTTTCACTTTTTTTATTGAAAAAGTCAGAATCATCGGGAAAAAAATGAATTATTCGACTAATATTTAGTTGATCTATTTTATTCATAATAGTTGCCATATATTGGCACTGAGGTGAAGGTCTTTTCATTGTGGGCAGCTGTGGGAATTGCTATATTACTTGCGCAAAGCAGTATATCCGTCATTCTTGCTGGTGGTGTCGGAAAAAATGGTTCTACCGTCGCTGTAAGTTCTTTATTTTAGTTTTCACGAGCAACACATAAATCCTTAGGTTTTTTTATTATTTTTTCTAATTTTTTTATAATTTTTTATCATTTTTTTATATATTTTTTTCTTCAATTTTCTCATTTTTTCATTTTTTTTTTTTAATTAAATTAATTAATAAATTCTCAATTATTTAAAAAAATTAAGGGAAATAATAATAATAATAATAATAATAATAATATCACATGCCCATTCGATTTACACCCATGTACCATTTTTATTTATTTTTTTGATGAAATTAAATGTAAATTTTTTTAAATAATTTTTTTTAAATAGAAATTTATTCATTTTTCTGGTTTCAAGTGATTTTTCGGAATTCTATTGTTTATGGGATTTTTTCATTTTGGAAATTTTGAAATTATGGGAATAAATCGTAGCACTGAAAACACAGAATGTAAATAATTGCACTTTTTTGGGTTTTTTGGAATTTATGGAAAATTTGATTTTATTTGATTTTTTAGTTTTTTGAGGATATCTCGGAAACTAAGAGGGATAGAGAAATTTTGAAAGAGACCTTTTTTGTAGAGAATTTCAAGAGCTACAAAAAAGGTTATCATGATTATTGCTCTATCTCGCTTAGTTTCCGAGATATTCTCAAAATACTAAAAATCAAGGATTTCTCAAGTCTATTCTCAATTTTTCGTTTTTGGAGAATATCTCGGAAAATAAGCGAGATAGAGAGAAAACTGTAGATACCGTTTTTGTAGCTCTTGAAATTCTCTACAAAAAAGGTCCCCACAAAATTTTCTCCATCTCGCTTCGTTTCCGAGATATCCTCAAAAAACTGAAGGAATAAACTCGATTTCTCTCTAAACTCCAAATTCTCGTTTTCACTCAAAATTTTTTAAACGTTTTTACTAAATTACCATTTTTTTTTTTGGTATTTTATGGACTAACGAACTTACAGCATTGAGATAAGAGTTATTGGAGAAAAATCCGGTAAAATAATAATAATAAATAATGATAAAATGTTAAAAGGAATTTATTTTCCTCCGAATTTTTCCAATAATTCTTTCTTTTATTTAAAAGCACTGCAAAAACTCATTTTCGTCGGTAATCCTGCTTCTGTAGTTTATAAACAAGGGTAATTAGCCAATTGGGTAATTAGTAGTGATATTTTGCATGAGATTGACTGGAGTAATGATGTTAGAAGTAATAATTTGAATTGAATTATTTAATTATATTAACAAACAAAAAAAACAAAATTAACTCCAATTAATAAAAGTCGAGTTATTTTGACATTCTTCGAAGGATATCTCGGAAACTAAGAGAGATAGAGCGATTTTGCAAGAGACCTTTTTTGTGCAGAATTCAATTCTCTACAAAAAAGAATTCTTGCGAAATTGCTCTATCTCGCTTAGTTTCCGAGATATCTTCAAAAAAAGATTGCAGATTGCTGCATAATGTGTTTTTTTTTCGTTTCAGGGAACTTCCGTGCTTTCTCCGATTATTCCATTCAGTCTCGTTGTAGTGCCGGCGTTCATTATTTACAGGAAAAGTGCTGAAGGTGTCTATGAAAATCATCCGGCGTTGTACATACTTGCTTTTGGAATGGTTGCTGCTAAAGTGACCAATCGATTAGTCGTAAGTTTTCTCCATTTTAATCAAATTCAACTTTTTTGCGAATATCTCTGAATCTAGTGAGTTTAGAGGAAAATGTCAAGAGACCTTTTCTGTAGAGAATTTCAAGAGCTCCAAAAAAAGTCATTATGATTATTCCTCTATCTCGCTTAGTTTCCGAGATATTCTAAAAAAACAATAAAATGGCAGAAATTCTTTTTTTGATGATATCTCGGAAACTAAGCAAGATAGAGCAATTTTGCAGGAGACCTTTTTTGTAGAGAATTTTGAGAGCTACAAAAAAGGTTATTATGATTATTGCTCTATCTCGCTTAGTTTCCGAGATATTCTCAAAAAACAAATTGAATTTTTCTTTTTTTCCTTTTTTATCACTAAAATTCTGATAATTATTATTATTATGATTTACAGGTTGCTCACATGACTAAAAATGAGATGGAATACTTCGACAGTGCCTTGCTTGGGCCCTGCATGTTATTCCTCAATCAGTACTTTAATTTCTTCATTAAGGAATATTACGTTCTCTGGTTATGTTTCGTGAGTATTCCCAAGTTTTTCCCGAATATCTCGGAAACTAAGCGAGATAGAGCAATAATCATGATGACCTTTTCTGTAGAGAATTTCAAGATCTACAAAAAAGGTCTCTACAAAAATTCCCCTATCTCGCTTAGTTTCGAAGATATCTTCAAAAAACCATTTTAATATTAAAAAAATTCACAAATATCTCTACAAACAGTTTTTTGAGGATATCTCGGAAACTAAGCGAGATAGCGCAATTTTCACAGATACCTTTTTTGTAGCTCTTGAAGTTCCCCACAAAAAAGTATTCGGGTGAAAGAGGCGTATCTCAAGTATTTACTGAGATATTCTCAAAAAACAGGAATTAACTGCAATTAAATTAATTCCCCTTTTTTTCTTTCAGTTTTGGGTCACATTTGACTTTTTCCGGTATTGTTCACAAGTCTGTTTAGAAATTTGTGATCACATGAAAATAATGTTATTTAGGATACCATATTCTACTGATAGTTTAAATTTTGAAAAAAATGGAACATCGAGAACGCAACGCCAGCGATTATCGAAGAAACATCATTGATCGTCCGATTCTGTGATTATTTAATTAAAAAAGAGAGAAGAAATAAATGAAAAAAAAAGAGGAAAAATCGATGAAAAAAGGAAATTGTGCTATTGTGTACTTGAATTTCTTTTTTTTTTTTTTTTGCATTAAATATTTTTTTTTCAATGATTTTATTGATAAAAAAAATGGAAATTTTGCAGATAATTGAGACGAAGATTTAAAAAAATTATGTGAAATTAATTACATATGTCGTAATGCAATTGTCATTTTATATTTGTATTTTATATATGTAAAAGAAAACAAATGATCTGATTAATTCATTGCAAATTATTTATCACGTACTGATTTATTTTCAAAGAACTGAGTTCAATTTATTCGTTTTTCACATTATTTTCGCCGACACAAAGAGATAATAATGTTAATTAATTAATTATTTTGGAGGAATAATTAGGTTTATTATTAATTAGATAATGTAATTATGAGTATTCGATGGTATTGAAGATTTAATGATTTTTTTTTTTTTTTTTTTTTCGAGGAATTTCATGAAAATATCAAAAAAATTAAAGAGTGAAATTGTGAAAATTTAAATTAGGAGTTTAGTATTTTGAGAATATCGGGGGAACTAAGGGAGATAGAGCAATTTTTAAAGAGACCTTTTTTGTAGAGAATTTCAAGAGCTACAAAAAAGGTCTCTACAGTTTTTTCTCTATCTCGCTTAGTTTCCGAGATATTCTCAAAAAACGAAAGATAAAAAATAGGCTTGAAAATTCTTGATTTTTAGGATTTTGAGAATATCTCGGAAACTAAGCGAGATAGAGCAATAATCATAAGAACCTTTTTTGTAGCTTTTGAAATTCTCTAAAAAAAAGGTCTCTTGAGAAATTACTCTATCTCGCTTAGTTTCCGAGATATTCTCAAGAGAATCTCCGAAAATTTAGTTATTCAATTTTTTCACTGGAAAATTTGTTTTCAATAAATGTAAAATTAGTGCCTTTGCATTGAAACAGCGATAAAAACAATTAAATATGTGAAATTTAGATTTTAGTTAACGAGCAAATGAATTATTTATTATTATTGGTGACAGTTATTAACTTTTCAAGTAAAATTTATGTTATTCATGTGTTTATCATTTGATTTGAATTATTGGGAATTTAAGTTTCACTATAAACATTGGATTTTTGTAAATAAATGAAATAATAATAAAATTATGATTTCTATTTCTGGTATTATGAAAATTGGGGTAATTCATTGGGGAAATAATTATTTAAAATATTAGAAAACATCTTTTTTAATTTATTTTTGTAAAAATAAACTTTTTTCGTTATTTTCTAAAATTTCAAGAAAAGTAGATTATTTTGGTGAATATCTCGGAAACTAAGCGAGATAGCGGAATTTTCACAGAGACCTTTTTTGTAGAGAATTTCAAGAGCTACAAAAAAGGTTATTATGATTATTACTCTATCTCGCTTAGTTTCCGAGATATTGCTAAAAATTCTTTAAAAAATCCATTCCACCAATTAGCTTTTTGTAAATATTTCGGAAACTAAGCGAGATAGAGGAATTTCACAAGAGACCTTTTTTGTAGCTTTCGAAATTCTCTACAAAAAAGGTCTCCTGCAAAATTCCCCTATCTCCTTTATTTTCCGAGATATCCTCAAAAAAAATGAAATTTCTTAATTTCCTTCATCTTGTTGTTTCATAAATTCTCGTGCAACAATGCACTTTGTCATGTAACATTGACACGGCATGTCATGTTCAGTTTCCTCAGGATCCAACACCTCCAGCTCCAAATTATACCATCGTGGTCGATCCTCGTCCTTTCGTGCAGTGATTTTTACAGCAATCGGTTCATTTTCCTCGACTTCTCGAGATTCCGGTAAAATAATCGCAGTTTGTTTCCAATGAGTCTCTTGGAAAAGAGGCGAAGTCGACAATTCTGTTCCATCCGGAAACTCGACGTCGAACCAAACGCAAATTCCCTCGAATTTCCCAGATTTTTTGCAGGGAAAAACCAAATCTTGACCTCCAATTGTCTCCAAATCAGCAGCAGTCGTTGAATTAAGATCCAGCCATGCGAATATCTTCTCTTCCGAAAGCAAATGACTTTCTTTGATTATCATTACTTCAGGCTTCGTCAGCTTCAACTGCCTCAACTTTCCAGCAAGACATCTGGAAGCAATTAATTAAAATATAGAGTAAAATTCTTTATATTTAGAATATCTCGAAAACCCTTGGGTTTAGAGGAAATTGTCAAGAGACCTTTTTTGTAGAGAATTTTAAGACCTTCAAAAAAGGTCTCCACGAAAATTTCTCTATCTCGCTTAGTTTCCGAGATATTCTCAAAAAACAAATGGGGAAAAAAATTGAATCATTTTTTTACTGAATTTTCTCATTTGTTTGTTGAGAATATCTCGGAAACTAAGAGAGATAGAGCAATAATCATAATGACCTTTTTTGTAGAGAATTTCAAGAGCTACAAAAAAGGTCATTATGATTATTGCTCTATCTCTCTTAGTTTCCGAGATATGTACAAAAGAATGAATTACTTCATTTTAACTCCAGAAACGTCATCCCAGAATCCAAAAAAATCCGGAATTTCACAGGGTGCTGCGTATAATTTAGCAATTGACGGGAACATGAGCCCCGATATTTTCAAAAATCGTTCCCTAGCAGTTATCACAGTATTGAGCATTCCCTCGTGCACCAGATAAAATCCCATCCACTCGGAAACAATAATATCGACCAATCCAACGTCGTCAGAGTCTCCAATATCCTCGAGTCTCTTCGGTATCACCTGAATGACGTCACTCACATTATTCTCGATCGCAAGATCTTTTATCATCGACGACAATCCACTGGCTTCGACTGCGTAGACTCTTCTCGCTCCGGCCTGTGCACAAAAAATCGACAGAATTCCTTGAAAAAATGGATTTTTTCCGGATTTTTGTTAATTCGGAATTTTTGGGAAGGTGGATACATTATGAAAATGAGGATAAAAAATGAAAAAAAAATATTTTGAGACATGTTTTTTTGTGTAAAATTTCCTCAGCTTTCCGATGGAATCGTCAGAAAATTTCTATCTTTAACCGCTTCTTTTTTATCCCCATTTTACCCCACCTTCCCCGGGAGAAATTTTGTTCGGAGATTCTCACCAGTTCCAGCGCCAACGTCCATCACAGTTTTGTCTTTAAATAATTCTCGGTTATTTGAAATTGCGGTTTTATAAGCTGCCATTCGAGGCCCATCAGTCAGCATCAATCTATGAATCTGAAAAAAAATTATATAAAATAAGAAAAACGATAAATTCAATTATTTAATTTAAGAAAGTGAGTTTATCGTCAGTTTTTTGAGGATATCTCGGAAGCTAAGCGAGATAGAGCGATTTTGCAAGAGACCTTTTTTGTAGAGAATTTTGAGCCCTACAAAAAAGGTATCTACGAAAATTTCTCTATCTCGCTTAGTTTCGGAGATATTTGAGAAAAAGTGATGACAAAATTGAGTAAAAAGAATAACTCCACTTTTTTTTATTGGTTTTTTGAAAATATCTCGGAAACTAAGCGAGATAGAGCAATTTCACAAGAGACCTTTTTTGTAGCTCTTGAAATTCTCTACAAAAGCTTCTTAGAGCAAAAAGGGCGTATCTCCATTATTTACCGAAGAAAATGGAGAATTCGTTCATTTCTTAGGATTTTCCACATGCAGAGGTTATGTTTACACTAATTTATAACATTCTGGAATTAAAAATAATTTAATTATAAAAATAATTACATCCAATTCCTCGTAACTTTCGAAATATTCATCAGCAACGTCCATGACTCCATTTATCTCCATTTTTCCGTAATTTATATATTAAATTCCAAGAAATTGAAGAATGCTCTTTTTTCCACAGTATTTTGAATCTTGCGCATGCGCATGAAGTGCCTCAATCCGCCATCTTGAACACCTGAAACAGAGAGAGATAAAAAATCCCAAAAATCCCCAAAAAACAACAAATTTCTCTCAAATCGATTAATTAATTACTTTTTAAATAAAAAATAAATAAATTCGATTGAAAATTATTTCACATTCGATAATAATCGATTAATTCCATAAAAGTCGAAATAAATCGATTATTAAAAAAATCGATTATCGATGAAAATCGATTGTTATGCGTCCCTGACTTCGCACAATCGCCAAAAATGGTAAAACTTTGACAGTTCGTATTGTGACATAATAATAATAAAATCCTTTTCTTTTTTGAGAGAAAAATATTCGAGGTCGATTAATTCCAGTTTTTGTGAATGCCTGAAGCGTGCTGTTCCGTAAAAATCCGATGAGAATCCCAAATTTGGGGAGAAATTGTTGGTTATCCTGCGTCGACTGCGAATTGCCCTTTTTTTAACTGAATAAATTGAAGCAATGGCTGTATCAGTTAATGAAATTTGTGAGAATACAAAATTAGCACGTGATCTTGCATTAACTGGTAATTATGATACATCTGGTGTTTATTATCAGGGAGTAGTCCAGCAAATTCACAGACTGCTGGCGACAATTGTTGATAATACGAGAAAAGCCAAATGGCAGTTGGTGCAGCATCAGATTGTCGAGGAATTTGATAAAGTGAAGTCTGCTATTCACACTTTGCAATTGTTCAAAGTTGATGTCCGAACGGAACGAATGTTGGGTGAGTTCAATCATTTGTTTTTTGAGAGTATCTCGGAAACTAAGGGAGATAGAGAAAAATTCATACAGACCTTTTTTGTAGCTCTTGAAATTCTCTACAAAAAAGGTATCTTGTGAAATTGCTGTATCTCGTTTAGTTTCCGAGATATTCTCAAATGAGTAAATTGTGAATTTTTTTTCTTTTTTAATCAATTTTTTGTTTGAATTGTTTTTTAAGAATATCTCGGAAACTAAGCGAGATAGAGAAAAATTCATAGAGACCTTTTTTGTAGCTCTTGAAATTCTCTACAAAAAAGGTCTCTTGTGAAATTTCTCTATCTCGTTTAGTTTCCGAGTTTGTTTGTTTTTTCAATGTTTTTCATATTTTCTGCATTTTCTTCAGGTACATCATGCTTGCAATACGAAGAGCCAACGAGAGATCCAGCATTATGGTCAGCTCCAAGTCTAGGCACCACCTGGAATCCTCCAACAGTCCGTGATCCAGACGTGTGGCCTCCGCTCTCTCCAAACGAGCAAAAACCAGTGACTAAAGTCAATTCCAATTTAAACCGTAAACAAACAGCTCGTCCGGGTGCTAAAAAGGCGACAGCCCCCAGTGGAAAGCGAAATGACCCAAAAGGAGTCAATTCCGGTAGAAAAGACGATAAAAAGAATATCAAACGAGACGAAAAAGTAATTTCCATTAAAATAATCGTTATCAAAATAATTTCCTCGTTTTTCTCAAATATCTCGTAAACTTCACGAGATAACGCAATTTTGCAAGAGACCTTTTTTGTAGGAAATTTAATTCTCTACAAAAAAGGTCTCTTCCAAAATTCCTCTATCTCTCTTATTTTCCGAGTTATTCTCAAAAAACAATAATCGGAAAAACACTCAAAAAATATTTTTTTTTTTTTAGGAAAAACCTGAAAACGAGAAAGGTGATGTGGACGTTGAGGAGCGAAAATTCGAGGCTGCGAGTTGTGATAGAGATTTGGTGGACATTTTGGAGCGTGATATAGTCCAGAAGAATCCGAATATTCATTGGGAAGACATCGCGGATCTTTATGAGGCGAAAAGGCTTCTGGAAGAGGCGGTGGTTCTGCCTATGTGGATGCCTGATTTTTTCAAGGGCATTCGAAGGCCCTGGAAGGGTGTTTTGATGGTGGGTCCCCCGGGAACCGGAAAGACAATGCTGGCGAAGGCAGTGGCAACTGAATGCGGAACAACTTTCTTCAATGTGTCCTCGTCGACTCTCACGTCGAAGTACAGAGGAGAATCGGAGAAACTCGTGCGACTGCTGTTCGAAATGGCGAGATTCTACGCTCCCAGCACCATTTTCATCGATGAGATAGACTCATTGTGCTCGAGACGAGGATCAGAATCGGAGCACGAGGCCTCGAGGAGAGTCAAGTCGGAATTACTCGTGCAAATGGATGGAATTAGTTCGAATAGGTATTCAGGAGGTTTTCTGGGATATCTCGGAAACTAAGCGAGATAGCGCAATTTCATAAGAGACCTTTTTTGTAGCTCTTGAAATTCTTCACAAAAAAGGTCTCCTTCAAAATTTCTCTAGCTCGTTTAGTTTCCGAGATATTTGAGAAAAACCAAATAAATTCTTCGGTGTTGCTTTTAATGTTGAGAATTCTCGTTCGAATTGTTTTTTTAAGATATCTCGGAAACTAAGCGAGATAGGGGAAATTTTGTAGAGACCTTTTTTGGAGATCTTGAAATTCTCTGCAAAAAAGGTCTCTATGAATTTTTCTTCATCTCGCTTAGTTTCCGAGATATTCTTTGAAAATCATGAACAAAAAAATTGTCTTTACTACTGATTTAAATTAATTAATTAATTAATTATGTTTATGAGAATTTGATTAATTTTATTTATAGTGAGGACCCAAGTAAAGTTGTCATGGTCCTAGCCGCTACAAATTTTCCATGGGACATTGATGAAGCCTTGAGAAGACGTCTGGAGAAGCGAATATACATTCCATTACCCAATAGTGAGTATTCCCTGAAGTCAAACTTCTTTTCTCGAATATCTCTGAAACTAAGCGAGGTAGCGAAAAATTTGTAGAGACCTTCTTTGTAGCTCTTGAAATTCTCTACAAAAAAGTATTCTTCCAAAATTGCGCTATCTCGCTTAGTTTCCGAGATATCCTCAAAAAACAAATGTCGAAAACATGAATTTCTCTTATTTCATATTTTTATTAATGAATTATGTTAATTAATTCGATTTCAGGTGAAGGACGAGAGTCTCTGCTGAAAATTAATCTCCGGGACGTGAAAGTCGATCCTTGCGTCGATCTCACAGACATTGCAGAAAGATTAGAAGGATATTCTGGAGCCGATATCACAAATGTCTGCAGGTAAATGTCACTAAAAAATGAAACAAAAATTAAATCCTTCCGACCGATCATTTTCTCCAAATATCTCGGAAACTAAACGAGATAGAGCAATTTCACAAGAGATCTTTTTTGTGGAGAATTAAATTCTGCACAAAAAAGGTCTCTTACAAAATCGCTCTATCTCGCTTACTTTCCAAGATATTCAAACTTTACTCTTTCAATTCTCAATAAATCCCTAAAAAATCACGAAAAAAACAATAAAAACTAATAATTTGTTTAATTCTCAGGGATGCATCAATGATGTCAATGCGGAAGAAAATCGCTGGATTGAAGCCAGATCAGATAAGACAATTGCCGAAAGAAGAATTGGATTTGCCAGTTTCACCGTCAGATTTTTACGAAGCAATTGAAAAATGTAATAAAAGTGTGTCTCAAGAGGATTTAGAAAAATATGACAAATGGATGAATGAATTTGGTTCTTCCTGATAGAACAATTATTATTAAATTGTAAATTATTTAATGTCTTCCATATAATGAGTTATTCAAATCTACTTACTTTCATTATTTTATTGTAAAATTTATCTTTTCTTTTTTATTGTGAAATTTGTTTATCGATTTTTGTGCAGTTCTGACTTTTTTTTTATTTCGTCAGTTTATTCGTAAATTCATTAGAATATTTTTAGAATTATGCTTTGTTATTGTGTAATTTTTGTATTCTCGAGTTTTTTGAATTATTGTAGTCCATGAGTCGTAATAAATTAATAGAATTATTGTTAACTCGATTTTATGGATTTTATCGAATTTTTGTTTTTTGTAGATATCTCGGAAAGTAAGCGAGATAGGGAAATTTTGAAAGAATACTTTTTTGTGGAGAATTTCGAGAGCTACAAAAAAGGTCTCTTGCAAAATCGCTCTATCTCGCTTATTTTCCGAGATATTCTCAAAAAAGGGAACAAGATGAATTGTCTTATTTACGAAAAATTGAGAAAATCAAAAGAAATAATTATTTTTCGAGTGAAGAAATCTATGAAAAAATCCGAAAAAATTACGCAATGATGAGGACATACTGAAGCTTCTTCTATAATTTTTTCAGAATTTTTAGTAGAGTTTTTACCTGTGAAAAAATGCAAAAGGAGAATATAAATCAAGGATTTTATTAAAAAATTCAATTTCGAGGCTTGTTCTCTCTTTTCCGTGAATATCTCGGAAACTAAGCGAGATAGGGAAATTTATCAGGAACACTTTTTTGTAGAGAATTCCAAGAGCTACAAAAAAGGTTTCTTGCAAAATCGCTCTATCTCGCTTACTTTCCGAGGTATCCTCAAATAAATAAAAAAAAAAACGAATTTCCCCTAATTTTCCATTTTTTAAGTGGATTTGAACAATTTAAAAAAAATGAGTTTTCCTCTCTTTTTCTCTTTTGTTACTTCTCCGAATATCCCAACAGATGGCGAAAACGCTCGACGAGTTTCTCGCAAGTGCTTCTGTGCCCCTCATTTCAATATATATAAAATCTCAACAGAATTTTCGGCAGTGGGGGATTCTCGGGATTGTTCTGTGGGGTGGGGGTTAGTAACCCATTGTAATGGAGCTTTGGGACTCTATCCTCTCGATGACGTGCTTTCTCCCATTGAGGTCATCTGCAAAAACTGAAATGGGAAACCGAGCCTCCTTAATTTTTTCTAATTTATCAATAAAAATAAAAAAAATCTCTACTTTTGTTTTTATTTCCAATATATCTCGGAAACTAAGCGAGATAGAGCAATAATCATAATGACCTTTTTTGTAGCTCTTAAAATTCTTTACAAAAAAGGTTATTATGATTATTCCTCTATCTCGCTTAGTTTCCGAGATATCTCAATAACAACATCCCACGACTGGAAAATCGCGAATTTCTCCGATTTATCCCAAAAAAAATTTACCAGTGATTCCATAAGATCCCGAATTTTTTCATCGAATCGACGAATCAGAGACGAATGGAGCATTTATCTCTATGCAAATGGAGTCACAGAAGCAGACAAAGAATTTGTTGGTCTCAAGCTCCGCCTCTTGTCGTCAAATCAACCAATAGGAACGGCCTGTTACAAATTCGCCATTCTCGACGAATCAGGAAAGACGATAATGGAAAAAACATCGAAGTATTGTCGGTTTTGTTAGGGGGCATTGGGAGGGGGTGAGGAGGACCCGATGATGTAAGGAATTGTGGGGAAAATTCCCGAAATTGAGGGAGGAAATGAATAAAGTTAGAGGTCTTATGTGAGTTGAAGAATATCTCGGAAACTAAGCGAGATAGAGGAATTTTTGTAGAGACCTTTTTTGTAGAGAATTTCAAGAGCTACAAAAAAGGTCTCTACAAAATTTTCGCTATCTCTCTTAGTTTCCGAGATATCTCTAGAAAACTGTTTTTAGTCGAATTAGTGAATTTAAGATTATTAAAATAGTTTTTCCGATGTAACTCGAAAACTATACGAGATAGAGCAATAATCATGATGACCTTTTTTGTAGCTCTTGAAATTCTCTACAAAAAAGGTCTCTTGTGAAATTTCTCTATCTCGCTTAGTTTCCGAGATATTCTCAATACATGTCAGAGAAACAATTATTTAATTAAAGAAAAGTATTTTATTTAAATCGATAAAAATAGAATTAAGAAACAGTGTTATTTAATACGTAAGATTGAGTGATAAGGCACGTTCCCCAGTAGAAGCCCAAAGAAATACTTCACTTCATATAGGAATTAACGAACAAAGGAGTTTAGAGTTTCTTTGGAATTGAACGAAAATAAACGAAATATTCATTTATTTATTTTTAATGCAGAGAAATTTTAATAAATAAGAGTTTAATCGTTTTCATTGTGTTCTGATGATTTTTTTGCACCGATGGGATAATATCGTCAAGGTCAAAGGAAATGATAAGTGTAAAGTAATCACAATGATGTCATAGTGTTTTATAATAGTTTCTGATGTCATTTGATACGTTTCCATTTCGTCATCAGTTTCTTGAAGATATCTCGGAAACTAAACGAGATAGAGCAATTTTTGTAGATACCTTTTTTGTAGAGAATTTCAAGAGCTACAAAAAAGGTCTCTATGAAATTTTCCCTATCTCGCTTAGTTTCCGAGATATTCCTAAAAAACTGAGATAAAATTAATTAATTGAAAAATTTATTAAAAAATTCAATTTTTCCGTATTTGTTTTTCGAAATATCTCGGAAACTAAGCGAGATAGAGAAATTTTGCAAGAGACATTTTTTGTAGGGAATTAAATTCTCTACAAAAAAGGTCTCTTGATATTTTTCAATAAATGCGGTCTGTTACGAGATTTATTTCTTTCCCATTTTTTTTGTATACATTTTTACAGAAGAAAAAAAGTCCGCCATTTTCTCCGGGTCTTCCCCCTCTCCCACCTCAGTAGCCGAAACCTTACGGTTCGAGGGTGCCCGGGGGTTCGTGTCAGTCACGCTCCGAGCGTCGAGCCATGAGCATCTCAAAATGGCCGCCCACAGCGAACCTAAATAAAAAAAAAGTGCTCCGAAAATATCAAGTGAAACAAAATTGAATTTCTCAAAACAAATAAATAAACCATTTTTTCTAACCAAAATTTTTATTTTTTCAAAAAAATGGAATCCGTGATAAAGTGCAGAACGATAACAACCCAAGGTCTCCACGCGGAGCTTTTCTTCACTTGGAGAATCGCCAATTTCCTCGAGATAACGCGTGGAGTGCACTGGATGGAGTCTCCGACGTTCTCCTCAAACCTATCGATAAACGACCGTTGGCTCCTCTACTGTTACCACCGTCCGACGCTCGAAGACGACGACTACATCGGCGTCAGACTGCGTTTATTGTCATCGAACGAGGATCAGATAATGGCGCAGTACAATCTATCGGTTACGAACGAAACCGGCAGGGCCGGCAACATCATCCACTCGAGGGTCTGTCAGTTCAAGGAGGGGGAGTTCCGGGGGGTCGCAAAGTTCATCAAACGATCGGAGATTCTCGATCGAAACACCGTCATCTTCTGTCGAATTAAAATGTTTATCGACGAACACCTGCAGCATCGGATCCTCAGCATCAGGGGCGGAAGGCAAAGGCCCCGCCCACACATGCACGGAGTGGGGGCGCGGGAGGGGAAGAGATTGAGGAATCTTGCGAGACTGAAACGAGAAATGGAAAATGGAACTTTTGATATGAGTCTCGTTAATATTCAAAACGCCGGCGGATTCCTCAGACTCGTCATCGATGCTCCTTGTACTGACGTCAGGAGGAGAATCTTTCATTTCATTAAGACACATTATGAAGAATTCATGAGGACCAATGGGTACAGGAGAATCAAAGAATGTTATCCGGAAATTTATAAAAGTTTCTTGAGGGAAATTGCGGAGGAAGAAAATATTTTGTGATTTATTTTTTTTATTATTTTAATTTTTGAAAAAAATTATAAGTTTTTTTTTTTTTTAACGAAGTTGGGAGATATTCTGAAAACTAAGAAAAGGAATTCTTCATTGTTTTTATTATTATTATTATTATTATTTGAAATATTTAGAAAACTAATTTTATCTTGCTTTATAGTTTTTTCAAAATATCTCGGGAACGGAGGGAGATAGAGAAATTTTTGTAATAATCTTTTTTGTAGATCTTGAAATTATCTACAAAAAAGGTTATTATGGAAAATTTTCTAACTCACTTAGTTTTCGAGATATTATTGAAAAACTAATGATTCAATGTGTAAAGGAAAAATTGATGTAAAAAACATGAATTCATCATTTATTTTCACATTATTATATTATATTTTGATTGAAATCAAAAATTCAGAATTTCTCATAATTTCATTATTTCATTTTTCTTTCTCAATTATTAATTTATTATTTTTTCATAATTTTATAAAAAATTTAATTTTAAAAAAGGAGTTAAAACTCAAAATTTCACGAATTTCTTATGAAAAAAAAAAAAAAAAAAAATTGTATTGAATTATACTTAACCTTGTTTACCACTTCACCACTGAATTTAAACGGAAAAAAAATAATTATTTCATAAAAAAATAAAATAAAATAAAAATCAAGTGAAATCACTGCATCAATGAATCACTTCAGTTTCTATCATTTTACAATGAGAGAATAAAGATAATAATAATAGTTACGTAACAAAGATAATTGTTGAATTATAATAATATAATTTTGCGTAGAAATAATAGGATTTTTTCGTTCGTCATACGATACGACTGACGAAGTGCAATCGGCAATCTTCGGCTCTCATACCCCCACTCCTTGAATTGGTGGCTTCGGCACGCTCCGAGTGTCGACTGTTTCGGGTGATTGGGGGGGGGGGGGGCTCATAGGCCTCTGAGGCGAGTGATTGTCGGCAGAAGAGTCGGAGCGAGTGATGGCTCGAGGCGTGTACGTGAGAGTGAAAATACGTGCAAGTAGTAGTGATCCGTTGAAAATACGAATAGATAAAAAGTAGTGACCGGTTGAGTTCGTTCGAAACAGGTGGTGTCAACGATTTCGAGGTATTCCTTTTGTTTTTTAGAGAATGGCGCATTTTCTTCAATTTTTTTTAATTAAAAATAGTTTAATTGATTTTTTTTGAAATATCTCGGAAAGTGAGGGAGATAGAGAAAATTTTGTAGAGGCCTTTTTTGAAGAGAATTTCAAGAGCTACAAAAAAGGTTTCTTGCAAAATTGCTCTATCTCGCTTAGTTTCCGAGATATTCTCAAAAAACTACTGACAAAATTCGTTGAATGAAAAATTTATTAAAAAATTCAATTTTTCTGTATATGTTTTTTGGAATATCTCGGAAACTAAGCGAGATAGAGGAATTTTGAAAGAGACCTTTTTTGTAGAGAAATTCAAGAGCTAAAAAAAAGGTCTCTACAAAAATTTCTCTATTTCACTTATTTTCGGCGATATTCTCAAAAAATAAACACATTCCATTGCCTCACACATTCACAAGAAAAAAAACATGGAAATTGCCTCGAATTAATCTTTCTTTCTCCTCAAATTTCATGATAAAAAAATTCTCTCCTTCTTACCTCTATTTACAGAAATAAAAAACCGTTTCCGCTTCGAGATTAAAACCCAGCGTAATAGAACCCAAACAAAAACACAACTCGAAACAAAAATTCTTAATTCAATACCTCAGTAAAATGATTCGGATTTTATTTCATGAGAAAAACTTTATCAAAAAATCTGAAAAAATTTGAGAACACGCACCAAAACATTTACAATATTCCCTAATTTTTTCAGATTTTTTCGTACACGTGCGTTTTCAGGAAAAATCCCGGCCCATTTTGCCCCGGTCTATTTTATAAAAATGTTGGTTTTAAGTACTTTTTTTTCCTCGATAATTTTAGATTGTTCATGTTTTTTTCGGAAAAATCATGTTTGTCTGCTATTTCAGACCTTTTCTTTATTTATTTTTTATTTTTTGAAGGTTTGAATTTTTACGACTTTTTTTTTTAGTTCCGAGGAATGAAAATAGAACAGATGTGCATTGGGAATAATCGAGAAAAGAAATCGAAAGGGAGAGGTCGAAAGCGACCGGTTGAGGACAGCACGAGTAGCTCTGTCTCTCTCTTTTTTTACGACTTTTCAGGGAAATGTGTTTTGGGTTTTCTTCGGGCGAAGACAATGAAGAAAAAAAAGTGGAAAAATACTGCGTTCTTCTGTTTCTGTTCACGTTGAACAGAAAGTTGAACTTTCTAGAAGAATTCTAGGGAATTTGTTCCCACTGAAAACAAAGGAGGGAAAAATAAGATTTTTTTTTTTTTTAAGGGAAGTTTTCCCAAAAAAAATCTGAAAAAATTCTGCAATAATAAAGACATATTAGAGAATTTTGTCGAATTTTTTCAGATTTTTTGGATGATCCCTTCCCATCGAGCGACTCATAATTACTCTTTTATGCTGACTCTCATTATCTGAATTTCTTTCTTTGTTTGCGCAAGCCCTGATTCACTCGGGGGAGGGGTAAGGGGGCCTCGATTGGTGGTGCCGCTGAGTAGGGGTTTTGCGAGTGACCAATCTGCATAAGTGGGCGTGTCTCTCCGGTACGAGTTGCGCGGTAACATCAACTGGTGGCATATTGTTATTATTAAATCCGGTTGATCGTATTCACGAAAAAAAAATTGAGCGAATACCGTTGCTCCTCCCACTCCCCATTTCCCCTCAAACAGCACTCGGGTGGTATTATGGGACACTGGGGCATCTATGTACACATAGGGGCAAAATGGGATAGGGCATACGCTTCATTCATGCATCCCGTTCTGCCCCCCTTCACCCCGCGTCACTCTTTCCCAGTGGAGGGGTAAAATCATTTCCGTGATTCAGTAGTTACCGACTGGGTCTAATAAGAAGTTCCGATCGGGTTACTTATTATCTCGCAGAGGGCAGCACTAATCAATGAAATTATATTCACTTGGAAGAAAATCGATTAATTCTATTTTCCTACACAGAACCCATTATGGATTTTTTTTTTTTTATGAATTTTTTTTTCTTTTCAATTTTTTGAAAATGTTTATTTAATTAATAAATTTTGAATTTTTCCGTTTTTTTTTTTTAAACAGAGGGTACTAGCTTCAACGGACCACACTAGCACTGATTTAATCCCTAGTTCCTAGGGATTTTCGTATAAACCTGGAAGGAAAGGCGGGTAACCTGTTGCTGGCATCGTCTCCTGATCAAAAAATAAACAAAAACCTCCAGGACTTGACTCCAAAAAAAATCACGTGGTAACTATCCATACCTAATCAATGAACAATCAACAATAATTAAATAAAAAATAACTTTTAACTCTAAAAAACAGAAGAAAATGTCGTGTCACTCAGACAGTACCTGCAGCACCTCCTCTCCCAAACAATGGGGCTGCAGCAAAGTGAATACCTTGAAAGTGATGTACGACTGGACAGTAACGGACTTCAGTCTCCGCCCCGAGGAGATAAAGCAGAAGATAACTTCCCCAATTTTCTACTCAGGTTCCGACAAAACCGACCAATGGCAGTTGGAGCTCTACCCACAGGGCGACGCTGATGATCACAAGGACAACATCTCCCTTTTCCTGAAGCTCCTGGCGTCCGAGAAGTCCGAGATTTCCCTCCAATGCCGTTTCTCCGTTCTAAAGACCACCGAGAACCTCAAAACCAACACGAAAAGATTTTTCCGAAAATACACCCCAGGAACAACCCTCGGATACCCTCGCTTCATGACTCGACTTCACCTGTTGACTCAGTCACACGCTCTGCTGACGAACGACAATCTGACGATTTGCTGCGAGATTTACATCCCAACGGACACCATCCAAACATCGTACGAGGACGCTCAACCGACGCTTCCATTAAAAACGAACAAACGTCGACTGACGGATGATCTGCAGCATCTTCTCGAGTCATCAAAGTTCTCTGACGTCACGATCATCGCAGGTGACAAGAAGTTTCCGGCGCACAAGTTGATTCTCTCTTCAAGGAGTTCGATCCTCTCTGCAATGGTCGATCATCACTCGAAGGATCACGAGGCTGACGTCATCCAGGTTGAGACGGCCCCGGAGATTATGCAGGGGGTTCTGCAGTTTATTTATATGGATGAAGTCCCGGACTTGGGGGGGAGGATCGAAGAGTACCTGATGGCTGCTGATAAGTACGAGTTGACTGGGTTGAAGGGCAGGTGCGAGGATCTTCTGGCTCAGGCGGTTAATGAGGTCAATGTGGTGAAGTACCTCATCATGGCGCATCTGTGCAGAGCTCCGGAACTCAAGGTGCGGTTGATCGAGTTCATCATGAGTCATCTACCTCGAGTCATCGCTTCTGCGGGCTTCAAGGATCTGCACAAGTACCCGGTTCTCATGGAGCTGATCATCCAGGCACATGCGGCACAAATGGAGGCAAAGTCAATGGTTACTGAATGAAAGCAGTTATTTTTTACAGAGTTTCAGGTAGAGTTATTTAATGTTAATTATTGATCTCAAAGTAGGTTAGTCATGTTGGAGATGAGGACTCTGTTGAGTTAATCGTTGGATTATTAATAAATGAGGCTGGATGTTGATGGGAATTTATTATTTATTTATGATTACAATCGATCTGATTAATTTTATGAATTTATGATGATTAACATTGATTATTGCTTGAACTAAAGTAGGTATAAATTGAGGAGATAATTTGATTCTAGAAGTCAATAGATCCAGAGGCTGGAGCTGGAGTTTACTCTGAAGAGAGGTCAAAATTGAATGAATCCATAAGAGTATCGAGTTTTGATTTTGGAGTTGTAGCTGATGCTGAAGGGAGACTGACATCTGCCGAAGCCAAAAGAGCTTCGAGATCTGGTTCTGGAGTTGTAGATGATACTGAAGGGAGATCGAAATCGAATGAATCCATAGCAGTATCGAATTTTGATTTTGGAGTTGTTGGTACTGGAGCTGGAGTTGATGCTGGAGTGAAACCGGAATCGAACTCAGCCAGACGAGCTTCGAGATCTGGTTCTGGAGTTGTGGTTCGTACTGGAGTGAAACCGGAATCGAACTCAGCCAGACGAGCTTCGAGATCTGGTTCTGGAGTTGTTGTTGGTACTGGAGCTGGAGTGGGACCGGAATCGACCTCAGCCAGAAGAGCTTCGAGATCTGGTTCTGGAGTTGTTGTTGGTACTGGAGCTGGAGTGGGACCGGAATCGACCTCAGCCAGAAGAGCTTCGAGATCTGGTTCTGGAGTTGTTGTTAGTACTGGAGCTGGAGTGGGACCGGAATCGACCTCAGCCAGATGAGCTTCGAGATCTGGTTCTGGAGTTGTTGTTGGTACTGGAGCTGGAGTTGTAGTTGGTTTTGGAGCAGGCCTTATATTAGCCAATCGATCCAGCAGAGCGTCAACCCGAGAATGAGGAGTAGTCTTTTCCGGATCCAATAAACCCAGAATCTCGTCTAATTCCGCTCCTGCCGTCGACACTCTAACTACACCTGGATACTGCGATTAAAAAAAATAATCCATTGAATTAGAACAAAGTAGTGCCTTAGACAACGTGTAAACAATGAAGACTTGGATTTAAACTAGAAAAATGATCTTTCAGCAGCAATTGCTTTTTAAAATTATTCAATCGAGTGACATAAACCGTCACTCTTTCATCAAAAATTGCAATTCCATCACTTACTGTTTTAGAGGACTGAAGATTTTTTTCGATAGTTGAGCCGCCTCCATTTGCGGCTTGGGCGATCCTGCTATATAAGTCATCCAACGGTGTCGCTCTTTTCTCTCGTCTATTTCCGACGACTCCGGTTTGACCACCCTGAAAACAAAATTCAGTATCAACAATCAATATCATTTTAAAAAATAAAATAAAAATTAATATCGTCAACTTACGTCCGGCACAATCGCCAACAGCACAAGCCCAAAGAGGAAAATAACGTTCTTCATTATGCTCAAGTGATTTCAATGAATCTGATTAATTTTTCATTCTCCCATGCCTTTATAAAGGAGGCACCTACGTTTCTATTTTATGATAACGTTCATCATTCTTCACTTGTTCTACATCTGATTCAATAGATACAATAGAGATATGAAAGGTATGAGTCAATTTACACAGATGGAAATAATAGAAAAATTTATTAGAAATCTTTTCTTGAAATCAACGTGAATTTTTGGAAATAAATTTCATGGAAAAATATTGAAATAAAATGGATTTAATTTAGACCATCTTCCAAAGTACTTTTTACAAAGTTACTTTTATTTATTTCTGTTCCATTGATTTTTTTAGGATTTAAATAAGTACTTAAAAGTACTTTTTTTTACCAACTTTAATTTCTTTCTAAAGTATTTTAAAAGTACTTTTTTTAAAAAGTACTTCGCTAGTACTTTAAGTGTACTTTTTAAAAAGTACTTTCAAAGTACTTTTGTACAATTACTTTCTTTAATTTTGGATTAATTTTATTTTCTATAAATTATTCAAGTTTGAACTTCATAAAGTACTTCTTCTAGTACTCAATTTTAATTTCTTTTAAAGCGATTTGAAAGAACATTTATTTTTTGACAGATAGAAAAGAAAATCAAGTGATCATTTCATTTCAAGTTTTAAAGAAAATTTGAGTTATTTATGAGCGTGAGAGAAAATTTCATAGCGAGAGTGCTGAAGGGTTAACAAAATATTAACAATTCTAGTTCTCCACGTGTTTCCCCCTTTTTTTCGGTCATGTTTTCAATTTTTTCGTCTTACATCTGATTCAATAGAAGTAGACGAGGGGAATGTAGGTTCAACGTAAATTTGCACAGATGTAAAGAAATAATGAGAAATGCGTCAATTAATTTTCGAGAAATTATTATTCAAAATAATTGAATAAATAATTGAAAACACGTGTTTGACTAATTTTTCATATTAATAAAAAAATAAAAATGACGATATGTGGGGCAAAATGGAGTGATTCGATGTAAAATTGTAATTTTTTATTTAAAAAATACGGAATTTTCGTTCATTAATAAAAAATGAATATCCAAATTTTTACATTTAATTCCAATATATTTCATTGAATTACAATAATTTTATTAATTTTGAGAATTCTGAAAATCTAAAAATTCCAGATTCAAAGAGTATCATTCATCATCGTTCAGTGAATTCAAGATGTCGTCTATAACCTTGCTGGGGTTAACTGTCGTTGTTGATGATCGAGGCTTAGACAAGTCCACTACAGGATCAGTAACAGAAGATCCATCGGAAGGAGATCCTCTCGGAATTGCTGCATTCTCCAATTCATTCAGCATTTTATCCACCAGATTTTCAGGAGTAGTCGCTCCATTCAATGAGCCCAGAATCCCGTCCACTTCCGCTTCCGTCTTAGACACTTCATCTGCACCTGGACTCTACGATTAAAAAAAAATAATCCATTGAATTATAACAAAGTAGTGCCTCAGACAATATGTAAACAACGAAAACTTGAATTTAACCTCAAAAAATGATATTTCAGCAACAACTGCCGTTTTCGCTAATCTCAAAATTATTAAATCGAGTGACAAAACCGTCACTTTTTCATCGAAAATTGTAATTCCATTACTTACTGTTGGATGGGATCGAAGATATTGCTCTATAGTTGAGCCCCTATTGGTGGCTTGGGCGATCCCGCTATAGATTGAATTCAACAACTCTGTCGTTCTTTTTTCTCGTTTATTTCCGACGACTCTGGCTTGTCCATTCTGAAACAAAATTCAGTAGGGAAGTGGTAAACAAGGTTAAGTCGTATAGGAATACAATATATGACTTGACCTTGTTTACCACTTCACCACTGAATTAATTAAATAAATATGAATAAAAAAAAAAAAAAAAAAATGTCAACTCACCTCCGGCAAAATCGCCAACAAAACAAGGGCAGAGAGAAAAATTATGGGCTTCATTATGCTCAAGTGATTTCAATGGAGAATATATTTTTTTTTGAGAATTCTCGGGGCTTATATGGTAGGGGAATTTACGGTTGAATGAATTTGGGTAAACAGGAGATTAATTATTCATTTTTTGGGGGGAAAAGGAATTAAGAGAATTTTTTAAGTAAATTTGGTGAATTTTGTTAGCAGGTTTTTGGTGATATCGAGGAAACTAAGGGAGATAGGGGAATTTTGCAAGAGACCTTTTTTGTAGCTCTTGAAATTGTGTACATAAAAGGTCTCTTGGGAAATTGCCCTATCTCGCTTAGTTTCCGAGATATTTTGGAGGAAGTGAGAATAAAATCAAATCATTTGATAAAATTAGAAAAATGATTTTTCTTAAGAATTGAAAAAAAATAAAAAATCAAATTTGATTTTGTTTTTTTGAGGAATTTTTGAAAAATTGAGGGAATATTTTATCCGTGGAATAAACTGATAATTCTACGAAATATTCATTTCTTTTCCTCTTTTTTGGAATTTCTATTCGAAAAAACATTTCTATTCCACATTTTTTTGCGCCGAATTTTAGTAGAAAAGATAACAAAAATGGGGTCGATAATATCGAACAACTGTGGAAATAGATGACGTCAATTTACAGAGGAAAAAAAAGAGGATAAATTTTAAAAAATGAAAAAAAATAGATTTTTTAAAAAATTAGATTTTTTCGATTTTTCGAAAAAATCTAATTTTTGAAAAAATCTAATTTTTGAAAAATTCTAAAAAATTACTTCCGACACATGTTTTTGGGGTAAAATTTCCTCACCTTTACACTGTCATTTTAGGGATTTTTTAGTGCAATGCACCCTTATGGTAATTTTTCCGTAAATTCCCAAATTCTAGGGGAAATTTACAGTCACGTGGCGGTGGAGATGTGCGAGAGGTTAGAAAAGCGGCAAAAACAGTAAACAAAAGGCAGTTCGGTGATGAGTGATCCACGGAAGAGACACAGATTCAATAAATTCAATAAATACAGAAAAAAAGGGGGAGACAAGAAAAAAGAAGAGGAAAATGATAACAATGAGACGGAAAATGAGGTTAATTCTAATGAAGATGATCCAACACTCGATGTTTACGCAGTTCAACCAAATTCCAATAATTCTCTTTATGGATTTCATTTGTATTTTGATAAATTAGGTAATTGCACTTTATTTTACAATTTTTTATAATTTTTCTAATAAATTGAAAAAATTCAACTTTTTTACATAATTTTTTTTTTTCAGCATTTTTTCGTCTTTTGAGAATATCTCCGAAAATATCAAAGTTAGAAGAAAATGTCAAGAGACCTTTTTTGTAGAGGATTCAATTCTCTGCAAAAAAGGTCTCTTGATGTTTTTCGAAAAACCCAATAGTTTTTGAGATATCTTCAAAAGAATGGAAAAGTATTTTTTTTTGTGAAATAACAGGTAAAGAAAATCTTTTCACACAATTTTTGAAATATCTCGGAAACCATTGGGTTTAGGAGAATTCACGAAGAGAGCTTTTTTGTGGAGAATTTAATTCTCTACAAAAAAGGTCTCTTGACATTTTTCGATAAACTCAACGGTTTCCGAAATATTCTCAAAAGAATACAATTTTCCTTTTATCGTTGAAATTCATAATTTTTTATTTGTTTAATTCAACTTTGTTGTTCTTCAAATATAATATTATTTTTTATTCAGATAAATATAATGAGGATCTAGTCATGAAGAAAGTGGAAACTAGTCAGTCATTTTTCATGAAAAATCCAGATATTACAACGATAATACCGAGCAAAGCTGGACCTTCATTTAATATTGACATAAATCGTTTTTTAAATGACGAAGAATTTATGAGTGAATGGGAAGAGTTCGAAAATGACATAGAAAAAAAGCCCAGGGATACGTTGAATTGTCTCGGTCTTGCTCTTCACCAGGTAAACAATTTTTTCCCAAAAATTATATTTATCTACATTTTTTTTAATAAAAAAGAAATTAAATTTTAAGATTTTTTGACGATTTCGAAATTTTCGGATTAGTTTTTTGAAAATATCTCAGAAACTAAGCGAGATAGAGCGATTTTGCAGGAGACCTTTTTCATCGAGAATTTCAAGGACTACAAAAAAGGTTTCTATGAAAATCGCTCTATCTCGCTTAGTTTCCGAGATATCTCAAAAAAACTGTGAAATAATTTTTTTTTTTCGTTTTTTAGATCATTGTTCAATCGAATATGAGTAGGCACGCCGATAATTCAACGGAGAACTTGAATTTGCCGATGATTAGAGTTAAAGTAATTAATTACAAGCCACTTATGGCTCTGCGAGACATAAAAATAGGATTTTATGGTAATTACAACTTTTTCAAGTGTTCTTCTGAGTATATCTCGGAAACTAAGCGAGATATCACAATTTCACAAGAGACCTTTTTTGTAGCTCTCAAAATTCTCTCCAAAAAAGGTCTCTATAAAAATCGCCCTATCTCTCTTATTTTCCGAGATATTTCCAAAAAACTACCACAAAAATCACATTCTCTTTTTAATCTTTTTTACCTAAATTTCTCATTAGTTTTTCTCAAATATCTCGGAAACTAAGCGAGATAGCGGAATTTTTCAAGAGACCTTTTTTATAGAGAATTTGAAAAGCTACAAAAAAGGTCTCCACAATTTTTTCTCTATCTCCCTTACTTTCCAAGATATCCTCAAAAACCAAAACTTTATAATTCCAGGTAGATTAATAGCAACGAGAGGCTGTGTGATTCGTGTCGGCAGGACTAAGTACATGCTGCAATGGCTCCCCTTCACCTGCGACAAGTGCTCCCACTGGATAATAATGCGTCAGCCCGAGGGAATCCACAGGTTCCCGAAAAAATGCAAATCCTGTGGAACCTGCAAATTCACTCCAAAATGGGACTCTCCGCACCTCAAATCCATTCCATTCCGCGTCATCAAGCTCCAAGAGCACTTTGACGACAAACAAGACGACAAAGGGAAAATGCCGAGGATCGTCGAGGTCGAATTGATCGATGATCTAGCAGAAACTTGCATGCCCGGTGATGACGTCACGGTCGTTGGAATAATTAAAATTCGAGGAACTGACGACGGAGTTGAGTCGAAAAAATCGTCAACAGAAGCGAATGCACTCTACATGGAAGCGGTTTCAATAATCAATAATAAAAATAGATCGAGAAACAGAAATGCACTTGGAGATGAATTGGATCATCAGGATTACGTTGTTATCAAGAAAATTCATGATTCTCCGGACGTTTTTTCACTGCTCGTTAATTCCTTGTGTCCGGCCATTTATGGACACGAGATGATCAAGGCTGGATTATTGCTGAGTCTCTTCGGGGGACGTGCTAAACATGATTCCTTGAGGAACGACATTCACGTGCTGCTCGTTGGAGATCCTGGACTCGGGAAGTCCCAATTGCTGCAGGCTTGCTCGAGAATCTCGAGTAAAGGTGATTTTTATTGAGTATCTCGATAAATAATGGAGATACGAAATTTTTGACCCAATATGAATTTGTAGAGAATTTCAAGAGCTACAAAAAAGGATTCTTGTGTTTTTTCTCTATCTCACTTAGTTTCCGAGATATTTGAGGAATAGTAATGACAGAATTTAGTTAAAAAAATAAATAAATGAAAAAACAAAGTTTTCTCGTTTGCTTTTTTAGAATATCTCGGAAACTAAGGGAGATAGAGAAATTTCACAAGAGACCTTTTTTGTAGGGAATTTAATTCTACACAAAAAAGGTCTCCTGTGATTACTCTCTATCTCGCTTACTTTCTGAGATATTTTAACAAAACCATAAACTCATCGAATTATTGAATCAACAGGTGTTTACGTCTGCGGAAATTCGAGCACAACTTCCGGCTTAACTGTGACCCTCACAAAGGAGAGTGGAATGAACGACTTTGCATTGGAACCAGGTGCACTGGTTCTCGCGGATAAGGGCACGTGTTTTATCGACGAATTCGATAAAATGCCGACGCAACATCAGGCGCTTTTGGAGGCGATGGAGCAGTCGAGTGTGTCCGTCGCTAAATCCGGGATAATTTGCTCGCTTCCAGCGCGAACTTCAATTGTGGCAGCTGCCAATCCAATTGGCGGAAGGTACAATCGGGGAAAAAGCTTTACGGAGAACTTGAACCTCAGCGAACCGCTTCTCTCGAGATTCGATTTGATTTATTTGCTTCTGGATCAACCGAGCGAGCAAATGGATACTCTGATGTGTGCTCATGTCATGGACGCTCACACTGGCTTCAAAAAAGGGAATTCGAGTAATTATGCGGCGAATCAGGAGGATTTCGAGGGCTCGAGGAACAGTCATGCTTCGGGAGGGGGATTCACTCTGAGGTAAAAGATTTTTTGGGAAATTCGATAGTGAAAATTTTTATTTTATCGATTTTTCAGTGGAAAATTTATATTTTCATGGAAACGATTGGAGATGGAATTTTTTCGATGATTCCAATGAAAAGCTGGGGAAATTTCACGTGGAAAACATGTGCCACAACTTATTTTTCAATTATTTTCAAAATTTTCTCAAAAAAACTCAAAATTTTGAAAAAAAATCCAAAAATCACTTCAGACATATGGTTTCCATGTGAAATTTCCTCAGCTTTTCAATGGAATCATCAGAAAAACTCTATCTCAAATGTTTCTACAGGAATCATAACATAATTAACATAATTACGAAATTTTCAGACTAATCAATTTTATTAATCAGTTTTTCCAAAATATCTCAGAAACTAAGCGAGATATTGTAATTTCACAAGAGACCTTTTTTGTAGCCCTCAAAATTCTCTACAAAAAAGTTCTCTACCAAAATCGCTCTATCTCGCATAGTTTCCGAGATATCCTCAAAGAAAGCTCACAATATCCCAAATCAAGAAAAAACAATAATTTTCACTTTTTTCTTGTCTTTAGAGAGAGACTGACTCAAAAAGTCAATAAAGGAGATCTCGTCCCGCAGTCGATCCTCCGGAAATACATCTCCTACGCTCGCCTCTACGTGAAACCAAAGCTCACACCTCCAGCCGGCGAAATTCTCCAAAATTACTACTTAGAACTTCGCCAGAAGAACAATATTTTCGGGCATTTGCCCGTTTTTCATCGTCAGTTGGAGGCGTTGATTCGCCTGACCGAAGCCCGAGCCAAAGTCGAATTGAGAACAGAAACGACCGAAGCTGATGCTCTCGAAGCCATCGAAATTTTCAAATTTACGCTCACGAGTGTTCCAGAAATCGGCGCTTTTAATCCCGTTTTGTCCTCGGATTCCGGGAAAATAACGGCGAACAAAGTCGCCGCATTTATCTCGTTACTCCGCGCAGAAGCTGAAAGAAATAATGAATTATTGTTTTCGAAAACTGATTTAATGGAAATAGCGACACGTGGTGGCATCATAATTAATGAATTTTCGAGGTTCATTAAGAGGCTTAATGACGAGGGAATTTTCATAAAAAGAGGCAATGATTTGTATAAATTTGTTAATATGTAAAAAGTGCAAAAAATGAAAAAAAAAAAAAAAAAAAATATTAATTAGTTAATAATTGCTGATTAATTAGTGTCTAATTAATAATTAACTAATTTATTAATTATCAATTGGTAATTAATATATAATTAATCAATAATGAGTACTTTATTGATAATTCATCATTAATGTAATATTAATGAATTAATTATTAATTATCTTCATTCTCTTATGGCATCATAATTAATGAATTTTTAAGGTTTATTAGGAGACTTAATGACGAGGGAATTTTCATAAAAAGAGGCAATGATTTGTATAATTTTGTTGATATGTGAAAAGTGCAGAAAATGGAAAAAAAATATTAATTATTAATTAGGCAATAATTGCTGATTAATTAGTGTCTAATTGCCCCAATAATTATCATTATAATTATTATTACTGTTATTTTATATAGGTGTGTATGAATATAAAAAGTGAAGAAAATGGAAAAAAAAAAACATTTTTCTGAAAAGAAAAATAGATTTCATCGATTTAAATGTTAAAATTTTTTTTTGAGCATGAATAACTCAAATTATTCTGTTTTTCATAAACTTCAATGTCAAATTCCGCAGAATGATAATTTTTTTTTTATTTTCTACATGTGTTTTACAATTTATTTATTACTTTTTTTTTTACGATGTTAAGATTACCTTTTTGGTGATCTCAACGACGATGTGTCGACGTGGACGTCGACGTGGACGTTCATGTGTCTAAATAATAATAAGAATAATGTTCCCTACTTGGGTATTTATTGAGGAGTTTCGGTGATGAAGAATTCATTTTCGATCAGTTTGAAAACAACGAGATCACTTGAGGTGAGTTACAAAAAGTTTTACATTAAATTATTATTTTCCTAAATATTTTCAATTTCAATTGTCTATGATGGAGATTTTCTGATGATTTCATTGAAAATCTGAGGAAATTCTACGTAAAAAACATGTGTAAAAATGAATTATTCCGATTTTTTTAAAAATCTAAAAAATTCACTTTTTTTGGGAATATTTCTGGTTAGACTGGTCGTAGCTAAAAAATTCCGAATGGAGGTGAAATGTTAGGTAATTTGTCATCGATTCATGTGATTTTAAAATTCCGCTACGACCAATAGAATCAGAAATATTCCCAAAAAACAGATTTATTCATCCGACACATTCCAATTCATTCCGACACATTCCAATTCATTCCGAAACATTCCAATTCATTCCGATACATGTTTTCCGGCTAAAATTTCCTCAGTTTCTCACTAAAATTATCAGAAAAAATCAATCTTCAATATTTCTCTCAATTTTCCCTAATTTTCATAATATACAACATAAAAATCAGAATATTCCCATTTTACGTGATATTTAATTCTTTCAGTACTACCAAAAGATGGCATCGAAGTGTCAAATCATTTTATTCCTTGCCTGTTCTCTCCATTGGACAACAGGACTGAAGTTTAGCGGTGACAACTATGAACTTGCCCACGTTTTTTGTTATAATGCAAACATCATAAAAAACGGAAATTGCACTGGAAGAACACTTGCAGAAGTTGAATTGTTGCCTAGACGACCAGGTTATGATATCTGTTATTTAGACACAGCTTTTCGTCTAAATCTGCTAAACCTGAGGATTAGAAGAATCAACGATGGAGTCTTCGACAAGTTACCGTCATCTTTGGAATTTATTTCTCTAGCCCATAATGAAATTGATAAACTTCAGCCAGATATTTTTCAATCATCATCATCCTTGAAATATTTAGTTTTAGCTCATAATAAAATCAGGTATCTCAATTTAAATTTCGCAGGATTAAATGATTTTGAGTATTTGGATGTTTCGTATAATCTGTTATGGGGATCTGAAGTACGTGGAAATTTGCATATGCCATCGAAAGCACTTATCAGAGTTGAAGGAAATATTACCACTTCAGAAATTCGTAATCTTCCGGAAAATGACGGGAGAATTGTTGCATTGAAACAATTGAAAGACGATAGCGAATTCACCGTATGGCCTGCTCACATTTTAGAATTTATAGAGCTGTAAAAATATCGCGGAGGTAAACAAGGTCAAGTCATGTAGAGATACCATGTGTATTTAACCACTGAATTATTGAACTTTAATAAAAGTAAATTACTTTCTTGGAAATATTATTATTTTTTTTATTTATTTTTTAATGGATTTTTTTTTTTTCAAAATTTTTGTTAACACCCTTTTTTTTGTAGATAATTCAGGGATGAAGTGGTAAACAAGGTTAAGTCATAAAAGGATTCTAGATACACTTGAAATAACGGAAGCAAAAGATGATTATTTTTTAATTTAAAAATATTTATTGATTTTTTCGAAAAATTTAATTATTAAATTTTTTAAATACTTTTAATATTCTTAAATTAATGAATGAAAAAATTGATAATAAATTATTTTTTGAATATTACATTTTTATCAAATTCGGTTCTCTAAACCGAGACTCAGACGAGTAAAGAGATTTATTATCGATAAAATTGTTATTATCTGTAGAATTAGCATCGATGGCGTCTGAACTCCATGGCCACCAACTGGACTTCCAGCAGAGCGATACGAACCTCTCCATGCGTTAAATCTCCCTTTTCCACTTATTTCAACTATAAACACAAATTTTTCAATAAAATATACGAAATTGATGAAATTTTATTTAAAAAGAATATATATATATATTTTCCAAGATTTTATAAAAAAAATCATATCTAACCCATTTTGCCCCATTTTTCCAAAATTCAATAAAAAAAATGTGAATAATCCGTTTTACCCCACATTCCCTTAATTTTCAATTTTTTTCAATCTCATTAAAAAATCATAATTAATCTAATTATTTACATTAATTAATTAATTTAATTTACTTGAATTACTTACCAGCAATACAGATGACAATTAAAACAATAAACAAAAATTTAATTTTCATTTTTTATCACAATAGTCAAAAACAATAGATGAAAAATATTATGAGATACTCTACAATTCGAGGCTCTCGTTCAACTGAGGTTTTGGCTATGGAACTTTGTGAATTATATTTGGTGAAAGTAACCGGTTATTGCGTCACTGGGTTCCCCAAAATTATTCCTCAATCTTATATTTATGAGTTTTAGAAATGATAGCTCATTGAACTCTGGATTTACCCTTGAATGCGTCATTCTCTACTTTCAAAATATGGAAGAAAGGAAAAATTGGCGAAAAAATGATTTTTTTTGAAATTGCATTAATTATTAATTAGCAATTATACACTAATTAATAATTAATGTGACTAATTAATGATTAATTATTGATGAGTAATTAGTCAATAATTATTGATAGACAAAAAGAGTTAATTTATATAAAATTAATTATTAACGGATTATGAATTAATTAGTGGTTAATTAGTAGTTAATTAGCAATTGATTACTAATTAATTAGTAATTGATTATTAATTACTCTTATTTTTTTATGAATGAATAGTCGTGATAATTCTGTTAAAAAATTCAATTGAAATCTCGATTTATTTAAAATTTTGATGAAAGTGGTATTCCCAGGACTCCAAAAGTGACAGCCAATCACAGACGTCGCCCAGCCTAACCTGCTCCTCTCTCCCCTCCAATGACAACACTAGCCTTCCTCGGCACCTCCAGAACATTCAAGAATCCTTAATCTCTTAATTACATTAAAAATTGGGAAATTCTTAAAATCGTTAATGAAATAAATCAAAATTATTATTAACATCATTTCTTTTATTATAGTATTTTTGAAATCGATTATAAATTGTGACGAATTTTCATGATTTCACATTTTTTTCTAAATTTCCATATTTTTTTATAAAAAAAAAAAAATTACGATTATTTTTTTTTTCTTCGTAAATTTCATTTATTTATAATTTTTTCATTTTTTTTTACGCAACTCAGACAACAGGAATAATACTATAATTTAGTTAATATCTATTTATAATGATATAATTTCTTCAATTGTTTTCTTTTTTTTTTTTTTTTCAATTATTTAATTTTCCTTATTTTTTCATCAATTTTGTTAGTTTTTTTTTTTTTTTTTCATTATTATTTACAATTGTTGAGGGAGGAAAGGGGGGAAGGTAAATCCATAATTATCATTATAATTATTATTATTATTATTATTATATACAGGTGTGTGTTAATTTAATTGAAATGAGATAAATAATGAGATAATTATCATTATTATTATTATTTAAAAGAAAAACGATTTTTTTTAGTTCAATTGATAATGTCCCTTTCCTCTTCAAATGCATTTTTTTCTTCTTTTTTATTAATTAGTTCATTAATTATGCAAGACTAATTTTTGTCAATTGCAACTTTTTTTTTTTTTTTTTTTTTTTTCTTTTGGATTTAAACGGAACACTTTTTGGCATCCTTAGTATCCCGGTTAATCTTTCTCAAGTTTAACGAGAATAATTTTTTTTTTTTTTTTTTAATTTCATTTCATTAAATTGTTTTTTTTTGCAGGCGCATACATCATTAATTATTTGCATGCATTGTATAATTATGACATATGATTTTTTTTTCTAAATTTTGAAAATGCAAAAAAAGTTTTTTTTTTTTTTTTTTTTTTTTTTTTTTTTTAATGGAATTTTCATTTTTTTTTCTTTAAAAGCTTGTGAAAATTCTTATTATTTGAAAATTTTATCAGTCACTCGAATTCTAGAAAAAAAAAATAAAAAAAAATAATAATAAAAAGACGTCAATAATTTCCTCGTTTTTTTTTTTCGATTGGCACGATTTATGTTTTTTCTTTTCTTCTAATGTTTTTCGTTTTATTTTGTTGATAAAAAAGGCACTGCTTTAAAATCGAGGGTAAGACAATTGCCCCAGTATGATTTCAATGGATCCAATGAATTACGAATTTGAGTAATTTTTGTTTAATTGTGAAAGTACAAAAGTCGAGTTTTTCATAGTCAGATGAGAAAAATCGAGTTTTTCATATAGTTTTTCTTGAATATCTCGGAAACTAAGCGAGATAGAGAAATTTAGCAGGAGACCTTTTTTGTAGCTCTCAAAATTCTCTACAAAAAAGGTCTCTACAAAAATTTCCCTATCTCCCTTACTTTCCGAGATATTCCGTTTTTTCTCATCACTACCAATGTTTTTGTTTCTTTAATTTCAATGAGAAATGGAATAGAGCAAAAAATACAAAAAAAAGGAGATTTTTTGATGAATTGTACGTGTGTGGGTCATTCTGAAAAATTCATATTTTTCAATTATTATTTTTTCTTGATTTTCATTAGTTTTATTTCGTAAAAACGACCGAATTTCAGCGGCAGTGTAAAAGGTTTTACTGTAAAAGCGTTAAAAAACATTTTTTTCCTGTGAAAACAGGAAAAAAATCATATGATTTACAAATATACGTATAAAAGTTTCAAATAAATCATTTTTTTCATTAAATCATTTTTTTTCAGGATTTTCCCTTTTTTTTTTTTTTAATGACTAAAACTAGATTTTTTCATTATTTTTTTCGTATAAAATGAAAAATTTGACGTTCGGATTTTTATCGAACGTTTTTTTCAGACAAATTTTGTTCTAAAAAAGACCCGAAATATTATTGGACCCACGTGGACCGCAGAAATTAATTATTTTCAGTATTAAATTTTTTTTTTGGTAAAAAAAAACGAAAATTACAGTATAAATTCGCAGTTTTCTCGGTTTTTTCATCAAAATTTCGTTCCCTCGTTTACGCACTTTCACTCGCACTCTTTATCATTAAAGAGATTGTTTTATTATTATTATTAATAATTGAGGAAATTAAGATTTTTGACAATTTTGGGAGAAAATGGGATTCTTGAGGGGAGGGGGGAGAGATGGATTTTTTTTGATGATTCCATTGAAAAGCTGAGAAAATTTCACGTGGAAAACATATGTCACAAGTTATTTTTTCAAATTTTTCAAAATTTTCCCAAAAAAACCCGAAATTTTGAAAAAAATTCAAAAATAACTTCAGACACATGTTTTCCACGTAAAATTTTCTCATCTTTCCAATAAAATTAAAAAAAAAATTTCATCTCAAATATTTCCCCGAATTTCCCTGAATTCCAAAAAAATCCTTAAAAAATAAATAAATGAAAAAACAAAAAAATAATAATTAACCATTCATTCGTTATTACTTTTATTATTCCGTACGAAGACATTATTTTCCCTCTCAAATTTCAATAAAAAGAACACATTGAACACTTGGTGGATCTTGCATTGAGAAAAGTATGAAAAAAAAAAAAAAAAAAAAAAAAAAAGAAAATTAACCGGAAAAATCGGAAAATTTCGCTCAGCAAAAATTTCCCATTTTCCACTTTTTCCAACAATTTTTCCATTAACACTAGAAAAAAAAAAAAAAAAAAAAAAAATTACAAAAATTGAAATTCGAGATTTTTCGTCACTCATTAACGAAAGAAAAATAATTAGAAAAATGCGTTACAACATTTGCCTATTATGGGAATAATATAACTATCAATATATTATCTTAACAAACACTGGCATTTTTTTTCCTCATTAATCGCCTCTTTTTCGTGATAATGAAACAGTTTTTCTTTAAAAGGGACATCAGCCGTATTTTCGTCGATTAACATGATCTTTCTTTTTTCATTAATTATATATTTATAAAATACATGCACATAAAGTAATATGACGGGTCATTGACCCCAATATCGTTCAGTCCGTTAGGCATGATACATGCATGTTAATAATATAATTTTTCCCATTTTCATTATTATTATAATTTTTTTGCTTTTTTCTTGTTTCGCTATGTACATGGTAAAAAGTAAAGAGATAATATCGCACTTTTTTTTGTCTCGTTCTAACGCAGAATCGAGAAAATTTCAATTTTACTAAAAAAATTCAGTTGTGAAGTGGTAAACAAGGTTAAGTCCACCTTGTTTACTACTTCACCGCTGAATTGAAGATTTTTTTTTGTGAAATTAAGGGAAAAATGATACAATTTTTTTGCGGTTTTTGGAAATTTTCAGGAAAATTCCGGAAAATTTAGAAAAATTCTGGGAAATTTCGAAAAATTCAGGAAAATCAGAAAATTGCAGAAAATTTTCCAAAAACCGAAAAAAATCAATTATATCATAAATTTCTTTAAAATTTCAAAAAATCGTCTATCTCCCCTTTTTTCCTCAATTTTCCAACAATTGTCTCGACACTATCGATTACCGGTTCGCGTTATTATAAATATATTATCCTTTATTCGTTTTTTAGTCAGTTTTTCTTATTTCCATTAAACATAAACGTTTTTTGGAGGCAGTTTTCTGCGACTCTGAAATCCCCAGACAAATCCATTCCATTTCATGAGATATCTCGGAAACTGAGGAAAATAGAGAAATTTTCGTAGATACCTTTTTTGTAGAGAATTTCAAGCTCTACAAAAAAGGTCTCCTCCAAAATTTCTCTATCTCCCTTAGTTTCCGAGATATCTTCAAAAAACAAATGACAAAGTTACTTTTTCAATTTTTTTGTCTTTCCCATTCTTTCATGAAGAATATCTCGGAAACTAAGCGAGATAGAGAAATTCTGCAGGAGACCTTTTTTGTACAGAATTTCAAGAGCTACAAAAAAGCTCTCCTCCAAAATTTCTCTATCTCCCTTAGTTTCCGAGATATCGTCAAAAAACTGATTGAATGAAATAGATTTGTCTGAAAAGTTCAGTTTTTTAATGTAAATTGTTAAAGTTTCGACGAAGGATGACAATACGATGAATGAAAATACAATGTTTAATATCGAATTCTCACTGTACAAGGCTCCCTCACAATTATTATTATTATTTAATTATTTCTTGGCAGCACAATATTTTTTTCTACTCATTTTTCTTTTATTTTCGAACGATTTCCTCTTTTTTTTTCACTTCTTTTCATCATTTTTATCGTAACACGAAGTGATAAGATAGAAAAAAAAAGAAATCTTGTTGATAATAACCGAGATAATCTATCAATAACATAATAATGTAGGGTTTTTATTTTTTTAACATTTTCAATGTAATTTTTTTTTTTTTCATTTTTTTTATCCATTTTTTAGTTAAAAATTATTATAAGTAATTATCAATAATTAATAACGTTTATTAACTATCTTAAATTAAAATAAAACGTTCCTTAAATACAATTATAATGTTTTTTTTTTTTTTTTTTTTTTTCAAAAAAAAAAAATCCAAAAACTTTTTTTTTTTAATTTTTTTTTGGTGAAAAAAAAAATTGATTTTTTTTTATTTAAAAAAAATGTTAAAAAATTGTTTTTTTTTTTTTTTTTTTGAAAAAAAAATAAAAAAGAAAAATTTTGTAAAATTGTTTTTATTGCTCATTTTTAACCGCATACCCTTTCTTGCCGTTAACTCACGCACTTTTGTCCTCCATTTTTCATTATTATAATCACTCACTCAATTATCATCAATTATAATTAATTATAATTAAATTGTTCATTTTTAATGAATTTTTCGTATAAAATATCTACACACATGTTTCATCGCAAAGTCTCTTAATCTCGCGTTAAAAAAAAAAAAAAAAAAAAATCTATTTTTTTAAATTGAATACTATTAAGTGTATGAAATGAGAATTCGAAAAAAATGGAAAAAAAAAAAAAAAAAAAAAATTCATTAATGGAGTAATGTGCGTGTTTCACCATAACTTCATAATTACATTTAAAAAAAATGATTTTCTCAATTTTCCATACACTCATTAATATTTTGTCTCGTATTAAAAATATCAATAAAAAGAAAAATTAATTAATACAATTAATAGTAAAAAAAAGAAGATTCGTGAAAAGATTCGTAAAAAATGAAAAAATCGACGATTTTATATATATATATATATATGTGTTTAATCATTTTCATACTATGTGGTCGAGTTTGAATTTCCCGGGCTTTCTTCACTTGGGAACTCGGTAGTAACGTAAAACGAGATATCCGAGGGTTCTGAAGACAACGAGAAACGCCAGAAGAACAGCAGTATTGGCCCACATGGGTAGACCGGAGCCACTCCCCCCCTGACTCTCGATAATCGATGTTGCATGTATCGTGGTGCCATTTATGCATTCTGGGAATTTACTCGGCTGCGAGCACCTGAGGAATTCAATGAATTTCGTTAATTGAGAGATTTTATGAGTTCTGGGTGGTTTTTGGAGGACATCTCGGAAACTACACGAGATAGAGAAATTTTGAAAGAGACCTTTTTTGTGGAGAATTTGATTCTGCACAAAAAAGGTCTCTTTCAAAATTGCTCTATCTCGCTTAGTTTCCGAGATATTTTGAAAATACGATAAATTGGGTGATTTATGACTTTTTTCAGGTTTCTTGGGATATCTCGGAAATTAAGCGAGATAGAGAAATTTCACAAGAATACGTTTTTTTAGCTTTTGAAATTCTGTATAAAAAAGGTCTCTTGCATAATTTCTCTATCTCGCTTAGTTTCCGAGATATTCTTTCATAAAGAATGGAAAAACCTGAAATTCTTAGAAGAATGAAAAAAAATCTCGTTTTTCAGTCTCATTTTTATCAAATATCTCGGAAACTAAGCGAGATAGAGCAATAATCATAATGACCTTTTTTGTAGCTCTTGAAATTTTCTACAAAAAAGGTTTCTTGCATAATTACTCTATCTCGCTTAGTTTCCGAGATATTCATAGAAATGTGATTTTTTCAGGAAATTGGAACTCACGTTATTGGATCACCGACGCCAAATTCAAGAATCTGCATATTTTGGTAGGCATAGTGCACCATACTTGCGTATCGTGCCCATGCCAACCACGGTGGTACTGCTGTTGCCAAATAACCACCAAGTAATTGTGTTGCTAATGTATAAAGTGCTGATGCTGTTATACTGACTTGAAGATCCAGGCAACATGCACCAACGAAGAATCCAACACTCTAAAAATAAAAATATGTCCAATTATTCGATTTTCCATTTGTTTTTTTGAAATATCTCGGAAACTAAGTGAGATAGCGGATTTTTTCAAGAAACCTTTTTTGTAAAGAATTTCAAGAGCTACAAAAAAGGTCATTATGATTATTGCTCTATCTCGCTTACTTTCCGAGATATCTTCGTCAAAAGAATACAACAAAAATGAAAAGTCCAAAAAAATGCAAAAATCACGTTTTTCTCATTTGTTTTTTATAAATATCTCGGAAACTAAGCGAGATAGAGCAAAATCACAAGAGACCTTTTTTGTTTAGAGTCAAATTCTCCACAAAAAAGGTCTCTTGTAAAATTCCTCTATCTCCCTTACTTTCCGAGATATCTTTGAAATTGTAAAGAGAATACTCACTTGTGCTACTACGGTATTGAGAAGAAGAAATGCAAGGAGTGTGATAAATACAGTTGGACTATGAAATCCAAGCATTGGGTAACTGATGATGTGATAAACTGCTGGCAGTGTTATTGTCAATGGTAATTCACCGACCATTTTTGCTAAATAATAGGCGGACAATCTGTAAGATCCTGATAATCGTTCTTTGTTGATGACTTCACGTTCTGGAGGAACTGCATTAACAAAAAAATCAATAAAAAATTAATTAATCATTATTATTATTATTTATTATTACACCTATGGCCTTTCGGCACTTTACAATAAATAAATAAATTAATTAATTTATTTATTTTGAGGTAAATACACTTACAACTGGATAATGCACCGAAATGAGCAAAAAGCATCCAATAAGTTGTGCTGAAAAACATCCAGCCTTGAATATCATGGAGTGCTGCTTCTGTTCTCGGTAATCTCAACCAGAGAAGTCCAGCGAGAATACCTAAGGCTATTGTCTGTAGCCAATTGAGTCGCGACAACATCCTCGGTCTTGCTTCTTGGAAATTTCTTTCTGATAATACCTGGAAAATTGATTAAATGTTGTTTTTGAGGGAAATTTGAGTTTTTTGAGGATATCTCGGAAATTAAGAGAGATAGAGGAATTTTGTAGGAGACCTTTTTTGTAGCTCTTGAAATTCTCTACAAAAAAGGTCTCTTGACATTTTGCCCTATCTCGCTTAGTTTCCGAGATATTCTTTCATGAAGGATGGAAAAACCTGAGAATTTAAAAAAATGTAAGAAATCTTGTTTTCTAGACTCTTTTTTTGAGAATATCTCGGAAACTAAGCAAGATAGAGCAATTTTGGTGATGACCTTTTTTGTAGCTCTTGAAATTCTCTACAAAAAAGGTATCTATGGAAATTTCTCTATCTCGCTCAGTTTCCGAGATATTCTTTCATAAAGGATCCAAAAACCTGAGAATCTTAAAAAAATGAGAAAAATCTTGTTTTCTAGTCTCTTTTTTCTCAAATATCTCGGAAACTAAGCGAGATAGAGGGATTTTACAAGAATCCTTTTTTGTAGCTCTTGAAATTCTCTACAAAAAAGGATGAGGATGAAAAAGGCGTATCTCTATTATTTTCAGAGATATTCGGAAAAAACTATAAAGTTTTTCTATTTATTGATTTATTGATGGAAATTTTTTTATTATCTTACTTTGAACTGAGACCAGAAGCTCGTGGGCCACTGCCAGGAATAGTCATCGTCTGCTGAGCTTGCGCTACTGCTGGCATGACTCTGAGTGTCCAGCCACAAGGTGCGACCTTCATCTTCTTTCACTAATTTAAAGAAAAAAAAGCAAATTAGTTTTAATATCCTAAATCATTAAAAATGAGGAAAAATATTCGAGATGGAATTTTTCTGATAATTCCATTGAAAAGCTGAGGAAATTTCACTAAGAAAACATGTGTCTGAAGTTATTTTTGATTATTTTGAAAATTTTGAGTTTTTTCCAAAATTTTGGAAAAATAGAAAATTTTAGAAAAATATCTTGTGACACATGTTTTCAAGGTAAAATTTCCTCAGCTTTCCAATGGAATTATCAGAAAAATTCCATCTCCCACCCCTCCCCCCAAAAACCCCCGATTTTCCCCTCAAAAAACCGAACCCCATCAGTTTTTTCAAAATATCTCGAGAACCGTAGGAGATACGGAAATTTTCATAGATACCTTTTTTGTAGCTCTCAAAATTCTCTACAAAAAAGGTCTCTTGCAAAATTACTCTATCTCGCTTAGATTCCAAGATATCTTCAAAACAACCAGAAAATTGTCATTTTTTTTCCTTTTTATTTTCATTCAATTCATTTTTCTTCTCTAAAAGCACCAGAAAACGATAAATACTGTTCTTAAAGTGTTTATGATTTTCGTGATACACATAACGAGAATAGTTGAGTGAAAATTACGTGGACAATTGGCAGGTTTTACCTCTGTCATTACACTAAAACTCCTAACATCGATAACCTCAGTCTACAATTTGCTGCAAAGGCTTAAATTTGTATGACTTCGTGAAGTAAATTACAGTTGTGAAAATCGAATTGAGGGGATTAAGTATTTCTATTATTGTAGGGGAATTACATTGCCAGACATTGAGGAGAAAACTCGAGAGAGGAAATTAGTGAATGAAAATAATAAGAGAGTAATTTTCTAGTTTTTTGAGAATATCTCGGTAAATAATGGAGATACGACGTTTTTGCCCTAAGGTGGTTTTGTAGAGAATTTCGAGAGCTACAAAAAAGGTCTCTTGGGAAATTGCCATATCTCGCTTGGTTTCCGAGATATTTTCAAAAAACTGATGAAGAAAATTTGATACTGAGAAAATTCAAAGAATTAGTCAATTTTTTATCATTTGTTATTTTTCCAAATATCTCGGAAACTAAGCGAGATAGTGTAATTTTGCATTAATACTTTTTTGTAGCTCTTGAAATTCTCTACAAATAAGGTATCAACAAAAATTTCCCTATCTCGCTTAGTTTCCGAGATATTCTTCATGAAAGAATGGAAAAAACACTCGGAAGATAAAAAAATGGGAAAAATCTAGTTTTAGTCATTTGTTTTTTTGGAATATCTCGGAAACTAAGCGAGATAGAGAAAAATCACAAGATACCTTTTTTGTAGAGAATTAAATTTTAAACAAAAAAGGTCTCCTGCAAAATCGCTCTATCTCTCCCACTTCCCGAGATATCCCCGAAAATCAACACGTTTTCACTTTTTCACTTCTGAATTCCTTTCACATTAAATTCATTGGGTCAAATGTTAGTGCAACCGGGATAGCATTTCCGGTAGTGGATGAAAATTGTCAATTTACCGGGTTAGTTAATATTATGCAGTAATTGAAAATAGGTAGGGATACTCCGGGTGAAGTGGACGACTCATGCATTTAATATATAATACCGTTGTGGGTAATGTGATGCTCGTGATAATGGATGAGATGGTCACAGAGCGGATGTTGGCTTGGATTATACTCGGGACGCAGTTCCGGTGGACAGTCCGGTCCCTGTCTTGCGGCTCGCGCCGCTCCTACAATCCGCTCTCGAACCTCTTCCGGTCCTTTTATCTGTTCCACTGGAATCATTTTAAAAAAGTCATGAATTTCATTCATAAATCCCTCAATATCTCCGGAACCATCAGAGTTATCGAAAAATGTCAAGAGACCTTTTTTGTAGAGAATTTAATTCTCCACAAAAAAGGTCTCTTGTGAAATTTCTCTATCTCGCTTAGTTTCTGAGATATCCTCAAAAAACTAATGATAAAAAATCTAAAAAATTGCATTTTTTTAGATTAATCGAGTTTATCTCAGTTTTTTGAGGATATCTCGGAAACTAAGCGAGATAGAGCAATTTTGCAGGAGACCTTTTTTGTGGGAAATTTAATTCTCTACAGGAAAGGTCTCTTGCAAAATTTCTCTATCTGGTGTGGTTTTCGAGATATCTGCGAAATTAGATTATTTTTTAAAAGAATTGAGAAAATTGTTTATAAAAAAAAGTGCAGACAATTTCTTACGTATGAAATCAGCTGGATTGTAGTGTGGGAGGAGTGTGAGTCCAATTGTAGCAAAAAATCTGCCAATATGTGCTGTTGGACCGTAGTAAGCAACTTGTCCACGACTTAGTAATAAAATTTTAGTGAAACTATGAAACATCCGTGAGCTTGGCTGATGTACGGTAACTACAATACTTTTTCCCTCTTGTTCAGCGTATTTTTTCAGTCGTGATATCAGTGCCTGTGCTGAATGTGAATCCAATCCGCTCGTTGGCTCCTGAATAATTTATGAAATCAGTGATTCATCAGATTATCATAAATTTTCTTTGGATATCTCGGAAACTAAGCGAGATAGAGCAATTTCACAAGAGACCTTTTTTGCGCAGAATTTAATTCTGCACAAAAAAGGTCTCTTGCAAAATTCCTCTATCTCGCTTAGTTTCCGAGATATTCTAAAAAAACAAAAGAATAGAACGATATTTCATTTTTTTGTGTTTTGAGGTTTTTTCACTCTTTCACGAAGAATATCTCGGAAACTAAGCGAGATAGAGCAATTTTGCAAGAGATCTTTTTCATGCAGAATTCAATTCTCTACAAAAAAGGTCTCTTGTGATTTTCCTCTATCTCTCTTACTTTCCAAGATATCTCTAAAAAACCTCAATTTAAGTAGAATAATCAATGATTATTCCTCCATTTTCCTTAATTTATTAATTAGACTAATTAACATACGTCGAGAAGCATTAATGACGGATTCGTGAGTAATTCGCAGGCTATACTGGTACGTTTCTTTTCTCCTCCTGATAATCCACGTTTTGTGTAGTCTCCAATTACTAAAAATAAAATAAAATCAATTAATTATTCGTAAAATTGCAAAAAATTCACATTTGTTTGGAGGAAAATTCCAACTTATGATTTATGATTTTGGATAAACTCACTTGTATCCTGACAGCCAGCGAGGTCGAGAACCTCAATGATATGATCCACGCACTGCATCTTCTGGACGTGCGAAAGTGTATCCGGAAGCCTCAAACGTGCCTGGTACTAAAATTAAAACGTATATCGTTACTACGTTACACGTTACGTGCAAAATTTTAAACATCGTATCATAAAAGAGTAACCTACTTATGGATACTCGTGATAACATTTTTTTTATTATTATTGTTATTTTTTTTTAATTTCTAGTAATTTTTTTTGTGTTTGATGTTTTGTTTTTTGAGGATATCACGGGAAGGAAGAGAGATAGAGAAAAATCACAAGAGACCTTTTTTGTGGGAAATTTAATTCTCTACAAAAAAGGTCTCTTGTGATTTTTCGCTATCTCGCTTAGTTTCCGAGATATTTGGAGAAAATGAATGATAAACAATTGACTAATTCTTTGAATTTTCTCAGTGTCAAATTTTCTTCATAAGTTTTTTGAAAATATCTCGGAAACTAAGCGAGATAGGGCAATTTCACGAGAGACCTTTTTTGTAGCTCTTGAAATTCTCTAGAAAACCATCTTAGGGCAAAAACGTCGTATCTCCATTATTAACCGAGATATTCCACTCGGAAGAAAAAAAAAACGACATTTTGGCACAAGGTCACAGAAGCAAGATTTACCGGTATGGGTCTGTCCTAATTTTCTTAATTTAATACGTTAAATTTTTTTTTCCCTCTTACTATGAAATACAACGCCGGTTTCAAACGGGACATCACGTAGAAGACACACGGCATAACGGCATCTACCATTTCACCTCGTGCGTACCTCAAGAAGAAGAAGAAGAGGAAAGAGATGGTAAAACAAGAAGAGTAGATCACGAGAAGAATTTCCTTCTCTTTTTTTTTTTCTATCTCTTTTTCCTCTTTTGTCTGTGCCTCTCTTTCGTTTACATTATGGGGGATTACGAGAGGTACGATGACTATCACAGAGTAACTGTATTTTCTTCAGCTACAGCTAGTCAATGAAAGGGCAAGTGAATATCACTCATTTTCTAGTTTCTTTGATGATTCAGTTTCAGGGAAAAAAGTGAATTTTTTTTTCGAGGTCGTGTTTCATTGAGAATATCTCGGAGAGTAAGAGAGATAGAGAAAAATCACAAGAGACCTTTTTTGTTTAAAATTTAATTCTCTACAAAAAAGGTCTCTTGTGATTTCTCTCTATCTCGTTTAGTTTCTGAGATATGCCAAAAAAACAAATGACTAAAACTAGATTTTTCCCATTTTTTCGGATTCTTTCATGAAGAATATCTCGGAAACTAAGCGAGATAGGGAAATTTTTGTAGATACCTTATTTGTAGAGAATTTCAAGAGCTACAAAAAAGTATTAGTGCAAAATTACGCTATCTCGCTTAGTTTCCGAGATATTTGGAAAAATAACAAATGATAAAAAATTGACTAATTCTTTGGATTTTCTCAGTATCAAATTTTCTTCATCAGTTTTTTGAAAATATCTCGGAAACCAAGCGAGATAGGGCAATTTCACAAGAGACCTTTTTTGTAGCCCTTGAAATTCTCTACAAAACCACCTTAGGGCAAAAACGTCGTATCTCCATTATTTACCGAGATATTCTCAAAAAACAATTTTTCACCAATAAAACTCTTTTTATTCTTTATTTCTCAATCAAACCGCAATGAGAATCGAAAGAAATTGGATGAGAGATTTTTTTCCTCTTTTAGAAAAAAAAAGAGAGACAAGTGCATTGAATGATTCGATTCGTCGAGAATGGAACACGAAACGAGTTCAGCAAGTCCGACCAGTACAATCCATTTTCCCTTGTTAAGTGTATCTGCACTGCAGTCGTACAAATGGCATTCAAATCCCCACCCTTCCCCCACCCCTACTAAATCAAACCAACTGTAATTTAAATAATTTTTTTTTCCATCATTTTCACATTATTCAGATTGTTTTCTGAGAATATCTCGGAAAGTAAGCGAGATAGCGTAATAATCATAATGACCTTTTTTGTAGAGAATTTCAAAAGCTACAAAAAAGGTTATTACAAAAATTCCTCTATCTCGCTTAGTTTCCGAGATATTATCAAAAAACGAAAAAACACGAAAAATGATTTTTTTTAAACAATTTTCTTGTCGTTTTTTTATTTAAGAATATCTCGGAAACTAAGCGAGATAGAGAAATTTCACAAGAGACCTTTTTTGTGTAGAATTTAATTCTCTACAAAAAAGGTCTCTTGCAAAATCGCTCTATCTCTCTTACTTTCCGAGATATTCTCAAAAAAATAAATGACGCAAAAAAAGAGCTATTTTTATAATTTTAATTGAAGAAAAACAAACTCATAAAAATTAATAAAAAAAATGCCCATTAAATTGGGGAATCACGTTCATTTAGATAACTCATTTCATTAATTTCCTAGTAGACAATTTAAATTCTTTAAAAGGGAATAAAAGCGGATTGAATTGCGACATCTCAAACTCGTGATCACATGTCGTTTAGCACGTACAGACCTAATGTCTACGACCATAGACTTTCTTCGACGTATTACACGCACGTGCCAGATACAATTGGATGTTTCTATTGACTCATTTTATTTTCTCAGTTTTAAAAAGCCATTTCGTAATCTATATTTTTCGCTTCCTGTCGCAATCTTTCGTTTTTTATCAAGATATGAATAAATAGAATTTTTTGGTGATTCGTTTTTTTGAGAATAACTCGGTTAATAATGGAGATACGACGTTTTTGCCCTAAGGTGGTTTTGTAGAGAATTTCGAGAGCTGCAAAAAAGGTCTCTTGTGAAATTGCCCTATCTCGCTTAGTTTCCGAGATATTTTCAAAAAACTGATGAAGAAAATTTGATACTGAGAAAATTCAAAGAATTAGTCAATTTTTTATCATTTGTTATTTTTCTAAATATCTCGGAAACTAAGCGAGATAGCGTAATTTTGCATCAATACTTTTTTGTAGCTCTTGAAATTCTCTAGAAATAAGGTATCTACAAAAATTTCCCTATCTCGCTTAGTTTCCGAGATATTCTTCATGAAAGAATGGAAAAAACACTCGGAAGATAAAAAAATGGGAAAAATCTAGTTTTAGTCATTTGTTTTTTTGGATTATCTCGGAAACTAAGCGAGATAGAGAAAAATCACAAGATACCTTTTTTGTAGAGAATTAAATTTTAAACAAAAATGGTCTCTTGAGATTTTTCTCTATCTCACTTAGTTTCTGAGATATCTTCAAAAAAGTACCCAAAAAAAGCGTAAACCTCTCAATTATTCTGACCTATCCCCCTTTTCACCCGTTTAACCCCGCAAAAATCATGCAGAACCATTTCTCCTTTATTCTCTCTCTCCAATGAATGCGTGCGGATTCAGTCGATGGGCCAAACGTTCATTTTATAACACAAAAAAAGCCTGGAAGAAACGGCGCCTGTTTTTGAAACACGTAAGACGCACCGGTTCACTGACCGAGTTATGACGTCACGGAATATCGTTTCTCTCGCACACCCAATGTGAGAGTTGGCTAGTGTAACACAACACGTAACGGTCGTACTTAAATGGTGCATTCTGCGCATGCGCAAATCAAAAAAAAAAGCTGTGAGTGACAGATTACCATCGCACACGTTTTTGTGATTTTTTTTAAATATTTTTTTTTGAGAATTTTAAAGATTTATTTCATTTCAAGAGCAGTCTTTTTGAGATATCTCGGAAACCAAGAGAGATAGAGCGATTTTGCAAGAGACCTTTTTTGTAGAGAATTTTGAGAGCTACAAAAAAGGTTGTCATGATTATTGCTCTATCTCGCTTAGTTTCCGAGATATTTGAGGGAAACTGATGGAAGAGATGGTTTTTTGAAGATATCTCGGAAACTAAGCGAGATAGAGTGATTTTGGTAATGACCTTTTTTGTAGCTCTCGAAATTCTCTACAAAAAAGGTATTCATGAAAATTTCTCTATCTCTCTTAGTTTTCGAGGTATCGTGAAAGAAGGGAAATAAATCACAGAAAAAAAAAATAGAACAAATTGCTCCTTTCCGCACGTGTACAATTGAATTCTAAATTATATTCCAACTGATTTTTATCGTGTCACGATACATCATACATTCACGTGTGAAAGCATTAGAAATCCCGGAAATTGACCTGACTAATAGAGCGTCTCAATAACGGTTATTCAAGTGAAAGATCCTCGACGTTCAAAAAGTCGCTAAAAATAGGCAATTCTCTGTGAAAGGCAGAAATCGAGAGAAATATTGGAGATGGAATTTTTCTGACAATTCCATTAAAAAGCTGAGGAAATTTTACCCCGAAAACATGTGTCTAAAGTAATTTTTACGAATTTTTCAAAAATTGGATTTTTTCAAAAATTTAATTTTTTCGAAAATTCTAAAAAATCAGTTTTTTGGGAATATCTCTGGTTCTACTAATAGAATTAGAGATTCTCCCAAAAATGAGAATTTTTTCGATTTTCAAAAAATCGAATTTTTGAAAAAATCAATTGAGATGGAATTTTTCTGATGATTCCATTGAAAAGCTGAGGAAATTTGAGTCGGAAAGCATAGGTCACATGGTTTTTCGTGTTTTTTTGAAAATCCGCCATTTTTTGGGTTTGTTTTTGAAAATTTTGAAAAAGTCGTGTGGGGTATGCTTTCCAGGTGAAATTTTCTCATCTTTTCAATGGAATTATCGGAAAATCTCCATCTCAAACCGCCTCTCTTTTACGCCCGTTTTACCCCATTTAGAATTTTCTCAAGGCTCATTTTTTAATGAGCTGTAAAATAAATAAATAATTAGTAGTTTACCTCGAGGGTCTGTCGCAGTGTGAGATCGGGAAAAAAGACGTCCTGCTGTTGAACATAACAGATCCTTCGACGCCATCTCTTTGTCAGTCTTTCACGATTTAACCAGATTTCACCGCAGTCAAGACCAACACGGCCGGATAAGCAGTTTAATAATGTAGTTTTTCCACATCCTGTTTTTAATCAATAATTATAATTATTTAAATTATTTAATTAATGAGGAAAAAAAAATAATTGGGAAAATGAGGGAATTTTCGGTTTTTTGAGAATATCTCAGAAAGTAAGAGGAATAGGGGAATTTTGCAAGAGACCTTTTTTGTGCAAAATTTAATTCCCTACAAAAAAGGTCATTATGATTATTGCTCTATCTCGCTTAGTTTCTGAGATATCTTCGAAAAACCGAAAAATCTCTATTTTGTGTATTTTTAATCACTTTTTGATCTTTTGAGAATATCTCGGAAACTAAGCGAGATAGAGGAATTCTGCAAGAGACCTTTTTTGTGCAGAATTTCAAGAGCTACAAAAAAGGTCATCGTGATTATCGCTCTATCTCGCTTAGTTTCCGAGATATTTCCAAAAAACTAAACGAATCAACTTTAATCCAATTTTTTGCACTTTCTGTTCGTTTTAGAATTGTCAGGGGGGGGGGGGGGGGACTTTTCTCGAAGTGAATGGAGATGAAAGCAATTACCAGAGGGCCCCATAACGGCCAATAATTCGCCGGGTTTAACAACTCCAGAAACATCACGAAGAAGGGCACGTTTGTCCTTGAACACCTGCAGTCCACGGAAGACCAGCTGCACCGGACGAGAATCCAATGGGCATACTAACTGCAGCGCTGAGCTTTCCACTCTGTAAATTAAATAATTGAAATATTTAATTATAATTAATTATTAATTCAATTTTTTTAAAATTAATTCATGGATTTTTTTCCATTTTTTGAGAATATCTCGGTAAATAATGGAGATACGACCTTTTTGCTCTAACAAGCTTTTGAAGAGAATTTTGAGAGCTACAAAAAAGAATTCTTGTAAAATCGCTCTATCTCGCTTAGTTTCCGAGGTATTTGAGAAAAACTAATGAGAAGTAGGAATTTTCATTATTTTATTGAGGATATCTCGGAAAGTAAGCGAGATAGAGCGATTTTGCACGAGACCTTTTTTGTGCAGAATTTGATTCTCTACAAAAAAGGTCTCTTGCGAAATTGCTCTATCTCCCTTAGTTTCCGAGATATTCAATGAAAACCATCGGAAACATCGAAAACTCCCTCATCTCACTTTTAAACAATTTAAAAAAAAGAGAAAAATTACGAAAAAAAAAAGAGCAAAACCATCAGTTGAAGTCAAACGAATCTCCGTAGTGAGCAATGGGTTCACTGAACCCAGAAAAGACTCCGTGATACGACATACTCAGGGGAATTTATTATCTGTCGACAATGACGTCTCTATTATTTTCACTTTTTTTTTTTTTTTTCAATTTCCCTTTTATTTACATTATTATTCAATTTTTTCCACAATAAAAATGTCAAAAATTCAAATGCTAATAATAATAATAATTTTCGAAAAAATTATTTGTTTTTTTATTTTTTTTTTAATTTTTTTTTAATTTTGATTTTTTTTATTTTTTTTATTTTGCAATAATAATAATCAATCATCATCAATTTTCTATTATTACAAATGACATTTGTTTTTCTAGTCTCTAGTGCAAGTGATTATTTCTATCTCTCTCTTTCTATTCTCTTTGTTTTTCAAAGAAAAGGTTAATTGAGAAACTAGTTTTCGATGATTCATTAGATACTGATTTCATCTGAGAATCATTTCCCTCTTTCTTAAACTGGTCTTTGTTTATTCTCGGGAATTTGTTAGAAAGTTGAAGTGCACACAGAGGAATGATTACTTAAAAAAGTCATACGTGTATGAACTAATGATTTTTTTTTTTTTTAATAAAAAAATCCTTTTTTTTTCACAAAAAAATGTTTTCACAGTTTTCCCCAAATATCTTGAAAACCAAGCGAGATAGGGGAATTTCACAAGAGACCTTTTTTGTAGAGAATTTAATTTTGAACAAAAAAGGTCTCTTGCAAAATTGATCCATCTCTCTTACTTTCCGAGATATTCGAGGTAAACTGACGAGATTCCTTCGAAACAATTCAGAGCCATTGAAATTCAATGAAAAAAGCTCATTGGATCACTGGCACGTCCCGAAACTCCAATAAAACACTTTTGTAGTGGCTTGAGTTTGAAATAATAATAATAGCAATAACGAAAACATATACACGCCTCTTTCGTGCAATTAAAAGTCTGGGCAGTTCGTTGAACTCTCGCCCTGCGTTTGGAGCCACATATTTGGCGCCAACCAGGAAATAAAACAAGAGCACACGAGCCTCAACATTAATCAATTGCCGTGGTTCAATGATTCAATATTATTCTTTCTGAAAAACAGAATTATTATGATTTTTTTTTTTTTTTTGATTTTTCACATTTTTATAAATTTTGAAGGTTTAAAAAGTTGGATTTCATTTGAATGAAAAGTCATTGGAATGTTATTATTATCATTATATGGTTGAATTAATGAGGAAATTAGGATAAAATGTTTTTTTCCGAAATTTGAGGCTTTATAGAGTGAAAATGGGTTGATTTTGCGGAAAGTATGGAGGATAGAATTTTTTTGATGGTCGCGTTGAAAAGCTGAGGAAATTTGAGCTGGAAAGCATATGTCGGAAGTGTTTTAAGGTTTTTTTTTGAAAATTCGAGCTTTTGGGTTCAAATTTGAACCCAAAAAACTCGAATTTTGGAAAAATGAACGAAAAAAACTTGCGGCACATGTTTTCCAGCTGAAATTTCCGTAGCTTTCCAATGCAGTCATCGAAAAAATTCTATCTCCAACCGTTTTCTCAAAAAACCCATTTTTTTCCAAAATTTGAGCCCAAAAAGCACAAATTTTCAAAAAAAACATGAAAAATGACTTGCGGCACATGTTTTCCAGCTGAAATTTCCTCAGCTTTTCAATGGAATCATCAAAAAAATTCTATCTCCAACCGTTTCTCAAAAAACCCCAAAAAATCCACTTTTTCCTCATTTTTTTAACGAAAAAAAATAATAAAAAAATGATTCTCACAATTTATCGACACCCAATTCACGGGGGACAAAGAGAAAAGAGGAACTCGATGAAAATACAAATGTTTCAGTGTTGAGGCAGTGCAAGTCGTAAATTGGAGTGGCCCCCGAGGAATTTTGAGTGGGTGGACTATTTTTTCCCCTTTTTTTTTGTCTCTATCTCTTTATGCTTCATCGGATCACTCGTTGAAAATTTCGCATATGATTTTATCGCAGTTCATGAATGAATACAAAGTATTTCCGATAGACTGCCGAAGAATTTTCTCCGATGAATCATTTTCTTGAAATAGCAGAAGTGCCTTGTTCTCACATTTTTTTTATTGATATTTTTTTAAATATTTTTTTTTTTTTTTCAATTGCATTTGAGAAGTACTTTAGTCGCATCTTGATACTCGACCTTGTTTGATTGCAGATTATCATTATCTTCAGCAAACAAGAGTAAAATATCCGGATAATTTAAGTGCAATGAACCAAAAATATTTTTATTCAATAAAAAAGAGTTTAATTATTGAATTTATTGAATTTTTGGTTAAGAGAATTTGGTTTTTTGTGGATATCTCGGGAAATAATGGAGATACGACCTTTTTGCCCTAAGAAGGTTTTGTAGAGAATTTTGAAAGCTACAAAAAAGGTCTCTTGCAAAATTCCTCTATCTCGCTTAGTTTCCGAGATATTCTCAAAAAAAACTTGAGTAAACTCAATTTTTCACATTTTTCGTTCTTTTCTTGAGAATAACTCGGAAACTAAGAGAGATAGAGCGATTTCACAAGAAACCTTTTTTATAGCTTTTTAAATTCTCTACAAAAAAGGTCTCTTCCAAAATTCCTCTATCTCACTTACTTCCCGAGTTATCCTCAAAAAACTACAGAAATCCCCGATTACAATTTTCCCACATAAAAAAAAACGAATAAAAAAAAAAGAATCGCCCGCAAGTAGGTACGGCCAGTACCCAGTCAGACGAATCGAGGTTAGCACGGCCTCGAGGGTTCAAGCTCGCAGCTGCGACGTGCAGTTTCCGATGATACCCAGTGTGCATTGCATTTTTTTTTACAGAACATCAAAGTGCATTAATCCGTGTTATTATTGCAAATTTACCTTTCTCTAATTTAATGAAAAAAAAAAAAAAAAAAAAAAAAAAAAAATCATTAATTTTTTTTTTTATTCATTATTTATTTTAAAATAGTAATAATAATAATAATAATAATGATTATTATTATTATTATTATTATTATTTCATGATTTTATTTTTTTTTTTAATTTTATTTTCTCATTTGAAAAAAAAAAAAAAAATTGTTAATTACTTCAATAAATTAATAAAACAATTTCCGACAAAGATTGTTTTTTTTTTTTTCTCATATCTACATTTAATATGTCAGATAGAAATCTAAGTGCGAATAATTAATTTATGTCTATGCGAGAGAGAGAGAGAGAGAAAGAAAAAAAAAGGATAAAAATTTCTAATATAAAAATTACGAAATTATTTCTAACACACGATTTCGATCTCGTGATTTCACAACGTGAAATGTGTTACAGGAACATGATCCCCTGGTGTATAATATTATTTTGTACGTGGGTGAACCGGAGGACTAGTTTTCCCCTCTGATAATTTGTATGTGAGAATAATGGCCTCGAGGGGGAGGTTACATAATAGTTTCACTTGAGGGGGGGGGGGGGGGGGGATGGGCCAGTTTTTGAGGATGAATTTGATTTTTTATTGGAGAAATGCGTCTTTGGAAAATTCTGAAAAAATTCTGGAAAATGGTGGGAAGTTCATTCTTCATCTCTGAATTTTTTCAGGATTTTCCGGACGCGTTTTTCCGCTGAAAAAAATTCCGGGAAAATGGGCCAGTTATTAATAATTAATTCATTTTTTTGTAAAGATCGAGCACCTCTTTTGAAAAATCTGAAAAAATTCTGGGAAATACTCTGATAAGTTTTCATTATGCCTGAATTTTTTCAGAATTTTCCGAGCATGGTTTCTCCTTGAGGGAAATTCCGGAAAAACGGGCCAGTTTGTAAGATAAAATTCATTTTTTTATAAAAAAGCAGCGGGTTTTCCAAAAAATCTGAAAAAATTATGGAATACTTCCAGACATGTGCAGATTATCCCTGAATTTTTTCAGAATTTTCCACAGACGCTTTCCCCCTGAGGAAAATCCGGAAAAACAGTCCTGCTTGTAACAACAAATTATCCACATATATTCCAAAAAATTCATATATTTTCTAAAAATCTAGCACCTAATTCCAAAAATCTGAAAAAATTCAGGAATACTCCGACATCCCTCCCCCTCATCCCTGATTTTTTTCGGATTTTTTCACCCACCCCTTCCCCCCGAAAAAAAATCCGAAACCTCTCAGTAGAACAGTGCGAATTAATCAGACGATTTCTCTTCGAATTTAAATTTAAAAAAAAAGGTCAAAGAGCATCTTAAACACAAAAGTGTATGTGGCATGTGATGGTAACGATAAATCTTGTCTACTCCATGCAATTCTACTGTTGTTATGTACATGACTGGCCTCGTAAAGCCAGTGTCGTTTGGAAGTACGTTGTCGGCCATAAACGATTTGTCTACGTGAATTTACAACAATTCACGTAGACGTAGACGCGATTAGATTCAAAACAATACACGCCACTGTTTAGCGTGCAATAAGCGCGGATGCTTTGAATAATTGAGCGATAATTATCGGTAATTGAGGCATTAAATTGTAACGGAAAATTTTAAGTGAATTAAGCATTTTTAAGAGAGACAATCTCTTTTCGTGAATATCTCGGGAAATAATGGAGATAGGGCTTTTTTGTCCTTAAGTGGTTTTGTAGAGAATTTCGAGAGCTACAAAAAAGGTCTCTTGTGAAATTGCCCTATCTCGCTTAGTTTCCGAGATATTTTCAAAAAACTGATGAAGAAAATTTGATACTGAGAAAATTCAAAGAATTAGTCAATTTTTTATCATTTGTTCTTTTTTCAAATATCTCGGAAACTAAGCGAGATAGCGTAATTTTGCATTAATACTTTTTTGTAGCTCTTGAAATTCTCTACAAATAAGGTTACCACAAAAATTTCCCTATCTCGCTTAGTTTCCGAGATATTCTTCATGAAAGAATGGAAAAATCACTCGGAAGATAAAAAATGGGAAAAATCTAGTTTTAGTCATTTGTTTTTTTGGATTATCTTGGAAACTAAGCAAGATAGAGAAAAATCACAAGAGACCTTATTTGTAGCTCTTAAAATTCTCTACAAAAAAGGTCTCCTGCATAATTTCTCTATCTCTCTTAGTTTGCGGGGTATTCTAAAAAAACGAAAAAATTCATCCAAAAAATACATTTTTCAACTTTTTAACATTTGAAATCAAAATCAAAAGAATGTTTCCCATATTTGCAACAAATATAACATATTTATGCGAGCATATGTTTGAAGCACGGGTCATCGGACGCGCGGATATTCTTAGCCACTACTTTTGCCCCTTTTTTTATGCCTCCCACTTATTTTCAGACACTTCGACAAAAAAGAAACAAATCTGCTCGAATTTTTAGAGGAAAATTACTGAAATAAATAGGAAAAATAAATGAAAAAAAATCTGGAAAATTCAACGGAATTATTTTCATTCTTTTCACATTTTTTTGAATTTTTTTCTTAATTATTTTTTCATTTTTTCGTTTTTTTTCAATTTTTTGCTTTCAATCTCTGGAAAAAGCTCTTTAGAAATGATGCAAGAAGCCAGCGCCGACGCCCGAGAGCGGAGGCGAACAAGTGGCAAATAAATGCCACTTCGAGTTAATCAAATTGAAATATTGCCGAGTGCATTACCCTCCTACTAATTCTCAATGAAAAAGAAATTAATAAAAATGTGAATTAAAAGAAATTAAAAATAAGTTGAGATTGAGAGATTTTGTTTTTTGAGGATAACTCGGTTAGTGGTGGAGATACGACGTTTTTGTCCTAAGGTGGTTTTGTAGAGAATTTCGAGAGCTACAAAAAAGGTCTCTCGTGGAATTGCCCTATCTCGCTTGGTTTCCGAGATATTTCCAAAAAACTGATGAAGAAAATTTGATACTGAGAAAATTCAAAGAATTAGTCAATTTTTTATCATTTTTTTAATTTCCAAATATCTCGGAAACTAAGCGAGATAGCGTAATTTTGCATAAATACTTTTTTGTAGCTCTTGAAATTCTCTACAAATAAGGTATCAACAAAAATTTCCCTATCTCGCTTAGTTTCCGAGATATTCTTCATGAAAGAATGGAAAAAACACTCGGAAGATAAAAAAATGGGAAAAACCCAGTTTTAGTCATTTGTTATTTCGGAATATCTCGGAAAGTAAGCGAGATAGTGAAAAATCACAAGAGACCTCTTTTGTAGCTCTTGAAATTCTCTACAAAAAAGTTTCAGCCCAAAAAACTCGTATCTCCATTATTTTTCAAGATATCACCGAAAGACTCTCGAAGACTCCCAAAAATCCTTCAAAAAAAATTAGAAAAAATTCTTAGAATCTCATTTTTGCCTTTTACCCATTGGCCATTGACCCCACACTTAAACCCGACGTTTTGCTTCCTGGAGTTTCAATTTGATACGATATCTCGAGTTTCTCTAATTTTTTCTCATTTTCTTCTAATTTTTTTCCCCTTTTTTTTAATTTTTAATAACAAGATAATTAGAATAAATAATCATAGACACATGCTGACATTGTTGATGATCAATAATAATAATAACGATCAAAATAATAATAATTATAGTAATAATAATAATGATAGTAATGAAGGAGCAAGAGGCTGAGGAAAGTGCCAATGGAATGCGTCTTTTCACCATTTATTCATGTGTATATCTATATATATATGTAGATATATATTTAATACATGTGGAGAAACGCTTCTCGATGCACTCCAAAGCCATGGAGCAGTCGAGGACATTTGAAAACGGGTTTGCTGAAAAAATTCAGTGATGTTGGTAACCAGAAATTGCTTCCTTTCTTCAATTATTAAATCGAGTGATTTTTTTGCTGGTGTTTTTTGGGGATAACTCGGTAAATAATGGAGATACGACGTTTTTGTCCTAAGGTGGTTTTGTAGAGAATTTTGAGGGCTACAAAAAAGGTGTCTTGTGAAATTGCCCTATCTCGCTTGGTTTCCGAGATATTTTCAAAAAACTGATGAAGAAAATTTGATACTGAGAAAATTCAAAGAATTAGTCAATTTTTGGTCATTTGTTTTTTTTCCAAATATCTCGGAAACTAAGCGAGATAGCGTAATTTTGCATTAATACTTTTTTGTAGCTCTTGAAATTCTCTACAAATAAGGTATCTACAAAAATTTCCCTATCTCGCTTAGTTTCCGAGATATTCTTCATGGAAGAATGGAAAAAAACACTCGGAAGATAAAAAAAAATGGGAAAAATCTAGTTTAAGTCGTTTTTTTTAAATATCTCGAAAACTAAGCGAGATAGAGAAAAATCACAGGAGACCTTTTTTGTAGAGAATTAAATTCCAAACAAAAAAGGTCTCTTGTGATTTTTCTCTATCTCTCTTACTCTCCGAGATATTCTCCAAAAAAGGCAAAAAACCCTAAATCTTTAGAATTATCAAAAAAAAATACGTTTTTTATCATCAAAATAATAATAATAACAATTACTGATTGTGACGCTATTGATAATTCCCCTCTTATCACAGAGAACGTCATTCCAAGAGTCATTGAACCAGAAATAAAAATTAAAATGAAGAATTAAAGAAAAAAAAAAACGAATTTTTAATTGAAAATGTCCTCGGCGGGCCTCAAAAAGACGCGCCCATTCACTTGGACTGACCAACTGGCCCAATTTCACATCACCGCTCCTTTCTGATTGGTCAGATGCACTCCACCTTCGTGTGCACGTTTTTGCAACTTCTTGCACTTCAGCTGCATAAAATGTGGGTTTGCCGCTTCCTTTTTTTTTGTGTCAAAAAAAAATAGATAAAAAATGAATAAAAAAGAGGCGGAAAAAGGGGGGGGGGGGGGGAAGGGGTCGTTTTGTGCCTTTTTTTGGAGTTGCAAAAAAAAAATTAAAGACTATAAAAAGCCCTTTTATTGCTGGGACATAAAGTGGCAAATGAACGGTGTCTGCGGTGTCGAAATAACTCGATCAAAAAGAAGAGAAAAAAATGAAGAAAAAAAGGTAGTGAAGTTCATTTATTTGTCAATTATTTTTGCGGTTCGAAGTTTGCATGGGTCGAAGTATGTTTTGGGTTTTTTTTGGAGGTGGAGGGGGGATGATTGAGGGTACTGTTAGAGGAGTTAATAATTTCCCCCTTTTTTTAATGAAATTTCGGGGAATTGAGGGTTTCTGGGTTTGGGAGAGAGTTTCTCGGTTAATAATGGAGATACGACTCTTTTGCACTGGACCTTTTTTGTAGAGAATTTCGAGAGCTACAAAAAAGGTCTCTTGGGAAATTGCGATATCTCGCTTGGTTTCCGAGATATTTTCAAAAAACTGATGAAGAAAATTTGATACTGAGAAAATTCAAAGAATTAGTCAATTTTTTATCATTTGTTTTTTTTCCAAATATCTCGAAAACTAAGTGAGATAGCGTAATTTTGCATTAATACTTTTTTGTAGCTCTTGAAATTCTCTACAAATAAGGTATCTACAAAAATTTCCCTATCTCGCTTAGTTTCCGAGATATTCTTCATGAAAGAATGTAAAAAACACTCGGAAGATAAAAAAAATGGAAAAAATCTAGTTTTAGTCATTTGCTTTCTTGGAATATCTCGGAAACTAAGCGAGATAGAGAAAAATCACAAGAGACCTTTTTTGTAGCTCTTGAAATTCTCTACAAAAAAGGTTCAGTCCAAAAATGCCCTATCTCTATTATTCACCCAGATATTCAACGAAAGATTAACTTATCGCCATTCATCTTTGTTCCTTGGAAAATACACGAAGGGAACAAGCACAATCGTGCTCGTTGTTTGTTCCAGCTGATGTCACAGTGACGTCACAGTGATATCATTAAAAGTGCATAGATGCTGAGGTAGTCATTGAACTCATGGTAAAGTGCACAAATAGACGTATTTTTTCAGTTTAACTTACGATATCTGTATTCTCAGTGGCTAACTTGTATTATCGAATACGTGGATATTTAAAATTCTCGTTAACCAAGAAAGGGGCAAGGGGAGGGGGAAAGTCAGTCTTGCATGTTATGAATTAACAAGTGAACTCTGTGTCCATGAAATGGAAGTAACGTGCACTTGTGTGAGTGCAATTGATAAAAATTCAGTGGTGAGAAAAATCACAAAGATAAATATTTCCAGGTATTTTTTAATCTTTTGAGGATATCTCGGAAAGGAAGAGAGATAGGGTGATTCTGGAGGAGACCTTTTTTGTAGAGAATTTCAAGAGCTACAAAAAAGGTCTCTTGTGATTTTTCTCTATCTCGCTTAGTTCCCGAGATATTCCAAAAAAACAAATGACTAAAACTAGATTTTTCCCATTTTTTTATCTTCCGAGTGTTTTTTCCATTCTTTCATGGAGAATATCTCGGAAACTAAGCGAGATAGGGAAATTTTTGTTGATACCTTATTTATAGAGAATTTCAAGAGCTACAAAAAAGTATTGATACAAAATTACGCTATCTCGCTTAGTTTCCGAGATATTTGGAAAAATAACAAATGATAAAAAATTGACTAATTCTTTGAATTTTCTCAGTATCAAATTTTCTTCATCAGTTTTTTTAAAATATCTCGGAAACCAAGCGAGATAGGGCAATTTCACAAGAGACCTTTTTTGTAGCCCTCGAAATTCTCTACAAAACCACCTTAGGCCAAAAACGTCGTATCTCCATTATTAACCGAGTTATTCCAAAAAATCTAAATTCATAAATTAAGTGAAAAAAAGTAATAATAAAATAACTAGGTAAAACGTTTGGAAAGGACTAAACGTGAAACCGGGTTCTGGATTTCACGAGGATGCTGAATGTGCCTTTCACGAGAGTGCCTCTCTCAGTGTCATCGTAATCGGTAACTACCTTGGGGCGCCTGACCTCAACTTGCAAATAGAAAGAAAAATAGATAAATTAAATAAATTGAAAAAAAGCATCTTTCTCTGGTGAAAGAAACTCTCCGTTTGAATATCTCCGTAAATAATGGAGATACGCCTTTTTATCCCTAATACACTTTTGTAGAGAATTTCAAGAGCTACAAAAAAGGTCTCTTGCAAAATTCCTCTATCTCGCTTACTTTCCAAGATATTCCCAAAAAACTAAAAAACCGTCATTTTTCTGGAATAATTCATTTTTTTAGTTTTTTTAAGATACCTCGGAAACTAAGCGAGATAGAGAAATTTCGCAAGAGACCTTTTTTGTGCAGAATTAAATTCTCCACAAAAAAGGTCTCTTGAAAAATTCCTCTATCTCGTTTACTTTCCAAGATATCTCCAAAAAACAAAAAAAAACTCCCGAATCCCCCAAAAAATTGTTTAAAAATCCAAAAAAATAATAATAATATTAATAAAAAAAAAGTTGCAGTGTCATGGAGTATCTTGGGGCGCCTGACCTCGACTCTCGGATGGAAAAATAGACTGAAGAAAGAGCATCTTTCTCCAGTGAAAGAGAGAAACAGAAAAAAACGAAGATTCTATGTAAGAAATGATGGAAAAAATTGGATAAAATCGAGGTTACCCCATGAACCCCCACCCCTCCCCCTTCTCTGAATGGAGAAAATGATCTCGAAGATCTACCTTTCACAAACCGCAAACGAGCTATAGCTCAATGGGGGATAGAAGATTGTGACAAGGAGGAGATGGGCTGCAACCGGGACCTTGATGAAAAAATAATAAAAAAAAAGGAATTTTATATATAATCGAGGTTATCGCCGGTAACAAGAGAAAATTGTATCCGTTGAGATGTAAACTTTGCCTTTCCCGGCTTCATTTATTCCAGTTTGATGAATTATTTTGGAAAAAATCGGATTAGAGAGGCATGCAGAGGAAGTGCGCCACGCCCCTGCGTTTCACTCTGTTGTTTTTTGAGGATAACTTTGTTAATAATGGAGATACGACGTTTTTGCCCTAAGGTGGGTTTTTAGCTCTTGGAATTCTGAACAAAAAAGGTATCTTGGAAAATTGCGATATCTGGTTTAGTTTCGGAGATATTTGAAAAAATAAAATGAAGAAAACGTGGATTTTTGGGGTTTTCTTGAATTTTTGGGTTTTTCGGTTCTTAGATGAAGAATATCTTGGAAAGTAAGCGAGATAGGGGAATTTTGCAAGAGACCTTTTTAGTAGCTTTTGAAATTCTCTACAAAAAAGGTCTCTAGGATTTTTTCTCTATCTCGCTTAGTTTCCGAGATATCCCAAAAAAGTAATAAAATGTAAATGTAAATTCATGAATTGAGAGGAGAAAAAATAATGAAATAACTAGGTAAAACGTTTTGAAAGGTCTAAACATGAAACCGGGTTCTGGATTTCACGAGTTCCGAGACCTGCATCGGCCCACAAACCCGGGGCAAAACGACGCCAATGGAGGATATCGAGGTATCCAGGCCTTATGGAGACACCCACGCTTCAAAGGAGGACTTTTTCTGGGCCGAAAAATTGCAAACCGACTTCTCTCCACATTCACTTCCGCGTGGCATCGAGAGAAGCCAAGCCTCACAGTTGCAAGGGATTCCGGTTGGTTATTTTTTTGCCCTGGAAAAGTGTCTCGTGATGCATTATTACTTCCTCCGTTCTTGTCTTCTAGTTCAACGGCTCTTTTTAGAAATCAGAATGAGACGAATTTTTCGGAGTTTGGTTTTTTGAGGATATCTCGGTTAATAATGGAGATAGGGCTTTTTTGCCCTAAGGTGGTTTTGTAGAGAATTTCGAGGGCTACGAAAAAGGTCTCTTGTGAAATTGCCCTATCTCGCTTGGTTTCCGAGATATTTTCAAAAAACTGATGAAGAAAATTTGATACTTAGAAAATTCAAAGAATTAGTCAATTTTTTATCATTTGTTATTTTTCCAAATATCTCGGAAACTAAGCGGGATAGCGTAATTTTGCATTAATACTTTTATGTAGCTCTTGAAATTCTCTACAAATAAGGTATCAACAAAAATTTCCCTATCTCGCTTAGTTTCCGAGATATTCTTCATGAAAGAATGGAAAAAACACTCGGAAGATAAAAAAATGGGAAAAATCTAGTTTTAGTCATTAGTTTTTTTGGATTATCTCGGAAACTAAGCGAGATAGAGAAAAATCACAGGAGACCTTTTTTGTAGCTCTTGAAATTCTCTACAAAAAAGGTTCAGTAAAAAAATCCCCTATCTCTATTATTCCCCGAGATACTCGACAAAAAATGAAAAAAAATGAAATTGAAGAAAATAATTCTCTCATGGATTCTATCTCTAATATAAACCACCTGGCCAATTACAAGCAATGCAATAGATTTCAACTCTCTCAAACCGGGTGAGATTGTTATCTCTCAAAGAAACGGTTAGACTTGCATAAATCTTTCTAGCCCAGTTTTCGTTTCACTACGGAATGGAAAAGTCCGTGGGATATTCAATTCTCACTGCCTCAAATGCAAAACGGTAAAGCAATGGTTTAAAAAAAAAATAACATAAATATCATTTTTTATCATCAATTTCATACGGGTTTTGACTATCAGATAAAACTCGTTTCGCCAGTACAAAAGAGACTTGTATATCAAAACGATGATATCGTGAATTTTCCATGACCCTGGGTTATATTAAACGCCTACAATGAAAATTTCTTTCTGTCTCGTATAAAACGGGGACGAAAAAAAGGCATCGTGCGGTAAATACCACCCACTCGTTAAACTACACATATTTTATTTAATTTTTTTTTTTCGCGTTTTTTTGGTTAGATTTTTTTAACCTTTTGGTTTTTGATGAATATCTCGGTGAATAATGGAGATAGGGCGTTTTTTGACTGAACCTTTTTTGTAGAGAATTTCAAGAGCTACAAAAAAGGTCTCCTGTGATTTTTCTCTATCTCGCTTAGTTTCCGAGATATTCCAAAAAAAAAAGACTAAAACTAGATTTTTCCCATTTTTTTATCTTCCGAGTGTTTTTTCCATTCTTTCATGAAGAATATCTCGGAAACTAAGCGAGATAGGGAAATTTTTGTTGATACCTTATTTGTAGAGAATTTCAAGAGCTACAAAAAAGTATCAATGCAAAATTACACTATCTCGCTTAGTTTCCGAGATATTTGGAAAAATAACAAATGATAAAAAATTGACTAATTCTTTGAATTTTCTCAGTATCAAATTTTCTTCATCAGTTTTTTGAAAATATCTCGGAAACCAAGCGAGATAGGGCAATTTCACAAGAGACCTTTTTTGTAGCTCTCGAAATTCTCTACAAAACCACCCCAGGGCAAAAAAGCCCTATCTCCATTATTTACCGAGATATTCACAATAACGTATTGAAGAAACCTAGATTCATCTCATTTCAGTTTAATAACCCCTGAATTGCCCTTTGTTTTGTTCTCAACGCATCGTCTATTACGCCCACGGCTATTGCAAAAAAAAAAGCATTATATCAAGATAGATTGGACCGTGTGATTTTCATGTCGTGCGCCTTCAGGAGGTGGAGAATTAACGGGATATTCAAGATGAGAAAATTATTCTCCAGGACATAAAAAAAAAAAAAAAAATCAATTTTTAAAAATTTTCATATTTTTTCCGAATTTTTTGTTTTAACGTTGTTTTAGATTGAAAGAAAATTATTTTTAAAAAAATCGATTTTTTATCGATTAATCGAATGCGATATATTCAATTCGAGATATCGAACTCGATGAATCAATGCATCGGATTGAATTCAGTAGTTTTTACTTGTAAAATAGATTTATCTCCAAAGGTCGATTAATCGATTATTTTCGATATCGATTAATCGAATTCGATATATCGCAATGAATTCGATATTTTGTTCTATAAATTCGGAATTTAATGAAAAAAATAAAAAATTCATAGATTCGATTAATCGATTAATCGATTCGATATATCGAATCGATTTTTTTTATTTAAAGAATTATCGAAAAAAACATTCTCAATAATTTTTTCATTTTTTCCCCACTCCTCTCCATGAGTACTGTAGTGTCATCATAAAACTCCATAAAATTCATGTTTTTTTATTTTGTTGCACTGTGTTGACTTTAACGGTCGACAGAATCGACTCCACAAGCCGGATGAGCCCTTGGTACACGAGAATCTCTTGTTTTCCGTGGGAGACTGAGGATTGAAGTTACCCGGACACCCCTGGGCATCCAACTGTCTCGTAAATCCCCGTGCCATCCGGCCCCGAAGGCACGACGAATAAAAGAATCATAAAAAAACGAATAAACCGAGAAATTCCCCAAAACCCTCACTATTTCATGAATATCTCGCTAAATACCCGATTTATCGAAAAATATCAAGACACCTTTTTTATAGAGAATTCAATTTCCTACAAAAAAGGTCTCTTGACATTTTTCAATAAACCCAACGGTTTCCGAGATATTCTCAAAAAACACCACTTTCAGCCGCTAGCGGAAATTTTCGGAGTTAATTCCCTAGAAAAGGCGCGAAAATTCAAAATTGAATGAAGAAAAAAGACGGCAATTACATAATTAGTTTCATTAATCGAAAATTGACGTTTTTTTTATTGAGTAGTGAAGTGGTAAACAAGGTTAAGTATCTATGCTATGACTTAACCTTGTTTACCACTTCTCAACTGAATTCTATCTCTCTCTCTCTCTCTCACTCAAGAGGTCATCGTCACTTGAGTATATTTCCAGCTGCAATCCGGGTGGGCAACTTTATTATTTTCCCTTTTTTATTTTTGATTTTCTCTTTCTTATCGTTTTAAAAAGTCGTTTTATTTTTTTCACCTCCTCCATTACACTTTAGAGGAGAGAATGTACTCTAGGTACAGATAGAGAGGGGAAACGTTCGAGGCTCCAAGTGCAGGAGTATAAAGGCATTTTACGACTTGTGTCTCGGAGACGTTCAGGCCTTTGGACTTTCAGCCAATAGGAAGAGGTAATTTCGAGTCTAGCTCATCTGAGGTATATTTATGCATTGAAAGCAAAGCGCAAAGTGCATTGTCCTCTCCATTTTAATTATAGAGTCGAAGGGATTGAAGGTCGATATTCGATTAATCGATTCGAGATATCGATATTTCATTTAAGTTTTTCGTTTTATCGTTGTTTTAGATTGAGAGGGAATTTTGGAAAAATCGATTTTCGATCGATTAATCGAATGCGAGATATCGCATTCGATTCGAGATATTGCATTCGATTAATCGATGTAACGAATTTAATTCAATAGTTTTTATTTGTAAAATTTATCTATTTTGAAAAATCGATTTTGAATCGATTATTTTCGATATCGATTAATCGAATTCGATATTTTTCCTATAAATTCGAAATTTAATGAAAAAACCAACAAATTCATAAATTTTCGAAAGATCGATTAGTCGATTCGATAAATCGATTAATCGATTCGATATATTGAATTCACTTTTTTTTTTAATTTGAGAAATTAAACAAAAAATCGAAAGAATCGACTTTCAAATATCGATGAATCGATTAATCGATTTTTCGCAATATCTCTTCCGTTAGAGAACTTATCATTAGATTTTTTTTTGCTAAAAAAAAATGAGGTTGAGTTCAAGCGGTTCACAATGGCCGAAATAAACACTAGAAAGTACTTGAAATCAGGTCAAGATTCTATTTGATGAAATTTTAATGGCGAAATAGCTCTGCTAAATTTTACAAGAGAAATCAATAGTGAAATTGTTGAATTTGATTTTATCAATTTTATGCAAGGGACAGTGGGGTAAAATGGGGATAGAATCACAATATTCACGATATCTCGGAAACTAAGTGAGATAGAGCAATTTTGCAGGATACCTTTTTTGTAGAGAATTGAATTCTACACAAAAAAGGTCTCTTGCGAAATTTCTCTATCTCGCTCAGTTTCCGAGATATCCCCAAAAAACGAATGTAAGAAAAGCTTAAAAAAACAAAAAATGAAAAAAATTGAGTTTTTTCGTTCTTTCATTGAGAATATCTCAGAAACTAAGCGAGATAGAGCAATTTCACAAGAGACCTTTTTTGTAGCTCTCAAAATTCTCTCCAAAACCACCTTAGGGCAAAAAAGCCCTATCTCCATTATTTCCGGAGATATCCTAAAAAAAAGCCTTTTACCACTTCACAAATGATTCGTAAACTCTATTATCCTCTTCCATTCCTCTTTCATGCCAATGTCATTGCGCCCGCAGTAGGGAACGGGTCGCATACAGATCAGACTCAGCAAAAGCCTTGTACACACACAGACACACGTAAAAAAGGAGAAAAAAGCGGATGGAAATGAAGGAAAGACAGAGAAAGACTGATAGTTATATAAAAATTGTTGAATACAACTGCGCGTACATACTGGCAACCCTTGTGCACGCATTCACAATGCTTCAGGGTGCAACAACCTCCACCTTGAACGAGGGAACAAAAAAAGAGGATAAAAAGAGGAGAGAGAGAAAGGATACTTGGAGAGTCGGCTGCTTTGCTTGTCTGCAAATAATTTACGACAGTCTAGGAAAACGTCGAGGATGGGAATATACACGGGCTGAAGAGAGGCAGCATGGTTTAAATTTCACCAGGGTCATGCAGAGAGACGTAGACAACTGCTACGTACTACTGTCTTGTGGGTGGGGGGAGTTTTACGGTGTGTCTGAGTACCATTAAATTTTTTATTGAAAATTAGGAGTCTATTTTTGGGGATATCTCCGGAAATAATGGAGATAGGGCTTTTTTGCCCTAAAGTGGTTTTGTAGGGAATTTTGAGGGCTACAAAAAAGGTGTCTTGGGAAATTGCCCTATCTCGCTTAGTTTCCGAGATATTCATGAAAATGTAATTGATTTTCTTATTTTTACATTTTTACTACTGATTTTTTTATCATCAGTTTTTTGAGAATAACTTTGGGAATGATGGAGATACGACTTTTTTGCATTGGGATGATTTTGTAGAGAATTTTAAGAGCTACAAAATCAGTTTAGGGGGAAAATGTCGTATCTCCATTATTAACCGAGTTATTTTGAAAAATGTGAAGAAATAATTGAGTTGTTGAGAGGTAAAAAGGATAAATCAATGATTTTTCATTAGTTGTTTGAGAATAACTCGGAAATTAAGCGAGATAGAGTGATTTTTAATGAATACGTTTTTTACAGAAAATTTCAAGAGCTACAAAAATGGATGAGGGTAAAAAAGACGTATCTCCATTATTTAACGAGATATTTTCAAAAAACTGATGATAAAAAATTGATTCATCTTAATTACCTCTTTTCTCATTCTTCTTTCAAGAATATCTCAGTAAATAACGGAGATACGACTTTTTCACCCTGACATGATTTTGTAGAGAATTTCAAGAGCTACAAAAACGGTCTCTTGCGAAATTGCTCTATCTCCCTTAGTTTCCGAGATATTCACCAATCATTAAAAGTGAAACAAAAATACTGGAAAAACGGTAAATAATTTGAAAGAAAAAATTGATAAAAAAAATAGCAGAGAAAAATGAGGAGAAAGGCGAGAAATCTAACGCGTGGGTATAACTCCTTGGAGTTGCAATGGATACTTCCAACCATTGAAGTGTTTCTTTTCAGGACTTGAAAGCTGCACACAAAGCAGTCATTATATTTTTTCGCCTACGTTCCATTTTCACTCGATGACAAGCAGGATTTTGTGTTTGGGTTGGAATTTATTGAGGGGAAATTTTGCCATTATGTTACGTTTTTTTTAAAATATTTTTTTAATTTTTTAATTTTTTAATTTTTTTTTCCATTGAAAATTCGTGTTTTTTTTCTATAATTCTTTTTGCATTTGCTTTGAAATTGCTGCGAGTTCATTGACCCCTTCAAACAATGACACATCCTTCTTAGAACACTCGAATAATTTCAATTGGCTGAACGGAAAATCCTAACAGAACTAATAACTATTCTTCACGACTTCCGGTATTTTAAAATTTCATGAATTATTGAAAACGAGGTTTGTTTTTCGAGAATAACTCTGTAAATAATGGAGATACGACGTTTTTGCCCTAAGGTGGTTTTGTAGAGAATTTTGAGAGCTACAAAAAAGGTCTCTTGTGAAATTGCCCTATCTCACTTAGTTTCCGAGATATTTTCAAAAAACTGATGAAGAAAATTTGATACTGAGAAAATCCAAAGAATTAGTCAATTTTTTATCATTTGTTATTTTTCCAAATATCTCGGAAACTAAGCGAGATAGCGTAATTTTGCATGAATACTTTTTTGTAGCTCTTGAAATTCTCTACAAATAAGGTATCAACAAAAATTTCCCTATCTCGCTTAGTTTCCGAGATATTCTTCATGAAAGAATGTAAAAAACACTCGGAAGATAAAAAAATGGGAAAAATCTAGTTTTAGTCATTAGTTTTTTTCGAATACCTCAGAAACTAAGCGAGATAGAGAAAAATCACAAGAGACCTTTTTTATAGAGAATTAAATTTTAAACAAAAACAGTCTCCTGCAAATTCCCTCTATCTCCCTTACTTTCTGAGATATCTCAAAAAAAACAAATCCCACTCCTCTAAAAACAACCGAGAAAAAAAAACCACTAGAAAAGATGTCTCTTTGCCTTTCTCTTGGCAGAAAGAGAAAAGTGTAGAATTATGTGACGAGAAAAGAAAACATTTCAATTGAACCATCAATTTTTCCCCTCATTATTCCATCAAACACAGAGAGAATAGAAAAGAGTGAAAAAAATGGGAAAAAAATGAGGGAAAAATTGTGAAATTACAGGTGAAGAAGAAAAGAGAAGGCCCATGAGATTCATTGGGGAACTGAGAATGCCCCGAGTGCAACGACCTCCGACTAGGTCATGGCCTTGACCTCTTTGTCGAGGAAATCTTGTTGCAGTTGTATTTGTGCACATCACAAGTCACGAATGCCATAAAATACCTGAAAATTCATGAAAAAATAATGGAATTTTCGGGTTTAAAAAAAGAAGCAAATTCTTGCAGAGTCAATTTTAGTTTCACCTAGTTATTTTAGGAGTTCAGTGAACCCCTCCGGGTCGGACACACCCACAAAAAAGGATATTAAAGAGTGCCTTGGAACCGAGTTTGCTCGTGAAACCATATAATGGTATAAAAGGTGTTCGATCAACCGTACGATTCTTCGGGATTTTATTTTTCGTTTTTTTTCTCTTACGGTGGAATATTTTTGCAGGTTTTTTTGCGGAGTCTGGAGTGATACGAGGTCGATTTCATTTTCTAACGCACGGAAGCTTGCTCAACCACGCCTCCGATATTTATTGATTTATGATTGAGGAATTTATTGGGAAATTGGGGTTTAGAATTTTGCTTTTGGGGGATATCTTGGAAATTAAGGGAGATAGGGGAATTTTGGAGGAGACCTTTTTTGTAGCTCTTGAAATTTTGTACAGAATCATATCAGGGTGAAAAAGGCGTATCTCCGTTATTTACTGAGATATTCTTGAAGGAAGAATGTGAAAAGAGGTAATTAAGATTAATCAATTTTTTATCATCAGTTTTTTGAAAATATCTCGTTAAATAATGGAGATACGTCTTTTTTACCCTAATTCATTTTTGTAGCTCTTGAAATTCTCTGTAAAAAACGTATTCATTAAAAATCACTCTATCTCGCTTAGTTTCCGAGTTATTCTCAAAAAACTTATGGAAAATCATTGATTTATCCTTTTTACCTCTCAACAACTCAATTATTTCTTCACTTTTTTCAAAATTACTCGGTTACTAATGGAGATACGACATTTTTACTCTGAACTAATTTTGTAGCTCTTGAAATTCTCTACAAAATCATCTCAGGACAAAAAAGTCGTATCTCCATTATTAACAAAGTTATTCTCAAAAAACTGATGATAAAAAAATCAGTAGTAAAAATGTAAAAAGAAGAAAATCAATTTCATCTCATTACTTTTTTGAGAATATCTCGGAAACTAAGCGAGATAGGGCAATTTCACAAGAGACCTTTTTTGTAGCCCTCGAAATTCTCTACAAAACCATCTTAGGGCAAAAAAGTCGTATCTCCATTATTTACGGAGTTATTCTCAAAAAACTGATGAATAAATTGAATTCTTTTCTCTAATGTGCGAATTTCTATCAAATCTTCCTTTGCAAATTTAATATTCTTACCTTGAACTCAAGTCATTGATTATCATTAGCCTACGAGAGGTTGTTTAACTGATTTTTACCTGAAATCAGAAAAAAAAAGCGAAATGGTTAATTCAAATGTAGAATTCGCTAAATTTATTCAAATTTTTTCCCTTTTTTTCTTCAGAATATTTGAAATTCTTAAAAAATTGATTTCGATTAAATATAAATGAGTTAATGAATCAAAAATGTCTTGAAAAATCAAAAAAATCATTTTAAAATATTAAAAACAATTTTTCCTTATTTTTTTTCTAATTGAAAAATTTTAAAAATTGAGAAAATTGAAAAAAATGAAAAAAAAAAACGGAAAAAATGATTAAAATTAATTAAATCACGTTTAAAACACTAATTATCATGTAATCACACGTGAAATTCACTGATATCGATTATTCCTCACATTTTCTTTCATTTTTGCACAATTTTTTTAGGAATACGATGATTAGGATGAAATTATGCTGATAAATATTCGGTTGACCTTAATTTTGAAAAAACGTCGATTCTTTCGCAATTATTCATGAGTTACAATTGGATATTCAGTGAATGTAAATTTAATTCATTGAGTGTTCAATATTTGAGGAGATAAGTGAAAAAAATTAATTTGTGGTGATTGACAGGGGAATGATTAATCAGGTGGGGTAAAATGGGTCCGAGAATTCGATTTTTTGTGAAATTCTGAATTTTTGTTGGGTTTTCAAAGAGGAATATCTCGGAAACTAAGCGAGATAGAGAGAAAACACAAGAGACCTTTTTTGTAGAGAATTTCAAGAGCTACAAAAAAGGTCCCCTGTAAAATTGCTCTATCTCGCTTAGTTTCCGAGATATTCTCAAAAAACAAATGAATGAAAAATTACTTTTTTTACAGTTGTTTTAAAGCTTTAGATTTTGATGAATTCTTTCAGGAAGAATATCTCGGAAACTAAGCGAGATAGAGCAATTTCATAAGAAACCTTTATTGTAGAGAATTTCAAGAGCTACAAAAAAGGTCTCTTGCAAAATTCCCCTATCTCGCTTAATTTCCGAGATATCCTCAAAAAACTGAAAAACTCTCCCTTCTCCCTTAAAAAAAAAAATAAAAAAATCCATAAACCTCCACTTCCGGTTCCCCTTTCATCCCCCCCTCCCCCTCAAAACCACAAGAATCCACTCGAAAATCCGTTGGCGAATCCACTGAACTCATTATTCAAAAAACCGAAGCAACAAAAGAAGTGCGAAAAGAAAGAGCCGAAAAAAAAAGTAAAAAAAAAATAAAAAAATAAAAAAAAAATAAAAAATATATTCAGAACCCTCCGATAACTGTTTCTCATTTTAGTGGCCGGTTTCTCGCGTGACAATGCCGTTACGCACGTTGGTTCCTTCGATTCTCTTATTTTATTTTTTTATTTTTTTTATTTTTTACTTTTTTTTTAAAACGTTTGAAAGTGCTTCTGACCCCGGATAAATTTACGGAGAAAAGAAATAAAAAATAAAAAAGAGAAAAAAAGAGGAGAAAATAAAGAAAGAGAATTGAAACGACCGTTAGAGAAACGTTAGGCCCTCTCATACTGTATTCCAAAGCGACTTGAAAAAAAAATCATAATAATAATAATAACGTGAAATTTCGTGCATTGACTCCCGGAAGACTTTTTAAAAGACCCACATAACCGAAAAATCACAAAAAAAAAATATAATAACAATAATTTTTTTTTTCAAAATTGCAAAAAAAAAAATTTGCATTTTTTTTTTTTTTGAGTAAAAAAAAAAGTGAAAATTTTCGAAAAAATTATTGACACTATCATTGTTATTATTATTGCCTCTAATTAAATATAATGATGATAATAATAATTGTTTAATGTCTGTGAAGAAATAGATAACGCAAACACACGAGAAATGACAGATGAAGTTTATTCATGAAGACAATATGAGATATAGTATCATGAGAATGGTAAAAGTTCAGAGACCTCTTGAATTGTAGTCTGTGGATGACGAAGAGAAGACGATGGGATCGTGTAACCCGGAGTTGTATCAAGTGAGGGTTGATAAGACGTTAGTGAGTTGGGTTACAATCGATTAATCCAGTGTTTTCATATTCTGGGTCTTTACTATTGTTTTTTTTGGGGAATATCTCGGAAACTAAGGGAGATAGGGAAATTTCACAGGAGACCTTTTTTGTAGCTCTTGAAATTCTCTACAAAATCATGTCAGGGTGAAAAAGTCGTATCTCCGTTATTTACTGAGATATTCTTGAAAGAAGAATGAGAAAAGAGGTAATTAAGATGAATCAATTTTTTATCATCAGTTTTTTGAAAATATCTCGTTAAATAATGGAGATACGTCTTTTTTACCCTCATTCATTTTTGTAGCTCTTGAAATTCTCTGTAAAAAACGTATTCATTAAAAATCACTCTATCTCGCTTAGTTTCCGAGTTATTCTCAAAAAACTAATGAAAAATCATTGATTTATCCTTTTTACCTCTCAACAACTCAATTATTTCTTCACTTTTTTCAAAATAACTCGGTTAATAATGGAGATACGACATTTTTACCCTGAACTAATTTTGTAGCTCTTGAAATTCTCTACAAAATCATTTCAGGGCAAAAAAGTCGTATCTCCATTATTAACAAAGTTATTCTCAAAAAACTGATGATAAAAAAATCAGTAGTAAAAATGTAAAAAGAAGAATATCAATTTCATCTCATTACTTTTTTGAGAATATCTCGGAAACTAAGCGAGATAGGGCAATTTCACAAGAGACCTTTTTTGTAGCCCTCGAAATTCTCTACAAAACCACCTTAGGGCAAAAACGTCGTATCTCCATTATTTACGGAGTTATTCTCATTTTTCATGAATGACCCCATTGCAGTGAAAGACTGAATTATTTCTTTTTGTTTCACATTAATGCCCTTAACCCCCCCTCACCCCCTTCACCTCTACGTGTGTGCATTAACCGCAGATGTTCCGTTATGGTACTTTGAGTTTCGTGGATTCACTTTTTGGTAATTACATGGTGAATTACTGTGGTTCGCACATTACAACGTGACCAACTCAGTAAATCATCAAAAAAATAATTGTCTTTTTCTTTGAAAAAGAAAGTCAATCATTTCTCAAATCATTTTACTTTGCCCTTTCTTTTTTATTATTTCTTTCGCAATTTCAGAGACAATTTCGTGGAAAGCTCGAGGCATTTATTACTGATGCAACAACAAAATGGCGGACATTCTGTTTTTTAGTGAAATTATGGGGAAAAAGGGGTTTGGGATTTTTTTTCGAAATGAAGGAGAGCGAGAAAAATTTTGAAAAAAATTGAGAATAGTGAAAAAATGTTCGAGCACCTTCAAGAATTTTTTGAGAATTTTCGGAAGTTGGGAACATTTTGAAAAAAATTAGAAACAATTTTTTTTTACTGATTTTTGAAAATTATGGGATAAAAAAGAGTTTTGGAATTTTTTTGAAAAGGAAGGAGTCGATAAATTTTTTTGAAAAAATTCAGGAATGATGAGAACATGTTGGAGCATATTTCTGAATTTTTTCAGAATTTTTGGAAGGGAGGAACGTTTCGAAAAAAAATAATGAATAATGCTATTAATGATTTTGAGGACTTACTCCATTTTGTTTCTAAGGAGAGTGTATTATATTGTGTTTGAATGGGCGCATGTGCAAGGTGCATGTGTCGGGGACATTGGCTCCCACCACCGGGTCGATACAGGCCAGACTAGGAAGTAAAACCCGGGCATCAACCTCCGACCCACCCACACCCCGACATTTTCACTCGTCTCACCCTTTTTCTTATTCTTTTTGTATTTCTCAATTCTTGAAGAATCCTGCCGCCAGTTTTTTGGGAATATCTCGGTTAATAATGGAGATACGACGTTTTTGCCCTAAAGTGGTTTCGTAGAGAATTTCGAGGGCTACAGAAAAGGTCTCGTGTGAAATTGCCCTATCTCGCTTAGTCTCCGAGATATTTTCAAAAAACTGATGAAGAAAATTTGATACTGAGAAAATTCAAAGAATTAGTCAATTTTTTATCATTTGTTTTTTTTCCAAATATCTCGGAAACTAAGCGAGATAGCGTAATTTTGCATTAATACTTTTTTGTAGCTCTTGAAATTCTCTACAAATAAGGTATCAACAAAAATTTCCCTATCTCGCTTAGTTTCCGAGATATTCTTCATGAAAGAATGGAAAAAACACTCGGAAGATAAAAAAATGGGAAAAATCTAGTTTTAGTCATTTGTTTCTTTGAAATATCTCGGAAACTGAGCGAGATAGAGAAAATTCACAAGAGACCTTTTTTGTAGCTCTTGAAATTCTCTACAAAAAAGGTCCAGTCAAAAAATGCCCTATCTCCATTATTCACTGAGATATTTTCAATGAACAAAAATTCTAATTTCCAAGAAACAAATTCGAAAATTTGGAAATTAAGATCAGCTGGAGTCTGGGAGATTTGCAGCCGTAACACGAGTGTCAGCTATCGACGCAGAGTTCATTGACCTCTCTCACTCCTCCCTTTCTTCCTCCCCTCGTTTCATCCACGTAATACGACACAACCCCCTATCGTGCACCCGCTGCCAACGACCTCTCTACCCTCTCCTGTACCTCATGCACTTCTCCCTCCTCTTCCCTCCCCCTCTCGCCCCCCACAACTACCGCACACTGTCGTCTGGCCTCCTGTGCATTACTTCTCCCCCTCCACCATCTTGTCCTCTTCATTTTCATTTTGAACCCTCGGTTTTTCACATTTATTCACGAATTTTTCGTTTCTAGAGAATAACTCTGTAAATAATGGAGATACGACTTTTTTGTCCAAAGGTGGTTTTGTAGAGAATTTCGAGGGCTACAAAAAAGGTGTCTCGGGAAATTGCCATATCTCGCTTAGTTTCCAAGATATTCTCAAAAATGTAATTAGATGAAATTGATTTTCTTCTTTTTACATTTTTACTACTGATTTTTTTATCATCAGTTTTTTGAGAATAACTTTGGAAATAATGGAGATACGACTTTTTTGCACTGAGATGATTTTGTAGAGAATTTCAAGAGCTACAAAATCAGTTCCGGGTAAAAATGTCGTATCTCCATTATTAACCGAGTTATTTTGAAAAATGTGAAGAAATAATTGAGTTGTTGAGAGGTAAAAAGGATAAATCAATGATTTTTCATTAGTTTTTTGAGAATAACTCGGAAACTAAGCGAGATAGAGTGATTTTTAATGAATACGTTTTTTACAGAGAATTTCAAGAGCTACAAAAATGGATGAGGGTAATAAAGACGTATCTCCATTATTTAACGAGATATTTTCAAAAAACTGATGATAAAAAATTGATTCATCTTAATTACCTCTTTTCTCATTCTTCTTTCGAGAATATCTCAGTAAATAACGGAGATACGCCTTTTTCACCCTGACATGATTTTGTAGAGAATTTCAAGAGCTACAAAAAAGGTCTCCTGTGAAATTCCCCTATCTCCCTTAGTTTCCGAGATATTTCCCAAAAAACAAATATAACCCCGAGGTAAAAGAATGAAGTGAACGATAGACACGAACTAATCGATACATCGTTATTCGCACACGGTCGAGTGCTATTAAATTTTCTGTCCGCTCAATTATTATCCACCCCGACTACCCCCCACCGCTCCCCCTCTCCACCTATCAATGGTACTGTCTCCTCGACCTGTCTGGATGTTAGTTGTCTCATCGTCTGGAGTAACTTTGTCATTTAATTTTCACAATTTGTATCTTTTGTTTCAGTAAATCTGAATTTAAGGGTAAATTGAGATGAATACACTGGGGAATGTCTGGAGAATTTTTTTGGGTTAATTCGATTATGATAATTAGGATAATTGGTAAAGTGAGAGACTTTTCATTATAAAAATTATTATTTTTTTCCATTTTTCAGAAGAATTGAGAATTGTGTTGGAGTTTTTTGAGAATATCTTCGTAAATAATGGAGATACGACTTTTTTGGACTAAACCTTTTTTGTAGAGAATTTCAAGAGCTACAAAAAAGGTCACCTGCAAAATTTCTCTATCTCTCTTACTTTCCAAGATATTCCCAAAATACTAAAAAATCAACCTAAAATCTCGATTTTTTCAATTTTTCATGTTTTTAAGAATAACTCTGTAAATAATGGAGATACGACTTTTTTGGACGAAACCTTTTTTGTAGAGAATTTCAAGAGCTACAAAAAAGGTCTCTTGCAAAATTCCCCTATCTCGCTTACTTTCCGAGTTATTCCGAAAAAACAAAAAAAAATCTATCAAATTTCTCTAGAAACCCAAAAAATCCAAATAAAATTGCAAAAAAAAAAATATTGAGATGTCGAGAGGGTTCATTGACCCTTCGTGTCGATAGTGCAAAAAGGCACAATGCAAAAAAAACAAAGAAAAAAAAAAATCGATAGGATCAGTTTATGCAATACTATTTCTCCTGACATTTTCAGTCTTTAAACGTGAAATCGGAATTATGAGCCCCATTTCATTTTATATCGATTATAAAATGAAGAAAAAAATAAATAAAAATAGAAGCGGGATCGATTTACAATATCCCTAAATCCCCGAGTGTCTCGAGACTCGGATAATCTGATGCAGCATTTAATTTCATGAAACGAGAGCCTGAAATCATCGGATTTCACTTAAAAATTTCACAATTTCCTCGAGTGTTCTAAATTATTATTTTTCTCGGTATACGTTAATTTCTAATTGGACGCTAATGCCTGATTAATTAAATTATTGATGGGATATTAAGTACTGACTTTATTACATTTTTTTCTTCAATTTTATTGGAGGTGAAAGGTCGAGTGAAACTAGGAAATCATAAATTTAATGAGACATTGGGAAATAACTTTGTTTTTAATTAATATCTCAGTAAATAATGGGGATACGACTTTTTTGGACTGGACCTTTTTTGTAGAGAATTTCAAGAGCTGCAAAAGAGGTCTCTTGTGAAATTCCCCTATCTCGCTTAGTTTCCGAAATATTCCAAAAAAACTAATGACTAAAACTAGATTTTTCCCATTTTTTATCGTCCAAGTGTTTTTTCCATTCTTTCATGAAGAATATCTCGGAAACGAAGCGAGATAGGGAAATTTTTGTAGATACCTTATTTGTAGAGAATTTCAAGAGCTACAAAAAAGTATGAATGCTAAATTACGCTATCTCTCTTAGTTTCCGAGATTTTTGGAAAAAAAACAAATGATAAAAAATTGACTAATTCTTTGAATTTTCTCAGTGTCAAATTTTCTTCGTCAGTTTTTTGAAAATATCTCGGAAACTAAGCGAGATAGGGCAATTTCACAAGAGACCTTTTTTGTAGCTCTCAAAATTCTCTACAAAACCACCTTAGGGCAAAAACGTCGTATCTCCATCATTAACCGAGATATCCTCAAAAAACGAATATTGAATAATTCCGAGCAACGGTTGAAGTGAAAAAAAAATTATTCAAAAGACTTTTGCACCTGCAGATGTGAAACTGGTAGGATTGGCACGTATTTAAACTGGCCTTAGGCAAGAATTGAGGTGAAAGAGGGTGGAGGGGGGGAGGGAAACGGTATATTCGATTTAATACAGCAGAGCCTTTTATTATCCATCTAATGAGGGATTTATGGGGGGTCCAAGCTGGTTTCTTGACTCCTCAGGGATCCAACAGTGTATAATTAAAACTTGTCGTACGTTTTTCATAACGATAAAACAATTTTTCATGCTAATTTCATATGCGTCATCAATTATTTCTTCTCTATTTACTGCGCGTGACGTTATTCAATCATTTGCATTGGAATTGGCCATAAATTTCCACTCATGGCTGTTGAAATTATCGGAATTTTCAATTTTCATTGATACCATCGAAAAGCTGAGAAAATTCTACCCCGAAAACATGTGCCACAAGTTTTTTTTTCATTATTTTTGAAAATTCGGGGATTTTGGGGATCAAAAAGGCTTCAAAATCCCCAAATTTCGAAGAAATCCCCAAAAATAACGGTTGACAAATATTTACCGACTAAAATTTCTTCAGCGAGAGAAATTCCACCCCGATAACATGTCCCACAATTTTTTTTTCCCAAATTCAGGGATTTTGGGGATCAGAAGGGCGCAAAATCCCCGAATTTCGAAAAAAATGACCGAAAAATCGTGTGACCTATGCTTTCCAGCTCAAATTTCCTCAGCTTTCCGATGGCGCCATCGAGAACACTCGCCCGGCCACCGTTCACCCGGAATCACCCATTTTACCCCCTAATTTCGCCCAGAAGAAGATTCTAACATTCTAAACTACATCTCAATGATAATCAGATTGAGAGGAGTGGTTGGCCACCCCTGGCCTGGATACCGCACCGTGTTGTTCACCTCTCCGTGTGAAAGTACTCACGTATGTGTGCACACGTAGGCAGGGGAGATCGCACACACTCGCATAAACAGAGAGCGAGTCGAATGCGTGTGGGCAGGCGGTGTGTCGTGTATGTCATAACACGTTGCCCGTGTGTACACGCACACGCGCGTTTTGCACGAGACAATTCTCTCTTCAGTTTTTCCCAAATATCTCCGTAGATAATAGAGATACGACATTTTTGCACTGAACCTTTTTTGTAGCTCTTGAAATTCTCTACAAAAAAGGTTCCATGGAAAAAAGGCGTATCTCCGTTATTTACGGAGATATGTTCGGTTGAAAATCTTTCACCTCTTCTAATCATTTTTTTTTTCTTCTCTCCTCTTCTCCTAAAAGAACGATGAACTTTGATGCCTGAGTTATTTTCCACTGTGTGAAAGTGGTTGATTAAGAACACACCACGAGTTGGTCATTTTTTTATTTTTTTTATTTCTAGGTCGAGAAAATACGGAGAGTGCATGTGTTGATACTTGTTTAATTTACCGGAAGATAATTCTATCGTAAAGTCCATTGTGCAAAGAGTTAACGTGCATTTTATATGTATTAAAGAATATTTATATTTAGATGAATGTTCTTGGGTTGAACAATTGCGTAAGAAAAACCGTTGACACTCTTTGCGTCTTTTGAATAATGTCTTTTCACTTGCGTTGTGCATCTTGGGGCAATCGATTATCGATGCTCTTTTCACTTTTTTTTCTTCTCGAATTTTCTTTGGTTAAATATTATTATTATTCGGGGATTGAGAGGTTTTTTTGGGTGATTGATGAAGAAATTTGGGGATTTTTTGAATTTCAATGGTTCCATCGGAAAGCTGAGGAAATTTTAGCCGGAAAACATGTGCCACAAGTTATTTTACGAGATTTTTTGAAATTCGGGGATTTTTGGGGATCTCAATCCCCAAATTTCGGGATATTATGGGAAAAAATCATGCGGCAGGTGTTTTCGGGGTAGAATTTCCTCAGCTTTTCGATGGAACCATCGAAATTTGGAAATTTCGAAAATTTTGGGGATTAAAATCCCCAAATTTGAGAAAATCCCGAAAAAACTTGTGGCACATGTTTTTGGGGTAAAATTTTCTCAGCTTTTCAATGGAACCATCCAAAACATTCTATAATAATTATTATTATTTTTCAAATAATAATTCATAAGAATTTATGAATTTTTGGGTGAAAAATTGACGTGATGCAACTACTAGTGATGAGAATTAATGACGCATGTATAATGCATGTAAGTGCGCAAGGGTGTTAATGGGTATGACACCGTGACTGGACAATGTCACCAGTTTCTCTCTCTCTCTCTCTCTATTTAGAATTTTTATTCTCCTCTGCTCTTTATTTCTCGGGCATAACGCACGTTCATTCAATGCGGCGAACGAGCATTAAAAGACAATTAATATGAATAATAACGGGTGAGCCTAGTCTCGAGATTTTTCATCTATTACTCATCGAAATTATTCAATTTTTAATGAATTTAATTGATTTCAACAGAAAAATAATCTTTTATTGTAAATATCTCCGTAAATAATGGAGATACGACTTTTTTTCACTCAACCTTTTTTGTAGCTCTTGGAATTCTCTACAAAAAAGGTTCAGTGAAAAAAAGTCGTATCTCCATTATTTACTGAGATATTCTTGAAAACATCCAACGAAAAATTCCTAATTTCCTAAATTTTTATGAAAAAAAAAAATAATATTTTTTCAAGAATTTCACAGAAAAAAAGGATTTCCAAAATTCTCCCGATACTTTTCCCTTTTTTTTTCCTTCATCCTCCGAATGCGTGGGTTTTTTTTAGATGATCGTGACACTTTACTTCTTACCGTCCGGTTGACCTTCCCGATTACCATATTTATCGCATCAGAAAGGGGCACTCGACGATATCAAGGCGTTTAATCCCACGAATGGGGATTCTCGTACGTCCAAGGCTACCCCAAGGGGGAGGTGTACACAATTTGTTTTTTTTTACCAAAAAAAAAAAAAAAAAAAAAACTGAAATGAAATAAAATGCACAATTTTTTTTTAACGAATTTTTTTTTTTTTTTTTTTTTTTTTTTTTTTTTGGACGAAAATACAGGAGTTTACTTTTATTATTATTATTATTATTTTTTGTGTTGTGCAAGAATAATATGCAATTTTACATGATAGCATCTTGAGGCAATTTTTTTTATTTTCTCTCTTCAATGTGTGGATTTAATGTAAGCATTTGTGTATTTTTTTTATTTTTGTTTCTGTTATTTTTTTTTGGGACTCAGGAATGAATACAGGACATTTGAAAAACATCATGCAGCTGGTATGTCGTAAAGATTCATTTTAAGTGTGACTTTTTGATTCGTTTTTGGACCACCCTGAGAAAAAAATCGTGTTTTTGAGAATATCTCGGTAAATAATGGAGATACGACTTTTTTGTAGTAAGGTGGTTTTGTAGAGAATTTCGAGAGCTACAAAAAAGGGTTCTTGTGAAATTGCTCTATCTCGCTTAGTTTCCGAGATATTCTCAAAAATGTAATGAGATGAAATTGATTTTCTTCTTTTTACATTTTTACTACTGATTTTTTTATCATCAGTTTTTTGAGAATAACTTTGTTAATAATGGAGATACGACTTTTTTGCCCTGAGATGATTTTGTAGAGAATTTCAAGAGCTACAAAATCAGTTGAGGGTAAAAATGTCGTATCTCCATTATTAACCGAGTCATTTTGAAAAAAGTGAAGAAATAATTGAGTTGTTGAGAGGGAAAAAGGATAAATCAATGATTTTTCATTAGTTTTTTGAGAATAACTCGGAAACTAAGCGAGATAGAGTGATTTTTAATGAATACGTTTTTTACAGAGAATTTCAAGAGCTACAAAAATGGATGAGGGTAGAAAAGACGTATCTCCATTATTTAACGAGATATTTTCAAAAAAAGAGAGGAAGAATCAAACTATTCACTTTTTCCAGCAATTTTCTACTCAATGTTTCAGTATTTTTCATACTGAATTGAAGTGAATCCCAGTGCCGATATCATCTGGCACGAATTTTTATTAAGGAGCCACGACAAGCCTTGACCTCGACCGAAAATGTATACCAAGTGGTTTATGTTGTGTTTCGTAATTTTTTTCTGCTTTTTTTTTTTGTTAACAATTTTTCTTTTGTATGTATTATTCACTGGCCCCAATGTGAAATCGTCACTCGAGGACTCGTTTGCCGAAAATGTTTTTGGGTAATAAAAAAAAATCATTCATGTGCAATAAGTGTTTTTTTCTCTTTTTTCTTATGAAGAAATCAGTTATTTTTATTTTTATTTGAAGAATTTCACTTTATTCGATCATTGTTTCGTGAATATCTGCGTAAATAATGGAGATACGTCTTTTTTACCCTCATCCATTTTTGTAGCTCTTGAAATTCTCTGTAAAAAAGTATTCATTGAAAATCACTCTATCTCGCTTAGTTTCCGAGTTATTCTCAAAAAACTAATGAAAAATCATTGATTTATCCTTTTTACCTCTCAACAACTCAATTATTTCTTCACATTTTTCAAAATAACTCGGTTAATAATGGAGATACGACATTTTTACACTAAACTGATTTTGTAGCTCTTGAAATTCTCTACAAAATCATCTCAGGGCAAAAAAGTCGTATCTCCATTATTAACAAAGTTATTCTCAAAAAACTGATGATAAAAAAATCAGTAGTAAAAATGTAAAAAGAAGAAAATCAATTACATCTCATTACTTTTTTGAGAATATCTCGGAAACTAAGCGAGATAGGGCAATTTCACAACAGACCTTTTTTGTAGCTCTCGAAATTCTCTACAAAACCACCTTAGGACAAAAAAGTCGTATCTCCATTATTTACGGAGATATTCACAAGAAAACACAATTCTCTTCAACTATAATTCATTAGTTTATTTTCCCTCGGTGTTTAAATTCCAATGATTATTTGTAATAAAAAAAAAGAGTAGAGGCTTGCTTTATTTCCAAAATTTGTGTATGTAACCCAAGAATTTTTCGCATTTACTGAAGGTCATTTGAAAGAGACTCTAGATGCACGCAATCACTTCACTGTAACGTCAAAAGTGACGTAGAGTTCAAACAGTCGTAAAGATACTGTGACTTTTTTTTTGTTAATTCTTCTTTTTTTTTATTTTATGATTTTTTTTTCGTCTTTTTCTTCATTCTTTTTCCTTCGAATTTACTCGTCAAGATCAATGGCGTGTCTGTGCCCTCAACTTGACATTGGCATTTCCAGAGAACAATAAAATAAAAATAAAAATCGAAAAAAAATTGAGGAATAAACACGAATTTTCCCATAATTTTTTTTTTTTAAGAATATCTCAGTAAATAATGGAGATATGACTTTTTTGGACTGAACCTTTTTTGTAGAGAATTTCAAGAGCTACAAAAAAGGTCTCTTGTGATTTTTCTCTATCTCGTTTAGTTTCCGAGATATTCCAAAAAAACTAATGACTAAAACTCGATTTTTCCCATTTTTTTATCTTCCAAGTGTTTTTTCCATTCTTTCATGAAGAATATCTCGGAAACTAAGCGAGATAGGGAAATTTTTGTAGATACCTTATTTGTAGATAATTTCAAGAGCCACAAAAAAGTATCAATGCAAAATTACGCTATCTCGCTTAGTTTCCGAGATATTTGGAAAAATAACAAATGATAAAAAATTGACTAATCCTTTGAATTTTCTCAGTATCAAATTTTCTTCATCAGTTTTTTGAAAATATCTCGGAAACTAAGCGAGATAGGGCAATTCCTCAAGAGACCTTTTTTGTAGCCCTCGAAATTCTCTACAAAACCACCTTAGTGCAAAAAAGCCCTATCTCCATTATTTTCCGAGATATCTCCAAAAAACAATTTCCACTTCTCTGAATTCAAAAGAATCTCAAAAAAAAAATCCAAAAAATAATTACACAAAAATTTAGGTTAATTGCGGTTATTAATAGGTGGCTGTTTGTCAGTGTCGTGGAGATTAGAGTCTAGGGGGGGGGGGGGGGGGGATGAAGAAGAGCCTCTGATGATGCAAAGGAGGACTGCCACAAAAAAAACCCGAATTTCACCATTTTTTTCTCCTTTTTTAACTTCAAAATATCATCAAGATCCTTTCCGGGGGCCTTTTGCCTCCGATGCAACTGCGAGGGGGTGGGCCCGGGGGTCGGGGTGAAACATCAGAGGGACCCCCCACCCTTCGCCCTATTATGGCCTGAACAATGTAACAAATACCCTCATCAGCCTATCTCAGACGCCATTGTGCCTCGAATTCTCCTTTTTTCCTTTTTTCCTTTTTTTTTTTAGTTTTTTTTTTTTTTTTTAGATTCTGTGTGGAATGCGATTTTTGTTTTTCAATTGGAGGGGAAAAAAAAGGGGAATTGAGGCAAAGGATGGAATCCTGCTGCTTTCGAATCGAGGGATTTGAAAAATAATAATAATAATAGTAATAAATGATTTTTTTCGTTTTTTTCTTCAATTTTTTCCATTTTTTTTTGAGATTTTTTTGATTTTCTGGGTTTTTTTTTGTGGTATGATGGGGCAGAATGGGTTCGGGTGTTTGAGGCATCCCGTTTTGCCCCATCAAGGGGTAAAATACTTCAAAATTATTAAATTATGTTTTTTTTTATTAAAAAAATCATTGATTTCACAAAAATATGAAAAATTCAAGTTTTTTGGGAATATCCTGGAAACTAAGCGAGATAGGGAAATTTTACAAGAGACCTTTTTTGTGTAAAATCAAATTCTCTACAAAAAAGGTCTCCTGCAAAAATTTTCTATCTCGCTTAGTTTCCGAGATATTCTAAAAAAACTGAATTTTTCCTTTTATTTTCAATTTCTCTCAATTTTTTAAGGTTTCATCAGTTTTTTGAGAGTATCTCGGAAACTAAGCGAGATAGAGAAATTTCACAAGACACCTTTTTTGTTCAAAATCAAATTCTCTACAAAAAAGGTCTCCTACAAAAAAGTCGTATCTCCATTATTAACCGAGTTATATCCAAAAAACCAAAAAAAAATCATTTATTTCAATTTTCTAGGAAATAATATTAAAAAAATTGAATTTCTAAAAAAAAGGGATTTACTTTCACTTTAAAATTATCATTCTCATAAATATTAATGCTGAAATAAATATAAAAATTCGAAAGGCAAATTAAAAAGGCAACAAAGGAGAAATAAATTATTTAAACAGGTAAAAATTGTGAAATTTTGGGGCAAAGTGAAAGGCTCTGCCCTTTTGCAAAAAATTCAACGGGAATTGATGAATTGTTTTTTTTTTTAACACGCAAATGATGAAATTGGATGCATCTTTTTTTTTTAATGAGAATTTAAAACTCTCGAATTCGTCAAATTGAAGTTGCCTTTGTTTTTTGAGAATATCTCGAAAACTAAGCGAGATAGAGAAATTTTGCAAGAGACCTTTTTTGTGCAGAATTAAATTCTCTACAAAAAAGGTCATCATGAAAATCGCTCTATCTCGCTTACTTTCCGAGTTATTCTCAAAAAACTAAAAAATTGAATTATTTTTGCAAACTTTCTAGAAATTAAAGTTCATTCTTTAGTTTTTTCCGAATATCTCGGAAACTAAGAGAGATACAGCGATTTTACAGGAGACCTTTTTTGTTCAGAATTAAATTCTCTACAAAAAAGGTTCAGTCAAAAAAAGTCGTATCTCCCTTATTTCCAGAGATATCGAGCCTCAAACTCCTGGTCCTCCAAAAAACCTCAAAAAACCCAAAAATTCTCAGAATCTCCCTAATTCTTTATTCACTGATTCAAAAAAAAAAATCACTGGTTACATGATGAGTGTGTGTTGACGGTTGACAGATCGATTCTACTTGTGACCTCAAACTTGGCCCTGACACGAAGGATTCATCTCTGTTTTTAACGAGGGAGCACTAGACGATCAAGATTGATAGTGAAACATGCGAAAAAAAGCCACTTTTTTATTATTATTTTTATGGGAAAAAAGGTGCAGGGGTTTATTATCACCGGAGAAAGGTTGGATATGAAGGAATACATTATCACGAGCATTGTTTTTGAATTTTCGAGTGGTTGCCTTTTTTTCCTGAGGTTTTTTCTCCTTTTTTTCTTGTAATTACATGGTTGAGTGAAGGGGCACGTGTTCAACCCTCAGTTTTTCAGTTCTGGGGTCTCAAGAGGACTTTTCATGAGGAAAAAAAGGGGCAAGACCCCTCATTGTGCCTCCTGCGTTATCATTCTCGTCTTCATTCCCTCGTGAATTATTGGTGAGGATAATGAACCCTTCCACTTCAACATTTTCAGGTTTTTTGATGATAACTCCGTAAATAATGGAGATACGACTTTTTTGCCCTAAGGTGGTTTTGTAGAGAATTTTAAGGGCTACAAAAAAGGTATCTTGTGAAATTGCCCTATCTCGCTTAGTTTCCGAGGTATTCTCAAAAATGTAATGAGATGAAATTGATTTTCTTCTTTTTACATTTTTACTACTCATTTTTTTATCATCAGTTTTTTGAGAATAACTTTGTTAATAATGGAGATACGACTTTTTTGCTCTGAGATGATTTTGTAGAGAATTTCAAGAGCTACAGAATCAGTTCAGGGTAAAAATGTCGTATCTCCATTATTAACCGAGTTATTTTGAAAAAAGTGAAGAAATAATTGAGTTGTTGAGAGGTAAAAAGGATAAATCAATGATTTTTCATTAGTTTTTTGAGAATAACTCGGAAACTAAGCGAGATAGAGTGATTTTTAATGAATACGTTTTTTACAGAGAATTTCAAGAGCTACAAAAATGGATGAGGATAAAAAAGACGTATCTCCATTATTTAACGAGATATTTTCAAAAAACTGATGATAAAAAATTGATTCATCTTAATTACCTCTTTTCTCATTCTTCTTTCGAGAATATCTCAGTAAATAACGGAGATACGCCTTTTTCACCCTGATATGATTTTGTAGAGAATTTCAAGAGCTACAAAATCAGTTCAGTGTAAAAAAGTCGTATCTCCATTATTTACCGAGATAATCACGAAAAACCACAAGTTCATCTCCTCAATTGCTTCAAATCCTCAATTTTTCACTCTAAAATGACAAAAAAAAACGTAAATAATTGGATTTTCGATAAATACGGTAGTAATTCAGTGATTAGACGTTACATATCTAATCACTAACTCGTAATTATTCCATGAGACAGCGACTTGAGAAAGTCATTGATAAAATGAATGAAAAAATGAAGAAAAAAGAGGAAAATGAGAGAGAAAAAAAAAAAGTGGCATAACACGCGATTATCCCGTTAGTATTGGAAACGAGCACTTGGTTAAACGTTGGATTAATCGCTCATTATCGATCTCGTCGTTGAACGAGAAAACAGGCCGGGGGTATTAACAGTGAAAAGTACCAATGATAACAAGACAGAGCAATTCAACAGATCATTGGACCAGTTTCATACTGTCTAACGGTTTTAACGGTTTTATACCTTTTTTTAATTGATTTAATTTTTTTTAAGCCTGAAAATGCGTTTCCACGAGGTGTTTCTCGATGATATCTCGGTAAATAATGGAGATACGAGTTTTTTTGAGTGAACCTTTTTTGTAGAGAATTTCAAGAGCTACAAAAAAGGTGTCTTGTGATTTTTCTCTATCTCGCTTAGTTTCCGAGATATTCCAAAAAAACAAATGACTGAAACTAGATGTTTCCCATTTTTTTATCTTCCGAGTGTTTTTTCCATTCTTTCATGAAGAATATCTCGGAAACTAAGAGAGATAGGGAAATTTTTGTTGATACCTTATTTGTAGAGAATTTCAAGAGCTACAAAAAAGTATTAATGTAAAATTACGCTATCTCGCTTAGTTTCCGAGATATTTGGAAAAATAACAAATGATAAAAAATTGATTAATTCTTTGAATTTTCTCAGTATCAAATTTTCTTCATCAGTTTTTGGAAAATATCTCGGAAACCAAGCGAGATAGCGCAGTTTCACAAGAGACCTTTTTTGTAGCTCTCGGAATTCTCTACAAAACCACCTTAGGGCAAAAACGTCGTATCTCCATTATTTACCGAGATATCATTGAAAAACTGAAAAATCTGAAATTACCACATGGCTTATCTCAAAGTCACCTTGCATTTATTTCAAAAATTAACGTACATTTATTTTCGTCGATTTCTCTCCCTCAAATGCATTCTCTCGTTCCCCGAGAAAAAGGAGAAATGAAGAGAGAGTGGGAAAATATTTCCGAGAAATCATTTAAATCTTTACGATGCTTACAACCGTTCGTATACACACGAATTAATAAAATCGTGAAAATACAGTAATACCTTCGAAAAAAAAAAAGAATACTTTCCCTTTTCATAATGCACCTGATGCTCAAGGTCATGAGGAAAGCATGTAAATTATTTTCTCATTTTTATTTTAATTTTTTCAATTTTTTTTTCATTAAAAAAAATGATTTTTTTTTTTTTTTTTTTTTTTTTTAACAATTGAATGTCAGATAATTTAACTCGTAATTATTTACACATGGTGAATATTTTCGGGTGACCTTGAAAAATGAAACGATGTGCTAAAATTCACACTTTCAATTTTGACGTTTTATTGTCAGAGATGAGACACAGAGATTCTTTTTTTTTTATTATCTTTGAGACCAACTGACCAAGATTTCTTTGACTCACGAAAATCAACGGGTATCATTGTTATTATTTGGTGAGTAATGAGTTTTTATTTTTGGAGAAATTGATTTTTTTTTTTTAATGTTTTCATTTTTTGGCGATATCTCTGTTAATAATGGAGATACGAGTTTTTTGGACTGAACCTTTTTTGTAGAGAATTTTAAGAGCTACAAAGAAGGTGTCTTGTGATTTTTCTCTATCTCGCTTAGTTTCCGAGATATTCCAAAAAAACAAATGACTAAAACTAGATTTTTCCCATTTTTTATCTTCCGAGTGTTTTTTCCATTCTTCCATGAAGAATATCTCGGAAACTAAGCGAGATAGGGAAATTTTTGTGGATACCTTATTTGTAGAGAATTTCAAGAGCTACAAAAAAGTATTAATGCAAAATTACGCTATCTCGCTTAGTTTCCGAGATATTTAGAAAAATAACAAATGATAAAAAATTGACTAATTCTTTGAATTTCCTCAGTATCAAATTTTCTTCATCAGTTTTTTGAAAATATCTCGGAAACCAAGCGAGATAGGGCAATTTCACAAGATACCTTTTTTGTGGCCCTCGAAATTCTCTACAAAACCACCTTAGGGCAAAAAAGCCCTATCTCCATTATTTACCGAGATATTCAAAATAAGAGAAAAAATATTCTTTTTACCAGAGCTCAAGGCTGCGAGGCGTGTTTTCACTTGTCCATTTGTTTGGATCGAAATGGTTGACCATGCCCAAAGCTGTATATATGCAAAACAAAATGCAAGGACATGCACTTTTGCTTACGTGTTTCTTCTTCATTTTCCCTGTATTTTTTTAAACATAAAAATACGAATACATCCCTTCGTCCATAAATCAATAATAATTGTACGTTTATTTTAATATTGACTTCTATGATCCTCTGACTGATCGAGTTCAATGTTCCCCTTACTTTAAATTTTATTGTTTATGAATTTTTAATTTTTTTTATTGCACTTTTACTGGCCAATAACTTTTCACTGTAATTCTCTCTTCTTTTTTTCAACATTTTTTCTTCTCAATTTTCTTATTTTTCATTTTTTTCTCGGTATTATGACGGGAAATCCTTCGAAGCTCGAAGGTCTTCGGGTCTTTCACTTTTTCCAGTGATCGACAACGAGGGCCGATGATTTTATTGTTATTTTTTTTAAAATTCTTTAATAATTATTCAATTTAAAAGAAATTAAAATTCGAGAAAATTCTTTTTTTGAGAATATCTTCGTAAATAATGGAGATACGACTTTTTTGACCTAAGGTGGTTTTGTAGAGAATTTTGAGGGCTACAAAAAAGGTCTCTTGTGAAATTGCCCTATCTCGCTTACTTTCCGAGATATTCTCAAAAAAGTAATGAGATGAAATTGATTTTCTTCTTTTTACAATTTTACTACTCATTTTTTTATCATCAGTTTTTTGAGAATAACTTTGTTAATAATGGAGATACGACTTTTTTGCCCTGAGATGATTTTGTAGAGAATTTCAAGAGCTACAAAATCAGTTCAGGGTAAAAATGTCGTATCTCCATTATTAACCGAGTTATTATGAAAAAAGTGAAGAAATAATTGAGTTGTTGAGAGGTAAAAAGGATAAATCAATGATTTTTCATTAGTTTTTTGAGAATAACTCGGAAACTAAGCGAGATAGAGTGATTTTTAATGAATACTTTTTTACAGAGAATTTCAAGAGCTACAAAAATGGATGAGGGTAAAAAAGACGTATCTCCATTATTTAACGAGATATTTTCAAAAAACTGATGATAAAAAATTGATTCATATTTATTGCCTCTTTTCTCATTCTTTTTTTGAGAATATCTATGTGAATTTAATATTCAATTCGACGTCGAATGCGATACGCATCAATCCCGAATTTCAGTTAAAAGCGATTACAATGAATAAATCTCGAAAATGTGAATTTTTGTCTATTCGAGAGCCTCAAAAAAGTCAAGGACACGAATTTAAATTCAATTTTATTGAGTCAGAGCAGAAAAAGTGTTTTTTTGGGTTAGTTATTGAAGAATATCTCGGAAACTAAGCGAGATAGCGAAATTCTTGTAGATACCTTATTTATAGAGAATTTCAAGAGCTACAAAAAAGTATCAATGCAAAATTACGCTATCTCGCTTAGTTTCCAAGCTATTTGACAAAATAACAAATGATAAAAAATTGACAAATTCTTTGAATTTTCTCAGTATCAAATTTTCTTCCTCAGTTTTTTTAAAATACCTCGGAAACTAAGCGAGATATCACAATTTCCCAAGAGACCTTTTTTGTAGCCCTCAAAATTCTCTACAAAACCACCTTAGGGCAAAAAAGCCCTATCTCCATTATTAACCGAGTTATCTTGAAAACCAATTTTTCCTAAAAAAAAACCGTAAATAATTCGTAATTGGCGGAGTTTAATGTCTCGCTACTGTTACGCACCATTGATTAGCATGACGTTCGAGGTCACTAAGAAACTCTCCTTCAAAGATATGCAACCGAGAGTAGAGCCACCCTCTGCCTCCCTCTTTCTCTTTGATGCTACACGCCCGGGCAATTGCTTCATTACCATGTAATATCCTGGCATGAATGCCCCCCTTTTGTTCACATGCTGTATGCGTCCAGTTATAAAACTTATCCATCCTCAAATTTGCATTATCATCGTTCGCAACGTATTACGGACGCGCATAGTCTTTAACGGCTTCATTAAAGGCCAGAAATATAATACTCGTTATTCATCTCAGAGTTTTTTTTAGTTTTTCGAGGATATCTCGGTTAATAATGGAGATAGGGCTTTTTTGCCCTAAGGTGGTTTTGTAGAGAATTTTGAGAGCTACAAAAAAGGTCTCTTGAGAAATTGCCATATCTCGCTTGGTTTCCGAGATATTTTCAAAAAACTGATGAAGAAAATTTGATACTGAGAAAATTCAACGAATTTGTCAATTTTTTATCATTTGTTTTTTTGCTAATATCTCGGAAAATAAGCGAGATAGCGGAATTTTGTATTCATACTTTTTTGTAGCTCTTGAAATTCTCTACAAATAAGGTATCTACAAAAATTTCCCTATCTCGCTTAGTTTCCGAGATATTCTTTATGAAAGAATGGAAAAAACAATCGGAAGATAAAAAAATGGGAAAAATCTAGTTTTAGTCATTTGTTTTTTTGGAATATCTCGGAAACTAAGCGAGATAGAGAAAAATCACAGGAGACCTTTTTTGTAGCTCTTGAAATTCTCTACAAAAAAGGTTCCGTCCAAAAAAGTCATATCTCCATTATTTACCGAGATATTCAGAACAAAAGAATTCCAAAAAAATTCAATCTCCATTAATTATCTTTTTTCTACTTTTTTTTATCATTAAAAATCCTTGAAATTAGGTTTTATCCACTTTTTTCCGGTTTTCACTAATTCACATAGAAATAAAACTAATAATCAAAGATAAGCCAATTATGGCTAAACAAACAGTTTTTTACGAATTATCTAAAAATCAGGAAAAAAGATTAAAAATTAAAAAAAATTGATAATTATTATTTCCCCACAATTTATTTTCACCGACAAAGAACAAAATAATCATAACAACAACGGAAATTAAAAAAAAAACTGTTTATTCTATGATTTTTGATAAAAAAAATTACGATAAAAATTGAGAGAAAAATAATAATTTACGATTTATTAAATTTCTGCCTTTTTTTATCGGATTTTTCTACGAATTTTGGATGTGATAATTCTCAAGGATTTTTCTATTCACTGATAAAATTAAAAAAATTATCGCAACTCGAAAAAAAATTATTCTGAAGATAAAAAAAGAAAAAAATCTTAAAAATGCGATTTTTTTAATTTTTTTTTTTTTTTCATTATTTTTGAGATAATTTTGGAAAAATTAATTTGATGAATTAAATGAATTTCTAATCTAGAAATGAAGACTAGACGTCGAATGGAAAAATACTGAGTGATAAAATCCGGAAATTGATAAAAAAAAATAGATTAAAAAAAAATCCATTAAATCGTTAAAAAAACGATATTTCACAATTCCCAAAATATCTCGAAAGCCGTTGAGTTTATCGAAAAATCGAAGGAGACCTTTTTTGTGCAGAATTGAATTCTCTACAAAAAAGGTCTCCTGACATTTTGCTCTATCTCGCTTAGTTTCCGAGATATCCTAAAAAATAAAAAGCAATCATCTGAAAATTCGGAAAAAAAATTGAAAAAAAGGGGAAACCTTTTTTTATGGAAAGTGGGGAGACGAGAGATAAAACAAATAAAAGAATAAACACAAGTGTGAAAATTAGTCTTAATGAGAATAAGTGATTTGCGACGGTCACGAATCGCGTGTCCTAACCCCAAAAGATTTTACCCCCTCTCCTCCTCTTTGATGCCCTCATGCTCGGCGTCACGAAGTGCCCAGGGTGATGGCACCATTGAACTCATTCTCCCTAACTTTCACAATTCAGTGGTTGAAGAGGTGAAACAGAGTAATTCAATTCATCTGATCTTTTTCTGGGGATATCTCCGTAAATAATGGAGATACGACTTTTTTGCCCTAAGTTGGTTTTGTAGAGAATTTCGAGGGCTACAAAAAAGGTCTCTTGTGAAATTGCCCTATCTCGCTTAGTTTCCGAGATATTCTCAAAAATGTAATGAGATGAAATTGATTTTCTTCTTTTTACATTTTTACTACTCATTTTTTTATCATCAGTTTTTTGAGAATAACTTTGTTAATAATGGAGATACGACTTTTTTGCCCTAAGATGATTTTGTAGAGAATTTCAAGAGCTACAAAATCAGTTCAGGGTAAGAATGTCGTATCTCCATTATTAACCGAGTTATTATGAAAAAAGTGAAGAAATAATTGAGTTGTTGAGAGGTAAAAAGGATAAATCAATGATTTTTCATTAGTTTTTTGAGAATAACTCGGAAACTAAGCGAGATAGAGTGATTTCTAATGAATACGTTTTTTACAGAGAATTTCAAGAGCTACAAAAATCGATGAGGATAAAAAAGACGTATCTCCATTATTTAACGAGATATTTTCAAAAAAACTGATGATAAAAAATTGATTCATCTTAATTACCTCTTTTCTCATTCTTCTTTCAAGAATATCTCAGTAAATAACGGAGATACGCCTTTTTCACCCTGACATGATTTTGTAAAAAATTTCAAGAGCTACAAAAAAGGTCTCCTATGAAATTACTCTATCTCTCTTAATTTCCAAGATATTCCCCAAAAAAACTAACAAATTCCCCTAATTTTTTAATTAAATTTTATTTCAATGAATATTGGAGCGAATTTTTCGACTGTACACATACATTCAAAATTCAACCAAGTACAAACTGGTTCTCTCTCCAATGGTATCGCTTTCCATTGGAATCCGGGAGCAGTTGCCGTACAAAACATGCAACTAAACGAATGCCCAAAATTATTTGAATAAAAAGCAAAAAAAAAATTACATTTTTTTTTTTTTAATTAAATTAAATTGATTTTTTCTTTCATTAAAAAAAAAATTAGCAATAATAATAATAATAATAATAATAATAATAATAATAATAATAATAATAATAATAATAATAATAATAATAATAATAATAATAATAATAATAATAATAATAATAATAATAATAATAATAATAATAATAATTATTATTATTATTATTATTATTATTATTATTATTATTATTATTATTATTATTATTATTATTATTATTATTATTCATTCATTCATTCATTATTATTATTATTATTGAATAAAAATAAATATGAAGGCCACTAAAGGATAATTTCACGTGAGGTCAGACATAGGGGTTAACGGTTGACATCAGAGGTCTCGTCGTAGAATGCCTTAATAAGGAAATCGTTCCCTTGACGGACAACCGGTGCAACGAATACACTGAATGCTATTGGAGTGAGTGAGAGAGATTGTGGAGAGACACATTGATGATAGAAAGTGCATGTTAAATATTTTTGAAGCACAATTTGTTTTTTTTTTAGTGAATTGAGAAATTGGTGGGGGTTTTTTGAGGATATCTCGGTTAATAATGGAGATAGGGCTTTTTTGCCCTAAGGTGGTTTTGTAGAGAATTTCGAGAGCTACAAAAAAGGTCTCCTGGGAAATTGTGATATCTCGCTTGGTTTCCGAGATATTTTCGGAAAACTGATGAAGAAAATTTGATACTGAGAAAATTCAAAGAATTAGTCAATTTTTTATCATTTGTTTCTTTTTTTTTAATATCTCGGAAACTAAGCGAGATAGCGTAATATTGGATTAATACTTTTTCGTAGCTCTTGAAATTATCTACAAATAAGGTATCTACAAAAATTTCCCTATCTCGCTTAGTTTCCGAGATATTCTTCATGAAAGAATAGAAAAAACACTCGGAAGATAAAAAAATGGGAAAAATCTAGTTTTAGTCGTTTGTTTTTTTGGAATATCTCAGAAACTAAGCGAGATAGAGAAAAATCACAAGAGACCTTTTTTGTAGAGAATTAAATTCTCTACAAAAAAGGTATCTTGTGATTTTTCTCTATCTCGCTTCCTTTCCGAGATATTCCCCGGAAACAACACAAAAATTCAATTATGAATGAGATAATCAATTTTTTATAACAAAAAAATTCACTTTAAATTCAATAAAAGAAAGTCCGCTTTTTTTCCTCTTATTTTGATTCAAATGATAAAAAATTGATTGACAAATCGTTCCAATTATTTAAAGTAACTGCAATTTAATGCGAAGGAAAATCGTTGACTGCACATAATGAGTATAACATTAAAGCCGGGTCATAAATCTGCATCAAGGCTTTCGAATGAGATTCCCCCGGTCATTGGCATTGACTCGCTTTTATTGTTGTCTTTGAGATCCATGATAAGAGTACATTGTGTTTTTTTTTTTTCCATTGAAATTGTGCTGTTAGAAAATTGTGATTTTTCAACGATTCAAAGATGACACGAATCGAGAGAAATATTGGAGATTAATTTTTTTTGATGATTCCATTGAAAAACTGAGGAAATTTTACCCCGAAAACATGTGTCTGAAGTATTTTTTTGTTAATTTTTCAAAAAATCGAATTTTTGAAAAAAAAATAATTTTCAAAAAAAAAAAAACGAATTTTTGAGGAAAAAGAAAACGAATTTTCTCAAAGAAAACTCGGATTTTCCATGGAAAACTCGAATTTTCCATAGAAAACGAGAGTTTTCCAAAGAAAACTCGAATTTTCCAAAGAAAACTCGAATTTTCCAAAGAAAACTTGAATTTTCCATAGAAAACTAGAATTTTCCAAAGAAAACTAGAATTTTCCATAGAAAACTCGAATTTTCCGAAAAAAAACTTGAATTTTCCAAAAAAAAAACTCGAATTAAAAAAAAATAGAATTTTGTAGTGAAGTGGTAAACAAGGTCAAGTCATACAGGGCTACAATATAGACTTAACCTTGTTTACCACTTCCCCACTGAATTTTCCATAAAATGAATTTTCACGAAAAAAAAAAAACAAATTTCACAATAATAAATTTGTGCAAAAAATACGTATTAAGTCGTAACGCAGAAAATTACTCTCATCTCCTCGTTTCAACAACCCGAAAAACACTCCCCCCTCACCTCCCCCTGGTACTCTTACGAATGAGTTATTTTCATGCCAATGTATCCCGGTGCACTCCCCGTTACAAGACTCTTCATAATGCCATGTCATTACTAATACAGAGAAGCAAGTAGTGTCGTTTAAAGTCTGTGGGCATTATTACAAAATGAAAAAATGTAAATTAGTCGAATGCGAAAAGTCTCTCCACAAAAAACCAAAAAAAAAAAAACATTAAATGATAATAATAATGATAATAATGATGAAGGCACTTTGACAAAAGAGGTATTTTCCCAACTACTTATCAAAAAATTATACGTCTACTTAAAATTTAAATAATTGCATCAATTTTCCATCTTTTTTTCATTAAAAAAAAAAAAGAAAAAAAAATATTAATCATGATACTTGTAGTTTTTTGAGAATATCTCGGAAACTAAGAGAGATAGAGAAATTTCACAAGAGACCTTTTTTGTGGAGAATTAAATTCTCTACAAAAAGGGTTATTTCCAAAATTGCTCTATCTCGCTTAGTTTCCGAGATATTTTCAAAAAACTGATGAAAAAAATTGGGGTATTTTACATTTTCTCGAATAACTCGGAAACTAAGAGAGATAGAGCAATTTTACAGGAGACCTTTTTTGTAGCCCTCGAAATTCTCTACAAAAGTGTATTAGGTCAAAAATGTCGTATCTCCATTATTAACAGAGTTATTTCGAAAAAAGCGATGACGAAAATAGAATTATCCAATTTTATCACTTCTCGTGAATTTTATTCATCAACTCTCGGTTTTCACACGAATATTTAAATACGTGACCCTGAAGAATTTCAACAAAACGAATTCAATGATGACGAGAATGAGTGAAGTACTAAGGTCACAATGGGGTCGTAAAATTCCGTTTACTTCTTAGTGTCTACGATTTTCTTCGTCTCTGCCAAATGTCTCTCAACGAGTGACCGAGTTGACGATGAAAGAGATCATTGGCCCTCGTGTATCATCAGTTGCATCGATCCAAATTATTTAAATGCAAAACAAAGGAATTTAATTAGAATTAATTATGTAGAAAAGAGGTAATAAAGATGAATCAATTTTTTATCATCAGTTTTTTGAAAATATCTCGTTAAATAATGGAGATACGTCCTTTTTACCTTCATCCATTTTTGTAGCTCTTAAAATTCTCTGTAAAAAAGTATTCATTAAAAATCACTCTATCTCGCTTAGTTTCCGAGTTATTCTCAAAAAACTAATGAAAAATCATTGATTTATCCTTTTTACCTCTCAACAACTCAATTATTTCTTCACTATTTTCAAAATAACTCGGTTAATAATGGAGATACGACATTTTTACCCTGAACTGATTTTGTAGCTCTTGAAATTCTCTACAAAATCATCTTAGGGCAAAAAAGTCGTATCTCCATTATTAACAAAGTTATTCTCAAAAAACTGATGATAAAAAAATGAGTAGTAAAAATGTAAAAAGAAGAAAATCAATTTCATCTCATTACATTTTTGAGAATATCTCGGAAACTAAGCGAGATAGGGCAATTTCACAAGAGACCTTTTTTATAGCCCTCGAAATTCTCTACAAAACCACTTTAGGGCAAAAAAGTCGTAGCTCCATTATTCACGGAGATATCTCCGAAAAACTAAAAAATCCAAAAAAATATCTGATTTATCAATAAAAACCAAGTATCAAAGAACAAAAGACTCATTAGCATAAAATTTAATGTCGAACGGATACACACCGGCGATGCTCCCGGAGGCGTCGACCGGTCGCCATAATCCATACATATATATACAACAATTTCATATGTACACACGTTTGTGTCGTCACGCAATAGCTTTTGATACATAAACGCAGTGAGAAAGGAGAGACACATTAGAGGCAGAGAAAGAGAGGGAGATCGTTGACCTGACTGATGTATAAAACGCTTTTTCTCGCAACCGACCCCTTCGCAGCACCCACACCCCCCTCCCCCCTTTTGTGCACTTAATGCAGTAATATTCTGTCTCAATTATTAAACTTTATAACACGGGAGTATTTCCATACATAATTTTATTTCATTAAAAAAAAAAAAAAAAAAAAAAAAAAAAATTATTTAAAAAAAATTATTAAAAAAAAAAATTGCAATTTTATTTTTTTTTTATATATTTTTTTTCTAACATTTATATATATATATACATATGGATTGTATGTACAAATGATTCGTACTCACGTTTCCACATCTATCGCATTCCCTCACGAGACATTACGTGCTCGAATGAATTACAATTAGAGTGGAATTAAGCACTCGTTCTTGATTCATAATTCTTTTAAATTTTCTTTTCCTCCTTCGTATTTATTTTTCATTATTTTTTATTTCTTCTTGCCCCAATGATATAATGTGAAACACATGTCGTGCACTTGTTGGAGAAAAAAAGAGGAAAATTATGTTAGTTACGTATTTCACTGGATTTTTCACCGAAATAAAAATACTGCAGATGCGGAGATTTGAATTCCTGCATTTTTCTGTTTGACCTAAAAATTTATATTTAAAAAAGTGTATTTTTGCCGGGTTTTCGGAGGTTTGGAGTGAGGTTGGGGCAGAACGGTTGGTGATGGAACTTTCTCGATGGTTCCATTGGAAAGCTGAGGAAATTTTAGCCGGAAAACATGTGCCGCACGATTTTTTGAGGATTTTTGGAAATTGGGAATTTTTGGGGATCAATTCTTCTGGGTTTTCCAAAATTTCAAGGATTTTGGGGATATTTCTGGGTTGATTTGGTCCTGGGAATTGGAGCCGATCTGAAATGAGAGGTGAGATCATTCGCACTTGATTTATGGGGTTTTGGAAGAATTTTCATCCATTTTTGATTTATAGAAAATCCAAAATTGATCCCGAATCGATCCCCAAAATACTGAAACTTCCAAAAAATCCCAAAAAATAACGTGACCCATGTTTTCCGCCTAAAATTCCCTCAAGTTTTCATTAAAACTATCAGAAAAACTCTCCCACTAACCCTTACCCTAAATTTAATCCCTAAAATCCCGAAAAATCCCCGAATTTCAAAAAATCCCAAAAAATAACGTGACCCATGTTTTCCGCCTAAAATTTCCTCAGCTTTTCACTGGAACCATCGAAAAAACCCTATCTCCAATTCTTCCCTCCAAGAAACCCGCAAATTCACCCAAAAATCCATAAAAATGCAAAAATAAAAGAGGATAAAGATAAGTCCGATACAGCGCCAGTTGTTGACTCGCTGACTGACTAAACTAATGACATCGTTACTGACTGGCCTGGCCTTATACTCTCTCTGCGCTCGGTTATCTTCCCTCTCTCTCCCGCCCCCTGACCCCCGTACTATCCCTCTCTCTTCGAGCGAGCCGGTGGAACGATGCACCATCCGCAAACGCTGCAACACACACACACTTAAACTCGGACCGCTCGAGAGTTCATTGAACTCGTTGCAAAGAGCTCCTCTCTCTCGTGCCCTCTCTACTTTCATTCTCATTCCCTCTTCCACTGGCACACGAGGCGCAAGCACCATTTTCACCATCGATTCTCCCTCTCTCTCTCCCCATTTCTCGCCTCGACGAATCCACCCCTCTCCCTCCTCTCTATTTATTTTCCGTGACTTTTTCGGAGAGAGTTTTTCATACCACTTTATTTTTGCCAATATCTCCGTAAATAATGGAGATACGACTTTTTTGCCCTAAGCTGGTTTTGTAGAGAATTTTGAGAGCTACAAAAAAGGTGTCTTCTAAAATTTCCCTATCTCGCTTAGTTTTCGAGTTATTTTGAAAAAAGTGAAATAATTCAATTTTTTTTTTTAGTTTTTTGAGAATATTTCCGAAATTAAGAGAGATAGGGTAATTTTGAAAGAGACCTTTTTTGTAGATCTTCAAATTTTCTACAAAATCATATTAACACAAAAAAGTCGTATCTCCATTATTTACCGAGATATTAATGAAAAACTAAAAAAATCCTGTCTAACCACTTTATAACTCAATGTCTTTTTCCACTGAACAAATCTCCGGATTCTCCATAAACTCAACGTGAAAAATTTAACGATCCTACCTCTCTATAGATCCACTGAACGATGAGATTGGGGTGATGGGTTTTTTGCGAGGTTGAAAAAGAGAAAAAAAAATTAGAGAGAGAGAGAAAGGGAAAATAAAAATAAAAATGGAAGAGAGTGCGTGCGTGGCTCGTAACCAGTCCGTCCGCCTCAAGGTCCTGTCCGTATAATGTGCTCCATAAAAATGAAAAGAGAGGGGGGGGGGGGGGGGGGGGGGAAGGAAAAAAGTGATGAGTTAACTTTGGAATTGAGGAGAAAATTGAATTTTCTCGACAATTGAGTTTTATTCATTTTCCCTTTTTTTTATTCTGAACGATAAAGTGCAGGATTTTTTTTTTTTTTTTACGTCTTCATGACAGACATTTTGTTCCATTAACCAGAGACTTAATAAGTGTGAATATGTACTTGTTAGCGTCTCAAACTGACCATAATAATAAGTACAGAGTTGTCGGTGCATATGCACTTTTTTTTTTTTTTTTTAATATTTTTTTTTCCTTCAGGAAATTGAAGCCCCCCCCCCCCCCCCCCCCCCGTTGTCTCGAAGTGATCGTTCAGTGGTCATTCATCAGGTTTAAAAATAAAAGAATTGAAAAAAATAATAGTGATTAATTTAAAGTGATAAATTAAATGGCAATTGGATCGGTTGTAACTACGAGGTATAACCACTTACATACTCACAACGTGTCGTTTGGAGTACAGTAGAATTAACCTCGACATACTCGGAGGTCAGTGCAACAAATGACTTGGCTAAGACTCGATAAACATGATACCGATCTTACTACTATTAAATCAAATGTGAGTTATCGAAACATTGAGTCAACTCAAAACATTGCGTTTTTTATTAATGATTAATGAGAGGCAGGGGTGGGGCAAAATGGGTATTGAGATAAAAATGTTGAGAGGAGGTGGGGAATGATCTCAGCTTTCATTTGAAATCGGTCTCACCTCGCTACGACGAGTAGAACCGTAGATATTCGCGAAAACGTGAAAATCCCCCGAAATCCCGAGGGATTTAACCCCCAATCCCCCGAAAAATCCAAAAAAATCGTCGGAAAAAAGTGCGACACATGTTTTCCGGGTGAAATTTCCTCAGCTTTTCGATGAAATCATTAAAAAATATTTATTCCCAATAATTTTGGAAAAATCCCCCTTTTGATCCCCAAAAGATCCCCGAATTTCAAAAAATCCTTAAAATACTTGTGACACATGTTTTCCAGCTAAAATTTCCTCAGCTTTTCAATGGAATCATCAAAAAATCTCCATCTCCAACCCCTCCCCCGAAAACTCTAAAAAAATCCCCTAAATTCAAAATAAAATGAAATAAAATTATTCGCCTCTTTGAATTTCTCTGACATAGTCAACGAAGATTCCTCCGTAATGATGAATAATTACATGCGAAGACAATTAGGAGTGATTGATCGTTTTAAATACCCGGGAATGACAATTATTTATTACTACATTGAGCTGAAATATAACGATTTATTTTTTGCACATTACTTTTGTCACTGACGAGTGAAATAACTCGTAGTTATAATCCGCATTTTACCTACGGGCATAAACACGAGATGCAACCGACTACTGTTGTTCATTGGTACGTATTTGTGATTAGGAGAGGGGGTATCTATGTATACCAGAGGCTTCTCGCATTTGCTAGTGTTAAAATAGATTTTAACCAGTTGCCGAGGGTTTTGTATCGTCTGGCAAATTCACACTAGTCAATCGTCTCATCTTGGATTCTACATCATAAGGAAATTGTTTAATTAAATTTTTCAAAAATTAGATTTTTTCAAAAATTAGATTTTTTCAAAAATTAGATTTTTTCAAAAATTCGATTTTTTCAAAAATTTGATTTTTGAAAAAATTTGATTTTTGAAAAAATTAGATTTTTTCAAAAATTAGATTTTTTCAAAAATTCGATTTTTTCGAAAAATCGAAAAAATTAATTGTGACACATGTTTTCCACGTAGAATTTCCTCAGCTTTTCAATTAAATTATTCAAAAAATTCTATCTCCAACCGCCTTTTTTTTACGCCCATTTTGCCCCACCCTCTCTTAGTTTTTCTCGAATATCTCGGAAACTAAGGGAGATAGAGCAATTTTCATGAGAACCTTTTTTGTAGCTCTCAAAATTCTCTACAAAAAAGGTATCAACGAAGATTTCTCTATCTCGCTTAGTTTCCGAGATATCCCAAAAAAACAAGAAAAATTCGACACTTTAACTTTTTTTAAATTAAATATTGTTAAGAAAATGAGCATTGATCCCGAAATTTTTGAGGCCTGAGAACAATAGCAATTTAACTCATTGACACGAGTGTGAGAGCCGGCAATTTGTGCTTCAGGCATTAGGAAAAAAGGGGCGACGAAGAGCAGTAAAAATTTAACCACAAAATTCAGTCCTCGAATTCGTAAACAAGCGAATAACTGGCCTCGTAAAATTCACGAGACTGAATTAATGAAGACACAGTCGTTCTAAACTCATCAACAAAAATTCACCCATTTTATTTTCCATTTAAATTATTCTTCATTTGAATAATTTGGCATTCCTCTGTTTTCGGACGAATAACTCAGTAAATAATGGAGATACGCCCTTTTTGACTTAATACACTTTTGTAGAGAATTTCGAGGGCTACAAAAAAGGTCTCTTGCAAAATTGCCCTATCTCACTTAGTTTCCGAGATTTTTCCAAAAAACATGTTTTCAAGATTTTTTTTTAATTTTATGAGAAAAATTTAGTTTTTTTGGAATATCTCGGAAAGTAAGGGAGATAGAGAAATTTTGCGAGAGACCTTTTTTATTTAAAATCAAATTCTCTACAAAAAAGGTCTCTTGCAAAATTTCTCTATCTCGCTTAGTTTCCGAGATAGCTCTGAAAACTTGTTTTCTTGAAATTTCTCAAATTTGACAAGATAAATTTTGTTTTTTAGAATATCTCGGAAACTAAGCGAGATAGAGAAATTTTGCAAGAGACCTTTTTTGTTCCTCTTGGAATTCTCTAAAAACCCATTTTAGGGCAAAAAGGTCGTATCTCCATTATTTACCGAGATATCTTAAAAAAACTAATTTCAATGTTCTTTTTTTCTCATTACTCAAAGGTAAAGAATTCCAACTGCATTGTGATTATTCGATCCTCAAAGAAGGAGGGGGAGGCTTGTATTACTGGGCTACAATGGGCGCAAACTGCGTTACAGTGACTCCTTTGTTATCGCTCGCGTCGACGTCCCAGTTTCTTCGCTTCGACACACACTCATCGTTTATATCACTTCACTCTGAACACACAAAGTCTGTGTTCTTTTTTTTTTGCTCACATTTTTTTACCCTTTCGCGAATATCTCCGTAAATAATGGAGATACGACGTTTTTGCCCTAAGAAACTTTTGAAGCTCTTGAAATTCTCTACAAAAAAGGTGTCTTGTGAAATTGCGCTATCTCTCTTAGTTTCCGAGATATTCCAAAAAAACAAATGCCTAAAACTCGATTTTTCCCATTTTTTTATCATCCAAGTGTTTTTCCCATTCTTTCACGAAGAATATCTCGGAAACTAAGCGAGATAGGGAAATTTTTGTAGATACCTTATTTGTAGAGACTTCCAAGAGCTACAAAAAAGTATTAATCCAAAATTACCCTATCTCTCTCAGTTCCCAAGATATTATCAAAAAAACCAAATGATAAAAAATTGTCTAATTCTTTGAATTTTCTCAGTATCAAATTTTCTTCATCAGTTTTTTGAAAATATCTCGGAAACTAAACGAGATATCAAAATTTCCCAAGAGACCTTTTTTGTAGCCCTCAAAATTCTCTACAAAACCACCCTGGGGCAAAAAAGCCCTATCTCCATTATTTCCCGAGTTATCCTCAAAAAACTAAAAAAAAACCTCTGATGAAACCAAAAGAGACGTTTTTCTCCAACACAATGAATCCATGACGTACAGCCTTAAGGCTTGCGTGAGGTAGGTTAGCCTCATGATCTTTAACACGTCTATGTCGTATCTTTATCAGGGGGAAGATGGTGGTGGTTGAGTTATCTTCTGTTTTTACCGCAGACAAGAGAAAGGTACCGTCCGCTCTGGTTATTTCCAAGGACGCATCTCCAACCATTGGTGCATCAACCTCTACTCGCAGGCAGGTCAGTGACTGGCTCTTTTTTTTTTTTTTTTCGCTGTCCCTTCATTTAACTTCAGGTTGTATTTATTTTTGTGATTTTCTTCGGGGATAATTGCGCAGCCTTTTATTTCTAAATTATTTCAATTTTTTTTTTTTTTTTTTTTTTTAATTATTTCTTTTTTTTCCCGGACATTTCAACTGGTTATTTGCACGAATTTTTATCAGTTGCATTAACGACAGCAATTTGCCCCTTCAGGGATGAATTTCTTCGGGTTGAGGCCATTGGTTATGGTCGTCTGCTCGGGAAATTGAATTTCCGCTTGCACTCTTTCTTTCTCTCTAATTTCATGTCGAGTTTCTTCCGCCTGTAATGCCGGAGAGTAGACGAATGACCTGAGATGAGTCAAGACTTCTTCATTGACATTCTATTGTAATTAGATTTAAGATGTTTTTTTAATTTAATTTATTTGTTATCGTTTTTTGAGAATATCTCGGAAACTAAGCGAGATAGAGAAAAATCACAAGAGACCTTTTTTGTAGCCCTTGAAATTTTCTACAAAAAAGGTCTCTTGTGAAAAAGTCGTATCTCTATTATTTACAGAGATATTTGGGAAAACATTTATTTTTTTGAGAATTTGAGATTTCTGATGGTTTCATTGGAAAGCTGAGGAAATTTGAGGCGGAAAACATGTGTCGTGATTGATTTTTGGGGATTTTTTGAAAATTTCGCTTATCCCTCTATAGCAAATTCAAAAATCAATAATAATCAATCAAAAACCCCATGAAAAGATGACAAATGATCTCACCTTTCATTCAAAATCGGTCTCAACTCGCTGCGACAATTAGAACCGGAGATATCCTCAAAAAACTGAAATCCCCGAAAATCCCAAAGGGTCCGATCCCCAAAATCCCCGAATTTCGCTAAAAATCCCTCAAAAAAACGTGCGGCACATGTTTTCCGGCTAAAATTTCCTCAGCTTTCCAATGCAATCATCAAAAAAACTCCATCTCCACCCCTTCCCCCAAAAACCACAAAAAATCGACGAAAAATCCGATAAAATCAAACGGAAAAACATTTTGATTGCCCATTGTTCGCTCGAGAGGAGTCAGAAGAGGCATGACATGCATTGCGTACCAGAAAGACAAACCACGACACACGACCGACGTCGCGGCGAGGGAAAAATAAAAGAAGGGGGGGGGGGGTTGGAGGGGAAAAGAGATCCCTTGGCGAGTGTCCAATATACCTCACGGAGATGCGTGTGCTACGCGTCGTCGCGACTAGCCATAGCTGGCTCCGGGTAATTTTCTACATCACCGGACCTTGGAAGTACTCAGTACGTTGATCTTTGCCGTCTCCCCAATGATGGCTTTTGTATATACACGGTAATGCATTTAAAACCAGTGTAGATTAGCCAAATCAAGAATTCCAATGAAAAAAAATAAAAAGAAATTACACACGAGGTGAAAAATTGCGAGAGAATAAATATTTCGCACTTCAATTTGTTTCTATTTACTCGTCTTGACCCTTTTAAAGTGGAGTAGAGAAGAAACGAGAGAAATTAGCGCCTGCACATGCCAACACAGTGATAATTGATGCAAAAAAGTTAAAGAATAAAATTATTCTCAATTAACAGAATCATTCAAAATGTTCAACACCTAGCTATCTCGGAAACTAAGCGAGATAGGGAAATTTTTGTTATAGCCTTTTTTGTAGAGAATTTTGTGAACTTTAAAAAAGGTATCTATGAAAATTTCTCTATCTCGCTTAGTTTTCGAGATATTTGGGAAAAACTATTTGACTGTCGGAAATTTTAAATTTCGCATTAAAACAGTTTTTTCAAAATATCTCGAAAACTAAGCGAGATAGAGAAATCTTGCAGGAGACCTTTTTTGTAGCCCTCAAAATTCTCTACAAAAGTGTCTGAGGTCAAAAAGGTCGTATCTCCATTATTTACTGAGATATTTTCAAAAATAACAAATTTAATAATTAAGGAATGAATTTGTAATCATTATTTCGTAGATAACTCGAAAAATAATGGAGATACGACTTTTTAGCACTGAACCTTTTTTATAGACAATTATAAGAGCTACAAAAAAGGTATCCATGAAAATTTCTCTATCTCTCTTACATTCCGAGATATCCCCAAAAAACAAAATTCCCCATGTCTTACCACTTCTCACTCCCAAATCATTTCTACTTGAGAGCGTTAGACATGGGCTTTTGCCCTTTAAGATGAAAACCGGAGGAGGGGGGGGATAGACTAGCGTGTGCAGGTGCCTCTGCGGTTAGAGCGCGTGCCCAAGTCAGCCGTTTGGATTAGATAATCGAGAGAAAGATGGAAATACTGGCTTCACAAGACCGAGAGAGAGAGAGAGAGAAAGAGGCGAGAAGAAAATAAAAATATATTTTTTTTTTATTGATTGCATTCTCCGTGTAAAATAGGGTAATATTCAATCTGTTTAATGGGCCTTTTTCCAGGCGTCCTCGATTTTCATAATTACAAATTATCATTATTATTATTATTTTATATTTTCTTAAGAATAAAGAAATAAAAAGCGATTTTTTTTTCCTTCACAGTTTAAAAATAAACACGACTTTTTATGGTAGCATCTAGGTACACTAGTTCTCGGTATTAGAGAGAGATAGAGAGAGAGAAAAAAAAAGTGCAAACATGTATTATTCGCACCGACACTAAACGAATTTCTCAGCTGTCGAGGAGTCACGTCAACTCTGCGATTATTTCTCTTCCCCCTGCCCCCCTCTCTCGATTTGCATATTTAGTTGATACATGTGCCCTCTCTCTTTCTCCTTTCTCTTTGAGTGTATCTCTAACATTTATATAAAATGTGTAAATTCAATGGGGGCATTTTGTCGAGGAAATCAGTTAAACTGTCTGGTTTGTGAATAATGCGTTGTAAAATATGCGTAAAAAGTTTTTCTTTTCATTTTTGAATGAAAGGATAAATCTTTCGTCTTTGAGTTTTGATGTTTAGTGATGAAATGAGTTTTGGAATTGATTCTAGTCATAAAATAGCGTTTTTTATGGGAAAAAATTGAGATTTTAGGAGAATTATTGGAGATAAATGATTTTCGATTATTGCATCGGAAAGCTGAGGAAATTTGACCTGGAAACCATATGTCACATGACCCACCTGGCATGACTTTGAAAATTCAAAAACTGAATTTCCGAAAAATCCCCAAAAAATCCCGAATTTTCAAAAAATCTCTAAAAAATCATGCGACACATGTTTTCTATGTAAAATTTTCTCAGCTTTTCATTGGTGCCATCAAAAACCTTCCATCTCCCAAACTCCTCCCGGAAAACCCCCTTTTTCCCTCCAAAAACCGCAAAAAAACAATTTCCAACAAATGAAATGAATTTTTAGGAATGAGAAGGTGCAACAGACAAGAAGATCACCAGCAGCACAAACTCACGTGTGTTCACGCAGAAATCGAGAGAGGAGAATTGCCACGAGTCGAACCGGTTTAAGTATTTTCACGAGTGAACAGACCGCAATCTCTTTGCGTCCACTCCTTAGCAGACACTTGCCGTATAATACCCCTTTACCCCCCCTTTTTCCATTGGTATACAGTACGAGATGAGGAGGAATGAAATGCGAAATCAAAGAGACGATTAAAACTGGAACACGAGAATGGTTTCGTTTTGTATTTGCAAATAAAAAAGATGAGGAAGAAGAGAAGAAAAGAAAAATAGAGAATTTTTCTCTCGTCTTCAGAAAAGTGAAAACTTGATTTTTCTTTCATTCTCCCCTCCCCACCCTCTTTCGTTGCTTTTTATTCACAATGTATTTGTTGTTTACTGAGAATTGAGTACGTGTGGCCTAGTTGAGGTTAAACGTATTTATAACGTTTTCATGAAGTGTGGGAGGATTTTAATTGATTTTTTTTTTTTTTTGAGAATTCGGGATTTTTGATGATTTTATTGAGAAGCTGAGGAAATTTGAGGCGGAAAACATGTGTCGTGTCTGTTTTTTGGGGATTTTTTGAAAATTTCGGGATTTTTGGGGGATTTTGAGGATCGAACTCTTTGGATTTTTGAAAAATTTCGGTTTTTTGGGAATATCGATGGTTCTAATTGTCGCAGCGACTTGAGACCGATCTCCCGGAAATCCCAAAGGGTTCGATCCCCAAAATCCCCCGGAAAATCCCCGAATTTCGATAAAATCCCTCAAAAAAACGCGCGGCACATGTTTTCCGGCTAAAATTTCCTCAGCTTTCCGATGCAATCGTCAAAAAAAATCCATCTCCAACCCTTCCCCCGAAATTCCCCCAAAAAAATACAATTTTCATTGTAAACTCATTAAAAAATAATTTCAATGAAAATGTGATGAAACACGAATTCTTAAGAAATTAATGGAATCATTTATTTTTCAATTATTGAGAATCTTTAATGGTCCTTCATTTTTCAGATGAATTATCACGACGCTTTCATCTGAATTATTGAATACTCGAATCAAGACTCAATTGTCTCATCAATTTTTCATAATTCTCAGTGAACTCTAACGTCTCGATTTTATCCGTCGCAAATTCCACTGAATTTTTCAACATTTCACTGAATTATTCAGTCGTTAAAGTGATTACAAAGTCGTATTCACATTGAGATAACAATTTTTCATGGAATTTCGAGTAATTTCATTGAGATAATGATTTTTTTCTTTTTTTTTTGACGGCAATTATTAGAAAATTTATAAAACTAAAAAATGTATCAATGAAAATTGGGATAATTACGGGTATCTCTGTTAATAATGGAGATACGTCTTTTGTGTACTGAACCTTTTTCGTAGAGAATTTTGAGAGGAACAAAAAAAGTCTCTATGAAAATTTCTCTATCTCGCTTAGTTTCCGAGATATTTTGAAAAAAGAATTTTAATTTAAAAAATGTTAAAATTTCACATTAAAACAGTTTTTTTGAAATATCTCGGAAACTAAGCGAGATAGGGAAATTTTGCAGGAGACCTTTTCTGTACAGAATTTAATTCTGAACAAAAAAGGTCTCCTGTGAAATTACGCTATCTCGCTTACTTTCAAAGATATTCCAAAAAAACTACTGAAAAAATCCCTTAATCAAAGAATTCCCCAAAAAACTCAATTCCTCCGTATACATTTTCCAAAATATCTCGTAAACTAAGCGAGATATCGAAATTTCACAGGAGACCTTTTTTGTGCAGAATTTCAAGAGCTAAAAAAGTGTATTAGCTCAAAAACGTCGTATCTCCATTATTAACCAAGATATCCTCAAAAAACTCCCGGAGAATCCTAAAAAAACGAGAAAAAATCAGAGAAAGAGTTTTAAAAAAAGGGGGAAAACGAGTGAAAGTGTAATTAAAGAAAAAATGAGACACATTACCTGGGGGCATTGATGATCGGGCGTCCCATTGCCCGCTGCTGGCGCTTCTCGTTGCTTGGCAGGCGAAGATAATCTTGGTCGCCGAGGAGGAACAAATCCTTTGAAATAATCATGTCCACCGCCTAACTGACGCCTCTACCTTGCCCTCCGGCACTTATCCCGTATTTAATCACGGAACACGATGCTTATTTCAATTTTACAAAAATTCACTGAATTTAAAAAAATGGGAAAAACACAATTGCACTTTTCGCCGAAAATAATTTGGCGAATCTGGTGATTTTTTATTGGAATTTTCACAATTCCATTGGAAAAAAATCCCCACTCATTTTTCGAGTTTTCACTGCGATTTTCTCCCGTTTGACCTTCACAGTGTCCTCTACCGTTTTTCCAGCCTGAAATTAATAAAAAAACAAAAATAATTAGTGGAGTTTAAAAGTGTTTTTGAGAATATCTCGGAAAGGAAGAGAGATAGAGAAAAATTACAAGAGACCTTTTTTGTTTAAAATTTAATTCTCTACAAAAAAGGTATCTTGTGATTTTTCTCTATCTCTCTTAGTTTCCGAGATATTCAAAAAAAAGCAAATGACTAAAACTAGATTTTTCCCATTTTCCCATTCTTTCATGAAGATTATCTCGGAAACTAAGCGAGATAGGGAAATTTTTGTAGATACCTTATTTGTAGATAATTTCAAGAGCTACAAAAAAGTATTAATGCAAAATTACGCTATCTCCCTTACTTTCCGAGATATCCGCAAAAAAACAAATGCTAAAAAATTGACAAATTCTTTGAATTTTCTCATTATCAAATTTTCTCCATCAATTTTTTGAAAATATCTCGGAAACCAAGCGAGATATCGCAATTTCCCAAGAGACCTTTTTTGTAGCCCTCGAAATTCCCTACAAAACCACCTTAGGGCAAAAACGCCCTATCTCCATTATTTCCCGAGATATCCTCAAAAAACCCCAAACCCTCAAAAAAAACTCTCCAAATCCCTCGAAAAATCTATTTCAGTCGGCGAGGGTGAGAAAATTAATTGGCAATGGCAGTGAGAAATTCAGAAGGGTCTGTCCGTCACCGTTGCATCGGCGACAGAAGAAGAAACAAGTGAATAAGGAATAAGAAACTGAAAGGGAGACAGAAAGACTAAACTGAGGGAGAGGAAAAACGGCCATTGCGGGCACGCAGTCGCAGTCAATGAACCCGCATGCTTTTAACAAACTTTTTTAAGCCCCTCCCCCCTCCCCCCATTTGTGGATTAGAGGTGCATCTCCTCCAAACCCCCGAAATCCCCCAAAAAAACGCCTATTTCCACTGCGCATGCGCACAAGTACGGGTCAAAACAATAGACTCTCATGTTTACATGCGGAAAAAAATCTAATCTCTCGACATTCTAACGAAAATAATTATCGTACACTGACCCCTAGTGTCACTTCCCCAAAATCCGCTATCTCGTCACTTCTCCTTTCATTTTAAATTTTTTTATTCACTCCCGGGACATCGTGAATAATTAATAAACCGAGTTCAACTCACTATTAACACTAGAATTTAAGGTACGATTTTTTATTATTATTATTCTGCAATGTTCAGTGCTGATAGGGGGAGTGAAAGGGTCTCGAGGGAGAGCCGACACGACGCGCACGACGGTCGGATGCAGACTGAGCTCCGGCGCGCTGCGCTCGGCGGCTATAGGCGAACCCGAGCGCCGCTTCGGCTCCTTCCCCCACCACTTTCAGTCGATGATGCTTCTTTATTTCTTTTTGGCGGTTTAGTATCGGCTATCAACAGAGCGCCATGGTACTACTGTTCTCACGTGCACCTGACATTTTTTTTTTTCATTATTATGTTAATTATATTAATTAATTAATTATGGTAATAGATTATTATTCATTTTTTTTTTATAATTTTAGGAAAATAATCTTTTTTTGTTTTTTGAGAATATCTCGGAAAGTAAGAGAGATAGAGAAAAATCACAAGAGACATTTTTTGTAGAGAATTTAATTGTAAATAAAAAAGGTCTCCTGTGAAATTGCTCTATCTCGCTTAGTTTCCGAGATATTCTTCATGGAAGAATGGGATAACCCCAAAATTGCAAAAAATTAAAAAAAAATAGTATTTTGTCGTTTGTTTTTTGAGAATATCACGGAAACTAAGCGAGATAGGAGAATTTCACAAGAGACCTTTTTTGTAGCTCTCAAAATTCTCTACAAAAAAGGTTATTATGATTATTGCTCTATCTCTCTTAGTTTCCGAGATATCATCAAAAAACAAAGGACCCAACCTCGAAATTTTCTCAATATTTTTACAATAATTTTTCTTTTTTATTAAATTGATGAAAAATAAAATAAAATTGATATTACAGATGATTTCTTTCATGCAACAGATGACTCAGGATCCGAAATTGGGCCAATGGTTTGTGCCAGTGGTACACCTTTCCCCTTTTGCGATATCGATCATTATCTGCACGCTACTGAGAATCCAGAGGAAATCGATGGGAACATGCCTTCGTAGAACACAAAGAGATACTTCACCAAAACGTCATACAATTTTTTTATTAACATAAAGAGCCCATAAAAGGGTTTTTATAATTTTAGTGAAAGTTTTTTTTATTTTACATAATTTTTAAGGTTATCTTTACACAAATTTAAAAATATCTTGGTGAATAAAAGAGATAGAGAAAAATCACAAGAGACCTTTTTTGTGGAGAATTTGATTCTGCACAAAAAAGGTCTCTTGCAAAATTGCCCTATGTCTTTTGGTTCTCGAAATATTTTCAAAAAACTATTCGGAACAACAAAAAAATTGAAAAATTCAATTTTGTGTTTAGTTTCTTGAAAATATCTCGGTAAATAAAAGAGATAGAGAAAAATCACAAGAGACCTTTTTTGTGGAGAATTTGATTCTGCATAAAAAAGGTCTCTTGCAAAATTCCTCTATCTCTCTTCCTTTCCGAGAATTTTCAAAAATAAATCCTTAAAAATTGAATTTTTTAAGGAATCTTCAAATTAATAAATTTTATCAGTATTTTTTTGCGAATATCTCGGAAACTAAGCGAGATATCGCAATTTCACAAGAGACCTTTTTTCTTCAAAATTAAATTCTGCACAAAAAAGGTCTCTTGCAAAATTGCTCTATCTCTCTTAGTTTCCGAGATATCCTCTCATTCACAACTTCACTACTTTTTCTTTCAATTTTTGTTTCAGTTTAAAAAAATTATTTTTGGATTGACTTCTGGGAATTTTGAAAATGGGATAGGCGTTGGGTAGAACCTAATGACCCCCTCATCGATGCTACGTAATAATTATCCCTCTGATGCTTTCAACAAAAAGGAGATTCTTCCATTAACCCAATTGCGGTATTGTATATATTTTTCCATCCCCCTTTTAACGAAATTGCATGGTTAGCCACAAAGTGCACTGCAATTAATGTTACTCGACATGCCTCTTTATAATGTAATTAAACTCGTACTTATGAAATATTTTTATTTCATTTTATTTATTAGAATTTTTACTTTTTTTTTAGGTTTTAGTTCGAGAGGAAAATGGGGACTGTGAGGAGAGGGGTTGGTATTTTTGAGAATATCTCGGAAACTAAGCGAGATAGGGGAATTTCACAAGAAACCTTTTTTGTAGAGAATTTCAAGAGCTACAAAAAAGGTTATCACGAAAATTCCTCTACCTCTCTTAGTTTCCGAGATATTCCCAAAAACAAATCCTGAAAAATTGAATTCTTTAAGAATTCTTTGAATTAATTAATTCTACCAGTAGTTTTTCTCGAATATCTCGGAAACTAAGCGAGATAGAGAAAAAACACAAGAGACCTTTGTTTTAGCTCTTGAAATTCTCTACAAAAAAGGTCTCTTCCAAAATTGCCCTATCTCGCTTAATTTCCGAGTTATTCAACGAGAAGAATGATGGACAAAAAAACTCCTAAAAAAAATTTATAAAAAAAAACGAAAATAGCCTCAAAAAATTCAAAAAAAATGGGGAAAAAAAATAGTGATGAGGGATTATCGACGTGAAAGCATTGTAGAGAGAGAAAAGCCACTCACTGCCGCTCATTTTATCGTACATAGACATGTGTAAGTGAGTATATGTATTAGAGAGACTGCCTTTACCGGTCGTCGAACTCAAAACTTCCACCAATGTTCTATATATATGTGTGCGGTTTGTTGTTTATGAGAAAAACAAATGGAAACAAACGCCAGTGAGGCCTGAGGTATTATAAAACACTCGGTTTTGAGTATGAGAATAATAAAACACTTGGAAAGAGTCATTCTCAAGAAAAAGAATTAAAAAAAGCGAAATTTTTTAGTTTTTTGAGAATATCTCGGTAAGTAATGGAGATACGCCTTTTTTGTCCTGATACACTTTTGTAGCTCTTGAAATTCTCTACAAAAAAGGTCTCTTCCAAAGTTTCCCTATCTCGCTTAGTTTCCGAGATATTCTCAAAAAACTGATGAAAGAAATTGAGAACAGGGAAAATCTAATTTTTTGAGGATTTTTCTTCTATAAAAGATATCTCGAAAACTAAGCGAGATAGAGGAATTTTGGAAGAGACTTTTTTTGTGCAGAATTTGAGTCTCTACAAAAAAGGTCTCTTTCAAAATTGCCCTATCTCGTTTACTTTTCAAGATATTCTCAAAAAACTAAAAAAAAAGGAGATTTATTACTTTTATCAATTTCCTCAGATTTTCCGTTAGTTTTTCTCAAATATCTCGGAAAATAGAGGAGATAGGGAAATTTTGGAAGAGACCTTTTTTGTAGAGAATTTCAAGAGCTACAAAAAAGGTATCCTGTGAAATTCCTCTATCTCGCTTGGTTTTCGAGATATTCCCAAAAAACTGAACAAAGAACCGACTTTCCCAATTTCACCTCTTCTCTATTAAATAATTTATGATTTTATCTCGATGCCCCAAATTGCAACAAAGGCCTAGACTGTCCTTGGCTTTATTTCACGAGAAATCCTTGGTTAACAATGAAGTTCCATGAAATCCTCTGGGTATCGACATTCTCCCATAAAAATTCCCCTAAAACCCTCTTCAAAATCCTATTTTTAAACTGCAAATCAAGCCAATCTCCTCGAATTCTTCAATGATTCAACAATCCTGTGCCACAAATTATTGAATAATTACAGTGCAGTCTTGCCTCTTGGAGGAGCAACAAAAGGCACGAGTTTAGGGACCCACTATTAGCCTTCGCTCTAATAAATCCTCAAAAATCCCCAGAATTTCGAGTCAGGGTCTCTCAATTCTGCATTTTAGAGAAAAAAAAGAGGAGGACTGTTTTTTGAGGATATCTTTGGAAATAATAGAGATACGAGGTTTTTGGACTGAACCTTTTTTGTAGAGAATTTCGAGACCCACAAAAAAGGTCTCTTGTGATTTTTCTCTATCTCGCTTAGTTTCCGAGATATTTGGGAAAAACTACTGGGAAAATCCATTAATTTAAAGAATTCTTAAAAAATTCAATTTTTCAGGATTTGTTTTTGAGAATATCTCGGAAACTAAGCGAGATAGAGCAATTTTTGTAATAACCTTTTTTGTGCAGAATTCAATTCTCTACGAAAAAGGTCTCTTGTAAAATTTCTCTATCTCTCTTACTTTCCGAGATATTCCCAAAAACAAATTCGATTATTTCGTTTTTTTCATTCAGACATTTTTCTTGACTCAAAAAAAAATAAAAAAATGAGAAGAGGCACTTGCGAAATGACTTTTCATTTGAACGACTCTCTAATTAGTAGTCTTTATCGCTTCGTATACTGCGGTTGTCTGTTAAAACGAGTGCGCCATTTTTTCCTCATTTTTTCTTCATTTTTTAGTTTCTTTTTATTAATGTCGTTTTCATGTATCTTCAATGGACATTCCGATTTATAAACGGTTGCATTCATTGGTAAAGTCTTTCAATTTCCTGTCGATCTAGATTGTAATATCCGGTTATTGGATTTATGCCTTTTTCCTTCTCTTTTGTTTTGTTTGGCGGCCATTTTGTGGTTGCATGGGGTGGATTTTTCATTTAATTTCTTTGAAGCCTTCTGCATTATGGAAAGGGATTTTTTTTAATTTCTTTGGGTAGTGGCTTTTTGTGCGAAATTTAATTCTCTACAAAAAAGGTCTCTTGCAAATTTTCGCTATCTCGCTTAGTTTCCGAGATATTCCCAAAAACCAATCCTGAAAACTTGAATTTTTAAGAATTCTTTGAATTAATGGATTTCACCAGGAGTTTTTTGAGAATATCTCGGGAAGTAAGAGAGATAGAGGAATTTTGCAAGAGACCTTTTTTGTTCAGAATTCAATTCTGAACAAAAAAGGTCTCTTGCGAAATCGCGCTATCTCGCTTAGTTTCCGAGATAGTCTCCAAAGAATTATTGAAAAAACTAATTTTTCCATTTCTTTTATCAATTCTGAGATTTTTTATGACTTTTTTGAAAATATCTCGGAAACTAAGCGAGATAGAGAAATTTCACAAGAGACCTTTTTTGTAGAGAATTTCAAGAGCTTCAAAAAAGGTTATTACCAAAATTTCTCTATCTCGCTTAGTTTCCGAGATATTCTCAAAAAACTAATGATCCTTCATTTTTTTTTCAATTTTCTTCAAATTGGCGAAATATTTACATTACACACAACTGTTTACTTGAATAAAGATAAACGTTCTTCAACACGGTACTCTCATCCCTCCCCCCCACCCCCACCATAAGCATTGGCCCCTCTTTGCTGCAACAAAACGACTTTTGCACGCTTTCACGCAAATAAAATAAAAAAATCGTGCATCTCACAGAAAAAAAGAGAAAAAAAAAAGAATTTGAGGAAAAATGAAAAAAAAAGACATGAGCCTCTGTCCCACATTGCTATCTCATTCTTCAATACAGTGTTATTCAATGAAAACATCCGTTCGTGGAAGTTAATACGTCAGCTCATTACTTATTCATTTTTTTCCTGAATTATTGGGAAATTGAAGAATTTTCATGTTTTTTCATCTTTTTTCAGTTTTTTAGAATTATCTTGGAAACTAAGAGAGATAGAGAAAAATCACAAGAGACCTTTTTTGTGCAGAATTGAATTCTGAACAAAAAAGGTCTCTTGCAAAATCGCTCTATCTCTCTTACTTTCCGAGATATTTCCAAAAAACTGAAGAATAAACTCTAATTTCCAAAAAATTGAAGAAATAACTGAATTTCTCATTACTTTTTCTCGAATATCTCGGAAAGTAAGCGAGATAGAGAAAAATCACAGGAGACCTTTTTTGTAGCTCTTAAAATTCTCTACAAAACCATCTTAGGGCAAAAAAGGCGTATCTCCATTATTTACAGAGTTATTCAACGATTAATGAAAAATTTCGTTATCAATTCTAAAAAAAATGTAAAAAAAGTCGCAGTGTGCCAATATAAATCGTTCCAAATACTCGTGTAACGTTTAGAATTAAATAATTGTCCCCCTTGAACTACTTCTACGTGGCTGCATATAGTTGCTGCAGAAAGGGGCACACAAAGGAAGACGAATGACAATTGGGACGCGACTGTTACCAATGAATGGGGATTGCATATAACCCATATATAAATCGCATGATACATTCTTTTGGTTATTCTTTAACAACAATTCGAGAATAATTATTTTTTATTTCTTTTCAGGAGACTGCAGCTCTTCATTCCATTGATGCACTTCTTTTTCCCAACAATTTGAGGTAAATAATAAAAAAGCACATTTTTTGTAGTTTTTTGAGGATATTTTGGAAACTAAGCGAGATAGAGGGATTTTGCAAGAGACCCTTTTTGTAGAGAATTTTGAGGGCTACAAAAAAGGTTCCATGCAAAATTGCTCTATCTCGCTTAGTTTCCGAGATATTTGAGAAAACAAATCCGGGAAAATTGGATTTTTTGAGAATTCTTTAAATTCATGGATTTTATCAGTAGTTTTTGAAGAATATCTTGGAAACTAAGCGAGATAGAGCAATTTTCGTAATGACCTTTTTCGTAGCTCTTTGAATTCTCTATAAAAAAGGTTCTATACAAAATCACTCTATCTCTCTTATTTTCCGAGATATTCTCCAAGAACTACTGATAAAACTCATGAATTCAAGGATTTCTTAAAAAATCCAATGTTTTCCTATTTGTTTTTGAGAATATCTCGGAAACTAAGCGAGATAGAGCAATAATCATAATAACCTTTTTTGTAGCTTTTAAAATTCTCTACAAAAAAGGTCCAATGTAAAAAAGTCGTATCTCCATTATTTCCCGAGATATTCCCAAAAAATTACAGAAGAAAATCGATATTTCCATTTTTTTTCCAAAAAATCCACAGAAAAATCATTTAAAAATACACATACGCCCTTTTCAACCTCAATCCTTTTTTCTCCATTTATTACCCTTTACCGCCGCTATTTTTTACAACATTAAATGCACTTATTTTCTCATTCCTGAGGTGAAACACGAGAAGAAACGGAGAAGAGGTATAAGGGTACAATACTGAGTACAAAAGAAGTGGGTCGACAGGAAGAGTAAACTGACACTCATGTTTTCAGGATCAATATTAAGATACCGATGTTTATCCAGTCGATTTGTGCCTTTCAATTCTTCAGTTATTTCATAATTGCATAAATTCCCTTTTTTTTTCTCTCATTTTTTTTCCATTTTTTCTTTCATTTTGTTCAATTTTTTCCCTTTTTTCCCATTTTTTTTTTTTTTTATAATAATGTGGTGAACTCGCAGATGTCAGAGGGGGGGGGGGGGGGGGGGAGGTAATTGTGATGAAGAAATAAATAATAAATATTTTATAATAACTCAATAAAATATAAAAGGTAAAAGAATTGGTTTTTTTCTGTTTTTTTTTTCCAGGTTTAAGGGAATTATGGAGAGACTCCCTTTTCAGAGCTAAGGATGTCAAGGGAAAATGATTGTTCGATCATTTTTGCGGGCTTTGATGTCGAGCGGATGGAGCTGAATTATGATAATGTCAAAGGGATAATCATAATGTGGTGGGAATAATTTTATTTTGTTTTTTTGTTGGAGTTTTGAGGGTTGAGGGGTTTTTGTGAGGGATTTTTAGAAAATATTTCGGAAAATAAGGGAGATAGAGAAAAATCAGAAGAGACCTTTTTTGTGCAGAATTTAATTCTCTACAAAAAAGGTCTCTTGTGATTTTTCTCTATCTCTCTTACTTTCCGAGTTATCCCCAAAAAACTACTGACAAAACTCATTAATTCAACGATTTCTTGAAAAATTCAATTTTTTAGGATTTGTTTTTTGAAATATCTCGGATACTAAGCGAGATAGAGAAAAATCACAAGAGACCTTTTTTGTGCAGAATTAAATTCTCTGCAAAAAAGGTCTCTTGCAAAATCCCTCTATCTCTCTCACTTTCCGAATTATCCCCAAAAAACTACTGACAAAACTCATTAATTTGATTTTTTTTATTTTATTTCTTTTTTTAATGAAAAAAAATAGAGAAAAACGGACTCATAATTTAATAATAATAATAATCATATAATAATGATGATAATAATGTTTTGAACAAAGAGTTTCCGTTTTTTATCGAATTATTATTATTATTATTACAATAAGTTAAGAAAAAAATGTATTTTTGATGGAATTGATTCATAAAACTAAAAAAAACTCGGAAATTCTCGTATTTTTTCCCCATAAATTTGAGTTCATAGTATTTTCAAATGAACCGATGACACGTGGACCTCCGAAAATAAATAGATTGAGGGATTTTCGAAATTTTCGGTGACACAAACGAGACGAAAATAAACATTAGACATTAGTTTCAAATGATTTTTATTGATTTTGAGAGTTTGAAAAATTGTTTGAATGTAATTTTCAGGATATCTTGGAAAATAAGAGAGATAGAGGAATTTTGCAAGAGACCTTTTTCATAAAGAATTGAATTCTGCACAAAAAAGGTCTCTTGTAAAATTGACCTATCTCTCTAATTTTCCGAGATATTTCCAAAAAATTCTCAAAAGAACCTAAAAATTCCCAAAACCAAGAAAAATCGTATTTTCAACGATTCTTCTCCTCACAATATCTCCGTCACTACGCGACATAGAGAAAAATCAAAAGAGACCTTTTTTATGCAGAATTTGAAGACCCAAAAAAAAGGTATCTTGTGATTTTTCTCTATCTCACTCCCCCTCCAAAATACCTCCAAAAAACAAAAATCACCTCAATAATTCGTATGCACCATACTCTCAGCATCCGTCACCACCTCAATAATCGCCCTCACGACATTCTCATCCCCCCCACTCCCAGGCTCCGTGATCTTCTCCTCCAACAACCCATCCAACCCCTCCCTCAGCCTCTGAATGATCCTCGCCGTCGCCTCATTACACAAGAACTCAAGTTCCTCATTAAGCACAATCTTAAACCTCTTCCCCTCTCTTCTAACCGAACTCTTCGGAGCCGCAAAAATAAGCGCAGCTTCATTAACACTAGTAGTATCATGCAGATAAATGGCCGTTGATTTTTTCTTCAGAAAATACGTCAAATACTTCGTTGGTAGCTGCGGAACCCTCGCATTTATGCTTCCCGGATGAATCTTCACAGTTCCGTCTTCATTCGTCCGTAATTTGGGGAATTTTCCGGGTTTCACTGTCGCAATGTTCGGGAATAATCCGGCGCAAACAATCGCTTTAATCATCGAATAATTATGAGAATTTCTGTTGGATTGCGGATGACTCGGATCCTCGCTCTCCAGGAACTTCATTTCATGCAGATGCTTCCCGAATTGGTGCTTCATGTCCACGAGGAGTTTCAGGGTGTTCCTGGAGAGGAAATGGTCGGAGCAGAAGCGAGAAGAGTTATGGAATCGGAGGGATTTTTCGTATTGTTTTAGGGCCTCTGCGAGGGCTATGTGATCGCTGAAGAGGCCCAGGCCCAATGAGAGCTTTGCGGCGTTTGCTTCGGTTTCTTTTCCCAGGGGACAGTAGAAAGCGTCCTTGAAGGAGAGACTCGCGGCTATTGCGAAGACTGGGGCCACGCAGGAGAACATGGACGCCCAGAGAACCATTTTACCTGGAAAAAGTTGAGGATTTTGGTGAATATTTAAAATTTGGGGTTTTTGAGGATATTTTGGAGAATAAGCGAGATAGAGAAAAATCAGAGGAGAACTTTTTTGTGGAGAATTTAATTCTGAAGAAAAAAGGTCTCTTGTGAAAATCCTCTATCTGGCTTAGTTTCCGAGATATTCTTGAAAAACTACTGACAAAACTCTTTAATTTAAAGATCTCTTTGAAAATTCAATTTTCATGGATTTGTTTTTAAGAGTATCTCGGAAAGTAAGCGGGATAGAGAAAAATCAGAGGAGACCTTTTTTGTGGAGAATTTAATTCTGAAGAAAAAAGGTCTCTTGTGAAAATGCTCTATCTCGCTTAGTTTCCGAGATATTCTTGAAAAACTACTGACAAAACTCTTTAATTTAAAGATCTCTTTGAAAATTCAATTCTCATGGATTTGTTTTTGAGAGTATCTCGGAAAGTAAGCGAGATAGAGAAAAATCACAAGAGACCTTTTTTGTGTAGAATTCAATTCTCTACAAAAAAGGTCTCTTGCAAAATTCCTCTATCTCGTTTAGTTTCCGAGATATCTTAAAAAAACTGATGAGAATTAATGTATTCATTGATTTTAACAAATTATCTCCGATTTTACCTGTTCGTGGATCCAGAGGAAGTTTCGCAAGATGATAACCGAGTGGAGTCAACTGTTCGTTATTGTCCAGTGCATTCAACATGCGGAGAAGGTCCAAAGCCAATTGAATCGCTCTGTCTTCTGGTGGATCCATTACACTCCCCAAAAAAACTTCGACTCTTCCCAACTGCAGAATCTTCGCCTGCAGAATCACTTGTTCCAGAGGTGTTCTCAACATTTCTGGGGTTGGATACTGATCGAATGCCATTTCCCTAGCACGAGTGTAGAGTTTGTAGACTTCTCCAGGTTGAACTCTAGAAAAATACGTTTTTTTAAATTTTATTGATAACTCCGATTTGTTTTTTGAGAATATCTCTGTAAATAATGGAGATACGACTTTTTTACACTGAACCTTTTTTGTAGAGAATTTTAAGAGCTACAAAAAAGGTCTCCCGTAAAATTGCGCTATCTCGCTTATTTTCCGAGATATTCTCAAAAAACTGATGAAGAAAACCTCCAAAATGCAAAAAATAAGGAAAAACTCATTTTAGTCATTGTTTTGTTGAGGATATCTCGGAAACTAAGCGAGATAGAGCAATTTTACAAGATACCTTTTTTGTAGAGAATTTCAAAAGCTACAAAAAAGGTCTCCTGTAAAATTCCCCTATCTCGCTTAGTTTCCGAGATATCTTCAGAAAAACTAAAATAAAACGATATTCTAGGAGAATTACCTCCCAGCCCTCCCCCTCCTCTGCTTCGCATTAGCCGCGGCGATCCACTCTGGCGCTAGCGTCTCAATGTTCCTCGCGATGTCGAACCTCGTCAGCTTCGTCTTCCCACAATCGACGACATAAACGACATCCTCAATAGTAATCGAAGTCTCCGCAATCGAAGTCGACACAATGATCTTCCTCACCCCCTCCCCCGGCTTCTTAAAAATCGCCCTCTGTTCACTCGTCGGCAGTCTCGAGTGCAACGGATAAACACAGAACCTCCCCCCCGGGAACTTCCCGGAACTCATAATCATCTTCATCAAGTTCGAAATATCCATCATTCCCGGTAGGAACACGAGAACCGCCCCAGGCCCCTTTGTTCCGCAAATGAACTCCAGAACCTCCACCACAAGTTCCAACGACAGAACCTCACTGTTCGGGTTCCGGAGTTCCTTAAGAACATACTCCGGATACTCCCCCTCCTCCCTCATCCTCTTCATCACCGGTTCCATGAACTCCTCGAAACTCTCAAAGTTCCCCTTCATCTCCCGGAACTTCTTAAAATGCTTCTTATAGTTCTCCGGGAACTTCTGCACGGGGAACTGGAACCGCGTGGCCTTCAGAATATCCTCCAAATAGAACTCCACCACCGGGAACGTGAACCCCGGAATGTGAACGTTCGGACACCCATCAAAATAACTCGAGAACCGTTCCGAGTTCAAGGTCGCGCTCATGAGAATGACCTTGAGGTCCGGCCGTTTCGGAACCACCTGTTTGAGCAGAGTTATGATGAAATCGCTTTCGGTGTTCCGTTCGTGGATTTCATCCAGAATAATATGGGAATAGTCCCGGAGTGCGGGATCGCCCTGCATGAACTGGAGGAGGAGTCCCGTGGTGCAGAACAGGATGCTCCCGTAGTCCCGGCACATGATCTTCTCGAGTCGGATCTGATAACCGACGGAGTTCCCGAGCGGTTCCGCTCGTTCCGCGGCGACGCGTTCGGCGACGGAAATGGCGGAGATCCTTCGGGGCTGCGTGCAGATGATTTTGGTGGTGCTCCCGTGACCTTGGGAGATCTCGTCGTCGAGGATGAACTGGGCGACTTGGGTGGTCTTGCCGCAGCCGGTTTCTCCGCTGATGACGATGACCTGATTGCTCCTGATCAGGTCGAGAACTTCGTTCTTCATTTTGTACGACGGGAGTTTCTTCCGGAACTCCAGCATTTTCTGGAAGTTCCCGGATTGTTCCCGGGTTCGCTGTTCGGTTTGAAGTTCCGCGTCTTTTTGGGAGTTCTTGGAGAGTTTGGAGGTCATGAGGAGGGCTTTGGAGAGGTTCTGTTGGATGCTGCCGGAGACTATGTCCAGGAACTTCCGTTTGAAGTGGGAGTCTCTGATGTGGGTGTATGGGTTCGAGGTTCTCGGGGGTTCCGGGAGGTCCACTTCTTCCGGGCGCGTTCGGAACTTCTGGAGGAGGGCGACGACTGTGTCCTCGACTACTGGGTCCAGGGAAAAGTAGTTCCGCTCCGGTTCTGCGTTCTTCCGGGCTTTGTCTCGGTAGTAGAGACCGATTTCCTTGCCCCGGAGACCAGAGGGATGACCTCGGCCTCGGGAACGACCTCCTCGGGAACTCCGGGGGTTGTCCGAACGGCTGCCGCTTTGGTGACGGTCATCTCGGTCTCCTGGGGGGTAAAGGGTTAATCGGGGTCTGTGAAAATAGAGATTTTGAGAAGAATTTTTGGGGGAAGGGTAATAGATAGACTTTTTTCGATGATTTCAGTGGAAAGCTGAGGAAATTTTAGCCGGAAAACATAGGTCACAATTTTTTTTTGTAATTTTTTGGGTTTTTTTGAAATTCTCATTTTTTTTGAATTTCCAAAAAAGGTTTTTTTTCTAAAAAAAATCGTTAAATAAAGTGTAACACATGTTTTCCGGCTAAAATTTCCTCAGCTTTTCAATGGAATTATCAAAAATACTCTATCTCAATTATTTCCATTGATTTCAAATGATTTTTCGAGAAAAATGCGTATTTTTGGGAAAAGGATGAAAGATACACTCTTTTCGATAATTTTATTGAAAAGCTGAGGAAATTTTAGCTCGAAAACATGTCTCACAAGTCTACTTTTAAAAATCCTACTATTTTTCAAAAACAATTGAAACTTTTGAATTTTTCAAAATTTTCAAAAAAATCTTTTTTTCCAAAAAAAATCGTTAAACAAAGTGTGGCACATGTTTTCCGGCTAAAATTTCCTCAGCTTTTCAATGGAATCATCGAAAAAATTCTATCTCAATTATTTTCCCCAAATCCCATCAATTTCCTCCGAAATTTGACAATTTTCGTTATTTTAGGTTGGAAATTCGCAAAAATCCAATAAAAATAAAATAAAAACATGAATTACCGTAACGAGAGCGACCGCCTCTGCTCCGATCTCCTCTGAAGCTCGACATTCTCAAAATTAATTAATTAAACTAATTTAATAAACAAATTCGATGATTAATTCACATTGTTTACGATTCCAAACGTTTTTCACGAAATTCACAAATTTTTCAGTTCAAATCATTGAGAACCACTGACACGTGCCTCTCTCCGTCGGTAAAGAAGATCCCGACGACTTCCGAGTCAAAATCACAAATTTTTCAAAATTATAATAATTTTCAAAAAATTATTATTATCATTGGAAATAATTATTTCATGAATTTTTGATTTATTTAATTTTTTAACGATTTTTTGCTCAAGAAAATTCGACTTTTTTTGGTTTATTTTTGATTTTATTGGGAATTATTTCAACTCAAATTTGACTTCAGTTGGAAATTTCTTTTTCCGGTCCTTTCGTCGGGTGTATTAGACTGTCACCAAAATGGTAATATTAATAATCCAAAATTATTTTAATAATCGTAATGAATAATGTTTAATAATTTGCGTCAGTTTTGTTAAAATTGAGAATTGCAACGAATTATTATGATATTTGTGGGGATTTTTGAGTTTCAAGTGATTGGATAAAGTTTGAGTTTGTGAGTCAGTGAGGTTATGATCCGAAACTCAAAATTCGTGGGAATAAATTGGAAAATATTGATTTTTTAATGTTTAACGTTAATTAATATTGAGAAAAGAAGAGAAAAATGGAATTTTTTGGTTAAATTTCAACATTTTTGTGAATTTCAATTTTATAAAAATTGGTTTTTGATTTTGAGGTTATGCTGGATGGAAAATAAATATTGATTTCGAAAATGTGACACTGACGTAAATTCTCTGATCAAAAATATTGATTATTTAATTAGTTTAATTATTGTTTTAATTATTTTCGTTAAAAAAGTGAAGTTTTTAGGGAATTGTTTTTTTTGGGAGTTTTTTGAGAATATCTCGGAAACTAAGAGAGATAGAGAAAAATCACAAGAGACCTTTTTTGTGCAGAATTTGATTCTTTATAAAAAAGGTCTCTTGAGAAATTCCTCTATCTCGCTTACTTTCCGAGATATTCTCAATTTTCTAGTTTGTTATTCGAATTTTTAAATAATTTTTATATTTTTTTAGGCCAAGCGTACAAAGAAGGTTGGAATCACTGGAAAGTATGGGACCCGTTATGGTGCTTCCCTCAGGAAGATGGTGAAAAAGATGGAAATCACCCAACACAGTAAATACACCTGCACATTCTGTGGAAAGGTGAAAATTTTGAGATATTTTGAATTTTCTCTATTTTCTCCTAAAAATCGAGAGAAATATTTGAGATGGAATTTTTCTGACGATTCCATTGAAAAGCTGAGGAAATTTGAGTCGGAAAGCATAGGTCACATGGTTTTTCGTGTTTTTTTGAAAATCCGGGATTTTTTGGGTTTTTCATTGAAAATTTTGGAAAAGTCTTGTGGGATATGGTTTTCAGGTAAAATTTTCTCATCTTTTCAATGGAATCATCGGAAAATCTCCATCTCAAACCGCCTCTCCTTTATCCCAATTGCTAATTTTTTTTTATTTCTCATTAATAGGATGCAATGAAACGCAGTGTCGTCGGCATTTGGTCCTGCAAGAGGTGCAAGAGGACAGTAGCTGGCGGTGCCTGGGTCTACTCTACCACAGCAGCTGCATCAGTAAGATCAGCAGTAAGAAGATTGCGTGAAGTTAAGGAACAGTAAATTATAAAATCAATAAAATTGCTTTTCACGTAATTTCAGTCTTTTTCATTAATCCAAAAAAAAAAAAAAAAAAAAAATTCCAAATTTTAATTTTTTTTTTTTTTTTTAAATTTCTTAATGAATAAATAAAAAAACACATTTTGTAACAAATTTGTGTATTTATCATTATTATCATTATTAATAGAATCTACAAGCGAGATGGAAATTTATTTTTCTCTTTTTTCTTCTTTTTTTTTTATTAAAAAGTGTTTTTCGTGCTGATTGGGGAAGATATTTTCATTTTTCATGTTTTTTTTTTTACTTAATTACATTAAAATTAAATTTTATTCTAACAAAATAAGGATAAAATACTGACAATATTATCCTATTTTTGTTTTTAAATTGAAAATAAAGGGAAAAAACAAATAAATTGAAACAATTAAAATCGCAAAAATATACAGAATAAAAACATTTGATGAAAAATAATTAATTTTTCTATATTTTAATGAGTTTTTAAATAGAAAAATATGAGATAAATTAAACTAATTGGAAGAACAAAGGAATTATTGATTAAATTCACAATATTTCATCACTTGTGTACAATTTAAGTGGGAGTGGGAGAAGTTGGAGTGAATTATAGAGAGATAAGTCGATTTTTCCCTTTTTCATGAGTTTTTCGAGGATATCTCGGAAAGTAAGGGAGATAGAGCGATTTTGCAAGAGACCTTTTTTGTAGATAATTGAATTCTCCACAAAAAAGGTCTCTTGTGATTTTTCTCTATCTCGCTTACTTTCCGAGATATTCTTCATTACTGAAAAAAATTGAAGAAAAGTGAAAAACTCTACTTTTTTTCGTTTTTTAAGAATACCTCGGAAACTAAGCGAGATAGAGAAAAATCACAGGAGACCTTTTTTGAAGAGAATTAAATTCTACACAAAAAAGGTCTCTTGAAATTTCCCCATAAACCCCATAGTTTCCGAGATATTTCCAAAACAAGTTACTAACAATTTTCTAAAATCCTCAAAATTAATGAAAAAATCGACTTATCTCGTTTAAACTCTCGGATTAATTTAATAATTGCATTTGTTGGCCACACGCATTCATTCTTAATACAAAATTGATGCTGGGTACTGTACAAAAATAAATACTGCATTATTGAAGACACAAAATCAAAATATAATGAAATTGCGATTAATGGAATTTCCCACTTAAAAAAAAAACGATTTAATTCATTTATTCTCATTATTCTCATTCTATCAAATTATTTTAGGAGCATTGAAGTATCGAATTACATTAGAGGCTCGAATGCATTAAAGTATTGTCAGAATATCGATTATTCGTAAATTTGAATAATTCGTTCTCTTCATTATTTCCATTTGTTATTTTTCTTTTAAATAGGGAGAGTAAATAATTAATTAAATTTGTAAATGTCACAACTATAACGAGTATAATAATCGATCATTAGTGAGCAATTGAACGAGTGGAGAGGGTGCCAAATATTTTTTAACAATTCTGCAGTTAAATGAAACGCAGGTAACATGCAAATTTATTTTAATTGAAAATGTCAAAATTTCGTGTTTACTTGATTCTGCAGTTTTCGTTGAATATCTCGGTAAATAATTGAGATAATGAAATTTTCGTGGGGACCTTTTTTGTAGAGGAGAATGAGAGCTACAAAAAAGGTGATAACTAAAATTTTCCTATCTCAATTATTTACCGAGATATTCTTGAAAAACGAATGTCAGATGAGAATTAGTCAATTATTTCATTTATTTTGGAAATAACTCGGAAACTATGGGGTTTACGAGAATTTATCAAGAGAGCTTTTTTGGAGAGAATTGAATTCTCTACAAAAAAGGTATCTTGACATTTTTCCCAAAATTCACTCGTTTCAAAGATATTCACGAAATGATGCTAATTACAATGACTTTTTTGAGATTATCTCGGGAATTAATGGAGATACGTCCTTTTAGCACTGATTCTTTTTTGTAGCTCTTGAAATTATCTACAAAAAAGGATTAGTGTAAAATAGCGCTATCTCGTTTAGTTTCCGAGATATTTTCAATAAACGAATGAGAAAAAATTGATTTATTCCTTTAACTGAATTATCTCATTAGTTTTTGGAAATTATCTCGGAAACTAAGCGAGATAGAGCAATTTTACCCTGATCCTTTTTTGTAGCTCTTGAAATTCTCTACAAAAAAGGATTCCCCTAAAATTGCTCTATCTCCCTTAGTTTCCGAGATATTTTCAAAAAACGAATATCAGAGAAAAACTCGTAAATTTCCATCAATTCCGAAAATATCTCGTAAACCACGAGGTTGACGTGAATTTACCAAGAGACCTTTTTTGTAGAGAATCAAATTCTCCACAAAAAAGGTCTCTTGACATTTTCCCCTAAATTCACTCGTTTCAAAGATATTCACGAAATAAACGAATTATCCTCAATTCTCACGTAATCACAAAAAACTCTAAGGCAGATTTGAGTGATAAGTACAGTCTTAAAAATCGATATTCTCATTAAATTTAATTACTATTTTCATTCTCCTATTCCTCCATTTTCTTATCCTCCATTCACAATTGAAACAAAGAAACTTGAAACTAAAAACAAGAAAAAAAAAACGAGAAAATTCACATCTTTTCACATTTCTTTCAGATGTAAAATTTAAAAAAAAACGAGTAAAATTCATAATCTCGACCTAAATCCACAATCTGTCATAGCTGAGACACTTACACATTTCATCTCATTTAAATCAACAAATTGCACATGAGAAAAAAATATATATATTCATAAAATCGAAGGAAAAAATGAATATTTTCATTAATTTAAAGTAAAATTATTCTCTATATCAACAAGTATTTATTCAACAGTGGTTCTGATATGCGCAATTTCATTAAAATCACTCGTCAAAAGCTTATTCCTCAATTTCCTCAATTTTTTTCCAATAATCCAATATTTCATACACTAGTAACAATTTTTTATTTATTTAATTTACATTAAAAATAAAAAAACAGGAAATTTTTACGTTTTCCGCTGTATCTCGTTAACCCTCACTCCTATCGAAAAATGTCAAGTGACCTTTTTTGTGTAAAATTGAATTCTGAACAAAAAAGGTCTCTTGAGATTTTTTCCTAAAACGGATATTTAACAAGATATTCACGAAATACGATAAAATCAATGAAATTATCACAAAAATGAAAAAAAAAATGAAAAAAATTGGAAAATTTTTGAAAAAAAAAGTGCACTAGCGTATGAATTATCAGAAGTGCCATAGAAAAGTGGCAGTAGCTGCTGTATACTGCTTCGACAATTTTTTTTAATGATAAACCCGAAATTCACTCAAAAATTAACAGAATTTCATATTTTTCATTCGAATTTTTCGCTTTATCGACGAATTTTTCATTTAATTCACGCACACACACGCAATTCACAGTCATTCGTTGAGGACTCTCTGAGAGTCATTTTTGAAATTAGAATTTGATAAATACATTAACAAGTATTGCCTGTTTAATTCGAATGATTCAAGTTTGTATTAGCTTGCTTGCCACTTGAATTTACTCTTCATTATCCATTTCTGTCCGAGTTTATGTGTATCACATGGTGCTAAACCTGGTTGTGTTGAGTCACTGGCTCTTGGTATTGATAGACAATGTCCAGTGTTTGTGTGTCTTATCATTTTAGTCTGGAATTATTGATTTATTGATAAAAATGGGTTTTTTGGTAATTTAAACAAAAAAAATGTGATTTTTTTGTGTTTTTAAGAATATCTCGGAAACTAAGAGAGATAGAGCAATTTTACAAGAGACTTTTTTTGTGCAGAATTTAATTCCGCACAAAAAAGGTCATTATGATTATTGCTCTATCTCGCTTAGTTTCCGAGATATTCTCAAAAAACTCCTGATAAAACTGAGAAATTCGAAGATTTCTTTAAAAAATCGCTTTTTCCGGATTTGTTTTTGCGAATATCTCGGAAGGTAAGAGAGATAGGGGAATTTTGCAAGAGACCTTTTTTGTGTAGAATTTAATTCTGTACAAAAAAGGTCTCTTGTGAAATTGCTCTATCTCGCTTAGTTTCCGAGATATTTTTAATTATGGTGGACTCACATCTTCATTGTAGACCCATGCCTGATTTCCGCCCATTCCATGACATCTCACGATTTTAACTGGACCCGAAGGACTCGCAGCATCCAGGCACATGTCGTCAGACATTATCTGTTGCCTCTTAGTATACGCAAATACCTGAAACAATGAAAAAATTAATAAAAATCACAATTATAAATTTTTTAGACAAATAAATTCGATTTGTTCACTAGTCTTTTGAGAATATCTCGGAAACTAAGCGAGATAGAGCAATTTTGCAAGAGACCTTTTTTGTAGGAAATTTAATTCTCTACAAAAAAGGTCTCTTGTGATTTTTTCTATCTCGTTTAGTTTCCGAGATATTCTCAAAAAATTGAAGAAATTCAATATTCGGAAGAAAATTACTTGAATAAATAGGGGTAAAATGGAGATTCTGATTGAACGGTTGGAGATAGCGATTTTCTGATGATTCCATTGGAAAGCTGAGACGATTTTACATAGAAATCAAGTGTCGAAATGTATTTTTTAGAATTTTCAAAAAAATCCATTTTTTTGAAAATTTGAAAAAATCACATTTTTGTAAATATCTCCAGTTCTATTTGTCGTAGCGCACTGGGGTCGTGCTCAAATTAAAGGTCCCATAATTCCTCACATTTTCGTCAAACTCCCATCGATTTTTCTCAAAAATTGAAAAACTCACAAGCCATTTTCTGAAAATCACTTTTTGCCCCATAACTTTTTCAATTTTCCATAAAAATCGATGGGAGTTTAACGAAAATGTGGGGAATGACGAGACCTTTAATTTGAGCCCAACCCCACTACCCTACGACAAACAGAACCTGAGATATTCACAAAAAACTAATTTTTCCGAATTTTCGAAAAAATCGAATTTTCGAAAAATGAAAAAAAAAAAATATTTTGACACATGATTTTCATCGGAAATTTCCTCAGCTTTCCACTGGAATCATCAGAAAAATTCTATCTCCAATATTTCTCTCGATTTCTCGTAATAAACAATTTCAATGTCAGCATGTGTCCATTTTACCCCAACTTCCCCTGATAAATAATTATTTAATTAATTAATTAATTAATAATTACTTGATTTCCACCGAGACCATGACAATAACTCAATCCAACATTTTCCCCGGTTCTTCTGCCCATCGTATCGAGACAATTCCTCATTTCCACATTTTTAACGTCACCGAGATAATAATAATCAAGTGGCATTGGCGATTCTGGATAAATATTCTCCAAATACCATCGGAAGCTTTTGCACTTCAATTTTTCACGCAATTTCACACGTTCCGATACGTCACCAACTGGAACACTTCTTGCACCTGAAAAAAATTCAATTTTTTTCATCAAAAAAAGCGAAAAAACAAGAAAAATAAATCTAAAAAAATTAGCAAAAAAATCGGAAAAATAACGAAAAAAAAAAAGGAATTAATTCTGACATTCGATGCAATTGTGCACTCGTGTGTGTGTGCAATACGATGAGAGTAGAATATAAATGTGTGTGTGTGTGTGTTAAATTATTGGTAAATAAATAAACAAAAGTTAGGATATCTCGGAGAGGAAGAGAGATAGAGAAAAATCACAAGAGACCTTTTTTGTAGAGAATTTAATTCTGCATAAAAAAGGTATCCTGTGATTTTTCTCTATCTCGCTTACTTTCCGAGATATTCTCAAAAACAAATCCGGAAAAATTGAATTTTTGATCAAATCTTTGAATTAATGAGTTTTATCCTCAGTTTTTTGAGAATATCTCGGAAAGTAAGAGAGATAGAGCAATTTCACAAGAGACCTTTTTTGTTCAGAATTAAATTCTGCACAAAAAAGGTCTCTTGCAAAATTGCCCTATCTCGCTTACTTTCCGAGATCTTTAAAAAATTCAACTTGTCCCCAAAATTCCCCAAAAAATGCAAAAATCAATGGATTTTCATTTTAAAAAAAAGCGTCCATCTTCTGCACTTCACTCAAATACGTAAAAAATATATACAACGGGTATCTGATAGAATATCACATCGATGAACCTGAAGAAATAATAAAAAATTAAATAATAATGAAGAAAGAGCAGAATGTCGTGAGTATCGTGGGAGCATGCCAACACAGTTTTTAATGATATGTGAAAAGAATTGCTAGACAGGCAGAAAGGCAATGAATCATTGTTTACTCTCTTTTCCCTCTAATCTTCCGTGTGCAAATATTTTTTTTCCCCTGTGCACCATTATTTACATTTTCTTTTGTTTTCTTGAATTTCCAATTTTCCAAATTCACCTCATCATCCTCTTTTCCTCAAATATCTCGAAAACTAAGCGAGATAGAGAAAAATCACAAGAGACCTTTTTTCTTCAAAATCAAATTCCCTACAAAAAAGGTCATTACCAAAATCGCTCTATCTCCCTTACTTTCCGAGATATTCTCAAAAAAATGAGTTGAAATATTGTTTTTTAAGGATAACTCGGAGAGTAAGCGAGATAGAGCGATTTTCGTAATGACCTTTTTTGTAGAGAATTTAATTCTGCACAAAAAAGGTGTCTTGTAAAATTTCTCTATCTCTTTTATTTTCCGAGATATTTGAAGAAAACCATTTTATTTTCGGAGATTCTTCAAAAAAAACAATTATTTCTTTATCTCGTCATTTCGTTGGACTTCTCTGTTAGTTGCTACCTGGATTAATGTTGTAATAGAAGTACTTCCACTGGTCCAACCAGACTTCAGCGAGACGAGCATTGTTGTGATTGACAATTTTACTCGTTCCACCAGGAAATGTATATGGCGTTGATTTACGAAAGACGTGTCCAACGTGTGAGCACGTTGCTATTTCCAATGTACCACCACACATCCATATCTGACCAACTCAATTCAGTTAGTGTGTTAAGTGAAATATTAATTATAATTAATTAATTAATTGATAGATGAGAATTATTGATTATTTAAAAATCATGAATTTTGGGGATTCATTAGTTCTTTTGGATTATCTCGGAGAGGAAGGGAGATAGGGAAATTTTGCAAGAGACCTTTTTTGTGCAGAATTTAATTCTAAACAAAAAAGGTCTCTTGTGGAATTTCGATATCTCGTTTAGTTTCCGAGATATTTGGGAAAAACTGAAAAATACCCATTTTTCCACTTTTTTTTGGTTTTTAAAGATATCTCGGAAGGTAAGAGAGATAGAGCAATTTCACAAGAGACCTTTTTTGTTTAAAATTAAATTCTGCACGAAAAAGGTCTCTTCCAAAATCGCTCTATCTCTCTTAATTTCCGAGATATCTTTAAAAAATTGAAAAAATTCAATAATTGAAGCTTTTTTAGAAAAACTCAATTCTCCACATTTGTTTTTTTAGAATATCTCGGAAAGTAAGCGAGATAGAGGAATTTCACAAGAGACCTTTTTTGTTTAAAATCGAATTCTGCACAAAAAAGGTCTCTTGTGAAATTTCTCTATCTCGCTTCTTTTCCAAGGTATCCTCGAAAAACTGAATTTTTGTCATTTTATTTGGATTAAAAAATGATTTCTCCAACAACAGCTCTCTGGAACCTCGTGGACACCTATAATAACTTCAATAACAACAAAAAAACAACAATTGTTCGAACACATGTGTCAGATGTTAGTTGGTTTGGATGGATGAGTGGTTAAGACGACACAAGTGTATCCATTTGTTAATTAAATAAACGCAATCTAAAAAATTTCACAGAAAAACACAAAAAAACACCTGAAAATAATTATTTTTCCTCTTTAAATACTTTAAAATATGAAAAAAATGAGATAATCCTAATTTTTCAGATAATTCGAACTCCAAAGGATATCAGATACCCGTTAAAAAAAAAACATTAATCGAATAATTTGATAAAAATGAGAAATTCGTAAAAAAATTCGTGCAACGAATTAACTCTGTCAAAAGCAACATTGTTAAAGAGCATTAGTTAATTTAGAAAACAACCCAGTCTCAATTAAACAATCTTCATTAATAAAATAATGATGATAATAACGACACTGCACAGAGCGCGAATGAGCCAAAAGACAGATAAATTCAGAGTTGAAAATGTCAAAATTTCGTGTTTACTTGATTCTGCAGTTTTCGTTGAATATCTCAGTAAATAATTGAGATAATGAAATTTTCGTGGGGACCTTTTTTGTAGAGGAGAATGAGAGCTACAAAAAAGGTGATAACTAAAATTTTCCTATCTCAATTATTTACCGAGATATTCTTGAAAAACGAATGTCAGATGAGAATAAGTCAATTATTTCATTTATTTTGGAAATAACTCGGAAACTATGGGGTTTACGAGAATTTATCAAGAGACCTTTTTTGGAGAGAATTGAATTCTCTACAAAAAAGGTATCTTGATATTTTTCTCAAAATTCACTAGTTTCAAAGATATTCACGAAATAATGCTAATTACAATGACTTTTTTGAGATTATCTCGGGAATTAATGGAGATACGTCCTTTTAGCACTGATTCTTTTTTGTAGCTCTTGAAATTATCTACAAAAAAGGATTAGTGTAAAATAGCGCTATCTCGTTTAGTTTCCAAGATATTTTCAATAAACAAATGAAAAAAAATTGATTTATTCCTTTAACTGAATTATCTCATTAGTTTTTGGAAATTATCTCGGAAACTAAGCGAGATAGAGCAATTTCACCCTGATCCTTTTTTGTAGCTCTTGAAATTCTCTACAAAAAAGGATTCCCCTAAAATCGCTCTATCTCCCTTAGTTTCCGAGATATTTTCAAAAAACGAATATCAGAGAAAAACTCGTAAATTTCCATCAATTCCGAAAATATCTCGTAAACCACGAGGTTTACGTGAATTTACCAAGAGACCTTTTTTGTAGAGAATCAAATTCTCCACAAAAAAGGTCTCTTGACATTTTCCCCTAAATCCACGCGCTTCAAAGATATTCACGAAATAAACTGCAAAAACTCACCAAAAACCCAAAATTTTATCATTCACATCTGAATTGTTAATTAGTGTAAATAACAATTTGTTGAATTATTCAATGTCTAACCTGGATTCATAGCATAGTAAAAGTCTCTCCACTCATCCATCCAGACTTCAGCAACTCTAGCTGCATTGTGAAGTACAATCTTGCTGACACCACCAGGAAATGTGTACGGTGACTTGTCACGAAATACATGTCCAACATGTGAGCATGGTGCTATTTCTAATATTCCACCACACTGCCACACCTACAATTTAACTCGTAATATTTAAACATAATAGAATACACAGTTATTCACTAATTAACGTTAATTAATTCATTATTCTCGCCTGTTTCTTAAAAATTAATTGAAGATTTTCGTATTAATTAAAAATTCCAACACTAAATCGAAGATATCTTGGAAACTAAGCGAGATAGAGAAAATTAACAAGAGACCTTTTTTGTTCAAAATCAAATTCTACACAAAAAAGATCTCTTGTGATTTTTCTCTATCTCGCTTACTTTCCGAGATATTCTAAAAAACATGTTTTCAAGATTTTTTTTCAATTTCATAAGGTAAATTTCGTTTTTTTGGAATATCTCGGAGAGTAAGCGAGATAGGAGAATTTTGCAGGAGACCTTTTTTGGAGAGAATTTAATTTCGAATAAAAAAGGTCTCTTCTGATTTTTCTCTATCTCACCTGGTTTTCGAGATATTGGTGGATTTATGTGAATTTGAGGAATTGACACTTACCCTGAAGCTCATTTCGAGATTTTCTCCTCCCCAGATGTGCATACCTTCGTCATAAGCACCGAGCTCATAAAAATAGTCTTTATCAATGGAAAACAATCCACCAGCCATCGTCGGTGTTCTCAATGGGGCAGTTCTGTCCCCATTACGTCTATCCATTTCCCTCTGAGCGACTCGATACCTGAAAACCCCGAAATTACCCTCTTATTCTCCAAATATCTCGGAAACTAAGCGAGATAGAGCAATTTCACAAGACACCTTTTTTCTTTAACGTTAAATTCTGCACAAAAAAGGTCTCTTGCAAAATCCCTCCATCTCTCTTATTTTCCGAGATATTCTCAATTCTCTAAAAAAAACCCGAAAACTCCAAAATTAACAATTCTAAAATTAACAGAAAAATTGTTTAAAAAAAAGGGAATTAATGCAAAAAAAATTGGTTGACGTTGGGGAAGGGTCCGTTTTGCCCCGGGGATGATCTGCACTTTTTTTCCGGGCTCTGCCTTTTTAAAAATAATTAAATTACCATCGGAAATTGAGTTTCCAGTTGAATCCTCCCCAGGTCATATCACTGGCAGTTATGTACTCGAATGTATCATCACTTATAACGTCTATAATTGGACAGACAACAGTTCTCCTGTCATCGGCTATTCTAGTGAGTAGTGGCTCGAGCCATCCCTCTGTACATTCGCAATGTGCATCAAGAAACGTGATGACTTGGCCCTTAACGTGTTTAGCCCCGAGTAATCTCGCTCTGATCAATCCGATCCTCTGCCCTGTGCGATAAACGTAAGTCGGGACTGGTAGTGTCTTAATATAATCCTCGAGATCCTTTTTAAGATGATCTAAAAGAAAGAAATGATAATTAGTGAATTTTAATCATTTTTTAATTAGAATCTGGAATTTTTTTAGTTTTTTGAAGATATCTCGGAAACTAAAAGAGATAGAGCGATTTTGCAAGAGGCCTTTTTGGTGCAGAATTTAATTTTGAACAAAAAAGGTCTCCTGCAAATTTTCGTTATCTCTCTTATTTTCCGAGATATCTTTAAAAAACTGAAAAATTCATTAATTGAAGCTTTTTTAGAAAAATTCGATTTTTCACATTTGTTTTTCGCGAATATCCCGGAAACTAAGCGAGATATCGAAAAATCACAGGAGACCTTTTTTGTGTAGAATTAAATTTTAAACAAAAAAGGTCTCTTGCAAAATTGCTCTATCTCTCTTACTTCCCGAGATATCCTCAAAAAACTGAGGGAAGACTACTTTTTTTAATTAAAAAAATTAATTACCTCTTTCACTAGCATCATCAACAAGTATAATCTCCTTAAGTAGCGCCTTCGGTGATCTATTGATGACCGACCAAACAGTCCTGAGTAATGTGCTCCAAGCCTCATTATGAAAGACAATGACAATACTTGTTGTTGGCAAATATTTCTGATGAATTTTATTTTTACAACCCTCGAGTCTGACGTCTTTCAACGATCTATTCAACGATATCATGTCACTGGCCATTAAATTAAATTGATTAAGTTTGAAGAGCTCTTGTTGTTTAGCCTCGTCCTCCGGTGGTATTTTAACTGGATTTCCCATTTCACCGGGCATTCCTTTTCAACAAAACAGAAAAATGAGTTTTTTTTAGTTTATTGAGGGTTTCACACATTAATCGAAGAATATCTCGGTAAATAATGGAGATACGACTTTTTTTTACTGAACCTTTTTTATAGAGAATTTCAAGAGCTACAAAAAAGGTTTCTTGTAAAATTCCTCTATCTCGCTTATTTTCCGAGATATTCGCAAAAAACAAATGTGAAAATTGAATTTTTAAAGCAATTATTAAATCAATGAATTTTATCAGTAGTTTTTTGAAGATATCTCGGAAAGTAAGCGAGATAGAGAAAAAACACAAGACACCTTTTTTATGCAGAATTTGATTTTGAACAAAAAAGGTCTCTTGCAAAATCTCTCTATCTCTCTCCCCTCCCGAGATATCCTCAAAAACCAATTGTAATCTCATTTTCCACCAGTTTTCACAATTTTTACCTTTATTTTCTCGCACGACTTTCGCCGGTCTCCACAATTGGAGTTCCGATGGTTTATAATGTCTTCGATCATCAACAGTCGTCGAATCATCTTCACTCTTCAATGATCCGGCGTGCGGCAAATTTTCCTCCGTTAATTGCTTATTATTATCGGGACAGCCCCAACCAGTTCCACTTATACAATCAGAATAAAACATAATAACAATAACATCTACCAAGAACCATACTAATGAAGTTAGTAGTATGACTTGGCACGTGTGAATACGTATTTTTGAGCGAAACATTTTTATTTGGCTTTCTTTTGTCTCTGGAGAATGCGACTCTCATCACCAACACTTCTCAACGTTTTTTCCCCTTTTTTCCTCTTTTTTTCGTTATTTTCAGCACTTTTTTCGGAAGATCCTTCCTTTTCCGGGGTTTTCATGGACTGGGATCAAACGTGGAGGGGAAGTGACCTCAGGGCAACTTTTTATTCCCTGTCATTGTCACGTGCCTCTTTTTTCCTTTTCCTGAAACAGAAAATTAAGTTTTTTTAGGGATTTTTCGTGGAGGTTTGGGGATTGGGGAATATCTTGGTTAATTATGGAGATACGACTTTTTTGCACTGAACCTTTTTTGTAGAGAATTCAATTCTGGAGAAAAAAGGTGTCTTGTGATTTTTCTCTATCTCGCTTAGTTTCCGAGATATCTGCAAAAACAAGTATGGAATAATGGAGTTTTTTGAGAAATCTTTAAATTAATTAATTTTATCAGGAGTTTTTGGGGAATATCTCGGAAACTAAGCGAGATATCGAAAAATCACAAGAGACCTTTTTTGTGTAGAATTAAATTTTAAACAAAAAAGGTCTCTTGTGAAATTGCTCTATCTCGCTTACTTTCCGAGATATTCTCAAAAATAAACCCATAAAAATTGAATTTTTAAAGAAATCCTTAAATTAATGAGTTTTATCAGTAGTTTTTCATAATTATCTCGGAAAATAAGCGAGATAGAGAAAAATCACAGGAGACCTTTTTTGTTCAGAATTAAATCCTCTACAAAAAAGGTCTCTTGCAAAATCGCTCTATCTCTCTTACTTTCCGAGATATTTCCCAAAAACTAATGTCAATTTTCGAAAATGATGATTAAAAATTAGAAAAAAAAATAGCATTGCAAAATAATCATTGGAAACTTTTGGTTTTTACGGTTCACGTATTAACGAGATAGTTCACCGTGACAAAGGAGCGCCACCTGAATTAATATTATGCACTCACGCTCCGGTAAATACACTGGATCATGGAGGCATGAAGAGACAACTTCTCCTTGTGTTATAAGCACAGGAAGTATCATTCAGTGTATACGAGGCAATTGCTTATTTTTATTTCACTTCTCTCCTATTTAATATATTTTTTATAATTTTTTTTTCATTGAAATAAATTAGCGATTATTTTCTCAATGAAAAACAATAGTTTTTTGAGAATATCTCGGTAAATAATGGAGATACGCCTTTTTTGACCTAATACACTTTTATAGAGAATTTTGAGAGGAAGAAAAAAGGTCTCTTGTGATTTTTCCCTATCTCGCTTAGTTTCCGAGATATTCGCAAAAACAAATGCGAGAAATTGAGTTTTTTAAGAAATCTGTGAATTTATGAGTTTTTTTCAGAAGTTTTAGAAGAGTATCTCGGAAAGTAAGCGAGATAGGGGAATTTTGCAAAAGACCTTTTTTGTGCAGAATTTGATTTTAAACAAAAAAGGTCTCTTGTGATTTTTCTCTATCTCTATTAGTTTCCGAGATATTCGCAAAAGCAAAACCTGAAAAATGGAATTTTTGATGAAATCTTTGAATTCATGATTTGTATGAATTGTTTTTTGAGAATATCTCGGAAACTAAGCGAGATAGGGAAAAATCACAAGAGACCTTTTTTCTTCAGAATTAAATTCTCCACAAAAAAGGTCTCTTATGATTTTTCTCTATCTCCCATCCTTCCCGAGATACCCAAAAAAAACTATAAATTCCCCCAAAACACTTCTTTTTCAATCAAAAAATCCTCCACACACACACACATACACATAAACCTCAATTTCTCCATTCTAAAACACACATACATCTCCACTCAATCCACTGAAATCAAGTGCATTTGGGCTCGACCGTGCGTGCCATTGTTAACCGTTATTTTTCAACAAGAGGAAGTTAACCGCGTGAACGACGCGTGTGCAACTATGTGTAACAAAAAAAATCATTTCAACTAGAAAAAAAAAAAAAAAAATTGCAAACAAAAAAACAAAACAAAAGGAATTTTTTTTTTTTTTTTAATTAACGGAAATCCGATGCAACTACAATTAAATCTATTCAATTATCATTATTATTATTATTATCATTTTTAATAGATTTTTTTTCTCAATTTTTTAATTAAAAAAAAAAAAAAAAAAAAAAAATACATAAATTTTTTAAAAAAATTCCATTATCATTATTATTATGATTATCATTATTATTATTATTATTATTATTATTATTATTATTGTGCATTTAATTCAATTCTTTTGTTAAAAAAAATGGAAAAAAAAACGTTATAAAATATTCGTGAAGCTTTCAGGCTTTAAAAGTTCTATCAGACGAAAATCTGCTAATGAATAATTCCGGAGTTATATAGAGTAAGTGAAAAGTCGAAGGTGTAATATTATTGATTCAGTGGAGAATGGAAAAAAAAGGGAATAAATGAGATTTTAGTTTGATTTTAGGATCAATTGTTTTCGAGAATTTTTGATAAAATGGGGAAAATGAGAGAGAGTTTTGTTTTTTGGGGATATTTTCGAAATGAAGAGAGATAGAGAAAAATCGCAAGAGACCTTTTTTGTGGAGAATTTGATTCTGCATAAAAAAGGTTCTATGCGGAATTGCTCTATCTCGCTTAGTTTCCGAGATATTCTTTAACAAACACGAATTTGTTTAAATTTGTGATTTTTCAGATTCTTCCGGTAGTTTTTTGGAAATATCTTGGAAAATAAGCGAGATAGAGTAATAATCATAATAACCTTTTTTGTAGCTCTTGAAATTCTCTATAAAAGAGGTATCCTCCAAAATTTCTCTATCTCGCTTATTTTCCGAGATATTTAAAGAAAACTAAAAAATACTCTTTTTTCTCTATTATTCAATTTTTTTAGTTTTTTTGAAATATCTCGAAAACTAAGCGAGATATCGAAATTCCACAAGAGACCTTTTTTGTTCAGAATTGAATTCTGCACAAAAAAGGTCCAGACAAAAAAAGTCGTATCTCCATTATTAACCGAGATATCTTTAAAAAACTATTTTTCTGAAAATTCAATACTATTTCATCTTTTATTCAGAGACTTTAACACAATGAAAAAATTTATTTTTCACTCTGGTTAGCCGCAATTCAGTGTCACAGACAGTAACACCAGGTGTACGAGACACTGCACCTAATATAAACGTGAAAATATCCTCTTAACGCATCACCGCATTAATTCCCTCAATCCAATATTATTCGTTCCACCAGACAGGGCTTCAATCCAAAAGAATCATCAACGTACATCTCTCTCCAAAACTCAATATCATGAAGATTTCCTTTTTTATTGCATAAAAAGGAGAGGGAGAATGAATAAAAGTGTAATTTCTTGTTTTTTTAGAATTTTCAAGTTTTGAGTCGAGAATTTTCTGGAGCTATCTCGGAAAGTAAGCGAGATAGAGCAATAATCATAATGACCTTTTTTGTGCAGAATTTGATTCTGAAGAAAAAAGGTCTCTTGTGTTTTTTCTCTATCTCGCTTAGTTTGGGAGATATTCTCAAAAAAAAACCTTGAAAATTGAGACAATCTGAAAAATCCACTTTTTATCATTTTTTTAAATCAAATATCTCGGAAACTAAGCGAGATAGGGGAATTTCACAAGAGACCTCTTTTGTTCAGAATTAAATTCTCCACAAAAAAGGTCTCTTGTGATTTTTCTCTATCTCGCTTAGTTTCCGAGATATCCCCAGAAAAAAACCTTGAAAATTGAGAAAATCTGAAAAATCCACTTTTTATCATTCTTCTTCATCAAATATCTCGGAAACTAAGCGAGATAGAGAAAAATCACAAGACACCTTTTTTGTGCAGAATTTCAAGAGCTATAAAAGTGTCTTAGGTCAAAAAAGCCCTATCTTCATTATTAACAGAGTTATCCTCAAAAAAGTTCAGAAAACTCATCAAAACACAAGATTAATCCTAAGAAAAATCTCTAAACTCTCTCTTCTCCAGTTCTCTTTATTATTAATGGCTTCTTCAACTGTTATGGCTCATTGGAATGCAGTTGTCCCTGTCGCTGACCCCACGTTATCTGCTGACCAAGTAAAAGTCATTTTTGTGCCATCGTTTCGAAGAATTCGCATTAAAATTCATTTAAAAAAGTGAAAAAAGGTTGAAAAAACATCTGCAGAACTCAGAGAAAGTGAAAATTCGGATGGATCATGATCGATGAAGTGGAAAAATCATCCGGAAGAGCAATCATGCAATGAATAATTATTTTCTCCTTTTTTATTAACAAAAAGAAACGAATTATTTAAAAAATAAAGTATTAAATATTCAGTTTTTTTAAGATATCTCAGGAAATAATGGAGATACGCCTTTTTTGCACTGAACCTTTTTTTTAGCTCTTGAAATTCTCTACAAAAAAGGTCTCTTGCTAAATTTCTCTATCTCGCTTAGTTTCCGAGATATTCAATAAAACAAAATGATTAAAAAATGGATTTTTCTCATTTTTCTCATTTTTCAATTTTTTTAGTTAGTTTTTTGGAAATAACTCGGAAAATGAGAGAGATAGAGGAATTTCACAAGAGACCTTTTTTGTAGCTCTTGAAATTCTCTACAAAACCTACTTGAGGCAAAAATGTCGTATCTCCATTATTAACGGAGTTATCTCCAAAAAACTACAATTTGCCATAATTTAAAATTGATAATTGCATTTTCTAATTAAATTAAAGTCTCCAAGCATCACTGACATTATTAAATTATCCCTAATTAATGGACACGTGGGAATTGTTTGTCGATAGTCTATTATCGATTATTCTACGTGAACGTTGATTGCATTAAAACGTGAGTGATAAAATTGATTATTTTTTCGTATTTTTTTTGGGGTAATTTTAGATTCAGGAAAAGATTTATGGGAATTTATTAGCATTTGTTAATGGGGGTCGAAAAATGCCTTTTATTACCCCTATTATGATGATAATCTGTACGAGCAGAAATGCGATAAGGAGAAATTTGATTTGCATTGGAAACTTTTTAGTTTTTTAGAATTTTTTTAATTTTTTTTGCTGAAGAAATCGATTTTTTCATGTTTTTAAGAATATCTCGGTTAATAATGGAGATACGACTTTTTTCCATTGAACCTTTTTTGTAGAGAATTTAATTCTGCACAAAAAAGGTCTCTTGTGAAATTTCTCTATCTCGCTTATTTTCCGAGATATTCACAAAAAACTAAAAAATGATGAAAATAAGGGAATATTCTTTAAAAATCATTATTTTTGGAATAACTCGGAAAGTAAGCGAGATAGAGCAATAATCATAATGACCTTTTTTGCAGAGAATTTAATTCTGCACAAAAAAGGTCTCTTGTGATTTTTCTCTATCTCGCTTAGTTTCCGAGATATGCCGAAAAACCTAAAATTACTTAGAAAAATTAAAAATTAAAAATTAAAAATTAAAATTCTTCTAAAAAATTGAGTAAATGAATTCAAATGGAATCAGCTGAGTGAAGGAGAGAAGACTCTATTTGCCTATGTTATCAGTCTCAAACGAAACTGTTGAATTTGTTATGAAATGTGAGCAAGATAGGTAAATTAAAGTGATAAGGTTCTCTGTAGCTCTCCATTGCCTCAAAAAAACCGGTTTTCAAAAAAAATCAATTTCACGTATTTCTTGAATTATTTCTTAAAATTCTCCTCAATTTTTTTTCATCGAAAACGTGAAACATTAGAATTAGATAATTTTTTCTGATATTTTTTTGAGAATATCTCGGAAATTAAGAGAGATAGAGTAATTTTGGAAGAGACCTTTTTTGTAGAGAATTTCGAGAGCTACAAAAAAGGTTATTATGATTATTACTCTATCTCGCTTAGTTTCCGAGATATTCCAAAAAAACAAATCGAAGAAATGAGTTTTTAAGGAATAAAGAGAATAATCCAATTTTCTTCATTAGTTTTTTGAAAATATCTCGGAAAGTAAGAGAGATAGAGCGATTTTTGAAGAGACCCTTTTTGTAGAGAATTTCGAGAGCTACAAAAAAGGTTATTATGATTATTACTCTATCTCGCTTAGTTTCCGAGATATCCTCAAAAAACTACTGATAAAACTCCTAAATCCAAAGATTTCTCAAAAAATTCATTTGTTTATTTAAATATCTCGGAAAGCAAGCGAGATAGAGAAATTTCCCAGGAGACCTTTTTTATAGAGAATTTCAAAAGCTACAAAAAAGGTTATTATGATTATTGCTCTATCTCGCTTACTTTCCGAGATATCCTCGAAAGAAGATCCGAACTCCTCCAAACAATTGACTTTAAATTATTTTTCAATTTTATCCACATCGACCCCCCTCCCCCTCCCAAACCAGACTTCTCCCATCACATACGTACAAAAACCACACACACACACACACGTATACACCTGACACGTAAAGGAACACGACATCATGAGACCGTTAGCTCCACGCCACATGGCATGATTCTAAACGAATCAAATCCTTCAATAATCCCCTCAATCACAACCTCCCAAAACCCCCCCTAAAAAAGCAGCAGAATCCCAAAAACCCTTGAAAAAATTCCAAAAAATAAAAAACCCTCTCCCAAACCCCTGCACTTAAACCGGCCTGAATCCCCCGTTCTGCCCCTTTTTTAAAAATCAAAAACCGTACCAATCTCCACACTCTCTCTCTAAAAAAACAAAAAAAAACACATAATAATAATAATAACCCCAATAAAAATCCCCTCAAAAATTACCAAAAATAATAATAACATTACCTGTGACCTAAGCCCAATTAATGAAACAGTTGCACATTTTTTCCTCACTTTCCCAAACAGTTTTTCCACTCACAATTGAAATGAAATGAAAAAAAAAAACGATTTATTCACTGAAAAATTCCACTCACACTCGATGGTTTTGGGTACCTCCCCACAACTGCACTAGGACGAACTGCGTTGATGGAGTCAACGTTTAATAATAATAATAATAATGGTAAAATATAATAATAATAATTTTGGTATTTTTTTGTTGGTTCGTGGGGTGTGTGTTCAGGTGGGGACACCTGTTCCCTTTATCTCCGAGTGGCAGCACTAAAATATTATTATTATTATTATTATTTTATTGTTTTTTTGGGGTTGAGATTAGTTTTGGGAATTTAATGGGTTTTTTTTGGGGTTTTAGTTGTGAGATTTTATGGGTTTTTTAACGGGAGATGTTGATGCGACGGGGGACGACGGGCGACTGTCGATAATGTTAATGCCGCCGCCATTTTGTGGTGAGAGGGAGAAGCTGGGGACGTGTGGAAGGAGATGAGGGGAGTGGCGCCATCTTGTGGGGAGAAGGGGAAGGATTAGTGGAGGGGATTGAGAGAGTTGGGTGAGTGTTGGAGGTTTTGGGGAGATGGGGATTGAGGGGGTGGGCATGGGGAGTTTGGGAAAAACCTTTCTTGGCGAGAATTTTGAGGGCTACAAAAAAGGTCATTATGGAAATTGCGATATCTCGTTTACTTTCCGAGATATTTGAGAAAATTAATGGATTTTTGGGGAAAATTGGAGGGAAAATGTCGGTTTTTTGGAAATTCCTCAGAAAAGGAAGGAGATAGAGAAATTTTGGAAGAAACCTTTTTTGTAGAGAATTCTGAGGGCTACAAAAAAGGTTATTACAAAAATCGCTCTATCTCGATTAGTTTCCGAGATATTTGAGATAAACTCAATTTTTTACGACAATTTTCAATAAAAATTATTGTTTTTTGAAAATATCTCGGAAAGTAAGAGAGATAGAGGAATTTTGAAAGAAACCTTTTTTGTAGAGAATTTTGAGAGCTACAAAAGAGGTCATAACCAAAATCGCTCTATCTCACTTATTTTCCGAGATATTTTCAAAAAACTACTGAAAAAAAAACAAAAATAAGAAAAAAATCATTTTTTATCATTCTTTTTTTGCAAATATCTCGGAAACTAAGCGAGATAGGGAAAAATCACAAGAGACCTTTTTTATTCAAAATTAAATTCTGCACAAAAAAGGTCTCTTGCAAAATTTCCCTATCTCCCTTATTTTCTGAGTTATCCTCAAAAAACTGACTCATCAAAAAATTGACAAAAATATTCTCATTAATTCAACCTTAAAAATAATAATTTATTTACAGAATAAATACAATTTATTTGGTACAATGACTTGAGAAAATTGTTTATAAATAATTATCAATATTAATAGTGGATAAAAATCATTAGAAAAGAAACTACAAAAATCCTGTTATCATTAATTATTCTTAATTTAATTAATTTAATTAATTTAATGAATTTACGAAAATTTTCATTTTATTTCTAACATTTTCTAGTTTTACCGCTATACACGCACGGTACAGTTGCAGTACCGCAATATTACACGAAAGAATTGACGAATGGGGGCAATGGAGATGAATC